>CM028129.1:1304870000-1305470000 GCA_016271365.2 Neoceratodus forsteri | reverse complement strand
GCAGGAGAGAGACCTAGGTGTAATCATCTTGAATGAACTAAAGGTAGCCAGGCAGTGTGACAAAGCAATTGGGAAGGCTAGCAGGATGCTGGGTTGCATAGGGAGAGGGATCACCTTTAGAAGGAGGGAGGTGGTGTCTCTATATAGGTCGCTGGAGACCTCATCTGGAATACTCTGTACAGTTCTGGAGACCACATCTACAAAAGGACATGGAGTGGAGGCAGTCCAGAGGAGAGCAACTAAAATGGAGCAGGGTCTACATCAGAAAACCTATGAGGAGAGACTTAGGAACTCAATATGTATGTCCTGGAAGAGGGGGGGGGATACAGTAGAAACATATAAATACCTAAATGGAATAAATAAGGTACAGGAGGGGAGTATTTTTCAGAAAAAAAAATGTGCTCAAGAACAAGGGGACATGCTATGAAGCTGGAGATGGGTAGATTCAGGAGAAATGTAAGAAAGTACTTCTTAACAGAAAGGGTGGTGGATTCCTGGAACAGCTTACCAGCTGAGGTAGTTGGGGTGAAAACAGTGGAAAGGTAAAAAAAAAAAAAAAAAACTTGGGATGGGCATAAGAGAATCTATGGGAAGAAAGAGCCAAAGGTCAAGTAGGGTCTGTGGTGATACTGTAGATAGGGAAAAATGGGCAGACTGGGTGTGACAAGTGATCCTTAGCTGCTGACAAATTCTGTGATCTCACTTTGAGGAGGAGCTCTTGCAGCAGGTTACACCATAAGGACTGAAGCCAGCAGGCGCCAGAACCCCACGGAAAACTTCTAGCTAGCAGTATACAGCAGGGGACCGCCCCCTGACATCGACCAGCGGTATAAAAGGGGCGGTCCCCCTGCCCTCCCTCAGTTCTTTTCCGGCCGTTCACCTGCGCACATCGGCTCCACGGATGCCTTCTGCTGTAGTCAGCTGCTGTATTTTTCACAATCACCTGCGCTTTATTTTTTTCTTAAAAAATCAGTGTCGTATTTCCACAATTTCTGTCTTCTCCTCTGACCTCATCAGTGGAACTTCGACGGTTCAAGTGTCCTTGCGGCAAGCAAATCCCGTTGAAGGATGCCACGCTATCTGCCTCTTCTGCCTAGGCCCAAACCACAGTACAGAGGCCTGCCAGCACTGCTTGAAGTTCAACCAAAGTATCAGGATTCGTCGCCAGAAGGCCCTAAAAAGCTTCCTGCTAGAAAAGAAGGTGGCAGCGATGGAGAAACAAATCCAGGGCAAAAGTTCCTCCTCCTTATCGATTTCTGGGGCCTCCACCTCTTCGTCATCCAACCGGGAAAAAAAGTCTGATGGAAAGCATAGACACTGGGAGAAGCACAAGGACAAGTCTTCCTCCTGCTCCCGGTCCCCTCATTCAGAGGCGACCGGCTCTGGATCATCCTCCCGTGGGAGGTCCGACTCTGTTCCCGCAGCAGCCCTCTCTTCTACAGGGCTTCCTGTGTTTAAACCTCCTGCCCTCATTCAGATGTCGGGCGGTGGTTCTTTGGTGTTGGGGGCTGCTTCCTCGGCCTCCCGTCCCCCTGTTGCTCCGGCCCTTCCACCAATCTTCTGGCTCACAGCCAGGTGGCTTGGTCGGGTCTTCCTCAGGTGGCAGGTCTTTGCTTATCTACCTGGCCTCGGAGTCCACTAAGTCTGCCCCTGGCTCTGGGGCTGACACCACCCAGCAGTGCCAGGGACATGGCGTCGTCCTCTTCCCACAGAGAGACTCCTGTAACCCTTTTGGGAGTTGGCTCCCTCTAAACTGACCCGAGCTGCATCTCCCGACCGGCATCAGTCGACGCCTGTCCAGTCGACACCGGCCACCTCAACGTTTACCACAGCAACAACTATTCCATCATTGCCCCACCATCCTGCGCCGCCGGCTGACCTTAATATCTCAGTTCAGCCAACACCAGAGGACCTAACATCTGACCCAACGACACCTGCTGGGCTGAAGCCAGGCAACCAGGTGCCCACTAGGCCGCTGCCTGTCAGCCAGATCTCTCCGGGCCTGACGCCTGGGATGCTGCCTCCTACAGGACTGACGCCAGGAACATCTGATATCCCCCCCCTCCCCCAGATGCCGGTTAACCCCTCTAATATGCAGAACCCTCTGCCAGACCTGACTGCCCTTTTCACATCATGGTGGAATGGGATTAAAGGCGACTTGCTGCCGAAACCTGCACCCCTTCCTAAGAATCCTCCACCTTCGGGGGTTCAGCCTCCTTCTCGGAAGCCTTCACTAACACCAAAGGAGCCTTCCCTGCAACCAGGTGGTACTGGCAAGGACTGGCAAGGGTCGCTCCAAACACCACAGGAGAAAGCACAGCCGTTCATCATCCAGGTCCTCTGGCAGGCACAGACGTATGTGGTATGGCCGTAGGCACCGGCGTTCAACCTCTAGATCCTCCTCCTCCTCCTGGGAGTTGGGCTGGAGCTCTCCTCCTCCTCCTCCTTCTCTTCCTCTTCTTCGGTGTCGTCCAAATCCAGGTAGTCTCCCCCTCCAGCAGACCCCAAGGACACCCCTAGGTCACTTCCCGATGACCCGACCTTTTTGTAGGTCATGCGGCACATCCAGTCTAACATGGGCTGGGACACAGCAGATTTGGACCCTGAGTGATGCCATTTGTTTTTCTCTGGCAAAAGGGTCCAAAGCCTATGGTGGTTCCTCCCTTGGTGGATACCTTTATGGATGTCACCAAATCAGCGTGGAAACACCCATGTTCCACCACTGCTGTTTCAAAAAAAAGCTGACCGTCTCTGTAACGCTTTCGGCGACTAACCCTACTTTGGTGAGCAACCAATTGCTGACTCCATGGTGATGACAGCAGCTCATGATCAGTCCAAGAGGCAACATCATCTGAGTACCCATGTCCAGACAAGCATTCCAAGCAGGTGAACCAGCTCGGCAGAAAAGTTTTATGCCTGGTTACCTGTGCTATCTGCTTTCTGAATTTTTTGGCCAGCATGGTCCAGTACCAGAATGCCATGTGGGAGAATGTCATGGAACTAGTACAGACTCAGCAGGATGGTCCCCAGAAGGTTGAGCTACTTCACATCTTAAAATCAGGTTCTGACATAGGCACCCATGTCTTGCGTTCCTCCTGCGACATGACAGATTCTGCGGCCAGGGCAGCAGCCTCTGGCATTTGCCTCTGCTGCTATTCTTGGCTCTGCATCTCGGGTTTTACTCCAGATGTCCAAATGAAAATTATTGATGCCCCTTTCAAGGGCTCAGTCCTTTTCAGCAAGGATTCTGAGAAGGTCATAACTCAACTCCAGGAATCCAGCAGGGCTGTTAGATCTGTTCACACTATGAACAGATCTACTCAGAAACAAAACCATCACCAGCCATTTTGTCGGTCCTCTAGACAGCAGTCCCAAGACCAGCTGTCAAGAGGTGCGTTTTTAAGCATAAGGCCACTTCTCAGGCCTCAGGAGGTTCATTTTCCAGAGTCCCCAAAACCTCCCAGGCCCCTCTGCCTGTCCCCGGTTCCTTGGCCAGACTCCTTACCCGACCCCCCCTTCCCGGCAGAATCCCTGGGGAAGCAGTAGGGGTCGCTTTTCTCTCTATCTAGAGGGATGGCAAAACATCATAACAGATTAGTGGGTTCTTCATTTGCAGAGAAAGGACGTACCCTGGAGTTCAAGATGATCACGGACAACCCTCGCATAAACTCCCATTACCCTCCATCACACCTCTCCCTTGTCCAGGAGGCAGTCCAAATGCTCATGAAGAAACTGCCATAGAGTCAGTTCCGTGAGCTCAAAGGGGACAGGGATTTTATTCACACTTTTTTTTTTCTGGTCCCGAAGAAAACAGGGGACCTGTGTGTCCCATCCTGGATCTCGACCACCTGAACAAGTTTACAGAGTACAAAAAGTTCAGAATGGTTACCTTTCCAGGTCTGCATCCCCTCCTCCTTAGAGGAGACTGGCTGTGCTCCCTGGACTTGCAGGACACGTACCTCCTCATTTTGGTGTTCCAGCCCCACAGAAGGTTCCTTCGCTTCCCCTTCCAAGGCAACCATTACCAATTTCGCGCCCTGCCATTCGGCTTGTCCTTAGCCCCCTGGGTCTTTACAAAGTGTTTAGCAGTAGTGACTGTGGTCCTCGGGAGAAAAGGCCACTATGTCTTCCCCTACGTGGACGTTTGGCTCCTGGCAGCTCCGTCCAGGGCCCAGCTGATCAATACCGTGGAAGACACCTTTACTTTGTTTCAAGACCTAGGGATAACCCTCAACCTCTCTAAGTCCTCTTCATGGCCCAGCCAAAGTTTGCAGTACATCGGGGCAATTATGGACACTGCTGAAGGCAAGGCTTTCCTGCCTCCTATCAGAACGGATCGCCTTCAGGAACAGGCCCATCTAGTTTCCTCTTCATGCCAGGTACCAGCCAGAGTATTCCTCCAGCTGTTATGACACATGGCAGCAGCCATTGCAATGGTCCCTTTTGATGCCTGTACGTGAGGGTTCCCCAGTGGACCCTCAGAGTCCAATTGAAACAGCTAGTGACAGTCTCCACTCCGGTGCACCAGACTTCGGCTTGGTGGTTGAACCCCCCAATCTTTCCACAGGGGTTCACTTTTGACTGGAGTCTCTTTCATATTCTGACTACAGTCACATCTGGCCTGGGCTGGGGTGCACATTTAGCAGACCATCAGACCCAGGCAACCTGGTGTTTCCAAGAGCAACATCTCCATATCAACATTTTGGAGAAGTGGGCGATACTGCACGCCCTTCAGGCATTCCAGATGAGTCTGCTGCCAGACCCTCTCCTTGTTCAGACTGACAATATGTCAGTGGTCTTCTACATAAACAAGCGGGGGGGGGGGGAACGCTCCTACCCCCTCTGCAGGGAGGCCATGAGAGTCTGGTATTGGGCTGTCAAGCATCATCTGGAACTCACTGCCATGCATGTCCAAGGCTTACAAAACACCTTGGCCAACAGTATGTAGGTCTCGGTCCAAGGCACATGAATGGGAACTTCTCCAGTCTGGGCCCGAAGAGCTATTTGACAGGTGGGCCTGCCCTGAGTTGGACCTCTTAGTGTCTCCACTCAGTGCCAAACTGCCCAGTTTTTGCTCGCTAGATCCAGGGCCTGGTGTTTTCTGGTGAGATGCATTGTCCCTCTCTTGGACCAGGAGGTTTCTGTATGCCTTTCCTCCCTTCCTATTACTGCAGAGAGTCCTTCTCAAATTGCAGTCAGAGGAAGCAGGGATGATCCTAATAGCTCCCTTCAGGCCATGACAGATTTGGTTCCCACTTCTTCAGCAGCTGGCAGTGGAACCCCTGATCCCCCTGCCACCAAGATCAGGTTTGCCCTCCCAGGAGCGGGGTACCGTGGTCCATCTGGACCTCAAGTCATTGCACCTGCATGCATGGCTCATGCAGACCTAGCAGTTGCTCAGTTTGGAGTTTCCTTCAGAGTGGCAGAAGTCTTGGTGGCTGCTAGAAAGCCTTCTACCAGGGCTACTGATTCTAAGAAGTGGAAGCAGTTTTATCTTTGGTACACTGCTCGCCATCTAGATTTGTTCACCTGTCCGGTGAATTCCATTTAGGAGTACCTTCTTTATCAGACTCTGCTGAGTTACTCCTCCATTAAAGTGCACTTATTGGCCATCTCTTTGTACTTTGCACCTGTAGAGGGCAAGTCCCTTGCCTAGCTGGATCTTTCCTGCACTTTATTGCAGGGTATTCTGCACCTGAAACCTCCCATCAGGGACCCTGTTCCTCCATGGAATCTTTTATTTGTTTTGGAAAAGACCTTACACTGCCTCCCTTCAAACTGGCCACAAGTTGCAAGCTGTTCTGTTGTGGAAAGCACTATTTTTAGTTGCCATTACTTCTGCTCGAAGGATTTCTGAGCTCAGGCTCTGATGTGTAAAAGAACCTTATTTCGTTTTCCACAAGGACAGGGTGTCCTTGCGGATGAACCTTAAGTTTTTGCTTAAAGTGGTGTCCAAGTTTACTTTGAATCAGGACATCCATCTACCTGTTTACTATCCAGAGTATTCTAATCTAGGGGAGGCTCTGCTTCATACTCTGGATGTTCACCGGGTGCTTCATTACTACTTAGACTGCACCTGTGCGGTTTGAAAGTCTGAACAACTGTTAATTTCTTTCGCCCCAAGGACTGCAGGGGCTCCAGTTTCTAAACATACTTTGTCCAAATGGCTAGTTAACTGTATCGTTTACTGTTAACAAAAGCATGACAAGCCTCTGCCGGGACCGGTCAAAGGCCATTCTACCAGGGGAATGGCTGCTGCTTTTCCATCCATCAGAAATATGTCTGCAGCTGATATCTGTGCAGCCACTACGTGGAGTACTATACACACTTTCGTTCAGCATTACAGTTTGGATATTGCCTCTCATCGTAGAGCAGGCTTCGGCCTTGCTGTCCTACAGGGCCTGCTCTCATGAGCTTTCCAGCAGACTTTTACCTCCTCCCAGTTGACGGGGGTTGGTCCTTTCACTGCTTGGGACTCATTCATAATGGTGTAACCTGCTGCAAGAGCTCCCCCTCGAAGTGAGATAGTACAGTTACGTAAGAACTTACCATAACAGTAGATCTTCAAGAGGAGCTCTTGCAGCAGGTGCTGCTTTCCATCCCACCTTTCCCCTGGTGACTGTTTCTCCATTGTCTGTTTCCTCATCTTGGAGGAATCTCCTCGGTTTTCCATCTGTGAGTTTGCCAGGGTCTCCGGCGGGAGAACTGAGGTAGGACGGGCTGGGAGACCACCCCTTTTATACTATTGGCCGAAGTCGGGGGCGGACTGACATCCAGGGGCGGTCCCCCGCTGTATACTGCTAACTAGAAGTTTTCTGAGGGGTCCTGGCGCTTCAGTCCTTATGGTGGTAACCTACTACAAGAGATCCTCTCAAAGATCTACTGTTAGGGTAAGTTCTTACGCAACTGTACTTTTCTATTTTTGAATAACATTTACAGTGCCTTTACCTAGGTTACCTAGACTAGCTATAGGCAGGCAAAGTAGCTGTTTGTCTTTCGATCCTAATTGAAATGGTTTGCCTGTCACTATCTAGTGCCAGTGAATTGTCCCTGCCATTGCCTCACCATGCAGGAGTAAATCTGGAAGCCTTTGTCAAGCAGATAGGAGGCAGAGGGTAGTGGTAAACAGAACACACGTTTAAGGATGGGAGGTGAGCAGAAGGGCACTGCATGGTTCAGTGCTGGGTCCAGTCTTCTTCAGTATCTTCATAGGGGATAAGCAGAGGAACTGGGGGGGGGGGAGGTCAGTCTTTTTACTGATGACTCCAAGATCTGCAGTAGGATGGACACCCAGGAGGGAGTGGAGACGATGTGCAGGGATCTAGGGAAACTAGAGGAGTGGTCAAAAGCATGGCAGTAAACCCCGATGCTGGGTATAGGATGGGGGGGGGGGTTCGGCAGTCACTAGGCAGGAAATTAACCTCAGGGTTATTATTTGAGGACCTCAAAGTTGCAGCACAGTGTGACAAGCCAATCAGCAGGACTAATGGGATGCTGGGGTACATAGGGAGAGGGAGGGAGGCAGGCAGGAATGCAATGCACTCAATGGAATAAACACACCAGAGCTTAATGTGTGAAACCAATTGTTGGTTTATTTGCTAAAAAGCCTTACAGACAACTTGCAACGTTTAGATCCCAGCACCTAAGGTACCCTGGTACTTCGCCACATAAGGCTTCATCGGGGGCAGGGTGTGAGCACCTCTGAAGTGCTTAAATAAGTCACAGGCAGCTACATCATTGAAACTGATGGCCATGACATTTACAAGATGATGTTTGTAGCTGCCTATGAGATCTAACTCTGAGATCCACTGCACCAAAATCAATCACATGAACAAGAAAAAAACTATCGCTTTGCAGCACATGGATACACATTATTCCCTGCTATACATACAGAAACTGACACTTCAAAAAATAAAAAGGCCAAAAGAAAACTAATTTTACAGATAAATACAGCATCTAACAATTCATTTCTGTAAATAAAAAAATACAAAAGCTGATTTACATAGGGAGGGACATCACCAGCAAAAGGAGGGAGGTGGTACTGCCACTATCTTGATCTCTGATACACCTCAAATGGAATGACCTGTCCAGTTCTTCAGACTGCACCTCAGCAAAGACATGGTCAGGGTGGAAACTGTCCAAGAAGGGCAACCAATATGGAATAGGGGTTGCAAGGGAAACCCTATGAGGAGAGACTGAGGGATCTCAATATATACACTCTGGAGGACAGGAGAGCAAGGGATGATGTGATTGAAACCTTCAAGTACCTCACAGGGTGAACTGAATGCAGGGAGGGATGGAGCTTCTTCCAAAGAGGATAAGCTCCTGGGCAAGGGGCATGCAGTGAAATTGGAGGGGGAAGTTTTGGGAAGGATGTGAGAAAACACTTCTTCCTAGAAGGGGTAGCAGAAGCTTGGAACAAACGGCTAGTCAAAGTAGTGGAGGCTAGAATGGTAGAAGGCTTCAAGCATGCTTGGGATAGACACAGGGGCATAGTAGTAACAGAAGTAGGGCTGGTCCCCAGAGACCATTTAGGGTCTGCAGAGGTGCAATAGAGAGGGATCCCTTGGGCAGACGGGGTGAACCTAATAGTCATTTTATGGAGACAGCTTTCTGTGTTTCTGTATAACTTCCCTTCTAGGGACATGGATATGTTGTTCTATCCACACTTACTAGCAGGTTCCTTGCCGCTTTAAATCTTGCCGGAAGGTCTTCAAGCTGGCTCCTCCGACCCACCCGGGCGGTAAAACTCCTGGCTCCGCCCCATGACTCCAGATCTTCCTTACCGCTTGGAAGCTCAGGTTCCCTCCTTTGCGCTCTGTGTTTTAGGCCTGGATCCAAACTCGGGTAAACCAAAACTTATTCTTAAATTTTCTAGACTTCGGTCTGTTTCTTCTTTCATGGCTGCGATGGATAAGTCGACTCCAGGATTTCGGCAGTGCCCATGCGGGCAGAAAATGTCTCGGACCGATCCGCACTCCACGTGCGTCTATTGCCTTGGACTCGATCATGATCCACAGGCCTGCGAATTGTGCAAGTCCTTCTCGGTCAACGTCCTCGAAGACCGTGCTGCCAGACTCCAACTTGCGTGCCCCGAGAGACATGTGCCTCCGTTGAAGTCAAAGGAGGCCCGTTGAGCGGTGTCTGGGGCAGCAGGCTTGGCTGAGCAACTTAAGCAGATGATCGCCCTTGAGGAGGAGGCGGCCCAGGCCGCATCTTCGTCTTCCTCGGCCGCGGCATTTATCCTGCTCTCCTTGGGCTCCTCCTACATGGCTTCTTTTAAGGAGCTTTGTCGATCCCTCTGTACAAAAGGTGAGGGTCCATCGGGACATTCCTCTCGGTCCAAGAAGAAGGACTCGAAGGGTAAGTCCCACCGTTGGCGTTCATGAGAGTGGGAGAGGTCCCCTTCCCTAGACAGTCGACACTCTACCTCGGTCAAGGTTGTGGCTAAGGTCGCTGGCTTCACGGTGTCCCCGTCAGGTCAGCCAGCCAAGACACCTGTCGACGCAGTCGAGATTTTTCTCGACCCATCGGTCGGGCTGTCGACTGGAGAAGCCGACAACCCTTCTTCACCGGTTCCCCCTGTGGAAACCATGGACTTGCCTGTGCCTCCTGTGCCGGAGTCCCCGGTTAAGGTTCCCGAGCCGAGGGAGGAACGGGTTTCACCCGCTCCCTCCCAGACCCACCCTCTGAAACACCAACGGTCTCGGACCTCTTCTCGGTCCAGCCGATCCTGCCAACACCGGCGGCCTCTGTCTCGGTACCGAGGAAAGTGGCGGCACCACTTGTCCTCATCATCTTCCTCCTCGTAGGAAAGGCTTCAGCGCAGATTGCATCGACGCTATGAGGACTTGATGTGGCAGCAGCTCCTTCTGACCGGGAACAAGCCGACCCCGTCACCTTCCCCGGCCATTAAGTGGCTGTCACCTGAGTGGCCGAAACAACCCCTTGTGGTCATCGAGGAGCCGGCGCCGGTTATTCGGCCAAAACCAGCTGCGCCACCTATCGTGGTGGAACCCCTGCCTCCATAACCAAAAACTGGGGCTCTGACCAAGGATTCTCAGTCGGGTCATGGGTTGCCCCATCGGTTGTTGCTCACCCTCACTCCCGATCGCCCTTGGCAGGTGGAGGGTGGCTCAGGCCCTCGGCAGCTGTTTGCAGACTCCTCGGAATCTGACGATGACTCTTCCCTGTTCTCCAGGCCTCTCGACCTAGAGTCCTCTGGGGGACAGTCGGTGGACAAGAGCCCATCCTCGTTCATGGGATTACTTCAGCTCATCTCAGAATCTACTGGGATGAAGCTCGAACCCGTGTCAAAGCGGGCCAAGTATCCCCTCACGGAGATACTGGACTGAGGGGATTCTCTTACGGAGGCCTTTCCTTTGGCCGAAGCCATTGTTTGCTCGGCCCTGGAGTTATGGCAGTGGCCGGCTTCTTGTCCAGCTCCCTCGGCCAGGATGGCCAGGAAGTATGCCGCTCCCACCGGCTCACTCTCCGGATTCTTGGAGCACCCCTCTGCAGAGGGGTTGGTGACCAACAGTGTTTTCCGCGCTCCGGAAACGCTCGGGACATGGACAAGCCACCAGATAAAGAGTCCAAGAAACTGGACTACTCCACGCGTAAAATTTATGCTGCGTACTCCTTAGGCCGTCATAAGGCCAGTTCGGCCGTACTGATGGCACATTTTTCCCACGCCCTTTTGGGCTCCCTGGATGAAGTGATTCCTCATCTCCCAGCTGACCTCCAGACTACGGTCAGGCAGGTGCGGGATCAGGGAAGGGCGGTGGCAAAGCAACAGCTCCAAACTGCTTTCGACATTGGAGACTCTTGTGCCCAGTCAGTAGTGGCCGCAGTGGCCATACGCCGCAGAGCTTGGCTGCAGATCTCCACCTTCACGGCAGATACCCAGCACAAGCTGGCAGACGTTCCCTTCCTGGGTACCGACTTGTTCGGGCTGGGGGTGGAAGGCCATCTCCATAGGATCGAGAAGTCCAATGCCACCTTGGACTCTGTCACGTCTGCCCAGAAGGACAAAGGCTGCCAACAGCAGCGTAAGGCTTTTCGGCCTTCTGCCCCTGCGGCACGTCCGGCCCAGCAACATCAGCATCAAGGCCAGCACACACACACTTGGCACCCCAAAGCCAAGCCTCCAGCTTCCTCCAGCAGGAAGCCGGGAGGAAAAGGCCCAGGAGGTCCCTCGGCGGTCCTTCCTCCAAGCCTGCCCAGTGACAGGTGGAAGGATGTCGCCCCCAGCCTCTTCACTCCCCCCTGGGTTCCTCCCATGGGGGGATGGCTCCACCACTTCCTTTCCACCTAGTCCGCTATCGCCGCATACCGCTGGGTGTTGGAAGTGGTAGGGAAAGGTCTGCCTCTGGATTTCGAGCAGGCTCCACCCTATCGGGCCATCGCCCCATGGGGGGTATGGGGTCCGCAGCCTCTCTGTTGGCTCGTCGAGCCGACATTGCTCTGCTCCTCCAGAAGGAGGTGATCAGGGAAATAGCGGATCCTCCACCAGACCCAGGGTTTGTGTCCAGGTATTTCCTGGTCCCAAAACAGACGGGGGGCTGGCGCCCCATTCTAGACCTACACGACCTAAACAAGTTCCTAAGGTCTTGAACCTTCAGGATGGTCACTCTGGCACAGATCATTCCATCCTTGGAGCAGGCGTGTGGTTCTGTTCTCTGGACCTCAGGACACGTTCTTTCCGTCCCAATCCATCCGTCCCCTGCGATTCCTTCACTTCAGAGCGGAGGGGTCCCTTTTCGAGTTCCAGGCCATGCCCTTCTGCCTTTCTCCAGCTTCCAGGGTCTTCACCAAATGCATGGCAGTGGTGACAGCATTCCTGCGGCGCCGAAGGGTCCGGATGTACCCTTACCTGGATGACTGGCTGATTGCAGCCCCCTCCAGGCTGGAGGTGGAGCGGTCCAGGGATCTGGCCCTCCAGGTCTGCTCTCAGATTGGCCTCCATATCAACGAGGCCAAATCAGAACTCGTGCCAACGCAGGTGATTCAATTCATCGGGGCAGAGCTCGACTCTCTTCGAGCCAGAGCACGGCTCCCAGCGGACAGGGCCGAGGTTCTCTCCTCCTTTGCCCAATCATTTCTTGTTGGGAAATTGCACCCTGCCTGGGACTTCCTGCACCTCCTGGGCCTCGTGGCAGCCAGCATTAGTGTGGTCCATTGGGCCCGCTGGCACATGCGTCCCCTTCAATGGGGGCTGGCCCGCCAATGGTCAGAGCGCTCCGGTCCTCTGGACCAGCCAGTGGCGGTGACCCAGGATATGTGGGACGCTCTCCGGTGGTGGATCATTCCAGCTCATCTGCAGGAGGGCATCCCATTTGTCCGCCCTGAGCCGACGGTCATTCTAACGACTGATGCCTCTCTGATGGGTTGGGGTGCCCATCTGGGGGAGCACAGAGCGCATGGCCTCTGGTCCCCTCGGGAGTCTCGATGCCACATCATCCTGCTGGAGCTTCAAGCGGTCCAACTAGCCCTCACCACAATCGCTCCGTTTGTATGGGGTCAAGTGGTCCAGGTCCAGACGGACAATACCATGACCATGTACTACCTAAACCGCCAAAGCAGGACACACTCCATGCCCCTATGCAAGGAAGCTCTCCGCACTTGGTCCCTCGTGAGCAGTCTGGAGGCGGATCTCCTAGCCATCCATGTGGCGGGAGCCTCCAACACTCTGGCCGATGCCCTAAGCCGGATAGGTGCTGCATCTCACGAGTGGTCTGTCTTGCCAGAGGTAGTACACGATCTGTTCTCCCACTGGTGCACACCTCAGGTGGACCTATTTGCCTCCAGGGAGAATGCGAAGCTGAGGCTGTTTCATGCCCGCCCCCCTCAGCAGGGCTCATTGCAGGGGGACGCCTTCTCGAGGCCGTGGGCCCCTGGCCTCTTCTATGCCTTTCCCCCATTTCCCTTTATCCACAAGGTGCTTCTCAAGGCGAGGAGGGACAAGGCACAGGTGATTCTGGTAGCCTCAGACTGACCCCGCCAGTTCTGGTATCCAGATCTCCTCAGCCTCAGCTCCAGGCTCCTGAGGCAGCTTCCAGCCCGCCCGGACCTGATCTCAGTCAACCAGGGGAAGTTACTCCACCCGGACCTTCAGTCCCTGCACCTGACAGCCTGATCCTGAGCGGCTAGAGTTCCAAGCCTTGAGACTTTCCAACGAGGTCCTCAACGTTGTTGAGGCATCCCGTAAGGAGTCGACCAGAAAATGCTATGCCTTTAAATGGAAGAGATTCTCTATTTGGTGTCAGGATAAGGGGTTGGACCCTTCCTCCTGCTCCTTGGCCAGCATTCTGGACTACCTATGGTCCCTTTCTGAGCAAGGGCTTCGGTCGACGACCCTTAAGGTGCACCTGGCAGCCATCTCTGCTTGCAGGCGTGGGCGGAATGCAGTCAGTGGTGCAGGAGAAGGTGGTTAGGCGCTTTTCAAGGCCTTGATCACATATCCCTCAGTGCAGGGGAACCTCCACCTCCGTGGGATCTACTGCTGATATTGGCTAAGCTCATGGGCAAGCCATTCGAACCGATGCACAGGTGTGACATCTCTCACCTGTCGTGGAAGACCGCCTTCTTGGTGGCTATCACGTCAGCCAGAAGGATGGGAGAACTCCAGGCGCTTTCCATCGAGTCTCCTTATCTGGTCTTCCACAGGTACAAGGTTGTCCTGCGCCCCCACCTGAAATTCCTTCCGAAGGTGGTGTCGGAGTTTCACCTTAACCAGGTGTTGACTCTGCGGTGTTCTACACCAGTCACATGGAGGCGAATATAGGCTCATACTTTGGACCCTAGAAGGCGCTCTCTTATTACAAGGAGGCGGACGGCTGAAGTTCGGGGAGAGGTTCGCCAGCTGTTTGTCACCTACGCTGAAGCCGCACCTGGCAGACCTGCAGCCAAGCGGACGATAGGCAGGTGGGTCACCTCCTGCATAGATCTCTGCTATAGGTTGGCGGGCATGGAGCCTCCCAAAGGGATAAGCTCATTCTACCCACCATACCACTGCTTCGGTGGCTGCTTCCAGGGACGTCCCTATCCAGGAAATCTGCAGGGCTGCTATCTGGAAGTCAGCACACACCTTCATTACCCACTACCACATCGACCTTGAGTCACGCCAGGATGCTGGTTTTGGGACCTCGGTTCTCCAGGCCTTGTTTCCTAAATAGGGTGTGTGCGCCTTGCCTCCCTCCTCCTGGAGAACTGCTAGAAGTCTGCCAGTAAGTGTGGATAGAACAACATATCCATGTCCCTAGAAATACAGGTTACTCACCTGTAACAGGAGTTCTAGGAATGGTATATGTTGTTCATCCACTCAACCCACCCGACCTCCCCGGCTTGGACGCACAACCTGACTTCCAGCGGGCTAGATCTGGCATCATGGGACAGAGCCAAGAGTTTTACCACCCGGGTGGGTGGGAGGAGCCAGCTTGAAGACCTTCCGGCAAGATTTAAATTGGCAAGGAACCTGCCAGTAAGTGTGGATGAACAACATAAACCATTCCTAGAACTCCTGTCACAGGTGAGTAACCTGTATTTTCCCTCGCCAGTGCTCTACTACTCCCTTGTACCTTTCACTGGACAGATAAATGTGAAGTAGACTTGCTATATGATATAAATGCACATTCATCTGAATGGAGCCTTAAAACAGGCATCCTTCAGTTTGGGCACTACAGCCCTTTTGTTAATAATAGTTGTACCCCATTTAAAATATTGATTCACCTAAAACACCTTATTGAATATAAAAATAGAACTTAGTTCTATATAGCACCTGTTGTACAGACATTAACCCTAAGCACTTTACAAGTCAATGTGTTTGAAACTGATAATGCAGGGACTGTGCTGTATACATGTAGCACCTGTTAGGTGCACTATTACATGGACGTGTTGCATTGGAACATCTGTTACTGAGCGAGGGAATGTTTGCTCAGCACCCTGATTGACTAATTCCCACCCGGACAGCGACCTTTTCCTCCTTCAGTCTATTCCTTGTGTCTTCTCTTATGTCCGCACCCTCACGTCCCTAAACAACTAGTCCCTCCTTTCATTTAATTAAAAAAAAATCTGGGGTTCTGGTTCTTCTCCCTCCTCTTTTATTATTATTGAGATTTCATACAGGTTTTACAGTTGCGATGAAATCCAAAGACTGCCACAAGATTTATAAAATAGCCATACGACACAAATGTCACATAGGTAAGAAGTAATGTACTGTTCCATTAGATGGTTTCTGTATTAACTATGTCAAATCTGATATGAGATAGCTGCACACAGCAAGGAGAAAACTATTTTCCTTATTAATACAGTTCAAATATGTGAAATGCTGTACATATAAACAGTCGTTCTAGGGACATGGATGTGTTCTATCCACACTTCTGGCAGTATCCTTTCCCCTTAAATTTTGCTGGAAAGTCTTCAAGCTGGCTCCTGCCACCCACCCGGGTGGTATAACCCTTGGCTCTGCCCCAAGATGCCAGATCTTCCTTTCCGCTGGAAGAAGCAGGTTCCCTTCTTGCTGCTTCCGCATTGAGTAGACCCTGGCACTCAGATCTTCAGATTTACTTTCAAAACATAAACTCGTTAGAGTTCCATCTTCAGCATAATCTTCGATCGTGACTGCCGGTGCCCTTGCTGGCAGAAGATGTAATACTGCAACCGCACGCCATGTGCGTTTACTGCCTGGGCCATGAGCATGATACCGAAGCCTGTGACATTTGCCGGTCGTTTCAGCCATCGGTCCTTCAGGACTGCCTTGCCCGCCTGAAGTTGGGCCACCTGGAGAAACTGAATCCACCGGTCAAATCCAATGATACTCGTTGGGTGGCTTCTGCAGTTGGGGGGTCCACCGAGCAGTTGGAGCAACTTAAGGCCTTCGAGGAGGAGGTGGCTTGGGCCACCGCGCAACTCTCTTCGGCTTCTGCATTTGTTGCGCTCAAATTGGGCTCCTTCAAGGAGCTGTGCCAGTTTCTCCCAACCAAGGGAGAAGGCCCGTCGAGTTCATACAGCTCGCACTCCCACAAGGAGGAGTCTAGACACAACAAGGAGAAGACTCACTGTCAACGTTCTTGGGATCGAGAGTGATCTCGGTCTCAGGAATCCTCGGTTTTGACCACGGCCTTGGCTGCTGACTTCATGGTGCCCCGTTTGGGTCAGTCAGCCGAGACGTGGGCAGACAATGTGGCCGAGATTTTTGTCGACCCATTGTCATTAGACGAGGCCGACAATTCTCTGTTCGGGTCTCCGGTCCCTCTGGTGACCACCAAAGGATCGGCTTAGCCCACTGAGCCGGACCCTCTGGTCACTGACCCAGACCAGGAGGAGCCGCTGTACTCCCCGGCTCCCTCCGAGATTCCCCCGTTGGCACCACTGGCGGCCGAGGTCTAGGTTTTCCTCGTCCAGTGGGTCGAGCAGATCCCACTACCATCAGCGGTCCTGCTGTCTCTGCCATGGGAAGCGGCACCACCGCTATTTGTTGTCTTCATCCTCTGGTGAGGAGAAGCCTCGGCACAAGTCGCATTGCCGCTACGAACACCTCGTGGCAACAGTGTTGTCGAGGCACAGGTCAGGAAGCATAGGAAAAACCAGGAGCAGTTGTAGAATTCACAAAAAGTGTTTATTAATACTAACAGTAACGTAAAAAAAATTAAATTGTTCAGAATAACTGTTTACAAAGGCAGAATAAACAGAGAAGATCCATCTGAGTTGTCCTTTGATCTCTGTGTCTGTATGTCTCAAAACATTGCAGCTCTCTCTCTCTCTTTTAAGTCCTTGCAACCCCCCTCCTTAACAAGCATCCTGTTTTATTCTAAAATGTTCTTGTATGTTTCAGGCAGGTGCAGCAATAACACAATGTCCCAGAACTAGCTTCTGAAAAAGGGCTTAAAAACTGTTCTCAGGTTAACCCCTTGCATTCCCAATAGCTTTTTGTAATCATCTCAAACTATAATTATATACTTTTCAACAATAACTCTATATAATTTCTAAACAAAGAGATACCAATATCAGTTACATTTCCACATAATGATTTGCATATATTTTTATACCAGCAGATATGCAGGGAGGAAAAGACAGAAACAGCAAGGAAGACTGAGACAGAGGCAAAGAATTGCGAGATTGTTGGGGTGATCAAATCCTAGGTCTCACGAGAAAATCTGTTTGCGAAACCAGACAGACAAGAGACAGGAAAGAACAGAAAAGATCCCTGCATTCAAACTCTCCATAATAACTGGGACAGGGTCCTATTCATCCCTGTCACAGACAGTGAGTGTTGTCTGGTCCGAAGCCAACCCTGGCTTCCACACCGGCCATCACATAGCTGTCACCTGACGGGCTGATACAGATGCCCCAGAGGAGCAGGTTGACACCGTTCTTTGCCTACAGAGCCAGTTCAGGCCACCTCAGTTCGGCTGAAGTTGGCCTCTCCACCGATTGTGGTGGAGCCACTGCCCCAGCAGCCACCAGCTGGGGCTCCGACCAAGGAGTCTTGGCTGGCTAAGGGTCTTCCCCATTGGTTGTCAGTCATTCTCACGCCCAACCATCTGCGGCGGGTCAAGAGCAACTTGGGTGGTCGGCCGCTTTATGCAGATTCTTCCGTGTCCAAGAACTTCTCACTGCACTCCTGTCCAGTCAACATGGAGTCGTTTTGGGGGTCTCGACAGAGGAAGGACCCACGTCCTTCTTGGGCATCCTCCGTCTCATCTCCAAGTCTATGGGGATGCCTCTGGAGCCTGTTCACAAGCAGGCTTGCTATCCCATCACAGAGATTCTGGATAAAGGGAACTCTCCAACAGAGGCCTTCCTGGTGGCCAGGGCTGTCGTCAGCCCGGCCTTGGAGCTTTGGCAGCACCCTGCCTCCTGCCCGGCACCTTCGGCCTGGATGGCCCGCAAATATGCAGTACCAACCAGTTCTTTCTTGGGGTTCACGGAACACCTCTCGGCCGAGAGGTTGGTGGCCAATTCCGTGTTTTGTTGCTCCGGCAATACAGGCGATGTCGACAGACTGCCGGTCAAAGAGTCTAAGAAATTGTATTACTCTGTCGAAAAGGTCTGTGCTGCCTCCTTGCTTGGCCTCCACCAGATGAGCTCGGCCGTCCTGATGGCACACTTCTCCCATGCCCTCTTGGGCTCCCTGGATGAGGTGATTCCTCATCTCCCTGCGGACCGCCACACCACCGTCAAGCAGGTCTGAGACCAGGGCCAGGTTGTGGCTAAACAGCAACTACGGACAGCTCTGGACATTGGGGATTCCTGTGCCTGCTTGGTGGCGGCGGTAGTCTCCATGCACCATAGGGCTTCGCTGAGGATCTCTAACTTTACGGCAGACACTCAGCACAAGCTGGTAGACATTCCTTTCTTAGGCACCGTCCTGTTCGGGCCCGGTGTGGAGGGTCACCTCCAGCATATCAAGAAGTCCAGTGCCACCTTGGACTCCATTACGTCCACCCAGAGAGATCCCAAGGGCTTCAAACAGCAGAAGCGCAAGCCGTTTTAGTCCCCCACTCCTGCAGCAAAACCAGCCCAGCACAAGCCGGTCCAGCAGGCTCAGCCTTTGCAACATAGGCCCAAGTCAGTGGCTTTGGTGGTCCGAAAGCCAGGAGGGAAGGGACCCGGTGGTTCCTCAGCCGGGTCCTCCTCCTCCAAGCCTGCCCAGTGATAGGATGGGAGCTGCCACCCTCATGCCCATCATGCCTCCCCTGGATCCTCATGTGGGGGTCCGGCTCCGCCACTTCCTTTCCACCTGGTCCACTATTACTACGGACAGGTGGGTTCTGGAAGTGGTCGGCCAGGGTCTGCCTCTGGAGTTCGAGCAGTACCCTCTAAGCCGAGCCCACGCCCCACAGGAGGACTTGGTATCTACAGACACTAAGTCAGCTCTTTGAGACGACATAGCCCAGCTCCTCTGCAAGGAAGTCATGGTCAGGGTAGCGGATCCTCTAGAACACCCAGGGTTTGTCTCCAGGTACTTCCTGGTGCCAAAGTGAATGAGGGGACTGACGCCCCATTCTAGATCTGCATGACCTGAACAAATTCCTCAGGTCTCTCACCTTCTGGATGGTAACTGTCACAGATCACTTTCTCAAGCAGGACATGTGGTTTTGCTCTCTGGATCTACAGGATGCATCCTTTCACGTCACAATTTGTTCGTCCCACTGAAGGTTGCTCCACTTCTGAGCTGAGGGAACCCTCTACGAGTTCCAGGTCATGCCATTCAGCCTCTTCTCTGCCCCCAGGTTCTTCATCAAATGCATAGCAGTGGTGGCAACCTGCCTGAGGCGTTGAGGGGTCCGGGTGTACCACTACCTGTATGAATGGCTGATAGGTCCCTCTAGGCAGGAGGTGGAGCGGTCCAGGGATCTGGTCCTCCAGACCTGCATCCAACTTGGTTTCCTAGTCAACGAGGCCAAGTCTGAACTCATGCCCTTGCAGCTCATCCGCTTCAGTGGGGCAGAGCTCAACTCTTGCTGAGCCAGAGCCCAGCTCTCAGCAGACGGGGTGGAGGTTCTCTCTTCCTTTGCCTGATCATTTCGAGTTGTGCACTTGCGCCCTACCTGGGACTTCCTGGGCCTTCTGGGGTACATGGCAGCCTGCACAACCATGGTCCGATGGGCCCGTTGGCATATGCGCTCCCTGCAGTGGGACCTGGCCAGCCAGTGGTCTCAGTGCAGCGGTCATTCTGACCAGCTGGTCACTGAGACCCAGAGGATGTGAGACGCTCTCCAGTGGTTGCTTGTCCCAGATCATCTGCAGGAAGGGATCCTGTTTGTCCGCCCCAAGCCGATGGTCATCCTGATGACCAACGCCTCTCTCATTGGCTGGAGGTGTCTCATAAATGGTCTCTCCATGCAGAGGTAGAACACTGTCTGTTCTCCCAGTGGGGCACCCCTCAGGTGGACCTGTTCACCTCCAGGGAAAACGCAAAGCTGAGGCTGTTTTGTGTCCACCCCCCCCCTCAGCAAGGGTCTCTGCAGGGGGATGCCTTCTTGAGGCCATGGACCCCAGGCCTCTTCTGTGCCTTCCCTCCACTTCTCTTGATCCACAAAGTGCTAATCAGTGTCAGGAGGAACAAAGCACAAGTGATCCTGGTGACCCCAGACTGGCTCCACCAGTACTGGTACCTAAATCTCCTCAGCCTCCTCAACAGGCTCCTAAAGCATCTTCTTCTCCACCCAGACCTGCTCTGCATCAGTCAGGGGAAGGTATTCCAACCAGACCTTCAATCCCTGCACCTGACAGTCTAGTTCCTGAGCGACTAGAGTTCCAGGCTTTGGGTCTCTCCAAAGATGTCCTTACTGTAGTGGAGGCATCTAAAAAAGGAATCAACCAGGAAGTGCTATGCATTCAAATGGAAGAGATTCTCTATCTGGTGTCAGGGCGAGGGGCTGGACCCCTTGTCCCGTCCAGTGGCCAGCATTTTGGATTACCTGTGGTCTCTCTCTCCAAGGGGGGGACTTTGGTTGTCGACCCTTAAGGTGCACCTGGCAGCCATTTCTGCTTACTGGGTGCGGGCTGGACAGTGGCTGGTGGTGCAGGAGACAGTGGTCTGGTGCTTTTCCTTTTTTTTTTTTTTTAAACCTTGTATTTTATGCTCCCCTACTTGCCTCCTCTCTTCCACTCTCTCTGACATCCTCTTCTGCAGGTTCCACCCTCAACATGATCAGCCCCTAGAGCACCTAGTTCCACCCTAATTACCCCCAGTATACCTCCCCCCGGGTAGGGGTGGTGAGGAACCCCCCATGCCTCAAACCAACATGCTGTGTGTGGAATCGGTACAGCGGAATCCGACCGACGAGCCCGGAGATCCCCCAGAGAAGTGTCGTCGCCTAGGAAAAGACCGAGGTGTTTTTCCTGCATTCTTTCCCCAGACATCGGCATGCAATGAGGGCCAATGAGCTCAGAGGTGCGCTGAGACATGCTTCCTGCTCCGCCCCCTGCCAACATCTGCCCAATGCCCACTGCTTCTCCACCTACTGCACCTTCCACCCGGGCTCCCCCCAGATGGCGGGATTGCAGCGGGACCGTGCAGCTAACCCACCCCGGAGAAGGAGAGCAGCCACTGGGTGCTCTATCCTTCTCCTCCCCATCCGAGCCCCGGCAGCCCGTGCTCGTTCCTGAACTCGGGTCGCCAGTGTGCTACGAGGTAAGTCGTTCAGTGCCTCAACCTTCAGCGCCACCAGACCAGCCAGTCTGGTGCTCTTTCAAAGGCTTAGATCACATTTCCCCTCCAGTGCGTGCACTACCACCACAATGGGATCTGTCCCTGGTTTTGGCAAAGCTCATGGGCAAGCCATTTGGACCGATACACAGGTGTGAGATGACGCACCTGTTGTGGAAGACCGCCTTCCTGCTGGCTATCACATCAGCCAGAAGGATCCATAAGCTCCAGGCACTCTTGGTGGGGTTTCCTTAACTGGTCTTCCACAGGGACAAGGTTGTCATGCGCCCCAACCGGAAGTTCCTCCCAAACGTTGTCAGAGTTTCACCTGAATCTGATGATGACTTTTCCAGTGTTCTTCCCGAATCACACCTCGGAGGCCGAATACAGGCACCATACTCTGGACCTGAGGTGAATGCTTGCTTATTACAAAGGGAGCATGGCTGGAGTTTGGGGAGAGGTTCGCCAGCTGTCACCTATGCTGAAGCCGCACCTTGCAGACCTGCTGCCAAGCAAACAATTGGAAGGTGGATCACATTCTGCATTGATCTCTGCTATAGGTTGGTGGGTAGGGAGCCTCCCAGAGGGCTTAGGGCGCACTCCACCCACCATATCTCTGCGTCGGTGGCTGCTTCTAGGGACGTCCTTATCTAGGAAATCTGTAAGGCTGCCACCTGGAAGTCTGCACACACCTTCATCTTCCATTACCACATTGACTTAGTCATGCCAGGTAGCTGGTTTTGGGGCCTCGGTTCTCCAATCATTTCCTAAGTAGGGGTGTACGCCTTGCCTCCTTCCTCACAGAAAACCGCTTGGAATCTGCCAGAAGTGTGGATAGAACAACATATCCACCTCCCTAGAAACACAGGTTCTAGGAGCGTGGATATGTTGTTCATCACTCTTTGGCATGTCCCTTTCCCCTTTAAACCTGGCCGGAAGTCTTCAAGCTGGCTCCTCCCACCCACCCGGGTGGTAAATACCTTGGCTCCGCCCCATGACACCAGATCTTCCTTTCCGCTGGAAGATTCAGGTTCCCTCTTGATACTTTTGCAGTATCAAAGGCCCTGGATACTAATCGATGGTCTTCACCCCAATCGCTTTCTTTGAAACTCATACGAGTTTATGATTCTAATCCAAGCACATTGGACATGGAGGACAAGTCATCCCCCGGGTTTCGCCGGTGTCCCTGCGGACAGAAAATGTTGCGCACCGATCCCCACCTCTCGTGTGTCTATTGCTTGGGTGTCATGCATGACACCTCTTCGTGCACCATCTGCTTGGCCTTCCATCCCAACATCCTGGGCGCGACCCGCAAGAGTCGCCTTAAGCTGGGAGACCGGGCCGCAATCCACCAGTGAGGTGGAAGGAGGCAAGGTGGGCGGTTTCCCGCGGCCAGGATCCAGCGAGCAGCTCGACCAGATGGTGGCATTTGAAGAAGAAGCTGCCCAAGCTTGACCGGCGAGAGCTTTCGTGCGCTAAACCTTGGCTCTACCTTCACACGATCCTTTGGGGAGCTGTGCAGTCTCCCCACCAGGGTGAGGTGCCCTCGGGCATGCACTCTTCCCGCCCTAGAAAACGGGACAAGGACCCTAAGTCTTCTTCTCAGTGAAGACGTTCCTGTGACCAAGAGCGGTCTGAATCCCAGGACCTTGCGGTCTCTGCCTCGGTCGAGATTGCTTCCTTGGCCACCGGCTTCTCGGACCTCCCATCAGGCCAAGGCACCGAGGCCGAAGAAATGGCCGAACTGGCTGAGATTTCTCTCAACCCGATTGAGCCATTGTCGCCGACCCCGGTCAACTACTCTTTGGAGAGGACACCTCTCCTTTCCTTCCCGGACGAGGAGACCCAGCCCTCGGGTATCCTGATCAAGGGACAAGAGCCGGAACCTCAGTTTTCACCGACTCCGGCCTCTCCCAATCGAACAAGCCGACCCCGTCGGTCTCGATCGAGGACCAGGACCCCTTCGGTCGAAAAAAACAAAAAAGGTCACGAACGCTCTCGGAAGAGGCGTTGCCACCGATCCTCATCCTCCTCGGATGAATAGAGACTTCGACGGAAACTCCGGCGTTATGAGGACCTTATGTGGCAACAGCTAATTCTGACCGGTCATAAGCCTGCACCGCCGGCTACACCAGCCATTACTTGGCTCCAGCCTCTTAGGCCGACGCTGACCACTCCGGGACTGAAGACTCCGGTTCTTCCTCCTGTAGGACCGGTACGCATTCCTGTTCGGCCTGTTCCGGTCTTCCCACCAATTTTGGTGGAGCCACTGCCTAAGCAGCCTCAGGGAGGGGCTCCCTCGAAAGATGACTAGACAGATATGGGCCTGCCCTGTCGTCTGTCCATCACTCTTGTCCCCGATCGCCCTCGGTGTATTGAAGGGGACATAGGTGGGAGACCCTTATATCCCAACTCTTCGGACTCGGATACCACTGGTCTACACTCACACCCCGATGATGAGTTGTCAGTGACAGGCTTGGAGGAAGGTCCTTCCTCTTTCCATGGCATCCTCCGCCTTATTTCAGAGTCAACCGGTATTATGCCCTTGGAGCCTATCCAAAAGAAGCCGGAATATCCTCTCACGGATATCCTTAAGAGGGGGTTACCTTGACGGAGGCCATCCCAGTGGGTGAAGCCATTGTTGTCCCGGCCCTTGAGCTATGGCAGCACCCTGACTCTTGCCCGGCTCAGTCTGCCCACATGGTTCACAAGTACACTGTACCCATGGGGTCCTCGGTGGGTTTCAGAGCACCCTCAGCCGAGAGCCTTGTGACTGCCTCTGTGTTTAGAGGCACGGGTAGCTTAGATACTGACCACTCTCCAGACAAGGAGTCCCAAGAATATGGACCATTCTGCCCGTATGCGGCCTCATCCTTGGGCCTTTGTCAGGCCAGCTCGGCAGTGATCATGGCATACTTCTCTCACTCCCTCTTGGGGTCGCTAGATGAAGTCCTCCCTCATCTCCCAGCGGACATGCAGACCACGGTTAAGCAGATCCTTGACCAGGGCCGTGCTGTTGCAAAACAGCAGCTCCAGACGGCCTTGGATATTGGAGATTCCTGTGCCCGCTCACTAGCAGCCGCAGTGGCCACTCGCCGCAGGGCCTGGCTGAGGTTATCCTCATTCCCGGCAGATACTCAGCACAAGTTAGCCGACGTGCCCTTCCTTGGCACCAATCTCTTCGGTCCGGAAGTGGCAGTTCACCTCTAGCGCATACAGCAGTCCATTGCCACCTTGGATGCCACTTCTACAAAGGGTTCTTCAGGCAAGAACCAGCAGAAGTGCAAGAAGAAGCCTTTTCAGCACTCTTCTCCTGCGGTTAGACAGCCCTCCTTCCAGGGAGGTCAGCAGCACCAGCAGCAACAGCAGGCTCAAGCTTGGCACCCCAGGCCCAAGCAGGGTCCCAAACAGCCCTGCAAAGGAGGTCGAGGTGCCAGTCCAGGAGCCTCCTCCTCCTCTAAGCCTGCTCAGTAACGGGTCAGGGGTGGCCACCCCTACACCCGTCACACCAGTTCTGGGTCCTCTCGTGGGGGGCCGGCTCCGCCACTTTCTTTCCACCTGGTCCGGTATCACTTCAGGCAGGTGGGTCCTGGAAGTGGTCGGTCGGGGACTGCCTCTAGAATTCGAGCAGTACCCTCCCTGCCGAGCCCTTGCCCCTCGGGAGGAAAGGATCCCAGTTTGCACTCAGTCGGCCCTTCGGGACAACACTACTCAGCTCCTCTGCAAGGAGGTGGTAGCTCCAGTGCCAGATCCTCCTACAGACCCAGGCTTCGTGTCCAGGTACTTCCTGGTGCCCAAGCGGATGGGGGGTTGGCACCCCGTCCTAGATCTCCATGACCTGAATCAATATCTCAGGTCTCGCACCTTCCGGATAGTAACTCTGAATCAGATCATACCACCTCTGGAGTGAAACATATGGTTCTGTTCACTGGATCTGCAGGACGCATTTTTCCACGTCCCAATCCGTCCGTCCCACTAGCGGTTCCTCCGCTTCAGGGTGGAAGGGACCCTGTATGAGTTCCAGGCCATGCTGTTCGGCCTGTCATTGGCCCCTCGGGTCTTCACCAAGTGCATCGCAATGGTGGCGGCCCATCTACAGCGTCAAGGGGTTCGAATTTACCCCTACCTCGATGATTGGCTCCTGGCAGGTTTCTCCCTGCAGGAGGTGGAGAGGTCCAGGGACCTGGCCCTCCGAACCTGTTCCCAATTCGGCCTCCTGTTCAACGAGGCCAAGTCAGAACTCGTGCCTTCTCCGGTGATGGGCTTTATCGGGGCAGAGCTCGACTCTCGTCAAGCCAGAGCTCGGCTCCTGGCGGACAGGGCGGAGGTTCTTTCCTCCTTTGCCCAATCATTTCTGGTTGGGCACTTGCGCCCTGTCCGGGACTTCCTGCGCCTTCTGGGTTACATGGTGGCATGCACCTCAGTGGTCCGTTGGGCCAGATTGCACATGCGCCCCTCCAGTGGGAGCTGGCCGCTCAGTGGACTCAGGGTCAGTTCGACCAGCTGGTCACTGTCACCCAGAAGATGTGGGATGCTCTCCAATGGTGGACCGTCCTAGGTCATCTGCAGGAAGGGATCCCGTTTGTCTGCCCCGAGCCGACGGTCATTCTCACGACCAATGCCTCTCTCATAGGCTGGGGAGTCCACATGGGGGACAACAGAGCCCATGGGTTCTGGAAACCTGAGGAGTCCCGATACCACATCAACCTGCTGGAGCTCAGAGCGGTCAGACTGGCACGGTCAGCTTTCGCTCCTCAGCTCCAGGGTCAAGTGGTTCAAGTCCAGATGGATACTACCTCAACAAACAGGGCGGCATGCACTCCCCTCTGCTATGCAAGGAGGCACTCTGGATCTGGACCCTCGTCAGCCGGTTGGAGGCAGATGCTCTCAGCCGCATAGGCCAGACATTCCACGAGTGGTCTCTCCATCCAGAGGTAGCTTACAGTCTGTTCTTCCATTGGGGCAAACCGTTGGTGGACCTGTTTGCCTCCAGGGAGAACACCAAGCTGAGGCTGTACCATGCCCGCTTCCCTCAGCAGGGCTCGCTGCAGGGGGATGCCTTCTCGAGGCCAAGGACCCCAGGCCTCCTCTACACCTTCCGTCCATGTCCCTTTATCCACAAGGTGTTACTCAAGGTGAGGAGGGACAAGGCGAAGGTGATCCTGGTAGCCCCAGATTGGCCCTGCCAGTTCTGGTATCCAGATCTCCTCAGCCTCAGCTGCAGGGCCCCGGAGTGGCTTTGTACATGCCCGGACCTGATATCATTGAACCAGGGGAGGTATTCCATCCGGACCTTCAATCCCTGCACCTCACAGCCTGGTACCTGAGCAGTTAGAGTTCCAGGCTCTGGGTCTTTCTGAGGATGTCTACACTGTGGTGGAGACATCTCATAAGAATAAACCAGGAAATGTTATGCCTTCAAATGGAAAGGTTTTCCATTTGGTGTCAGAAATGAAGTCTGGACCCCTTATCCTGCTCTGTGGCTAACATTTTAGACTACCTTTGGTCTCTCAAAAAGGGAGTCTCGGTCATCGACCCTTAGGGTGCACCTGGCAGCCATTCCGCGTACTGGCCTTGGGCTGGTCAGTCGACATTGGCACAGGAGACAGTGGTGGGCGCTTTTTCAAAGGCCTGGATCACATATCCCCTCCGGTGCGTGAACCTCCACCTCCGTGGGATCTTTTGCTGGTTTTGGCAAAGCTAATGGGCAAGCCATTCGAACCCATGCACAAGTGTGAGCTTTCACACTTGTCATGGAAGACTGCCTTCCTGGTGGCTATCACGTCAGCCAGAAGGACAGGGGAGCTCCAGGTGCTTTCGGTGGACTCCCCTTATTTGGTCTTTCACAGGGACAAAGTTGTCCTGCGCCCCCATCCGAAATTCCTTCTGAAGGTGGTGTCAGTTTCACCTTAACCAGGTGTTGGCTCTGCCAGTATATTACCCTAACTACACCTCGGACGCCGAGTACAGGCTCCATACCCTGAACCTTAGACATGCTCTCTCCTACTGCAAGGAGAGGACGGCAGAAATTCAGGGAGAGGTTCGCCAGCTGTTTGTCACCTCTAGCTGAAGCCGCTTCTGGCAGACCTGCAGCCAAACAGACGATTGCAAGATGGATTACATCATGCATAGGTCTGTGCTATGAGTTGGCGGGCAAGGAGCCTCCCAGAGGGATAAGAGCTCATTCTTCCCGCCATACTGCTGCATCGGTGGCTGCTTCCAGGGACATCCTTATCCAGGAAATCTGTCGGGCTGCTATCTGGAAGTCAGCAAGCACCTTTATTACCCATTACCACATTGACCTTGAGTCACGTTGGGATGCTGGTTTTCTGGCCTCGGTTCTCCAATCTCTTGTTTCCTAAGTAGGGGGTGTGCGCCTTGCCTCCCTCCTCCCGGAGAACTGCTAGGAGTCTGCCAATAGTGTGGATGAACAACATATCCACGCTCCTAGAAAAACAGGTTACTCACCTGTAACAGTAGTTCTAGGAATGGTATATGTTGTTCATCCACACGCACCCACCCGACCTCCCCGGCTTTAGGCGCACCACCTTGCTTCCAGCGGGCTTAGATCTGGTGTCATGGGGCGGAGCCGAGGTATTTACCACCCAGGTGTGTGGGAGGAGCCAGCTTGAAGACTTCCGGCCAGATTTAAAGGGGAAAGGGACATGCCAAAGAGTGTGGATGAACAACATATACCACTCCTAGAACTACTGTTACAGGTGAGTAACCAGTTTTACTCACCTGTAACAGTATTCTAAGAAATATGTATCATCCACCTGTTCACCAATCTCCCTTGGCTTTGGCACATAGTACTGCTTCCAGCTGACAAGATCTGGCGTCATGGGGCGTAGCCGAGGGTTATAGCACCCAAGTGGGTGGGAGGAGCCAGCTTAGAGACTTTTCTGGCAAGATTTAAAGAGAAAGGATACTGCCAGAAGTGTGGATGAACAACATATACCACTCCTAGAACTACTGATCTTAGTTCGAGAGGGTTCCTGCAGTAGGTCTTCATAGTTAGGACTGCGCCCCCTGGCGTCAGGACCGCACGGCAAAATTGTAGCTAGCAATCATCAGCGGGGACCACCCCCAGCGTCAGGTGATGGACGTCAGCGTGACTGTAAAAGGGGCGGTTCCCTGCCCACCCAGTTCTTTCCCACTGTCGACCTCAATCGTACAGACTTCACGGTAGAACAACTTCAGTCACCCGCCATTTTCACATGTTTTTGTCACCTTTTTCCCGATCTTTCTTCCATCCACTTAGTGGTGCATGTCATCTCGTCGGCCCAAGAAAAAGTGCTCCAAGTGTGACGCACAGATCCCAGACGGGGACAACCATTCCCGTTGTGTCCTCTGCCTGGGGCCTAAGCACAGCACCACAGAGTGCTCCATCTGCCAGGGCTTCAACCAGGCCACGCACACCCATCGCAAGAGGACCCTCGATGCCCATTTACTGACCCAAAGACTGGCATCAATGGAAAAAGAGCTCCAGGAGCTGAGGGAGAGGTAGTCTTTGCTGGCCCTGGAAAAAAAGGAGAAGGAGAGATGCCGGGAGTGGAGCCACTCTCCACAGATGAAATCCAGCCAGACAGCTGATGCCATCTTGGGTGAGGCCTCCACCTCCGTGAGTACCCCACCTCCAGGGCCTTCCTCCGCTCCGCTGGACCGGACGCCCCCCCCAACCGAGGTCAGTGGGCAGTCGGAGGTATCCTCTTCGGAGGAACCAGCTAAGGTACCTGCTTCAAGCCCTGCTGTTAAGTCGCCCTCCAGCTCCACCACTGTGCGCCCGGCCCAGGCCAATCAGCCTGACTCTAGCCTCCTGGCTTCTGTCAGCCCTGCTGCGGTCTGTAAGTTGGTCAACTGCTGCTCTGTCGCCCACCAGGCCATCACCTTTAAGTTGGACACCAGACCACCTGGTGCCCACATGGTGACTTCTCTCCCATCGGACTCCCTTGTGGACTCCGACGCCGGGCAGAGAGAACTCGCGGATCGCTCCTTATCCCACCAGGGTTCTCCCTCAGGGATTTCGCTGTCCTCCTTCAGGGATTTCGCTGTCCTTCTCTGACCTTTTTGGGCCTGATCCCCAGGACCCTTTTCTGTCGGATACCTTACCAGACCTGTTGACGGGGAATCTTCCAGACCTTCCCCTGTCGCTAGGCTCCATTCCACTGACTGATCCTCACCCGACGCCAGATCCCCCGCCGGACACTTTTGGGGCGGTATGGACCCAACTCCTGGACCTTCGGGGATTCCCCCTTTACTCCTCCGCTGACAGACCCATCACCTAGCAGCCCATCACTGGGGCCCTACACTCCTCCATTCGTCCTGACCAGGTACTGTCCCGAGTACACATCGCAGTATTCACAGTACCCAATGCCAGGGGGTCTGTCTCCAGGATACCCTTCTCTGATGACGGGTTACCTGATGCCATGTCAGGCCATGCATTATCAAGGATACCAGTACCCTTGCTGGTACCAACTGCCTAGTTACCCTTCTTATCCTGCAGGGTACCCAGATTATCCTCCACCCCCTTTTACTCCACCATCGCACCCGGAACTGGATGCCATTCCTGCCTGTTGGAAGGACATGAAATCTCAGCTGCTCCAGGAGTTGGGTCAGCTGCATCTAGTGATCAGGGCCACCCCACCTCACAGGGTGCTACCTGGTAGCCCAACACCTTCCAGTTGAGCCTCGGACAGAGGTTTGGGTGTTCTGCCCTCAGGCATTACAGAGCATAGGCTCCAGACTCTGGCACCAGAGGCCTCTCTGCCCAGTAGGCCGGAATCTTCTGAGTCGGACAAGGACTCTGATGTGGGGGACCAGTCAGAGCCTCATTCACCTGTTGCGCCTCAGCCGAAAGAATTGGCAGGTCCTCTCTGTCTGCTGGCTGCCTTCCTCGCTGTACTGCCTGCCTATCACCAGACCGAAGCTTCACCCTTGACACGGGTGCCTCTGCCGCTGCAAGCAGCCTGGCAGGTCCCCTCTGTCCACCAGCTGCCTTCCTCACTGTACTGTTCGCCAATCATCAGACTGAAGCTTCACCCTTGACACGGGTGCCTCTGCTGCTGTAAGCAGCCCGGTGGGTCCTCTCTGTCCACCAGCTGCTTTCCTCACTGTATTGCCTGCCAATCACCAGACCGAAGGTAAGCTGCTGAACTTGACTGGCCGGAACTATTGACTCTGCCTGCTGATTGGCTGTTTCACTTCTTTAATTCTTTGCTACTCCTGTTCCTTTTGGACTTTAAGCTAATGTTACTTACCGATTCTGGTACTGGTTAAGTTTCTCCAAATTGTCCTGTGAATTAATTTAAATGTGAACCTAAGCCTGTTTACAGCAATTTTGCACTCCAAGGCTAGTTTGAAGTGCAAGTTCTTTTATTTATTTGGCTTTTGTTGACCAGGTAGGTACACTAGACAAGCTATATGCCTATTTTCAGGTATGACCCGGGAGAGTACAATGAAAAATGCAGGTTCAAACAGGTTACATAACAAGAGGGGCAATGTACAGAATAACAAAACAGCAAGGTGAACATAGATGGCCTACAGTAAGAAGTAATAGGTAAGATATATATAATATATATATATATATATATATACAGAATAAAATAGGCAAAGTCATTCAATAGCAAGTGTGTGAGTGACCCTTTTATTAGAGCCACAGAAACAAATAATTCCTGAGCAGATAAATCACATGCTTCCCAGAGTTAAAGGACAGTAGGTAGCATAATTAGATCCTGCAAGGAGTAGAGTGCAGGTTTGTAGGTTTTAAAGTATTATAGCTCTCTTTGTTTTAAGGTCCTGTGGTAATTTACCCTGGATCAGAAACTAAGTTCAAAGTGATAGTTTTTTGTGAACACTTCTCTGTCTAGACCAGGTTTCATTTGGGTCACAGTTGTAAGCTATGCCCTGCAAATAATCCAGTTTCTGTTTTACTTTTTTTTTTCCACCCACCCCACCATTCCCCACCCCCAGCCTTTATTAAATACTCTCCTTCCCCCCCCCCTTGGCACCGCCCCTAGGCAATCTTCATCCTCCCCTCTCACTAACATTGCAACTCCCCTTATAGATACAGAGTGCAGTTATTAGGCCTATCACTTGTCCTGTCCTCCCTTTAAAGACATCTTCCTATTTTCACCATCTGCTTATCTATCAGCTTTGTTTAGCGCCTGCTCTGCTATGTGCTCTACAGTTCCATACCTGAGCTTCCTCCCTTGCTACCCTCTACATAGTACCAATAATCACCAAGTTGCTTTGGTACCCCCCCGCCCTAGCTAAAACGCCCTATTTTAACCTCCATTTTATATCTTAAACTGGTGATCTGTGTTTAATTTTTTTTACTTCTTCCATTTCTTTCCTATACTGCACTATGTTTACTGGTTTATAACCTTCCTCAAGTAACTGGTCATGGAACCAACTCGGCAAGAAGGCAATACTGGACCTTGTGCTCACAAACAGGGACAGTGTGATGGGGGTAACAGTGGGGGAGCACCTGGGGAACAGTGACAGCTGCCACTTCGAAGAGTGCAGTTATTCTAGATGCCCTACAGGGGGCATGCCTTAGATAACTAGTACTGGAGCCCACTCGAGAGGGAGCAATATTAGACTTGATACTCTCAAATGGAGATGGAGAGAGGATCACAGATGTAGAAGTGGGTAGCCATCTGGGAACTAGCGACCATCGAACAGTATGGTTCACAATAAACACAGCAATAGAAGTCAAGCCATACAAAGACAAAAGTACTGGACTTTAGGAGGGCTGACTTTGCCAAAATGGGTGAGTGCCTAAGGAATGCACTAGCAAATGGGTGGGAAGGAGGGGTGGAAGAACAATGGGGAATAATAAAACTGCCATCACAGAGTGACGAGCCTTTGTGTGAAGCAAATAAACAAAACAAGGCGATGTAAGAAACCACTATGGTTCTCAAAGGAAGTGGCAGTGAAGGTTCAAGAGAAAAAGCATTCAGGAAGTACAAGGAATCGCAGCAGGAGCAGGACAGAGAACTGTATCAGTTAAAGCAAAAGGAGGCTGGGAAGGCAGTCAGAACAGCAAAGGCCCAAACTGAGGAAAAGATAGCCAACTCAGTTAAGAAGGGAATAAACCTTTATAGGTACATCAGGGAGCAAAGGAAGACAAAGGAGGGATAGTGAGGCTTAATAAAGGGGAGGGAGGGTGGGCAGAGGAGAATGTGAAAAGGCAGAGATACTAAACAAATACTTTTGCTCAGTATTTACAAAGGAAGAGGGGAGGTACATAAAACAAACAGTAGTAACACTCTGGATACAGAAGTTGATACCAGCCCATTTACAGAAGAAAGGGTTCTGAAAGAACTCTTAAAACTGAAGGTGGACAAAGCAATGGGGCCTGATGGGATTCATCCGAATTCTAAAAGAACTAAGGGTAGAACTAGTGACACCACTGACTACCCTCTTTAACAAATCATGGGAGGAAGGGTGGTACCCGAGGACTGGAGGAGGGCAGATGTGATTCCCTTCACAAAAGTGGGAGCAAGGCAGAAGCAGGAAACTATAGACCTGTTAGTTTAACCTCAGTGATGGGAAAATGATGGAATCACTTCTAAAGGAAAAGAATTGTCAGTATCTAGAGGCCAGAGGGCGCAAGACCCTAGGCAGCATGGATTCACAGCGGGAAGGTCATGCCAGACGAATCTGATAGATTTCTTTGACTGGGTGACCAAAGTAGTAGATCAGGAGGGCTGTGGACATGGCCTACCTAGACTTTAGCAAGGCATTTGACACAGTCCCACACAAAGATTAATATATAAGTTAGCCAGCCTGGGAGTGGGTCCCAAGATGACAGCCTGGGTAAAGGATGGCTGGAGAATAGGACACAGAGGTAATAGTAAATGGAGTCCACTCAGAAGAAAGGAGGGTTACTAGCGGAATAACCGCAGGGTTCAATGTGGACCAGTCCTCTCCAATGTCTTTATAAAGCTGACATTGCAGAAGGACTGGAAGGAAAAAGTATGTCTCTTTGCAGATGACACTAAGATCTGCAACAGAGTTGATGCACAGGGTGGGGTGGAAAGGATGAGAAGGACTTGGCAAGGTTAGAGGAATGGTCAAATGTATGGCAGCTTAGATTCAATGCTAAGAGTGTACAGGTAATGCACCTGGAAACAAAAACCCAGGGAAGAGTACACAATGGGGTGAGATACTAACAACAACAAAATGAAAGGGACCTGGGGTAGTCATATCAGATGACCTAAAGGTGGGCAAGCAATGTGAGAAGGCAGCAAGGAGGCTGGGGATACTGGGATGCATAGGAGAGGCATCACCAGTAGAAAACAGGAAGTTATTATCCCTCTGTACAGACAGCTGGTGAGACCCCATCTGGAAGTACTGTGCAGTTCGGAGACCCAATCTCCATAAAGACATAGACAGGATGGAAGCTGTCCAGAGGAGGGCAACTAAAATGGTGCAGGGTCTGCACGGAGGACATATGAAGAGACTTAAGGAGCTTAATATGTATAGCCTCGGGAAAGGAGGAGAGGGGGACATGATAGAAACTTAAGTACCTCAAGGAATCAACAAAGTCCAAGAGGGTAGCAGCTTCAAAAAGAGGTGTGCAAGAACAAGAGGGCACAATTTGAAGATAGAGGGGGGCTCAGAGGTAATTTAAGGAAGTATTTTTCACAGAGAGGGTTGTGGATGCATGGAATGGCCTTCGGAGGAGGTTGTGGAGTCAAAATCAGTGGTGGAATTCAAGCATGCATGGGATAGTCATAAGGCAATTCTGGGGGGTGGGGGTAGAAAGAAGTAGGCTGCTGGTTAACTAGGATCAGCAGCTTATCCAGTAGGTAGGGAAATGGGCAGACTGGGTGGGCCAAGCGGTCCTTATCTGCCGTCAAATTCTATGTTTCTATGTTTCATTGTGGTTTGAAATCACAGAAAGAGCAGAACCAAACCACTCAAAAACACGTATCCTGGATTTTAGGGGGGCAGACTTTGGGAAAATGGGGAGATACTTGAAAGAGGCATTAAGGGGAATGGGGCAGGAATCAGGGGTTGAGGAACAGTGGGCAGTATTTAAAATGGGGATTACAAGAGCAACAGAATTATGCATTAAGCAGGTTAGCAAGAGGAAAAGGAAGAGGAGACCATTACGGTTTTCCAAAAAGGTAGCAAAGAAAGTGAAAGCCAAAAAGATTGCATTCAGGCAATACAAAAAGACACAGGCAGAAGGGGATAGGGAGAAGTACCAGGAGAAGCAAAGGGAGGCAGGGAGGTCAGTAAGGGAAGCCAAAGCTCAGACAGAAGAACACATTGCAAAATCAGTGGGCAGAGGGGACAGAACCTTTTACAGGTACATAAGTGAAAAAAGAAAGGCAAAGGGAGGGATAGTGAGACTGAAGGGGGAGGATGGAGGCCGCGTGGAGGATGACAACAGTAAAGCTGACATATTGAACAGGTATTTCTGCTCAGTCTTTACTGAGGAAGAGGAGGGTAATGGGTCTGAAGGAGTACAAGGGGTGAGAATGGTGCAGAAATGGACACAAGTCCCTTTACGAGAAAGGGTCCTGAAGGAACTGGAAGTAATAAGAGTTGATAAAGCAATGGGGCCAGATGGGGTGCATCCAGGGTCCTTAAAGAATTAAGAGAGGTGGTGGCTGAACCTCTGGCTATCCTGTTTAGCTGATCACTGGAAACAGAGAGGTACCCAAAGACTGGAGGACAGCAGATGTAGTCCCCTTATACAAAAGTGGGAACAAAGAGGAAGCGGAACTACAGACCAGTCAGCCTCACCCGGTAGTGGGGAAGATCATGGAAGCACTACTGAAGGAGAGATTGGTGGAACATCTGGTTGTCAATGGACTACAGGACCCAAGGCAGCATGGTTTCACCAGGGGAGGTCATGTCAGACCAACCTCGTGGAATGTTTTGACTGGGTGACTAGGGAGGTGGATCAGAGGAGGGCAGTGGACATGGCCTATCTGGACTTCAGCAAGGCCTTTGACACTGTGCCACATAGAAGACTATTACACAAACTGGGGAATATGGGTGTGGGCAGGACAGTAGTGTGGTGGGTAGGTAACTGGCTGGGCGGCAGGACACAGAGGGTGGTGGTAAATGGCTGTCAATCCACAGAGGGAAGAGTGACCAGTGGGGTACCACAGGGATCAGTGCTGGGACCGGTCCTATTCAACATCTTCATCAGTGATATTGCGCAGGACCTAGAAGGCAGAATTTCAGTGTTCGCTGATGACACAAAGCTCTGTAACAGAGTAGACACACCAGCGGGTGTAGACAGAATGAGAAGGGACCTGCAGAAACTTGAAGAATGGTCAGGGATTTGGCAGTTGAAATTCAATGCAAAGAAGTGCAAGATAATGCATATGGGGCACAAAAACCCGGGCACAATATATCAGCTGGGGGGGGTGAGGATATAGCATGCACCAAGCAGGAAAGGGATCTTGGGGTTATCATCTCTGATGAACTCAAGGTAGGCAAACAGTGTGACAAGGCAGCAGGTAAAGCAAATAGGATGCTGGGATGCATAAACCGGGGCATCACCAGCAGGAAAAGGGAGGTCATGATTCCGCTATACAAGACACTAGTGAGGCCCCACCTGGAGTACAGTGTACAGTTCTGGAGACCATACCTACGTAAGGACATAGACAGGGTAGAGAAGGTTCAGAGGAGGGCAACAAAGATGGTGCATGGATTGCATCACAAGTCCTATGAGGACAGGTTGAAGGAACTGAACATGTACTCCCTGGAGGAGAGGAGGAGAGAGGGATATGATAGAGACATACAAGTATCTTACAGGGAGGAACAGGGTGCAGAAATACACTATTTTAAGCGAAAAAGATGTTCCAGGACTAGAGGCATGGGATGAAGTTGGAGGAGGATGATTCAGAGGAAACGTGAGGAAGAATTTCTCACAGAACGAGTGGTGGACAAGTGGAACACCCTGCCAGAGGAAGTGGTGGGGGCTGAAACAATTATGGGATTTAAGAATGCATGGGATAGACATAAAGGAATTCTGGAGGTCAGGGGTAAGGGGCAACATACTTCTAGGAAAACATAAACTGAACTTACAAGCTCAAATGGGCAGACTGGGTGGGCCATAGGCCCTTATCTGCTGACACTATCTATGTATCTATGTAACAGGGTGCACCTGTTATAAATGATTTGTTCTGAAGTAAAAATGTGTAATCCCCCTTTATATATTCTTTTCATACTTTTCTATCATCTTTTCTTCCTCCTTTCTTTGCTATTTTTCATGTCAGAGTGGCCAACCTGGCATATTTCTATAACCTTTACTGTCCCTTTAAATCCTACTTTCACCGTTCTTACACATGGATAGTATCTCCTTTCATTTATAAAGGAGCCTTCTGATGTAGATAAATACATGAAATGCTTGAGCTTATAAGGTGCCCCAAGTTAGTTTATGTAGCGCTTCAGCCCTGGAATAAGGTGTGTCTGTGAAATAAGTGAAGCTCTATGCGCTTTCGTAATTGTTGCCCCTTTAAGATGCACAGAAATGTTGTGCTACAAGCCCGATGTCGGGCGATGTAAATAAAAAGAAAATTGCTTGTTGCAGTAGTAAAGAAAAGCTCTTGTGAGCTTAAATCAGGAAAAGCTGCTTTCTGCAGCAATCGGAACAGCAATGCTGCCTCATACATCAGAGCAGGATCGTGCTCCGATGTACACTGAGGCACAGCTGCTGCTTGACTAAATCCTGAATCGAAGCAGTATGCTTCAAATAAAAGTAAAGATGATGCCTGGAGCAGCGAAAGTGACAAGAAGCAAAAGCCCATATAAGGCACTACGGGAAGAAAGGGAAAGCCCTGTAGTGTCCTCTGTACAGTGCTGCTGCTTTTTGTTGTTTGTACAGCCCCAGAGCTAGAGTAACTGGGAGCTATCAGGATAAGGCCAAATTGAAATGTTTAGCCGACAACTGACATTTCGGCCGTTGGGTTGCCTGAAAAAAGAAAGTATTAGTGGAAAGGGCTCCCCGAAAGGGGTGTAGAGTCCTGCTTGTATCAAAGCATGCAGTTTACACATTCGTTTCCAATACAGAATGCAATTATCCCTTTTATTGGAATAAATAATGTGCTCTAGTATCAGGTATCTTGGGCTGGCAAGGGAAGGCAAATAGGGAGTGCACCCCTCATTTGCCATTCCCCTGTCCAGGCTAGGTATTCCTGTATGAAAACAAATGTTAAAAATAATTTATTTTTCTTTACCTGAATTCTTGCCATTTATGGGGAAGTTCCTACTATAGGACTGGCAGGCCCTGTAGTGACTGCTCTTGTAAGGATCAGGAGGGATGAGGTCACTGCAAGTGGAAGGAGCTAAACTCCGAGAGGTATAACCCCTAATTAGTAGCTTCAGATGCAGTAAAACTGATTTTTGGATGTATTCACAGAAGGGAATAGGGGAAGATTACCTGTCTGTCCTATGGGTAAAAAAAAAAGTATACAGACTATCTCTGAATAAGTACCTAGACTTGGTCTTTTTAGGTTAATAAAGACATCACCTGACTGTGATGTCACCCAGAGGTTCCTATAAAACCTGCCAGAAGGGGGCTAAGAAAAGTGTGTGGGTCAATATCTTCTGACTACAGAGAGTGAAGGAGCTAGTGTGAGAGCTTACACACTGTATTGTTGGATATTGAATATACAAAAGAAACACAGGAGTCTCAAGAAGAAATATTTCCTGATGTGTTGAAATGGTGTGATGGACTAACACCCACAATTTTCTTTCTGTAAATATATATATTTATATTTGGAGATCTTGCAAAGTTTTTGCAAATAAAATAATGAACACAATTTTTGTGTGTTTTATGCACTAAAGTTACTGTCTGGAGTCTCATTTATCACACACCGGTGTCAGAAGTGGGATCTACCTGGTATGTCAAGGCTGCCCAGGAGGCACTGCCATGAGGGTATTGTTCCGATATTCCCTGACAGATGAAAGAAGGGCACCAGACAGACCTCGGTGCATATCACCTGATACGATCGGTAACTAAGAAAACGGGGATTAAGTTGTTACCCGGATTAGGTCCAGGAGCCAGGCCCAAAATGATGAATCCAGAAGACGAGGATATCGAAGAGGGAGAGGACGCTCAGAAGCCAAAAGTGAGACAGATGACCCCAGCCCCAGATGATCCGAGTGAGTTGCTGAAGTGGCTCTGTATGAGGCAGATCGAGATGGAACGACAACAAGAAGAGGACAGACAGAGGGATGAGGATTGACGCATCCAGGCAGAAGAAAGAAGACGACAGGACGTGAAATGGAATGATACCCTGAAGGCCATATAGGACATGAATCTTGGTCAGGCGGATAGAACTGGGCCCAGAGACGTAAAACTAACGAAATTGTCAGAGAATGATGACATTGAGGCATACCTCACGACCTTTGAGAGGATGGCCTAAACCTTTGTATGGCCCCTTGATCAGTGGGTAATAAGACTGGTACCCTACTTATCCGGTACAGCCCAGTTAGTATATAGCCAACTGAGTGGGACTGATGCTAATGACTATGATAGAGTAAAAGAAGAGATATTAGGACGTTACAATATCAGTACTGAGACCAATCGTCAGCGTTTTCGCTCTCAGAAAATGGCCCGCTATGACACCTCCAGGGAAACGTGTGCTCGTCTCAGAGATTATTGTGGAAAATGGTTACAACCTACGACTAAGGCTATTGACCAGATTATGGAGCTAATAATCATTTATTGAATTCCCGGATTACAACCTTTAAACTACAAGCTCATTTACAAAGGTTCCACATCAGGAAGAAAATGCGAACGTACAATAGTAAAATACAGGGTTACAATGAACATTCAACAATTGTTAAATGGTAATATGACTGAGGAGTACATAGGAAAGGGATAGAGCCTTAATAAACAGGCAAAGTCAGAGCAGCAGCAGCAGTAATTGGCACGAGAGTGTGGGGGGGTAGGAACAAGAGTGAAGGGGGAGAAGAGGCGAGGTGTTCAGCTTATGGAACCACTGGCTTGTGGTCGCCTTTGTTAGGAAGGGTTGGGGGAGAGGGAGGACTGGGGGTTAGTAAATAAGGGGAAAGGGGGGTGAGAGGGACTGGGGCTGAAGTCAGGGAGGATAGGGATTCGAGGAGGGTAGGAGTGGGAAGTAACAGATTGGGTGATCATTGAACAGTTCATTCAGATTTTACAACTGGCTGTACAGTTATGGGTTAAGGAGCACAAGCCGGAGACAGCAGAGGAGACCATTAAATTGGCAGAGAACTACTTGGCAGCTTGTCCCACCAGACCAACGGGACAACAAGGTAACCCAGGACCATCTACAGCTCTGGTAACTTTTTCCCCAATAATCAAACACAATCAACTTACGGTAGATGAGATGGAGGGGGCAGGGTCCCATATGCAGACATTATTTGCCATGGATGTCTTGGGAAGGGACACATAGTCAGAAACTGCCCTATTAAAAGAAGTGATACAGCACATCTAGCCCTAACGAACTTTGGATATGTTACCTCTGTGGGAGTGGGAGACCAACAAACTTTGGGACTGTTGCACTCCGAAAGTAAACAAACCCTGATGAGAGTCGATCTGGCCCCTGAAATAGACTTAAGCCAAAATGACACAACTGTTCACTGTTTACATGGGGATATCCATCAGTACCACACTGCAAATTTGGAAGTGACTGTTAACAACAAAAGTCACACCTTGTTAGTTGGATTAGTACCCCTTCTACCTGTACCTGTGATAACTGGCCAGGATTTCCCTTGTTTTGATACCTTGATGAAGACTCATCAGTCATTGGTGGAATCTGTTAATGTGGTTACCAGGGCACAGGCAAAATTACAGATGGAACCTGTATTTTCTTTTGAAGAAGATTATTTTGAAGGACAAGGGAAGGCAAGAAAATCCAAGCGAGTAAAAAGGAAGGAAAAGAAAGCTTGGCAGGATTCACATCCAAAAGAAAGTGTGGAATTAGCAACAGGGTTGTCAAAAGGTGACATCAGACTGGAACAGTCGGCAGATAAGACTTTAAGACCTATGTTGGCACAAATAAATCAAAAAGAAAAGAATGGACATTCTTGTTTTATATTAAAGCATAACATACTGTCTTGCTGAATCAGGCTTCTCTGTTGCTGTCACCAACTGGTTCAGATCTTACCTCTCTGGCAGAACCCAGTCCGTTAGAGTCGCAAATGCTATCTCCTCCCCCCTTCTCTTAACTACCGGTGTCCCCAAGGGGTCGGTTCTGGGACCCATGCTGTTCTCTATATTCCTAAATGACTTACCACTCATCTGCTCTACTACCTCAATCCACATTTATGCAGATGACACAATACTCTTCTCCTCAGTCTCTGACCCTGAAGTGATACAAACAAACCTCCAAGTCAACTTTAGCAAAGTACAGCAATGGTTCAGCTCTCACCAGCTCTTCCTAAACGTAAAAAAAACTGTCACAATGACTTTTGGCACACGACAACGCCTGTCCAGACTCCCATCCCTTCCCTATTTCCATACCCTGGATGGTCAAAAACTCATAAGATGTCTCCTCATTCCGCTACTTAGGGGTATGGCTCAACTGCCATCTTTCCTTCTCAGACCACATTGGTGCTATTTCAAAAAAACTACACCCCATGCTCGGTGCACTTTATAGGAACCGCAGTAGCCTCCCTCCCCCCGTCCAACGTGAACTGGTCCAGAAGATGATACTTCCCTCCTTTGATTACTGTGACATTTACGGTGCAGCCCCTAAGTCCACCCTATCTAAGCTGGACACACTTTTTAATGCCTTCTTCTGCTTTGCTCTCGACGCCTCACCCCTTACCCACCACTGCGACCTTTACCGTTCCCTGGCACTACCGTCCCTCGGAAACCACCACATTTCACACTGTGCTAAATATGTATCTAATCTATGGCTTGGCACCATCCCTTCTTACCTCTCCTCCGTGCTCTCAGCTGCCCCATCCCCCACCCATTATCTTAGATCCTGCGACTTCCTCCAACTATCAATCCCTAGGCGGAAGACTACTGCCGGGCAAGCTGTCCTCTCAGACTGGTTACCCAAGCTATGGAATGATCTCCCACCTCAAATTCGGCATGCCTCCTCTGCCCACTCTCTTTCTACTGCCCTAGCTAACTTCCTCACCACTAATTGCTCCTCTACCTGACTTGGCCATGTGCTAATTGCTCCTCTCCCCACTGCCCGACCAGCGGCCTTAGCTTTGCTATAAATGCTGACATATAGCCCCAACCTATGTACGTTTGTTCTGTGCCTTTTTGTCCTGCACCATCATGTGTTCTATGTCTCCTGTTGCTTATACCTGCATATTACTGTGTGCTAAATTTTCCCTTGTATTGCTGCTATATGTCAAGTAATTGTTATATGCTCCATACACTATACAATATACTCCATGTGTTGTTGCTTGTCATTTAATGCAATTGTATCCATATGCTGCTACTTGCCTCTGTTATTTGCTCAGTTGATAACTTGCGTGTTATCCAACCCCCTTGTACCCCCTCCATCCAGGTCGCACCAGGAGATGAGGATATTGTTGCTCAGTTTGCCTTTCCTGGTGAAACTATTTCAATAAATAAATAACTGTTGGTCCTGTTACAAACTGTGAAGCAGAGCAGTTAATGGTACCTAAACAGTATAGGGAGCAGGTATTACGATTTACCTATGATATACCTATCGCTGGCCATAAGGGGAGGAATAGAACATTACAACGGATACTATCCAGGTTTTGTTGGCCAGGGATTCATCAAGAGGTAGCGGCATATTGTAGAGTTTGTGCAAAATGCCAGTTGGTGGCTCAAGGAGGGAAGAAAGATCAAGTACCCCTGCAACCCATCCCTTACCTAACAACTCCTTTTGAGAGAGTAGCCATGGATGTGGTGGGGCCCCCTAACAAAGAGTTCTAAGGGAAACCAATTTATACTGGTTGTGTGCGACTACGCCACCCGGTACCCTGAAGCCATACCAATGATAACAGTTACTGCCCCTAGAATAGCTGAAGAATTGGATAAAATCTTCAGCTGAATGGGAATACCACAAGTGATTTTAACCAACAGAGGCAGTAATTCTACATCTGTGATGTTGCAAGAATTGTACCGTCTGTTGGGTGTCTCTGCAGCACGTACCTCCCCGTATCACCCTCAGACCAATGGGTTAGTAGAAAGATTCAATAATGCACTCAAGAAAATGTTGCAAAAGTATGTGCAAAAGAAAGGTCGAGACTGGGACAGATTTCTCCCTTACCTCTTGTTTGCCTACAGGGAAGTACCCCAAGCAACTACTGGTTCAAACAACATGAAGCCTTGCTGTATTCTAACATATGCAGTTAGCCCGAGCACTTGAACTGCCCCGAAGAGGAAAGAGTTAATTTCTATGCCAGGCATATTTTCAAACCTCTGTTTGTGGTGCCTCAGAGTGTCACTTTCAGATTCTTTACTCCACCTGTGAAGTGCTCCGGAGATTGCTCCTTCTCTTCAGTTTGGTAAAGTTTAAAAACGTGTCGATTTTTCAACCAATTTTAGTTTGAGTTTCGAGCCTCTGTCTACGGTACAGTAAGTAGTGTAAATAGGTAGTGAACTGTGATTTTCTGTTTTTCTTCTGTAGAACTTGTAAACTTCTGTTCTAGGATAGTGGATATGTTGTTCATCTACACTTATTTGCATGTCCCTTTCCCCTTTAAGGATCACCGGAAGTCTTCAAGCTGGCTCCTCCCACCAATGTGGTATATACCTCGGCTCCGCTCCATGAGGCCAGATCGTCCTTTCCGCTGGAAGATTCAGGTTGCCTCCCTCGTGCTCACGCATTTTGTAGGCCTTGGCTTTCAAAACTTCGGATTTACCGAAATTAAAACTCATTTGAGTTAGCGATCGCGCTTTTGCATCTTCGATCGTGGAAGAATAAACTTCCATCGGATTTCGCCGGTGTACTTGCGGCCAGAAGATGCACACTGATCTTCATCTCACATGCATCTACTGCCTAGGTGCTGGCCATGACACCTTGTCCTGCAGTTTTTGCTTGGTCTTCCATCCCAACGTTCTGGACAACCGCCTGGCACGATTGAAGTTGGGGAGACCCGGAGAAAAGGAACCCTCCAGTGAAGTCCAAGAAGGCTAGGTGGGCAGTTTCCATGGCTGCGGGCTCAGCTGAACAAGTGGAACACATGGTGGCATTTGAGGAAGAAGCGACTTGTGCCGCCGACACTCAGGGCTTCTTTGTTCCTCTTGACCTAGGCTCTACTGTTTCGTGCTCCTTCCGGGAGTTGTGCCAGTCTCTTCCCACCTGGGGAGAGGTGCCTGTGGGCTCGCACTCCTCCCGATCCCATAAGTGGGAGAAGGAACTGAATAAACCTTTGTCTTGGCGAAGGCGCTCTTGGGACCGAGATAGGCGACAGTCCTAAGAGCATGTGGTCTCGACTTCGGTCGAGATCGCTTCTTCGGCCACTGGCTTTTCGGGCCTTCCATCGGGCCAGACGACCGAAGATGCAGTCGACGAGGTTGAGATTGTCATCGACCCCATTGACCCACTGTCACCGGCTCCGGCCGACGACTCCTTTGAAAGGACTCCGGTCCTTGTCTTCCCTGATGAGGAGACCCAGCCTGCTGGTGTTCCCATCGAGGACCCAGTTCCAGACCCCGGAAGTCACTGGTCCCGCTGGTGTCTCCGGAGCGACCGAGTCGGCCTGCCCAATATCGGTCAAGGTCTAGAACCTCCTCGACTGACAGGCCAAGGAAGAGCCATAAGCGCTCTAAGAAGAGGCGACGCCATTGGTCGTCCTCGTGAGGAGAGGCTGAGGTGGAAACTCCAGCGCTTTGAGGACCTCATGTGGCAACAGCTGATCTTGTCCAGCACAAGCCGACTCCAGCTCCCTCCCCGGCCATTACTTGACTTTCGCCTCCTAGGCCGAAAGCTGACCCCTCCAGAACCTAAATTTTTGGTTCCCCGGCAAATCCACCTCTTCAGCCTAAACTGGCCTCTCCACCCATCGTGGTGGAACTGCCGCCTAAGCAGCCCGTGGGAGGGGCTCCTTTGAAAGAAGACAGACTGGACACAGGGTTTCCCCGGCGTTTATTGGTCACAGTCACCCCGACCGCCCTCAGCGTGTCGAGGGTGATTTGGGTGGCAAGCCGCTGTATCCCGACTCCTCAGATTCGGACGTCACCGGGCTTCACTCTCATCCTGGAGATGATGAGATGTCCATTGGCCTAGGGATGGAGGAAGGGCCTTCCTCCTTCCAAGGGATCCGTCACCTCATCTCTGAGTCTATAGGGATGCCTCTGGAACCCATCCAGAAAAAGGCGGAGTAGCCTCTCACAGACATCCTGAAGAGAGGGGATACCCCGACGGAGGCCTTTCCAGTGGCCGAGGCCATTGTTGGTCCGGCCCTTGAACTATGGCAGCGCTCTGCCTCTTGTCCAGCTCCATCAGCCCGCATGGCCCACAAGTACGCGGTGCCCATGGGGTCCCTAGCAGGGTTCACAGAGCACCCTTCGGCCGAGAGCCTGGTGATCGCCTCTGTGTTCAGGGGTACTGGCAGTTCTGCCGATACTGACTGACCTCCTGATAAAGAGTCCAAGCTCTTGGACCACTCAGCCAGGAAGGTCTATATGGCTTCCTCCTTGGGCCTTCATCAGGCAAGTTAGGCCATCATCATGGCACACTTCTCTCACACCCTTCTTGGGTCATTAGTCGAAGTCCTCCCACATCTCCCCGTGGACATGCAGACCACGGTCAAGCAAGTCCAAGACAAGGGCCGAGCTGTTGCCAAACATCAGCTCCAGACGGCCCTGGACATAAGGGACTCCTGTGCCCGCTTGATGGCCGCCACAGTCGCTTCTCACCACAGGGCTTATCTGAGGCTCTCCTCCTTCCCAGCAGATACTCAGCACAAATTGGTTGATGTGCCCTTCCTTGGGACCAACTTGTTCAGCCCAGGAGTGGCTGGTCACCTTCAGCGCATAGAACAGTCCAATGCCACTTTGGACGCCACTTCTGCCAAGGGTTCTTCGGGCAAGAACCAGTAGAAGAAGAAGAAGCCCTTTCAGCAATCTTCCCCTGTGGCTCAGCAGTCCTTCTTCCAAGAGGGACAGCAGCACCAGCATCAGCAGCAGGCTCAAGCTTGGCACCCTCGACCCAAACCTGGACCCTAACAGGCCCATAAAGGAGGCCGAGGCCTAGGTCCTGGAGCCTCCTCCTCCTCCAAGCCTGCTCAGTGATGGGGTGGGGGCTGCCACCCCTACTCCTGTCATGACAGCTCTGGGTCCTCCTGTGGGGGGCCGGCTCTGCCACTTCCTTTCCGTCTGGTCCGCTGTCACTTTGGACAGGTGGGTTCTCGAAGTGGATGGTCAGGGACTGCCTCTAGAGTTCTAGCAGTACCCTCCCAGTCGAGCCCGTGCCCCTTGGGAGGAACGGATTTCCGCTCACACCCAGTTGGCTCTTCATGACGACGTTGCTCAGCTCCTCCTCAAGGCAGTAGCTCCCGTGGTGGATCCTCCAGCAGACCCAGGCTTTGTCTCCAGGTACTTTCTGGTGCCCAAGTTGACAGGGGGCTGGCATCCCATTCTAGATTTCCACGACCTGAATCAATTTCTCAGGTCTCGCACCTTTCGGATGGTCCCTCTGTCACAGACCATTCGATCCTTGGAGCAAAACGTGGTTTTGTTCTCTGGATCTGCAGTACACGGTCTTTCACGTCCCAATTTGTCTGTCCCATCAGTGGTTCCTCCACTTCATGGTCAAGGGGGATCTATATGAGTTCTGAGCCATGCCGTTCGGCCTGTCTTCAACTCCACAGGTCTTCACCAAATGCATTGCAGTGGTAGCGGTCCATCTACGGCATTGGGGGAGCAGAATTTACCTGTAACTCGATGACTGGCTTCTAGCAGGTCACTCCCTACAGGAGGTAGAGAGAACCGGGGTCTGGCCTCCTAATCAACTAAGCCAAGTCGGAACTCGTGTCTTTTCAGGTGATGGGCTTTATCGGGGCAGAGCTCAACTCATGTCAAGCCAGAACTCTGCTCCTGGCGGACAGGGTGGATGTTCTTTCCTCCTTTGCCCAATCATTTCTGGTTGGGCAGTTGCACCATACCCAGGACTTTCTGCGCCTTCTGGGTTACATGGCGGCGTTCACCTCGGTGGTCCATTGGGCCCGGTGGCACATGCGCCCCCTCCAGTAGGAGCTGGTCGCCCAGTGGACTCAGCACCACGGTCAATTCGATCAGCTGATCAATGTAACCCAGAAGATGTGGGAGGCTTTCCAGTGGTGGACCGCCCCAGACCGATGGCAGGAAGGGATCCCGTTTGTCCGCCCTGAGTCAACGGTCGTTCTCACGACCGATGCCTCTCTTATGGACTGAGGAGCCCACATGGGGGACAAAAGGGCCAACGGGCTCTGGACCTCTGAGTCCCGATGCCACATCAACCTGTTGGAGCTCAGAGCAGTCAGACTGGCACTGTCAGATTTTGCTTCTCAGCTCTGGGGTCAAGTGGTTCAAGTCCAGATGGACAATACCATGACCATGTACTATCCATGTACTATCTCAACAAACAGTGCGGCATGCACTCTCGTTTGTTGTGCAAGGAGGCGCTCCGCATCTGGACCCTCGTGAGCCATTGGAGGCAAATCTCCTAGCCATCCATGTGACAGGAGCCTCGAACCATCTGGCGGATGTTCTCAGCCGCTTAGGCCAGACATCCCACGAGTGGTCTCTTCATCCAGAGGTAGCTCACAGTCTGTTCTCCCATTGGGGCAAACCGATGGTGGACCTTTTTGCCTCAAGGGAAAACACCAAGCTGAGGCTGTTTCATGCCCGCCCCCTCAGCAGGGCTCACTGCAGGGGGATGCCTTCTCGAGGCCGTGGACCCGAGGCCTCCTCTATGCCTTCCCTCCATTTCTCTTGATCCACAAGGTGTGTCTCAAGGTGAGGAGGAATGAGGCAAAGGTGATCCTGGTAGCCCCAGATTGGCCGCGCCAGTTCTGGTATCCAGATCTCCTCAGCTGCAGGCCCACGGAGTGCCTTTGTACATACCCGGACCTGATATCACTCAATCAGGAGAAGGTATTCCATCTGGACCTTCAGTTTCTGCACCTCACAGCATGGTACCTGAGCGGCTAGAGTTCCAGGCTTTGGGTCTTTCCAAAGATGTCTACACTGTGGTAGAGGCATCTAGAAAGGAATCGACCAGGAAGTGCTATGCCTTCAAATGGAAGCGGTTTTCCATTTGGTGTCAGGACATGGGCCTGGACCCTCTGTCCTGCCCCATGGCTATCATTCTTGACTACCTTTGGTCTCTCTCCAAGGGGGGTCTACTGTCATCGACCCATAGGTGCACCTGGCAGCCATCTCTGCTTAGCGGGCATGGGTTGGTCTGCCAACGGCGCAGAAGACAGTGATCGGGCGCTTTTTCAAAGGCCTGGATCACCTATCCCCTCTGGTGCATGAACCTCCACCTCCACCTCCGTGGGATTTACTGCTGGTACTGGCAAAGCTCATGGGCAAGCCATTGGAACCCATGCAAAAGTGTGAGTTGTTACACTTGTTGTGGAAGACGGCCTTCTTGGCAGCTATCATGTCAGCCAGAAAGACGGGAGCTCCAGGCACTTTCGGTGGACTCCCCTTATCTGGTCTTCCACAGGGACAAAGCTGTTCTGTGCCCCACCCGAAATTCCTTCCAAAGGTGGTGTCAGAGTTTCACCTTAACCAGCTGTTGACTCTACCCTAATTACACCTTGGAGGCCGAGTACAGGCTCCATACTTTGGACCCGAGACGTGCTCTCTCCTACTAAAAGGAGAGGATGGCGGAAATTCATGGAGAGGTTCGCCAGCTGTTTGTCACCTATGCTGAAGCCACTTCTGGCAGACCTGCAGTGAAGCGGACTAGTGCAAGATGGATTACATCATGCATAGGTCTGTGCTATGAGTTGGCGGGCAAGGAGCCTCCCAGAGGGATAAGAGCTCATTCTACCCGCCATACTGCTGCATCGGTGGCTGCTTCCAGGGACATCCCTATCCAGGAAATCTGTCGGGCTGCTACCTGTAAGTCAACAAACACCTTCATCACCCACTACCACATCAACCATGAGTAACGCCGGGATGCTGGTTTGGGGGCCTCGGTTCTCCAATCTCTGTTCCCTAAGTAGGGGGTGTGCACCTTGCCTCCCTCCTCCCAGAGAACTGCTAGGAGTTTGCCAATAAGTGTGGCTGAACAACATATCAACGATCCTAGAATAACAGGGTTACTCACCCGTAACAATAGTTCTAGGAGTGGTATATGTTGTTTATCCTCACGGACACACCTGACCTCCCCAGCTGCGGATGCACAACACTTGGCTTCCAGCAGGCTAAGATCTGGCGTTATGGGGCAGAGCCGAGGTATATACCACCCGGGGTTGGAGGTGCCAGTTGGAAGACTTACGGTGATCCTTAAAGGGGAAAGGGACATACCAATAAGTGTGGATGAGCAGCATATACCACTCCTAGAACCACTGTTATAGGTGAGTAACCTGTTCTTCCTTCTCGGTTGGTCTGGTTGGGAACCGACCTTTTGTGTTTACATTTTTTTTCTGGGATTTTAGTAGTGGTGTGCTGGTTCCTATTGGTTTCAAAAAAAAAAAAAAAAAGTTTTTCGGTTTCTTTACACAACCCGTGACACAGTTGGTAACCGATAGGGGTGTATTACCTGGCTAAAAGCTGTAAAGGATAATTTTTTTTTTAGTCTGGCCATGTCTGAGAAACCCAAGAAAAAAATGGTCCCACTGGGTTTCAACACTATATGGAGTGTGGGGAGACCTTTGCTAAGGCTGACCCCCCCACCTCGTCTGTGTTTATTGTCTGGGGTTTGACCATCTCAAAACAGACTGCCAAATCTGCAAAAACTTTCCTAAGGCCACTCTGGAAAAAAGATTGGGTAGGCTAAAGGAAAAGGAGGCCGAGAAGTCAGCTGACCCAGATGACCAGCCTGGTTCGGTTCCAACCGAACCTGAGGAGGTGCCCACTGACCTGGGCGAGACGTCCTCGGGCAAAAGGAGAGCCGACCCTGAGGGGTCGGTTCCATCAAAAAGACAAAAAATGTCAGCTGGTTTGGATCCAGCATCTCTTACTCCAACCGCTGAAGAAATAGCCAAAGCGATCAGTATTGTGCAATCGCTTCGTCCGGTTCTGTCTGAACCGGCGCCATTGGTTAGGCACTCGGTTCGGTCAGATCCAACTCCATCGGATTATGATCCAGATGCTTATTATGAATTGGAGTGGAAGGGGGATGAAGAGTTACCGGATGATGATGATGACGACAGTGGTTTGAAGGTCTGGATGTGCCCATTGAACTGGACATCTCCCCAGACAGACCCTCCAATGTCTCCCCTCCAAGGCTTTCTGAGTCCCCATCTCACTTTGTTTTACAAAAAGGTGTCTGAAACCCTCCAGCTGCCTATGGTTGAAGCTGTTGAGGAGGAAGAACAGCCTGATTTTGTGGAGATGATAGACCTCCCAGAGTCCAAGAGGTTGTCTATTCTCCTACCTAAATCCCTGGAGAAATGGACACAAAAGATATAGACACCAAATTCTTTACCTCCTGTGGATAAGAGAATGGACAGGAGGTATATGCTATCAGGCGATGGAGTTTTTGTTCAATCATTGCAGCCATGTTTGGGTAGTGCAGGCTGCAGCCCATGATGTGGCTAATATGTCTTTGGCTGCACAACCCACAGATAAAGACTCCAGGAAGGTGGATGCCATGGCCAAGAAACAATACTTGGCATCCTCCTTGGGACTCAAGCAGGCTTATTATATGGCCTACACAGCCAGATACCAGAAGTCCAGGTGGGATACGGTTCTGGAACTGGCTAAACAGGCTTCCCCCCAGCTAGCCAAAGAGCTGGAGGAGGTGGCTGCTGATGGGATTGAGGCATCCAAAGTGCAATTCCATGTTGCTGTAGACTCTTAACAATGTGGCATTGAGAGTCATGACTACATCTGTGTCTCTCAGGAGATTTGCTTGGCTCAGATGCACTAGCCTTTCTCAGGATACCCAGGCTAAGGCCATGGATTTCCCTGTGGTGGATGACTCTCTGTTTGGAGAGCAGACAGAGGCTTACATGAAGAAGATGGATGAGTACACGACCACCTATAGGAGTGCACAAGCCAAGGAATGGCAAGCCACTCCTCAAAAGCAGCAGTCTAAGGGCAGGGGCAGGCCCTTTCACAGGCCTTTCTACCAAGCCCAGCCCTCCTCTTCCTTCTCACAGAGGGGGTTCTTTCGAGTGAGCAGCAGGAGTGGGATGAGCAGGGCTGCATCCTCTTCCCAGTCCAAGGCTTCTGCCAAGCAGACACCCTGATGTGTCAGCCCGGGTCGACTCTCCAATTCCAGTAGGAGGCAGGCTGGCTTATTACTTCCAGGCCTGGAAGTTGGTTACCTCAGACAAGTGGGTCCTGGAGGTAGTAAGCCAGGGACTGGCCCTCAGTTTCAAGAAGTTTCCAAAAATGAGGATCAGGTCTTTTCCACCTGCAAACATCTCCGAAACCATTGCTCTAGAAGCAGAGGTTTCCTCTCTGCTGGCTCTCAGAGCCATGGAGAGAGTTCCTATTCTACACAGGGGCAAGGGTCTGTACTCCAGATATTTTCTTACCCCAAAAAAGACAGGGCATAGCGACTTATCCTAAACTTAAGGTATTTGAACACACACATCTTAAAACCAAAGTTCAAAATGGTGACGCTGGGAGTAATTCTTCCCTCTCTGAGGCCAGGAGATTGGTTAGCATCTCTGGACATCAAGATGCCTATTTCCACATTCCTGTCAGGTGCTCCCACAGAAAATAGCTCAAGTTCGAGCTGCCTTCAGGCCGTTATCAGTTCAGAGCCATGCATTTTGGATCCAAGAGTGTTTACAAAGTGTCTTGCAGTAGTAGTGGCCTTACTCAGAAGGCAGGGAATCTCTCTATTACCATACTTGGATGACTGGCTCATTGTAGGACAGTCTCCCAAACCAGGTCAGGTCAGCTCTTCAAGTCACTCAAGATTTGCTCAGTTCTCTGGGATTCCTTCTCAATCTGCCAAAGTCGGTTCTCGAACCAGTACAGCTCCTCACTTTCATAAGGATAGAGTTAGATACTGTTGAAGCAAAGGCCTTCCTCTCACTAGCAAGGGTAAAGGCCCTTACAGATCTTGCTTCCTCATTTCATCCTCTGGTTTCTTGCCCAGCAAGACATTGTCTTCAGCTCCTAGGCCACATGGCAGCTTCCACTGCAGTGGTACAAGGGCCAGGTTTAAAATGAGGGATGTTCAGCTTCACCTAAGGTCTTTCTGGTCTCAGAAAAAAGATTCTTTCACCAAATTGGTTCCAACACTCAGACTCTGGTCCAAGCTCTTCAGTGGTGGCTGGATCAGGACAATCTCAGACAAGGTGTCCCATTCCTCAATCAATCTCATTCAGTTGTACTAACCACAGATGCTTCTCTCCTGGGCTGGGGAGCCCACCTAGGAGTCCTCACAGCACAGGGTGTTTGGTCTCCCCAAGAGTCTCTCCTTCATATCAATCTTCTGGAACTCAGGGAAGTATTCCTAGCCCTTCAAGCTTTCTCGGAGTCAGTAAGGGACAAGGTGGTTCAGATAAGGACAGACACCACCACCATGTGGTACATCAATGAGCAAGGGGACACTCGGTCTACAGCCTTGTGCATGGAGGCCATGAAAGTATGGTCTCTGGCCTACTCCTTGCAAACTTCCCTAATAGCAGTCCACTCCCAGGGAAGGACAATGTGTTAGCAGATGCTCTGAGCAGAATCTCCCAGGGCCATCACGAATGGACCTTGGATCCTCTCATACTGAAAGTAATCTTCACCAGGTGGGGCACTCCAGAGATAGATCTCTTCACAGCCCCAGACAATCACCAACTTCTCCTCTTCTGCTGCAGACCCCCAGTCCTAAGGACTTGCTCCCCTGGATGCCCTGATATTGGACTGGGAAGGCAAGTTCCTTTATGCCTTTCCCCTGTTGTTCAGGCTTCTAGTCAAGATCAGGTCACAACCCTGCACAGTGATTCTACTGGCTCCAGACTGCCTTGGTATCCTTTGTTTTTGTCCCTAGGAGTTTCACTCACCCTGGCTCTTCCCAAAAGACACAATCTCCTAACCTCCTCCCAGGGGAGGATCTGGTACCCCCAGTCTCCAGTCTCTTTCAATCTCAAGGCCTGGCTCTTGAAGAGTTAGAATATGCAGGCCTGCATCTTTCTCAGGGAGTTTTGGACATCCTTAAGGTTTCACGGAAACCATCCACCAGGAAAACTTGTAATTCCAACTGGAAAAGATTCAGCATTTGAAGTTCTCATAAGAATATTCTACCAGATGCTGCTGGCATTGCTACACTTTTGGATTACCTGGTTCATCTTAATGGCTTAGGCCTTAGGCCAGCCACTTTAAAGGTTCATTTAGCAGCCATGTCTGCATTCCTCTCAGCAGGTAAGGGCTCTTCCCTGGTGTCTCACACTGTTTTTGGTAAGTTCTTTAAAGGTCTGGTTCATATTAACCCTCCTTTTTGAGAGCCTACCCCGGCTTGGGATCTTAATATCTGCATTGCTCAGCTTATGCAGCCACCCTTTGAACTTCTGGCTTTGGACAAGCTTAAATACCTGACCTGGAAAACTGTGTTTCTGGTAGCTATCACTTCTGCCAGGTGAATTAGTGAATTACAGGACCTGTCAGTTGAACCTGATTTTATCTCATTCCATAGAGATAAGGTGGTCCTCAGAACCAATAGGAGGTTCTTACCCAAAGTGGATTCAGATTTCCATCTGAACCAGTCCATGTCTCTTCCTGTGTTTTTCACTGATCATTCTTCTTCAAGAGAAAGAAGATTACATAGTTTGGATGTTAAGAGGGCACTTAGCTACTACATTGAGCATACTAAGGCACACAGGAGTGACTGTCTTCAATTGTTTCTCACTTATGGTGAAGTGGGAAAAGGGAGGCCTGCTACTAAGAGAACTATTGCCAGGTGGATTGTCTCTTGTATACAATTATGCTATGTAATGCTAGGTAAAACACCTCCCTCAGGCCTGAGGACTCACTCGACTAGGGGTATAGCTGCTTCTCTGGCTGCTGCCAGAGATATACCCTTGCTAGAGATCTGCAAAGCAGCCATCTGGAAAACAGTCCATTCTTTCACCAAGCATTATTCTCTGGATATCCAGGCTAGGAGTGATGCTAGGTTTGGTACAGCAGTACTGCAGAACCTATTCCCAAAATAGGTTTGGTACCCTCCTCCATGGAGGTACTGCTTGGTAGTCTGCATATGTCAGAATACAGCAAGACTTCATGTTGTTTGAAGAAAAAATTACTCACCTTAGTAATTGTGTTTCTTCTAATAGAGTCTTGCTGTATTCTGACCTCCCCACGTCTCCCTCTCAGAACTTAGTTTTGGGATGTGGGCTGCTAGGTACAGTGTTGCACCTCAGGGGTGTACTTTGCATCGCGTCCTCTTCAGGGTGGGGTGGTGGTTGTTATGTTTTAACTTAGATTTATATATCTTGTTCACTACTTGTTTTTTCTCTTGGGTTCTCGACTTGAGTCTTTTGGACCCAAGTTGTTGCCTATTGGCTTATATGTTTTACAATTTCCACACTGGAAGTATAGTTAGTTGCTCGTAAGAATCTGATGGTTTGCACTCTGAGGCACCTCAGACAGAGATTTGAAAACCGAGCTTGAGCTCAATGTTCTATGCCTCGCATAGAAATTAACTCTTTCCTCTCTGGGGCAGTTCAAGTGCTGGTGCTAACTGCATATGTCAGAATACAGCAAGACTCCATTAGAAGAAACACAATTACTAAGGTGAGTAGTTTTTTCTTTTTCCCCCTTTTTCCTTACTATATGGTCGCAACCCTAGGGGACCACTGGATGTAATTAAAGAACACTGGAAGGAAGGCAAAGGTGTGGGATTTACAAACATTGTGGATTACATGACTGACTTACGTGAAAGGCTTGTGAAATATGTAACTATAGCTCATATGAATGTTTGCCAGAGACAGCAGGGTCAAAAGGAAATGTATGATAAAGGATTGAAATACAAACATTTTGAACCTAGTACAGAAAATAAGCTTCTGATGAGATGGCAACGGCCTTATGTGGTACTTCGACAGACTGGTATTGTGAATTACGAGATTGAAATGCCTGGGCAAAGACCAGTAAAAAGGGTATATCATGCCAATCTATTAAGGAAATGGATAGATAAGCCAAACCCATCACTATACATTCAACCTGAGCAAGGCCTGTCAGAGACAGAGGTGGCTTATGATAGATTAGAGACACAACAGGGGGAAAATGAAATTCAGATCAATCTGGAATTAAAGCCTGATCAAAGACAGGAGGTTGAGCAACTCTTGGAGTTTTTTAAAGACACTTTTACTAAAACACCAGGAAAGCATTAGGGGTGGTGCATGAGATTAAAATAACACAAAGTAAACCAATTCACCAGAGGCCCTATAGGTTAACAGAAAAAATCCAAAAGGAGGTAGTGAATGAGGTAAGGAAAATGGAAAAAACAAAGGTGATTGTTCCTTCACATAGCCCTTGGTCCTCGCCCTTGGTAGTAGTAAATAAAAAAGAGGGTGGGGTTAGATTATGTTTGGATTTTCGGAAAATCAATGCAATTTCCGATTTTGATGGCTCCTCCATGCCAAGAACTGATGATTTGCTAGATCAGATAGGTTCTGCACAATACATCAGCACCCTAGATTTGAAAGGGTACTGGCAGATACTCTTAGCACCACAGGTCCAAGAGTTAACAGCATTCAGTACCCCAGTTGGTTTATACCAATTTACAACCATGCCATTCGGTTTGCACGGGGCTCCGGCCACTTACCAGAGATACAGGGACCATATTTTAAGACCCCATAATCAGTACAGCGCTGCCTGTTTAGATGACGTGGTCATCTATAGCCCGGACTGGAACACCCACTTAATTCATCTTAGTGCCGTCATTCAAAGCATCAAGGATGCAGGACTTACAATAAATCCATCCAAATGTGCTATTGCTAAAACTGAGCCCAGATATCTGGGGTTCATAATTTGTCAGGGAACTGTAAAGCCAGAAATAGACAAAGTGGAGGCCGTTGCCAATAGTCCTATACCCACTACCAAACACCATGTTAAATCTTTTCTAGGGCTAACAAGTTATTATCGAAGGTTCATTCCTGACTTTTCCACCATTAAAACACCTCTAACAGAAGCAGAACTAACCAAAAACAGTTATCCAAATAAAGTCAAGTGGACTGCTGATTGTGAAAAAGCTTTTCAGAGTATAAAGGCAGCTTTATGTTCTGTGCCAGTACTCCTAAGTCCAGACTTTAGAAAACCATTCGAGGTCTAAACCGATGCCTCTGACACAAGCATTGAGGCAGTATTAACCCAGCATGATCACAAAGGTGAGCACCCAGTCCTATTTATTAGTAGGAAATTGCATGAGCGGGAAGGAAAGTATTCCATGGTAGAGAAGGAGTGCCTGGCCACAAAGTGGGCTATAGAGGCTCTCAAATATTACTTATGGGGGCATGAATTCACGATTGTAACTGACCACAACCCACTATGTTGGTTAAATCTCATGACAGATAAAAACAAGCGCATTATGCATTGGTTCTTGTCCCTCTAACAATTTAAATGTTTGGTTAAACATAGAACTGGGTCACAACATCAAAATGCCGATTTATTTTATTTATTTATTTTTTTATCCTGGTATGGAGCCGAACTTATTGTGACTGAGAAGTCTGATGTGACATGAATAAAGAATGTGGTGTTTTCAAAAGACACATACCTCAGGGAAAAGAACAGTAGAACAAGTTTAATTGTATGTATAACATCATTTATATGGTAAAAGCTGTTCTGCTATTAAGGGTTCCTGAGGGAAACTTCTGGAGAGGGTGGGCAGAAGTTCCAACCCTTCTAAGAGTGAATGGTTCAGCCAACATCATACTGTGTTGCCTTCTTAAATGGGGAGGAGTGTAACAGGGTGCCCTGTTATAAATGATTAGTTCTGAAGTAAAAATGTGTAATCCCCCTTTATATATTCTTTTCATACTTTTCTATCATCTTTTCTTCCTCCTTTCTTTGCTATTTTTCATGTCAGGGTGGCCAACCTGGCATATTTCTATAACCTTTACTGTCCCTTTAAATCCTGCTTTCCCTGTTGTTGCACATGAATAGTATCTCCTTTCATTTATAAAGGAGCCATCTGATGTAGATAAATAAATAAATAAATGAAATGCTTGTGCTTATAGGCTGCCCCCAGTTTGTTTATGTAGCGCTTCAGCACTGGAATAAGGTGCATCTGTGAAATGTGATGCACTATGCGCTTTTGTAATTGGTGCCCCCTTTTAGATGCACAGAAATGCTACGCTACAAGCCTCATGTCGGGCGATGTAAATAAAAAGAAAAATGCTTGTTGCGGTAGTAAAGAAAAGCTCTTGTGAGTTTAAATCAGGAAGCTGCTTTCTGCAGCAATCGGAACAGCAGCGCTGCCTCGTACATCAGAGCAAGATCGCACTCTGATGAACACTGAGGCACAGCCGCTGCTTGAATAAATCCTGAATTGAAGCAGGATGCTTCAAATAAAAGTAAAAGTGATGCCCGGAGCAGTGAAAGTGACAAGAAACAAAAGCCCATATAAGGCAGACAACAAAGAACAAAGAACTGAAGAACAAAGGAAACATATAGACAAAAGGATTTTACACATTGCATATGCCCAGGCCACAGTTTATCACCTTTCAGGAACTTTAACATATTATGTGATCCTGGATCTCAACAGTACTATAGTACTTCTCTTAAACCCTCTGGCACCAAACCCTCCCAGTCTTTTTTTTTCATTTTTCTCTGTACTTCGCCATAGTGCTTAGCTATCCACCTTAGCCCACTAAAATCCAGTGCCCCACCACCCTCCTATTGCTCGCCACCCCCGACTGCCTAGCCTACACTACTTTCGGCTCTCTCCTGCCTCGCTAAAAATGCTTTGGCTTAGTCCTCACCACCTGTTCCTGCTCACCCTCACCTCCTTTTCTTTATCCAACTCCCCCCTCCGCCTACCCTACCCCTCCACCTACTCTCACCTTTCTATACTACTACCCGAAACATTGTACCATGGCTTTTACTCTGGAAGTCTTAAACAAACATCACCCAATTAATACCTGGGTGCAAAGAGCCATATTTTCTAATTGGAAACTGCCACATCATTATAACTCACTAACGATCACCCTCTTCTGGGACTCCAGAAGACAATCCAAGCATCTTAAAAAGTACAAGCAGAAACTCACTCCAACCTATTATGAACTACGAATGGCATCACTGAAACTCCTGCTCCTCCTACTTTTAATATCTGGTGGGATACACCCAAACCCTGGTCCTGTTACACTGAAGCTGACAAAAACAGGGAAAGTTGGTAGTGGTCTCTCCATTATCACTCTAAATATCTGCAGCCTCCTTCCCAAATTGGCATCTCTTCAAACTCTCGCTGGACAAAAAAACCCTGATATACTAGCCATTGTGGAAACCTGGCTATCTCCCAGCACCCCGGATCATGCGGTCTCGCTTGAAGGCTACAATCTTTTCAGACTCGACCGGGCAAGCAAGAAAGGTGGGGGCTGTGCTATCTACATAAAGGACAACCTCTCCTGTCAACGCCGCAGCTTCACCCCCACAAATACGCAGATGCAACTCCTCCCTATCAAACTGCTTCTTGGTGCACAAAACAAAGTTCTCACAGTGGCCACAGTCTATATCCTCCAAAGACCACCGTGCCAGTATTAAGTCTGTACTTGATTTTGTTAGTCTGCAGCCCTCTGAAAATGAGCTCCTCCTCCTCGGGGATTTCAACATAAACTGGCTCGCCTCTGACACTGGCTCTTACAAAGATGACATCCTAGCAGCAAACCTGACTCAGATGGTAACCTCCCCCACCTGGAAAAATTACAAAACTGGTACAAGCACCCTTATTGACTGGATGCCAATCCTTGAATCAACTGATATTAATACCGCACTAGAATACTTCATTAAATCTTTCAACTCTGCATGCGACTTATACGCCCCAATAAAAAAACGTAAAATCAAAACGCTATCAAATCCATGGATTACTGCCAAACTACTTGCCGAGCTCAAGGTTCGGGACCACCTCTGGGCAGTTGCCAGAGACACAGGCTCACCTCATGATACCCTAAAATACAAGCAGGCATGAAATAGATGTACCTCACAAATTAGGCAAATGAAGAGCTCCTATTTCAAAAATGCCCTTGAATCCACCTGGGGTGATGGAAGAGCTTTTTGGGACAACATCCGAAACATAATGGGTAAACAATCAAAATCATCACCTGCCATTATGAAAGTTGATGGATCCACCACTCTTGACCCAAAGTCTATTGCAGATGCGCTTAATAAGACATTCACAGACTTTAGTGGGGTCCTCCCCCCAGATTTCTTCTCGGACTTACCTGTGCCTAGCCTAGTATCACAAAACACCCCTCGTGACAAACCACAATTTTACTTCAAGAAAATCAAAGTGCACATAGCAATAAGTACATAAGAAAGGCCTGCTCCAAATCCAGAACAAGTAGTGACACGCTTAGATCTAAAAATCCTGTCTCTCACCCTGGATGAAGTAATTTACCCCTTGCAAAATTCTTAATCTGTCACTTTGCCAAAGTCAATTTCCCAACAAATGGAAATCTGCCATAGTTACGCCAGTGCACAAAGGGGGGGACAAAACCTCAACAGGAAACTATCGACCAATATCAATACTCCCTCCCCTCTCCAAAGCACTTGAACGAATAGTGGCAGACCAACTCTCTGATTACCTGAACAAATACAATCTACTCTGTAATCAACAGCACGGCTTTAGGAAAGGACATAGTACAACAACAGCCTTACTTGATTTCTCTGGAGAAGTCCACTCAGCCCTGGACAAAGGGTGCCAAATAGGTGCAGTCTTTATCGATCTTACAAAAGCTTTCGACACAGTCCATCATGGCCTACTTACCTCCCTACTTTCTAGCCTAGGCCTGGCCAAAGGTCCTTGTGCTTGGGTAAAAAGTTACCTGTCCAATCGGTCACAGGCTGTAAAAATCTCTAATGAACTCTCCGTCTTCAAACCAGTTCTCTTGGGTGTACCACAGGGATCAATTCTTGGACCGCTTCTCTTTAGCCTGTTCTTTAACTCCCTCCCAGATATCTGCCAGGAAAATAATCTTATACGCTGATGATGCTGTAATTCTCTTCCACAAGGATCCAAACTCCCTACGAAAAAAGCCTGCAACTTGCTTTCTCTAGTGTTGAAAGGTGGTTCCTGGATAGTAAACTTAATGCTAAACCACAATAAAACAAAAGCCATGCTCTTCTCCAATCACCAAAACAAAAATAGGCATACTCCACTCACCATACAAACCTCTAGGGAATTACACTGGACCAAGTAAATACTTTCAAATACCTTGGCATCACTTTTGACCAAGGGCTCACCTTTGCAACCCACATTGACAACACTGCGAAAACAGTGAACCAACGCCTTTGGAATACTATTCCAGAATCATAATTTCTAAATCAAGCGGCATTGAGAATAGCTATACAGAGTTCCATAATCTCAATCATTGACTATGGCCTTATTATTTATGGCTCAGCTACCTCCGCTGCTCTAAGGCGTATCTCAATCACTCTAAATAAGGCCTGCCAGCTCCTCACGGGGCTCAAAGACTGACTCACACGCAGGATCTGTACTATGAATCAGGCTGGTTGAACCTATCAAATCGCCTTATTTATCTCACCTGCACAATGGCAAAAAATCTATCTTGGGACTGACTCCATTATGTATTTAAAACCTACTCCAACTAAATCCTGGCTCACGACCCTCCACCAGATCTGAACGCCAACCTTTCCTGGTTCCAGATGCCGACTGCACAGGGACAAAGATCTTCGTGACAGGGCCCCGACATGGTTCAATGCTCTTAGTCCACCTACCTATCCTCAACCTCGCTTGAAGCTTTCAAATCCATGCTCTATGCCCACCTCACCACCACTAGCAACTGTGACTGCGCTTAGATAAAGACTACTACTCCTCATGTCCATCCTCACATCTGAGGCCTCTTCTTCCTGACTAATGAACCTCTGGTACCTCTACTACTTCCTGTCTCCACCCAAACTCACTCCTCCTTTTCCTGTCCCTCTCACTTACTCTCCCGCTCACCACCTTTCCCTCCTCTCTAGCCTCCTTTTGGTGCCTAATGATCACCTCTCCCTGGAAGTTTCTTAACCTCGAAATTGTCTACTCGCTTGAACCTGTTATAGCTTGTTTTTCTATGAAACTTAAAAACGTTACTGCCTTAAACTGTTAATAGCAAATTTATGATGTAACTTTCCTGTCTGGTTTTACCTGTAATGTGTATCGTGCTTTGTTAAATGTTCTTTGTGACGTGGAACCTTTGTAAAAGAGCCCTGGCTCAAAGGTATTAATTCCTAGACTAATAAACTAAACTAAACTAAAGGCACTATGGGCAGAAAGGGAAAGCCCCTTAGTGTCCTTAGTACAGTGCTGCTTTTTTTTTGTTTGTACAGCCCCAGAGCTAGAGTAACTGGGAGCTGTCAGGATAAGGCCAAATTGAAATGTTTAGCTGACGGCTGATATTTTAGCTGTCAGGTTGCCTGGAAAAAGAACGTATTAGTGGAAAGGCTCCCAAAAAGGGGTGCAGAGCCCTGCTTGTATCAAAGCATGCAGTTTACACATTCGTTTCCAATACTGAATGCAAGTATCCCTTTTATTGGAATAAATAACATGTGCTCTAGTATCAGGTCTCCTGGTCTGGCAGGGGAAGGCAAATAGGGAACGCGCCCCTCATTTGCCATTCCCCCATCCAGGCTGTGTATTCCTGTACGAAAGCAAATGTTAAAATGTTAAAAAGAATCTATTTAGCTGAATTTCATGTCAGCTCTAGCTAAAGAGTCTAATGACTGGTTAAAAGCCCTGGATAATAAACAGCACATAGCTTCTGCCAGAGAACAAGCCGAGCACCAGGAGGAAGGAGCTGCTGGTATAACTAAACTTGTCTACTGGGACTAAGAACTAGAACTCTTGTACTGGGACCTTCAATTTAGGTTAAAAAAAAAAAGTGTGATTGTCAGAGTTAGTTGAAGTGAATTGTTACCTGTGCATCTGTTATCTGTATAGTTATCTAGGTGCTTGTCACAGGTGGCTGAAAGGAATTATCTGTGAAATTAACTAAGTGTAGAAAGATTTACAAAGTAGGGGGAGTAGCTCTTAGCTAGAAGGAGCCAGGTTAAAACCAAATTTAAACACTGCCCTAGATGGCTTCTGCCAGAGAACAAGAACAGCACCAGGTGGAAGGAGCTGCTGGTATAACGAAACTTCTCTACTGGGACTATATTGCCCTCCTTTCCTCCACCCCCCCCCCCAAAGCAGTTCTACTTTTATAGGCACAGGATTTGACTGACAACAGGATCTTCCTGTTTGGGAGCAGGACATGAGTGACCACAGAGCCACCAAAGTCTCACCATCCTAAAAGGGCAACAGTAGCTCTCCATTCCCCCCCCCCCAGCTGCTGGAGGTCTGACTCTGAGCAAGTAAGGAGACTACTGAGAAATATAGGAACTTCTTGTCTCAGAACAGGAAGATCAGGAGCTAAAAGGGCACAGAGGCAGTACGTAAGTAGGGAGAGAAAAAAAAAAGAAACGAACAAACAAACAGAGGAAAGAGTAAGTATTCCAAACAACAATTGGGGGGGCCAGAAATAAGACATGATGGGAGTGGTGCAGTGCAGTGGCTGTGGAGCAGCAGTCTTCCGGGAGACGTTCTGGAGGATGCAGTGTTGTCCCATCTGCAGGCACATCTCTGGGCTGAGGGAGGAGGTTGCTCATCTCCAGACTGAGTTGTCCAGGATTTGTGGGACCTCCTTTCCCACCCAGAGACCACCAGGGTTACTGCCTTTCCTCAGAGGTTGCCAAGAAAGAGGAGCGGTTGGACCACAGTGGGCTCAGGGAGGGTGAGGGTGGTGGAACAAAGGTGCATCCCTCCAGGTGTACCTCTCCACAATTTCTATGCCGTTCTGGAAAAGTGTGGTTCCTCTATGGAGGCACCCACAGTGGAGAACAAGGAGGATGCTGGGACCCTCCAGAAAGGAGACCCACAGGAGGGTGGCATTGGACCCCGTAGGGGAAGGAAACAACTCCTGGTGGGGGACTCCATTGTTAGGAAGGTAGAACTGGGGAGGGAAGGAGAGGAAGGGCAGGCTGCCTGGCGCCATGGCTTGAGGGACAGAGAGTGAACCTCAGGATCGCATGGAGCAGCTGCACAGGGAGGGAGCTGGATGTCATTGTCCACCTAGGGACAAATGACCTGGCTAAGAAAGGGATCAGAACAGTGCAAGAAGCATTTGTGGAGATGGGGAGGCCTTAGACAAATAGCATGCACGGTAACCTTCTCGGAGGTGCTGCCTGTCTGTGGCATGGGTGAGGCTAGGGTGCTCCACACCATGGGATTCAATCAGTGGTTGAAAAACTGGTGCAGAGCTCAGGGATTTGGCTTCATTGGGGACTGGGGGTCCACCTGGAGGGATGCAGGCCTATACTGGCATGATGGTCTGCATCTGTCCAGGAGGGGAACCAGGATCCTAGGTGATAGGTTTAGATGCTTCATTGGCAAGTATTTAAACTAGCCAAGGGGGGAGGCACTGGAAAGGAGCAGGGAAATCCTAGCCCCCCCAAAAAATCAGGGTACTAAGTGAGGTAGACACCAACATAGAGATGTCAATAGGGAGAACGGCTTGGGTAAATGGAGAAAGTGACAAATGCAGTAAGGACAGGGATGGGGCAAAAAGGGATAAGGCCATCAAGAAATGGAGGATAATGAGTACCAATGCCCGTAGTCTGGGCAACAAGCTCCCTGAACTGGTGGCCTTGATGGAAGAGGGATGCCTGGATATCGTAGCAGTCACAGAAACATGGTACACAGAGAACTATGACTGGGATGTTAACACACCAGGGTACACAACCTACAGGAGAGACAGGGAGGGGAGAAGAGGGGGCGGAGTAGCTCTCTATGTAAGGGAAGGGATAAAAGCAAAAGAACAAAAGTGTAAATAGGGAGGAGAGGAGGCACTGTGGGTCACCTTACAGACTGGAAATGGCACCACAATCTGCACAGGGGTTGTATACAGACCCCCATGTCAGGGGGAAGGAATGGACAAGGATATGATAGAAGGTATACTTAGGATGGCAGAGAAAGGGGAGATACTATTGATGGGGGACCTTAATATGCCAGATGTTAACTGGAGCACCTTTGCTGCAGCCACATCCAAAAGCAGGGCCGTTCTCGTTGTCTTCAGGTGGCATGCCTCAGACAGCTAGTTTTGGAACCTACTCATGAGGGAGCAATCTTAGACCTTGTACTCTCAAATGGGGACAGTGAGAGGATATCAGATCTAGAAGTGGGTAGCCATCTGGGAACAAGTGACCACCAAACATTGTGGTTCACGATGAACTCAGCTACAAAGTCAAGCCATACAAAAGTGAGGGTTCTGGACTTGTGGAGGGCTGACTTTGGCAAGATGGGAGCGCGCCTTAGAAAAGCACTAGCAAACAGGCTAGAAGGAGGGGTGGAGCAACAATGGAGAAATATCAAAACTACCATCACAGAGACAACAAGCCTTTGTGTGAAGCAAATAAATCAAAATGAAATAAAAAGCCACTATGGTTCTCAAAAGAGGTGGCGGTGAAGGTTAGGGAGAAAAAGATGGCATTTAGGAAGTATAAGAAAACACAGAAGGAGCAGGACAGAGAACTGTACAAGTTAAGACATTCAGTCAGAACTTTGTATCACAACAGAATTGATCCAGATAAGCGAAAAAATCAATTTGGGGACAGAACACTAGTATCACAAGCATCAGCATGTTGGCATACACTCCCTCCTTCACTGCGATCTGTGAAAACTGTTAAAAAATTTCTTAAGGGGCTAAAGATGTATCAGGTTTTTTTATGTACATGTGTGTGATATTGTTGTTGTCTTACAATCTTGTTGTTTTGTGTTGTGTGTGTGTTTTTATTTAAAGTATGTATTTGACTGTTTGTCTATAATTGGTGTGATTATGTGAAACTTGAAAATTTTGCACAGGACTGTCTTGAAAACTGGATAGTATTATCCAAACGACATGTACTTTTCCTGTATAAAAATAAAGTTTTTTACTACTACTACTTAAGGCAGAAGTAAGCAGGGAGGGTAGTCAGAATAGCAAAGGCCCAAACTGAGGAAAAGACAGACAACTCGGTTAAGAAGGGGGGTAAAATCAGCGAGCGTAGAGAGACAAAGGGAGGGATAATGAGGCTGAATAGAATGGACGGTGAATGGGCAGAGGAGGGCAGTGAAAAAGCAGGGATACTGAATGAATACTTCTGTTCAGTATTCACAAAAGAGGAGGTGGGGGAGGTGCCCAATCCAGTTAACAGAAGCACTCTGAATAGGGGGTCGATCCCAGTCCTTTCACAGAAGAAAGGGTTCTGAAAGAACTCCTAAACTGAAGGTGGACAAAGCAATGGGGCAAGATGGAATTCACCCCAGAATTCTAAAAGAATTAAGCAGAGAATTAGTGACACCACTGACTACCCTTTTAACAAATCATGGAGGATGTTGTGGTACCTGAGGACTGGAGGAAGGCAGATGTGATTCCTCTCACAAAAGTGGGACCAAGACAGAGGCAGGAAACTACAGACCTGTCAGTTTGACCTCTGTGGTAGGGAAAGTGATGGAATCACTTCTGAAGGAAAGAATTGTTGAGTACCTAGAGGCCAGTGGGACACAGGACCCAAGGCAGCATGGGTTCACAGCGGGAAGGTCATGTAAGTTGAATCTAATTGATTTCTTTGACTGGGTGACCAAAGTAGTAGACCAGGGAGGGGCTGTGGACATGGTCTACCTAGACTTTAACAAGGCATTTGACACAGTCCCACACAAAAGATAAATAGTCAAATTAACCAGCCTGGGAGTGGGTCCCAAGGTGGTAGCCTGGGTAAAACATTGGCTGGACAACAGGACACAGAAAGTAATTGAAAATGGAGTCCACTCTGAAGAAAGAGAGGTTACTAGTGGGGTACTGCAGGGTTCAGTACTGGGTCCAGTCCTTTTTAATGTCTTTATAAGTGACATTGGAGAGGGACTGGAAGGAAAAATATGCCTCTTTGCAGATGACACAAAGATCTGCAACAGGGTTGATACATAAGGAGGCATGGAAAGGATGAGAAGGGACTTGGCAAGGTTGGAGGAATGGTCAGAAGTATGGCAGCTTGGATTCAATGCAATGAAGTGCAAAATAATGCAGCTGGGAAAAACCCAGGGAAGATTACACAATGGGGGAGGTAGTAACAAAAAATGGAAAGGAACCTGGGATAATCATATCAGATGACCTTAAGGTTGGCAAGCAATGTGAGAAGGTGGTAGGGAGGGCTGGGGGATACTGGGATGTATAGGGAGAGGCATCACCAGCAGAAAACAGGAAGTTGTTTTCCTCCTGTACAGACAGATGGCGAGACCCCATGTGGAGTACTGTGTCCAGTTCTGGAGACCCCATCTCTGCAAGGACATAGACAGGATGGAGGCAGTTCAGAGGAGGGCAAATAAAATGGTGCAGGGTCTGCAAGAGTAGCCATACGAGGAGAGACTAAAGGAGCTTAATATGTATACCCTTGAGGAAAGGGGAGGGACATGATAGAAACATTTAAGTACCTCAGTGGACTCAACAAAGTCCAAGAGGGTAGCATCTTTCAGAAAAAGAGATGTGCAAGAACAAGGGGACACACTTTGAAGATAGAGGGGGGACGGCTCAGGGGCAATATGAGGAAGTATTTTTTCACAGAGAGGGTGGTGGATGCATGGAACAGCCTTCCTGGAGGAGGTTGTGGGGTCTAAAACTGTGGGAGAATTGAAGAATGCATGGCACAGACATAAGGCAATTTTTGTGGGGGGTAGGAAGAAATAGACTGTTTTTTAAATAGGATCTGCAGCTTTTCTTCTAGGTAGGGAAATGGGCAGACTAGATGGGCCAAGTGGTCCTTATCTGCCGTCAAAGTCTATGTCTATGTTTCTTTTCCTTGACCTTAGCAAAGCCTTTGACATGGTTGATCACTCCATCCTACTTGATACTCTGGGTAGTATTGGTCTAACCCCTGCTGCAGTAAAGTGGTTCTACTGCTACCTCACAAATCGAAGACAAATTAAAGCACAAGGGGAACTGTCCCCACTGAAAGCTTTGCCCGAGGCATCCCACAAGGTTCTATCTAGGGGCCTATCTTCTTCACACTTTATATTAACTGCATAGATTCCGGCATACTTGCAGGAAATATTCACCTTTTCGCGGATGACACAGTCCTCTATACAACCAACCCCTCTCTAGATCTTGCTTACAAGGAGTTACAGCAGGACTTTATCATCCTCCAACATTACCTGCTGAGCCTGAAGCTCTTGCTCAATGCCAAGTAAACCAAAGCCATGATTATCTCCCCGCACTCCTCTCACAATATGGGGAAACCTGGTAACCCCCAGATTATCGCCCTCCTTGGTGGACCTCTGGAAATAGTGGAAAATTAAAATATCTGGGAGTCTGGTTGGATAACAAACTCAGTTTCATTGTACACCTAAGTGGGTTAACAAAAAAGCTAAGGCAGCTCCTTGGCATATTTTACTGCATAAGACATTTACTCACTCTTGAAGCTAGGAAGTGGCTGGTTCAAACAACCTTTCTACGCTTGCTTGACTACACTGACTTTCTCTACAGTCACTGCCCCCAGTATGCCCTCCAGAAGCTTGACACACACTGCCATTGTGCTTTGAGAGTCATACTTGACATGCCCCTGCAGACTCACCACTGCCTGTTGTACCAGGCAATTGACTGGCCGTCCCTCTTCATGAGGAGGCAAATAAACACCCACATGTGGCTCTTCAGGGCTATTTCTTACAAACTCCTACCCTATATCTGCAACCTGTTCGAACAGTCTACATGTGCGTGCGGCCTACAGAACTCCTCCTCCTTCGTCCTCCTCAAGCTACCACGGATGAGAACATGTCATGGTACAACTGCCGTCAGCTCCTTCCTGCCATCACTTTGGAACAACATGCAAAAAGCACTTAAACTTTCCCTCCTGCCTAGCCCCTATGTATTCAGGCAGCTGCTTTATCGATACCTGAAGACTGTGTGTGATTGCTTCAGGTAATCACTGGCATATGGACTCAGTATTCCCCTTGCTCCTGGACCTCCCTGGCCTTCTTATTCCCCCTGTCGTCTGGCATTCCTTTTTAGTGTAACTACCCCCCTCCTAGCTCCCTCCTTCCCCGTGGCAACCCCCTTGGGGGCTTCTACCCTAGCAGGGCTGACCCCCACTCCCCTCATGTGTCTTTGCCCTCCTCTCCTCTCTCTGTCCTCGCCATCTTCACCTCCCTTTATCCTCCACTGTCTCCTAACCCATATATGATGAATTGCCTGTATAGGTATCTAGCCCTTGTTATCCAAGTCTTGCTCCAGTTACCTAATGATCTTGTACTTAAAAATAGTCTGTTTCAGTGTCTGCTGTGTTATGAAATGATGCTGAATACTGTAAATGAATGTGTCCTCTGTGCCAAGGACTATCTTGCAAATGAGCTTGCTAAACGATGTAATTGTCTGGTTAAATGCAATCTGTAACTACCTGTCTGTGTCAAAGGACCTCCTTGTGAATCAACTTGCTCAACGGAGTTTTCCTACAATAAACTTGAACTAAATAAAGTTTGATTGTTTTGTTTTTTCCAATTGTTTAACCAGGTGAGACACACTAAGCTGAAAGCTTGTTTACAGGTGCAACCTGGGAGCACAGGGAAGTTAAGTGACTTGCTCAGGGTCACACAGTATGCAAGTGGGGGCTGTGGGATTCAAACCCAGGTCTCCAGATTTGCAGCTCAGAGTCTTAAACCACTGCACTATACTGCCTGATTGATTGATTGATTGATTTGATTGAGAATCCTCCAAATCCCCTCCGGAGGATCCATCCTTTGCTGAGCTCCTCCGGACTATTCAGAAATACTGCGGATGAGCCTCACAAGAATTGGATCCCAAAAACGCAGAAGACTGGCTGAACATTTGGACTTGGTCAGTGCGGACCCCCTTCCCATTCCTCATTGGACGGGGCCACATGAAGCTCTTGCATCCACTATCTGGCAGCAACTGTCGTCCATCCCGGCAGTTTCAAAAAAGGCCAATAGGACCTACCACCCACAGGAAGAGATTTCCCACCTTACTGCCCAACCTAAGGTTGACTCTCTTGTGATCATGGCTGCTCACAATAGGGCGGCCCAACATAAACATCTTGGTGCCTCCCCTCCAGACAAGGAGTCGAAGCAGATGGACCAGTATGGTCGCAAGATCTATGCCTCATATACTTGCGCCATTCGCTCCTTAAATTACGTGGCTCATATGGTGGCTTTCCAGAATGGGCCTCATTGTCAGATCTGGAAAAGGATCTTCAGGAGATTCTTGATGAGCAGCTCAGGAACAAACTTCTGGAGAAGGTTAGGATGAATAAATAATCCTGCTGCCATACCCTCTGTGCCACCTATGACTCCGTGGACTTGGTAGCACGAGGTGCGGCTACTGGCATCTGTCTTAGATGTCTTGCTTGGCTTCGCCTGGTGGGGTTGGCTCAAGATGTACAGAGTTCCCTTCTGGATGCTCCCTTCAGGGGTCCTGTTCTGTTTGGTGGTGATGCCAAAGATATCGTCAAAGAGCTGCAAGAGAACAGCAAATCCTTGAAGAATGTCCATTCCCTTTACCGTTCAAGCCAAAAACCACGGCAGCAGCCTTTTCGCCACCAGCAGAAATGGAGTAAACAGACCCAGGGCAGACAATGGACCAAGCGTTGCTCCCAGGGTTCTGGCGCTCAAACCCCCCATGCCAAGTTTCCCAAAACTGCCTCTGGGGGGAAGTGCCCCTTCCCTCTGTATCCTGACTCCTAACTCCGGTTCCTCCTGCTCCCAGGGAGGAACCAGTGGGGGGACGATTCGGCCTCCACCTGGATGGGTGGAAGGCCATAACCACAGATACATGGGTTCTTCAACTCCTAGCAGGAGATCACTTGATAGAATTCCTGGAGAGACCTCCCTCCAATTCTCTGGGAAGGTCGCACTACCCATCAGGCCAGCATCATCTGGTCTTCCAAGAAATCCAAGCTGTTCTGCAGAAATCTGCCATAGAGCGAGTCCCACTGGAACAAACAGGAAGGAGATTTTACTCCTATTTCTTCCTGGTTCCCAAAAAGATGGGAGATCTAAAGCTTATCCTAGATCTCAGCATGCTCAACCTCTTTGTAGAGTGCAAGAGGTTCCGCATGTTGACCCTCCAAGGACTGTTACCCTGTTCCTGCCAAACACTTGACTGTGCTCCCTGGATATGCAGGATGCCTACCTCCATATCTCCATTTTACTGGCCCACTGTCACTTCCTGAGGTTCTCTTTTCTGAAGAAACATTTCCAGTTCAGAGCCCTTCCATTCAACCTCTCCTCTGCACCTCGGGTGTTCACCAAGTGCCTAGCAGTGGTAGTGGCATTCCTATGTCACAGGGGCATTTATGTGTTCCTGTATCTGGACGACTGGCTTTTCTCAGCTCCTTCCCAGGACAGTCTGAAGGAATCCCTTTCCTTCATTCTGGACCTATTTTCCGGTCTGGGCATTTCAGTCAGCTACCCCAAGTCCCAGCTGTTACCCTCCCAGCACCTCCAATTTATTGGAGCAGTACTGGACACTGTCCAGAGCAAGGCCTTTCTTCCGACTGACAGAGCAGAGACCCTAATCTCTCAAGCGGCGTTTGTGGCTTCATCTCGGTAGACCACAGCGGGTTCGGTCCTACGACTGCTGGGGTTGATGGCGGTGGCCATACCCACAGTCCCTCTGGCCAGACTGCACAAGGGTTACCCAGTGGTCTCTGTGAGTCCGGTAGGACCAGCACTTGGACAACATGGACCAGAAGGTCCAAGTCTCCAGCAGCCTTCAGAGGGATCTTCTTTGGTGGCAGGACCCAGCCAACCTCTTGGTGGGGGTCCCTTTCCACCCTCCATCTCCCTCCATGATCCTCACTTCAGATGCCTCGAACTTGGGATGAGGAGCGCATCTGGGAGACCATCAGACTCAAGGCACTTCCAGTCACCCATGGAGGAGAACCTTCACATCAACATTCTGGAGATGAGAGTAGTGATCTGTTCTCTTCAGGCCTTCCAGTCTCTTCTGATTCTGAGAACACTTCTCATCCAGATGGACAACATGGCCACTGCCTGGTACATAAACAAACAGGAAGGTACCTGATCTTACCCTCTTTCCAGGGAGGCGATACGGGTATGGTACTGGACTGTACAGCATGGCCTATTCTTGACAGCAGTCCACGTGCGAGGCGTTCTCAACATTCTGGTGGAAAGTCTCAGCCGATCAGTAGCCAGGGCTCATGAGTGGGAACTAAAGCAGGCTGTATTAGAAGACCTGTTTCTTCAGTGGGGTCGGCCAGACACAGATATCTTCGCCTCCCCATCCAACGCAAAATTACCCAGCTTTTGCTCGCTCGTTCCAGGGTGTGGTATTTTTTGGTGAGGCGCACTGTCTTTCCTGGACAGGGAGCTTTCTATACACTTTCCCTCCCTTTCCTATCCTTCAGAGGGTTCTGCTGAAGCTTCAAACAGAGAGGGCACATATGATTCTCATTGCCCCCCTGTGACCTCAGCAGATTTGGTTCCTGCTGCTATAGCAGTTGGCTTTGGAACCCCCAGTACCTCTTCCTGTCTCGCACGACCTTCTGTCCCAGGAGCAGGGCACCCTGGTACATCCAAGCTTCAAGTACCTTCATCTTCATGCATGGTACCTGTGGACATAGCGATTTCTCACTATGGTGTCTCTTCCAGAGTCGCTCAAGTCCTAGTAGAGGCTAGAAAACACTCCACTAGATCCACTTACACTATGAAGTGAAAGAGATTTTCTATATGGGCATCAGTTAAATGCTTAGATCCCTTCTCCTGCTCGGCCTCCAACGTTTTAGAGTACCTCTTGCACCTGTCAGAGTTGGGCCTCAGTTATTCCTTCCTGAAGGTCCAATTCTCTGCGGCTTTGGCCTACCACCTCCCGGTGGAGAGCAAAACCCTAGCGCAGCTAGAGGTTTCCAGAACTTTCCTGAAGGGGATCCTTCACATCAAACCTCCAGTCCAGAATCCTGTTCCCCCCCGGGATCTTAATTTTATGTTATAGAAGCTTACTTTGCCCCCTTTTGAACTGGCAGCAAGCTGTGATATGTATTTTTTTAGTGTGGAAAACACTCTTTTTAGTTGCTATCACTTCAGCTCGAAGAGTTTCAGAGCTCCATGCTCTAGTTTGCAGAGAGCCTTATTTAATTTTCCACAGGGACCAGGTGGCTCTGCGGACCAATCCGTCCTTTCTTTCGAAAGTAGTTTTGGAATTGACCCTTAACCAGAATGTAGAACTGCCGGTGTCCTTCCCAGAACACTCCAACAGGGGCGAGTATCTCCTGCACACCCTTGACATGCACAGGATTTTGAGATACTACATTTCGAGGACTAAGGAGGTTCGTAAATCAAACCAACTCTTTGTAGCCTTTGCTCCCAAGTGCCAAGGTAAGACTGTTATGAAACAGAATTTGTCAAGGTGGCTGGCAAATTGTATACACTACATTTACCAGAAATACGAGAAGCCCCTTCCGGGGACAGTTAAGGGCCACTCCACTAGGGGTGTGGCCACGTTCACTGCCTTTTTTAGGAATGTGTCCATTGCAGACATCTGTGCAGCAGCCACTTGGTCCTCCATCCCCACCTTCACTAAACATTACAGTTTGGACATTGCTTCTAGGCGCAGGACTGGCTTCTGCCTTGCAGTCCTGCAAGGTCTTCTGTTATGAAAGACCTGTAGTTGTCAATTTCCTCCTCCCTGATCCTCATCTCCAACTCCTCCTTTTTTGTTTGCTTGGTATTCAGTCCTAACTGTGAAGACCTTCTGCAGGAACCCTCTCAAAGTAAGATATAGCAGTTACGTAAGAACTTACTGTAATAGTAGATCTTAGAGAGGGGTTTCTGCAGTAGGTCTAGATTTCCCACCCACCTTCCACAAGTTCCTGCGTTTTTTCTCTTTATTCTCTGTCTAGGACTTTGTCTCATCCAGGGCACAGGGTCCCAGGAGTTTTCCACTACTTTTTCTGCTTCCTCTTTTGAGGTCTCCGGCAGAAGAACTGGAGGGCGGGCAGGCGGGGGACCACCCCTTTTATAGTCACATTGGCATCCGTCACCTGACACCGGGGGTGGTCCCCACCGATGATTGCTAACTACGATTTTGTCATGTGGTCCTGACACCAGGGGGCGCAGTCCTAACTGTGAAGACCTACTGCAGAAACCTCTCTCGAAGATCTATTGATCTTACTTTGAGAAACAGCTCTTGCAGTAGGTTACACCATTAGGACTGAAGCCAGCAGGCGCCAGGATCCCACCGAAATTTTCTAGCTAGCAGTATTCACCCGCCCCCGATGTCAGGCATAGTACATAAGGGGGCAGTCCCCCAGAATCCCCAGTTCTTTTCCGGCCGTCGACTCACCAGCATCAGCCTCTTGGTCTCTACCTAGCGCATGATGACTTAGAACTTCAAGAGTTTCTCCAAACTGATGTCCTCTCCAACTCCTTCAATCGAGGAACACATTTCCAAGTGTGCCTGCGAAAAACAGATCCCTTTTAAGGATCCTCATTCCTCCTGTGTTCGGAGCTTAGGCCCAGACCACGATACCAAGGCCTGCACTTTCTGCCAAGGGTTGAACAGCCGCACCAGGATCCGCCGTTAGAAGGCACTTTAGGCTTACCTGCTAGAAGAAAGACTTAGTAGGATGGACCAAGAACCTTCCTCCAGGAGTGATTCTTCTTCCAAGGCCCATAAACACCTGGAGAAAGTAAGGTCCAGATTCCCAAACTGGGCCTCGGACTCCCATAGCTCAGGCTTCACCAGATCTGATCGCTCTCCCTCCAGGGCTCGTTCTCAGCCCCCTCCGGTCAAAGTCCGGGCTTCAGACGGCTCTTCGACTCTCCAGCCCATCAAGACTTCAAGGCCCTCAGCTTCCTCTACTCCCTCTCAGGCCTCCTCCAAGTCTTTAGAACACCATAAGTCTTCCTCATCGACCCGACGTCGGGACCCCGACTCCAGGTCGGTCTCCCAGCCTCCCAGAGGTCCGGATCCACCACCCAGGAAGACTAAGGACCTGACGTCCCTAAAGCGGATGTTGGACCTGACGTTGGTCAAGCACCCGATGTTGGCCAAGCATACAAAGCTGGCCAGGCATTTGCCAGAGCCGTGTACACCAGTCAGGCACCAGACGCCAGCTGGGCGTTCACCAGACCCGAAGATGTCGGCCAAGCAACCAACGTCGGCCTCGCATTCACCGGAGCCGAAGACCGCCCTCCAGTCACCGGTGGACACCGGCCACAGGGACTCAACAGAGGAGGACATGACACTGCCCGAAGACCAGGCGGGTGACACTGAGGATGCCAGGCTCCCGAGGGGAACCTTCGCCTAACCCAGAGACACCCGGGGACCTGATGCCCGACCCCGGCGACAGACCACCGGTGCCAGGCCCGTCGTCGGGCATGAACCTGCAAGAAGTAAAGGACCTCTTTACTTTCTGGTGGGACACCATCCAAAAGGATGTGGTCCCTGTAAAACCTCCTCCACCTCCTTCTTCTCCTACTCCTTCACCTCCTACGCCCCCTCCTCTACCACAGGGGTCAGCAGGATGACCACCAACCCCTAAGAAGCAGACTGCACCTCCCGGGGTAGATCCAAGGATTGGAGAAGGCCTCCCTCAAGATCCCCATCAGGGTCTCCCTGCCCCAAGCGACCCAGACATCGGCGGTATACTCTGTCAGGGGAGGACTCCAGATCGGATACTTCTGATTACTTCAGATTTCCTTCTCCACTCAGCATTCCATCACCTGACCCACATGACCTGCCCAGGTCTCCTCTGGATGATTCCTCTTTCTCTGAGATCATGAGGCACATCCAGGACAACATGGGAAGGGACACTGAAGACCTCGACCCCGAAAGACAGCACCTTGCCCGTTATCTTTGGCAGAAAGACCCAAAGCCTGTGGTAGTGCCACCCGTGGTGGACACCTTCATGGTCGTCACCAAGGCTGCATGGAAGCATCTGCATTCTACTCCTGCGGTGCTGAAGAAAGCTGACCACCTGTACAAGGCCCCGAGAGAGGACCAGTACTTGGCTCAACAACCTCTGGCAGACTCCCTGGTCATTACGGCCTCACATGACTAATCTCAGAGACCGCAACACATGAGTACTCAGTCACTGGACCAGGAATCCAAACAATTGAATGCCCTAGGGAGACGTATGTATGCAGCTGCTACATGCTCTCCATCAGGTCCCTGAACTACCTAACCCACATGGTACAGTTTCAGAATGCCCTATGGGAACAGGGCCAGGACCTGGTTGATAAGCTTCCGGATGGTGATCAGAAGGTGGAGCTCCTAAACCTTCTTCGCACAGGGTCTGATGTGGGTACCCAAGTACTATGAGCTGCATACAATTCTGCAGACTCATCTGCCAGAGCTACAGCTTCAGGTGTTTGTCTCCAGCGACACTCTTGGCTCCATGTCTCCGGCTTCACCCTGGACGTACAGAAGAACATTCTTGACATCCCTACAACGGCGAAGTACTCTTTGGTGAACCCTCGAAGAAGGTTATCACCAAACTCCAGGATGCTGGGAAGGCAGTCAGGTCTGTACAGGCCATGTACAGATCCAGGCCCAGTTCCTTTTGTAGGAACCAGATCCGCTTTCGCAGCTGGCAACAAAGGCAGCAGCCACGTTCCGGCCAGCAACAAAGGGGTACCTTTCAGTGGAAAGCCCAGGCTAAGTCGTCCCCAGGCAGAGACCAATGCTAAACTAAACCGGCCCAGCCTGCAGGGACCAGTGCTGCCACAGCATGACTCCTTTCTGGCCCCCCCCCCGGATCAATGGGCACAAAAGGTCGGGGGTCACATCGCTCGCCACTTTTTAGGGTGGCAGTCGATTACCACCGACCGGTGGGTTCTCCAATTGGTCAGAAAAGGTCACTTTATAGAATTCCTCAGCCTCCCACCGGCAAGATCTCCCCTGCTTTCCCGTTACTCTGGTCAGCACGCCCTGCTCATACAGCAGGAGGTGCACGTGCTTCTGGGAAAAGAAGCGATAGAATACATACCACGGAACCAGAGGAGTGCAGGGTATTATTCCCACTTCTTTCTAGTTCCCAAGAAAACAGGGGACCTCTGTCCGATACTGGACCTCAGCGACCTCAATGAATCAGTCCTGTACAAACGCTTCCGCATGGTGACCCTCCCAGGGCTGATTCCCATGTTCAAGCAGGGCACCTTTCTAGCATTTTTGGACATGCAGGACGCTTACCGGCATATACCCATTGCTCAAGCGCACCGGAAGTTTCTGTGCTTTGAGTTCCAGGGCCACCATTATCAGTTCTGAGCCCTCCTCTTCGGACTGTCATTGGCACCTCGGGTATTCACAAAGTGTATGGCGGTCGTAGCGGCGACTCTGAGGAGACAAGGCCACTATGTGTTCCCCTACCTGGACTACTGGCTTCTCATGGCGGCCTGTCAGGAGGTCTTGATGTCAGCCATTCATTATACTCATTCTCTGTTCGAGACGCTGGGCATCATGATCAATCAAGAGAAGTCACGCCAGGTTCCATCACAGACTCTGCAGTTCTTAGGCGCAGTTCTGGACACCATCCAAGGGAAAGCTTTTCTTCCCCAGGACAGAGCGAAACACATCAGATCCCTCATCAGGGACATTTCAGCGAAGAAGACCGTTCTTGCCAGATTGGTCCTTCGCCTGCTCAGACACAAGGCTGCGGCCATTGCAACAGTCCTGCTTGCTCGTCTCCACATGCGGGTCACCCAGTGGATGTTATGGGTCCAATGGGATCAAAAGTAAGACCATCTGCAGCTTCCAATCCGGATCACAAAGACCGTAATCCGGGACTGGCAATGGTGGCTAGATCCGAAGAATCTATCAGCACGGGTCCCCTTCATTGCACCGTCTCCGATTATGACACTCTCCACAGACGCCTCTGGGCTCGGATGGGGAGCACACCTCGACGGTGTCCGGTCTCAGGGCCTGTGGACAGCCCAAGAGACTCCTCTCCACATAAACATCCTGGAAATGAGAGAAGTTCTTTACAACCTGCAGGCCTTCCAGTAGGAGATTCCACCGGGTACCCTTCTGTTACAAACAGACAATTCCGCGGTGATGTATTACCTCAACAAACAAGGAGGCACCCATTCCTACCCACTTTGTAGGGAGGCCATGAGGGTGTGGGATTGGGCTTTGCAACATGGCGCAAACCTCATTGCTGTTCATGTCCCAGGAGTGGACAACATCATTGCAGATGGCCTGAGCCGCTCTCAGGTCAGAGTCCATGAGTGGGAACTACTCCAGGAGATAGCAGAGGATCTGTTTCACAGATGGGGTACACCAGAGTTAGACCTTTTCGTGTCCCCATCCAATGCAAAACTGCCCAATTTTTGCTTGCTAGATCCAGGGCCTGGTGTTTTCTGGCAAGATGTGTTGTCCCTCTCCTGGTCGGGAATATTCCTCTATGCCTTCCCCCTTTCCATTGATCCAGAGGGTTCTTCTGAAGCTTCGCAGAGAGCAAGCGACACTGATACTCATCGTGCCGTTCTGGCCCAGGCAGATCTGGTTCCCTCTACTACATCAGCTATCCCGGGAACCTTTGGTGCCTCTGCCAATCAGCTCTCACTTGTTGCCTCAGGAGGAGGGCTCCTTGGTCCATCCGGACCTTCATTCGTTGAGCCTGCATGCTTTTCTCCTAGAGACATAGCCATTTTGCAACACAGGGTCTCATAAGAGGTAGCTGATGTTCTGGTGGCTGCGAGAAAACCAGCCACTCATGCTACTTACGCCATGAAATGGTGCTGTTTTTGCCTATGGGCTCAAGCGTGGGGGTTTTTGCCTCTAGATTGTCCAGAAAAGTCAGTTTTGGACTACCTACTGACTCTTTTTCAGACAGGCTTGACCTACTCCTCGATCAAAGTACACCTCTGTGCCATATCTGCCTATCATTGTCCTGTAGGCCAACGCACCATATCCCAGCTGGACATGGCATGAGCCTTCCTGAGAGGTATTCTCCACCTTAGACCTCTGATTAAGGTCCAATTCCGCCATGGGATCTACCCTTTGTCCTGGAGCAGTTCATGCTGCCACCCTTTGAACCAGCCGCGGATTGCGAGCTACGTCTTCTCACTTGGAAGACGTTATTTTTAGTTGCCGTTACCTCGGCCAGAAGAATTTCTGAACTCCATGCACTCATGTGCAAAGAGCCTTATTTGGCTTTTCACCAAGACTGGGTATCCCTACGGACTAATCCCAAATTTCTGCCTAAGGTGGTCTCAGCTCTCACCCTTAATCAGGACATCGATCTACCAGTGTACTTTCCTAACTATTCGAATCGAGGAGAGACCCTGTTGTACACCTTAGATGTGCATAGGTGTCTCCAATACTATCTGACCAGAACCAAACACCACCGAAAATCGGACCAGCTTTTTGTCTCCTTTGCCCACAGGATGATGGGAGCTCCTGTTTCCAAACAGTCGCTGTCCAGGTGGCTCATTCAGTGTATCACGTTCTGTTACCAAAAGCACAACAAACCCTTACCGGGCGCGGTTAAGGGTCATTCCACAAGGGGGGTGGCTACCTCCTTTGCGGCCCTGAAGAATGTGTCCACCTCGGCCATCTGTGCTGCAGCTACTTGGAGCTCCATGCACACTTTCATCAGGCATTATAAACTGGATATTGCAGCAAGTTTTGGTCTGGCAGTCCCTCAAGGACTTCTGTTCTAGGCTTGGTTTCATTAAGGATTTCTACCTTCCCTCCTCCCAATGGTGTGGGATTTCCAATATTGCTTGGGAATCAGTCCTAATGGTGTAACCTGCTGCAAGAGCTGTTTCTCAAACTAAGATAGTACAGTTACGTAAGAACTTACCGTAACAGTAGATCTTCGAGAGCACCTCTTGCAGCAGGTACTTTCCCTTCCACCATCCCCGCTGGAGGTAGATTTTAGTTCCAACATACTTCTCCTAGGATCAGGTGTCTCAGCATCTCTCTGACTGCCATTTGATGGTGGATCCTCATTCTCCTCTTCTGATGTCATCCAGTGGCCGGGAGTCTCCGGCGGGAGAACTGGGGATTCTGGGGGACTGCCCCCTTATGTACTATGCCTGACGTCGGGGCAGTCCCCACTGAATACTGCTAGCTAGAACATTTCTGTAGGGTCCTGGCACCTGCCGGCTTCAGTCCTAATGGTGTAACCTGCTGCAAGAGCTGTTCTCGAAGATCTACTGTTACGATAATTCTTACGTAACTGTACTTTATGGTAAGTTCTTGCGTAACTGCCATTTACAGGTGAGTAACCTGTGTATATGACCTCATTCCAGACTTGGTATTAAAGGGACACTGTCAACTTTTTTGCATCATTTCTAGTTTAAAACCCACATTTTATGATCTTCACTGAGGATATCTCTTGCAGCAAGTCACACCTTTGGAATCATGGCTGTCAGGCACTAGGACCAAATGGAAACTTTTTAGCTAGCAGTCTACTGGGGCAGCCCAAGACAGTAATGTCAGGCAACGTTACTACTCCAATATATACATGGGTGGACCCACACTCTCCTCAGTTCTTTTCCCACTGTCGACTAATGCACATCAGACTCCTCGAAGACATGCCGCTTCAGTCAACCTCTGAAACTTTTTTACTTTTCTGTTTTGTTATTGTCTCACCGTAATTTGTTTTATTTTCTCACCCTAGTTCGTCAAATCATCTAATCACTTTATTTTAAAGTGATTCTTTGGTGATGTATGCTAACTGATTTGTCTAAACTTTTTCATCTCTGTGCCTGCGGAGGGAAAATCTATGATAAGGATGACCACGTTGCCTGTATCCACTGCCTAGGCTTAGACCACAACATGAAAGCCTGCAAGGTCTGCCATGGGTTCAACCAGGCTGACAGAGATGCTACCATAAGGACCTCGAGAAATTCCTGCTGGAGCAGCAAGTAAAACCTATGGAGAAGGAGCTCTAGGCCAGAAGTTCCTCTGCCTCCGTGGCCCTGTGCTCTGGCTCCCAGTCCTCCAAGTCCTAGGACAAATCAGCTGGGAAGCAGAAACACTGGGAAAAGGACAGACATTGAGACTGGTCCTCCCCGGCTCGCTCGCAATCGCCGCGTGAGTCGCTGGCCATGGCTGGGTTGTCATTATCCATGGCGTTGACCTTTGCTGCAGCTCACACCCTTTCCTCTGCAGGGTCAGTGTTTGCAGCTCCCCCTCCTGCCTCTCCCTTTCAGGTGAGGGGGCTTCAGCGTCTGGCTCACGCTTGTCCCTGCTGCTTGCTCAACCCCTGCTGTTTGAGCCCCTTTTCTCAGTGGGCTTACAGTTAGGGAGCTCCACCGGTTCAGTCCTGGAGGGCATGGGCCTGTTGTCTGCTGCAGTCTTGCCTCCTCCGGTGTCGCCCTTGGCCCTTCCTTAGGGCCCCACAACTAGGCTTCTCATCTGGTCTGCCTTGGTCAACCCTGGCCCATCACCTTTGGGGCACCAGTCTCTCCCAGCCAACATCCGCAACCTCTTCTGTGGGCTCTGTTTCAACACCAGGAACACAGTCTCCCCCATCGTTGCCCCAGACTGCTTCCTCAATGACGGGAACCCAGTCCTTCATATTGACATCCCAGGCAAATCTGGCGACGACAAGCCTCCTGCTCCTGATGTCTCAGCCTGTTTTGCTGGTGCCAGGCCCACAGTTGCCCTCACCAATGCCACAGCCCACCCCAGTAATGCCTGCGGGCCCTCAGTTTCCACTCCCGACCATGTTGAAGTCTTTTGGGAATTCATGCATTGTCTTGCCCCCTCCATTGGGGCTGAAGGTGCCGGGGCCTACTGTATCTACTCTTACAGTGCAGTATCCAACTCATCCACACTCTCACACACTGTCATTGCCCACTCCTGACCATGGTGCTGAAGATGGGTATCACTTGGATCTCCTGTCAGGGGATAATGATGAGGATGATAATGATGAGGAGAATGGTGCTGCTAGCCCTGCTCCCTCTTCCTCTGCAGTCTCCTCTAGGGGGAGGACTCTGTGAATTACACACTGTGGTCTCTCTCCCTTCCCTCCTTTATTGCAGTAATGGGGCAGCTCCAAACTGCCATGGGCTTTGAGGCAGAGGAGCAGGATATTGTCAGGAGGAACCATTTGGTGTACCTGGAGGTACCAGAGTCCCTTTCTATCATAATTCATCCTCTGACAGACACCTATGAAGATGTCACTATGGTTGCCTGGCTCAGGCTGAACATGATTCCTACCATGCCCTAGAAGGCCCATAAATTATACCAGGCCTCCTCACTGAAACCCTTCTTTGGGGAGCAACCTCAGGCAGACTCTGTGGTCATTTAATGCAGCCCATGATAGGACCAAGAGACCCAAGCATCTTAGCTCTTTGGCTTCAGACAAAGAATCCAGAAAGCTGGACCTGATGGGCAAATGGACATTTGCCTCTGCCACCCTGGCAATTAGGGTTATTAGTTATATTGGTCATATGGTGAAATACCAAAATTTACTCTGGAGAACAGCCAAAGCTGGTTCAGAGGCTCTTCCCAAAGGTACACAGAAGCAACAGTTGCTCCAGACCCTTCAAGTCGGGGCAGATGTGGGCTAGCATCTCTTAAGGTCAGCCTATGATGCTACTTATGCTTCCACAAGGACAGCTGCAGTGGACATTTGTCTCAGACGGCATTCTTGGCTCAAGGTGTCTGGTTTTGCCATGGACATTCAACAGTCCATTCTGAATGCCCCCTTCAGAGGCTACAAGCTCTTTGGGGTGGATGTGCAAGACTTCCTTTTGAACCTGCAGGCCTTGGGTTAGGACCTTGTGGTTGGTTTACTCCCTTTATTATACCCAGCCAGAGGGTCCCCAGAAAGCACCCTTCCATTGGAAGTACAGCAAGCCTAAGCTGGGAACCAGAGCACCAGCCAAGCATCAAGCAGCCGCAGCCCTGCCCACCCCTTCTGCCCTAGCTGCCAAAGCACCCAGAGGAGGTGGAGCAGCCTAGGCTGCAGGTACCACCTTAGCCTGACTCCTTATTAGACCCCCACACTCCAGATCTTCAGGAGGCAGAGGTCAGGGGTCGCTTCTCCCTCTACCTCAACAAGTGGTGGGCGATAACAGATGCCAGGGTGTTACAAATCATAGAACACAGCCTCACTCTAGAATTGCTAAACTGGCCTCCAGAGTGTCCTCCAATTCCATCTCATTACCCACCAGATCACATTCCTGTGTGACTGGAGGAAATTCGGACCTTGTTACAAAAAAGAGCCATTGAACCTGTTCCAGTGCACCAGAGAAAAAGGAGGTTCTATTCATACTTCTTCCTCATCCCTAAATCCATAGAGGATTTGTACCCCATTCTAGATCTAAGGAACATCGGTTACTACATCCAGTACAAAAAGTTCAGAATGGTGACCCTACAGGCCTATTGCCCCTGCTACACCTGGAAGACTGGATCTATTCTCTGGACATGCAGGATGTGTACCTACTTATCAAGATGTTTGTGCTCCCCCTTTTACCAGCAGTATCTGGTTCCATTTCCAAGAGGAACATTACCAGTTTCAAGCCTTGCCCTTTGGCTTGTCCTCTGTGCCCTGGGTTTTTACTAAGTGTTTGGCAGTAGTAGTGGCTGCCGTTAGGAGGGAGGGCTTTTACATCTTCCCTTACCTGGATGATTGGTTGCTGAAGGTGCCATCCAGGTACCTGTTAATTCAGACTTTGCAGCACACCATTCAGTTGTTCCAGGCAATGGGCATCATGGTCAACCTGCTCAAGTCAGTCCTGACCCTTGGTCAACACCTTCATTATATTGGAGCAGTGCTGAACACAGCTCAGGTCTTTGCCTTCCTGCCACTGGTCAGGGCAAACTGCTTGAGGGCTCAGGCTCTACTGCTCTGTAACAATGTTATGGAATGTTATGGCCAGAACCTTTTTGAGGCTTCTGGGTTTGATGGCTGTGGCTGTAGTTACTATGCCTCTAGCAAGGCTGGACATGAGGATTCTCCGGTGGACGTTGAGGGTCTAATGAGATCAATGCAATGACAACCTTGAACAGCCAGTTCTAGTCTCCTCCCTGGTCAAAATGGTGGATGGAACCCAGCACCCTATTGAAAGAGGTCCCCTACCAGCCTGGTGGCACTGAGAGTTCAGGCACTGGATGCCACACCTCGTGCCATGCCGGCAACTTGGGTTCGGTAATGGACTCTGGCCAATTGGGGGCTGGTGCGGGAGGCAAGGATTGAGCATCACAGCTCTCCTTCCTCAGTGTGGGGGGGGTCTGTGCTGTGAATGGCACAGCAAGGGGGGGTTCACCCGTGCGATGGGTGCTTGGCTGCCTCTGTGGAGGTGGAAACAGCTGCTGCACCCATTGCATGGTGCGTGCGAGCACAAAGAGACAAAAAGGTGAAAAATCTCCAGTGGCAGGATGACGCCCGACTCCCTGCAAGCGCCACTTCTGGGCTGGGCATAAGGTAAGCCCCAGTAATTCCGGGTGACGGAGCTGGGGGGATCGGGCAGAAGTAGGCTGTCAGGGGGAGGCGTAGAAACAGCAGCTGTGATAAAAAAAAAAAACAAAGAAAGGGGTTCCCTTCCTCCTCCTTTCCCTTAGCAGATCCTCACAATGGATGCCTTGGGGTCTGGGTAAAACCCCAACAAGGGAAAATGCCATTCTCGATCTTGTCCTCACAGACTCGGAAAGGATCAAAGATATCAAAGTGGGATGCCACATGGACAACAGTGACCATTACATGGTAAGCTTTAAGGTAAACATAACACAGGACACCAGCCACTCAAAGATACGGGGGCTAGATTTCAGAAAGGCTGACTTCCAAAAAAATGAGTAACAACATAAGTAGCCAGTTAATGGAAACAGAGGTTGAGGTCATGTGTGGGAGACTCAAGAGAGCAATAAAGACTGCCACAGATCAATGTGCCAGATGGGTCAGCAAAGCAAAAAAGAAATCCTCTATGGTTTTCTAAGGAAGTGGCTACCACAGTCAAAGAAAAAAAGGTGTACAGTATATACCACGAAATCAAAACTGAGAGAGAGACTGGGAGCCATACAAGGAACAAATGAGTCTAACAAACAAATTAGAAAGGCAAAAGCCCAGACAGAGGAAAAGATAGCAGAAGGGGCAAAGAGAGGAGACAAATATTTTTTTAGATGCATTAGGGAATGTAGGAAGGCAAAGGGGATAGTAAAGATTGCTACTGAAGAAGGGAAATGCACCAAACAAGACCCAGAGAAAGTCAAAATCCTCAACAAATACTTCTGCTTGGTATTTACCAAAGAAGAACCAGCCCTGAAAAAACATAACACCCCAGGACCAGGGGGTAGACATGACTCCCTTTACAGAAGATGAAGTACAGGAGGTGCTAAATGAACTAAAAGCAGACAAAGCCATGGGACCAGATGAGATGCATCCCAGAATCTTTAAGGAACTGTGGCCAGAATTAGCAGCCCCTCTGGCACTTCTACTCATGAAATCCTTGAAGAGCGGTGTGGTACCCGAAGACTGGAAAAAGGCAATAGTGGTTCCACTTCACAAATTGAACAGTTGCGAAGAGGCTAGTAATTACAGACCAGTGAGCCTCACATCTATAGTAGGGAAACTAATGGAGACACTACTCAAACAGAGGATCATAGTATTCCTCGAAACTAGTGGCCAACAAGACCCTAAACAGCACGGTTTCACAGCAGGTAGGTCATGCCAGACAAATCTACTCAGGTTTTTTGACTACGCTACAAAAATAGTGGACAATGGTGGGGCAGTAGATGTGATCTGCCTAGACTTTAATAAGGCCTTCATCTCGGTTGCACACAGAAGGCTGGTAAAGAAGCTTGACCACACAGGGTTTGGTCCAGAAGTAGTCGGGGTACAAAACTGGTTACAAGGCAGAACTCATAGGGTACAGGTTAATGGAAGGCAGGGTAATCAGTGGGGTGCCCCAGGGCTCAGTGCTAGGGCCTCTGCTCTTCAATGTTTTTATAGCAGACATCACTGATGGACTGGAATGGAAGGTGTGTCTGTTCACAGACAACATGAAAATATGTAACAGGGTGGACACCTCAGAAGGAGTGAGCAAGATGGAAGCTAACCTCAAGAAACTAGAAGAATGGTCTGGAGTGTGGCAGCTGAGATTTAATGCCAAAAAGTGCAAGGTTGTGCACATAAGAAAGAAAAATCCAAGAAAGGAGTGTAACCCCCCCCCCACCAGCCCCTTATTTAACGAGTAGGCATACCTCCCATAGTCTAGGGGGGAAAAAAGAAGGGTGGGGGTACAAAGCAATATGAAAATGCTAAAATTTGCAGATGTAGTAGAAAGACACGAAGGTGCATACCTACTAGACACAACCAGACCTATACCAGAACCCAGGTCCTGAGGAGAGAACATTTGCTAAGGGCTATGCTAGGCTTGCACTTCTGGACAGGGGTACCCAGTAAATCCACATAAGGAAGCAGTAACTAGATTATCCATACCAGGTTGGGATTCTAGAGTGTAGCTTTATTCCAACACACAGTTGGAAAATAAAAGCAAAATGGACCTCCACACTGGCACAAGGCAATGCAGAAACATGTCTGTAGAAACAGTACTCAAAACTCCCATATGGCATAGGATTAAGCTGGAATGTGGAACTAGCCACGGTGAACACACACAGTTTCTCTTCGACATGGCACTAGGCCAGTACTAGAACAGTTCCCATTTAGCACTGGATAAATGACTGGAAATTTGTGGAACTAGCCACTCGAGCACACAAAAATCTTCTAATGGGGGCACTCGGCCAGTACTTCATACATTTCCCATATTGCATAGGATTAGGATGTGGCACACAGACCACGATGGAGCACTCAGGGCTCAAACTTGCAGAACCCACTTACAAGGGGTAAGCTGGAGAAAAACCCACATGTGAGGGGTAGAAATTATTCAGGCATTGGCCACATGCACTGACAGAAACACAGGTGACCTTCAGAACCCAGAGTGCTGAACTGGTTACTCCAGATGGAGGGGGGTCTCCCACCTTTTGTTTCCAAGCCCATACTCGGCCATCCCTTCAGTAATACACCTCACCATTTATCAAAAATGTCACTGTTGATGCTTTCTAGAAATGTATTTCACACTTAACATCAGTCACACCACAGAGGTGTAGAAAGTAAAAGTTCTGCACACAGGGCAGGTCACATACTGGACATACACTGTGGTCAGCCAACTTTTAAACTTCCATGGTGACGGTCCTTTTATCAGAGAAACTCACCAGACAAGGCAGGTACTCCTGGGCAAATTTTTAGAAAATCTACTCACAGATGTGCACATGGGCAGCTTCACCGAAGTTCTGGATTGGATCAGGGAATTGCCCCTAAAATCCACACAGTCCTCTTCATCCCACCCTAGGATAAAGACACAGGAATTCCTGGAGATGATTTCCAGCACTTCACTAGTCAGGAATAGGCAGTCCTCCACTAGGGTGAGAAAAACAGACACTCCACACTGCTCACTGAGCTCCTACACTGAATTCTGGAACAAGACTGACCTCAAAGTTCTAAAGCTCCCCACTCACAACTGCTGTGTGGCTTATGTTGCTGTGAGAGTTCTAAATGACATCACCTCTCTAGCTCTCAGCTGAAACCAACAACAGAGACGGACAGAGTGAAAATCCATTTACTAGATAATCACTAGCTGCCTTCTCTATCCAGCGCTGACACTGATGAGATTCTAGTTACCCCAGGGAACAGGGGGGTTACAGGAGTATTACCTAGGAGGTGAAAGACTGGTGGCCTCAAACCAGGAAAGAGATCTGGGAATCATAATCTCAGATAACTTGAAGTTTAGTAAGCAGTGTGAGAAGGCAGCATTGAAGGCCAACAAAATGCTGGGCTGCATTGGGAGGGGAATCACAAGCAGGAGGAGAGAGGTGGCACTACCACTGTATAGATCACTGGTTAGGCCTCACGTGGAATACAGAGTGCAATTCTGGAGGCCTCACCTCAGGACAGACATTGAACAGATGGAAACAGTACAGAGAAAGGTGACAAAAATGATTCAGAGTCTGCAGTACATGTCCTATGAGAAAAGACCAAGGGAACTGAATGTGTACTCTCTGGAGCAGAGAAGGGAGAGGGGGACAAGATTGAAACATTCAAGTACATAAAAGGCATTAACAAGGTACAGGCACAGGACCTTTTTCCCTTCAAGAAGGACTCCAGGACCAGGTGACATGACCTCAGACTGCAAGGAGGGAGGTTCTCTACCAACACCAGGATGTTTTCCTTCACAGAAAGAGTGGTGGATACCTGGAACAGTCTGCCCCCAAGAGGTTGTGACGGTCAACACTGTGGGGGGGATTCAAGAATGCATGGGACAGACACAAGGGAGCACTGACTACAAAGGGCAACTAGAGTGTCAAAATAGGTCTAAAACAAATGGACAGACTAGATGGACCTAGTGGTCTCCTTCTGCCATCAACTTCTATGTTTCTGTGGCTGTGGAGCTCATCTGGGGTCCCATCAGACTCGAGGGATTTGATCTCCAGTGGAGACTACCCTCCACATCAATGTCCTGGAGATAAGGGCAGTTCTGTGAGCCCTTCAGGACTTCCAGACCCATCTGTCCCTGGGACATCTGCTGGTCCAGATGGATAACACCAGTAGTGTCCATTACATCAACAAATGGGGGGCACTCACTCGTAAGCGATGTGCCAGGAGGTGATGACAGTCTGGTACTGGGCTCTGGGACATGGCCTAGAACTATCAGCCATCCATGTTTCAGGCATGCAAAATGCTCTGGCAGACAGTCTCAGCAGCTCGCAATCCAGGATGCACAAGTGGGAGCTGCTGACCTCTGTCATAAAAGACCTGTTTGACAGGTGGGGCCATCCAGAGTTGGACCTTTTTATGTCCCTACTCAGCAAAACTGCTGCTTTTCTGCTTGCTTGCTTGCTCCAGAGCATGGCATTTTCTGGTGAGATGCATTGTCCCTCTCCTGGAAAGAGAGGTTCCTCTGTGCCTTCCCTCCCTTCCCCTTAATTCAGAGGGCTCTGATCAAGCTACAGATGGAAGGGGACACTCTGATCCTAGTAGCTCCCTTCTTGCCTCGACAGATCTGGTTCCCTTACTACAGCAGTTTGCAGTGCCCCCCCATACGTCTGCCTCTGTGCCTCAGCTTGCTCTCACAGGAGCAGGGGACTCTAGTCCATCCAGGCCTTAAGTCTCTTCATCTTCATGCATGACTTCTGAAGAGGTAGCCATTGCTAAGTTTGGAGTTTCCCAGAAGGTAGCTGATGTCCTGGTGGCCACCAGAAAACCCTCCACCAGGGCCACTTATTCAATGATGTGGAAGTGCTTTGCTTTGTGGGCTGCTTCCCACCAGATGGATCCTTTCACATGCCCAGTGTAAAGAGGAAAGGACTCCCCATTAGGTTCTTGTTAGAGATGAACAAGTGGAAGGAATGCCACAGTGGCAAATCATGTAACAAACAAGTTTATTACAAAAATAAAGAAAAATTACAAATCTTACAGTGCAGGCACTGGAGAAGCAGGTTTTCCCAATACCTAGGTATAGCAAATTCTCAGAGAACCATTGTAAGACTGTGCTTCTTATAGTGAGATAAGGCAGAGAAAGGTGCAACAGTTCTCATTGGCTGAAGCAGATGGTATCACTACAGTGTTGGATAAAAAATGTAGAGTCAGCAGAAAGAAAAAAAACAAGCATTACGTTATACAGAAAATGTAACGTTAGTTAGAACAAATAAAACACAGAAGTACTCCAGCAGCTGCAAGGTCATTACAGTGTAAAATCAGTGTCTGTGGTCATTACAGTGTAAAAGCAGTGTCAGTGGAAATACATGTACTTTGGTAAAAGGCTATGATTAGGCCCAAAGCACATATGCCTCATATAAGCAAATGCCTAACAGTAAAACATAAGCAAAATTAATATTGCATATAACAGAAAATTAATAATGCTGTAAAATAAATGTATAGTGTATACAATTAGCAAGCATGATCCTAGTACCCACACTTGTACGGTGGGTACTCATTACTACATGTCAGTGCAATACAGCAATATCACAGTAATGATAGAACATCTGTCACTGGCGTGTGCATAAGGGTGCAAGGGGTGTGGGACTCAGGCATAACATTCCCCTCCTTGTTGCCTCAGATGGGGCAACACAACCATAGGGAAGTGGTTGGAATCATTTACAAGCCCGAGGCATGAGCCATGTAAAGGAATAAGTTGCTCATGATATCGCATGAGAGTACACCGCAGACAGCAAAGCATTAGTATTAATAATATATGATAAAAATAAAACAGGGTTACATGTGTGATGAATAATCACAGATTGAAACCAAAATGCAGACAAAAATTCATGCAGTTTGTAAAACGCAGGCAGTCAGGGTTACTGTCAAAAATGGGCCTGTTCAGGAGTTGGTACAGGGATGGTCACAGATGGAACACAAATGATGTACTGGTAAAGCATAGTGCAGAACCCAGGGATGTCAACACCACAATTGAGATATATGAAAAGATGTTAATGTGTGATACCACATGGAACATAATATGACATAGTGTCTGTTGATGAAGAGTTCATTGCATCCACTTTGAAGGTAGATGCTACCTAGCTGTTGAGATGTGGCACACCCGTGGAGCTTGATTGAAGAATCTGTCGATAATGTCTCTTGACAGGTCATTATGAGAGGGCAATGACCAGTTCAGAAAGTTGATATGAATAACAGTCCACAAAGTTCATATAAGTAACCACAAAGTGGCGTAACTATATATGAAATGACATTTGCAGAAAGGTGGTAACCCCACAATGCACATGGGGCTATGCAGACGGTAAGTTAAAGATGAAACACCATTAATAGTAAGAAAGTCAATGTTTAGGTTGCTGGCTGCTGAATGGCAGGATTTGCAGAGGCCTTTGCAGGGGGTGCATTAGATTGTGTATGGAGTCCTTCAATGGTACAGGCATAGCATTTGTGTTGTGGAAGTTGATCACATCCTTGGCACAAAGATTAACAGTTCATAAGTGACAGTCCATAATGGAACAAGCAGTTTGTTTGAGGTGCCAGCCAGGCTTGGAAAGAGCAGCAGTGAAGAAAATAGATGTCTTGCTTGAAGATCAATTGAAAAAGGGTCTTCTTGCTGAAGTCAGGGGATTGTCCCTACCCCAGGCTTAGCTTCATAGTAAGCAGAAACAATAAGCTTGATTGTAGAGTCTGAATTGGTTGGACCTTTTTCAGTTTATTTAAATAGCTACAAATAGGTGTAATTTTGCTGAAAACACACTTACAGAGGTAATAATAGCTTGTTACATGTAGTAGTCCATATATGGAGCCACTTGGGCACAAAGATGGTGATGACAGTGAAGTTGTAGCAGCTGTTTTCTTTTCAGGAAAAAGATAAATATTCTTTTGCAGTTTAGATGAAAGTGTTACTACTTTTGTGCATGGAGATGGTATGACTGCCACACTGTGGAAACCTGCAAACTTGTAAAATGTGTTAGAAACTCAGTTAAGAACACATACACAGAGTTGTTGAAAAGGAAAAAAAAATGTTTTATACCAATGACATTTTGTTTTGTAAAGAATGGTGTGACAGAGGCTACATTTCTGACAATTGTGGAAAGAGAAAAATAAAAATGGGGCATCGACCACACACCTGAGGGTGCAGGCCGAGGTCCAATAATACCATTTGAAAATCTGTGAATCCATTACAATGACATGGTTACACCCTGTTTTCAGGTCGCAGAAAAGGCTATGACAGTGATTAACATGATGGCCCTGTCTATGTGATGCTGGCAGGCCTACCTAAGGCCTGTGTTATAAAATCTGTAATGTTATATTAATAACACACTTCAGACATGTAGCTTATGGCAATATGCCCATTACACCATGCAGTAGTGGGACAAATATATTGTTGGCCTATATCAGCTGATGATAGTGCCTATTGTACTTGTGACAAGTGAAAGGGTCTACTTTCTTTGCATTGTATAGTGAAATACTCCAAAGTACTGAGTAAAGTAGGGCCTGCTATGGAACCTTGAGCAGAATCTAAATTCTGCCATATTATAATTGTTAAGCTTTAAGATCGCAAGTCGTGCATAGAGTGCACCTTATTTTCCTGGGGTACCTGGGAGTGATGAGACAAACAGAGCATTAGTCTGGGTTTTTTGCTTGGATCATAGTGTAGGGGTGGGTCAGCGATGCTGGCCCCAGTATGTAGGTTTGGTTATGGACACTAAAAACATTCATAAATGTGGAACAGTTTTCTTAGTACATACTTGATAAAGTGTAGCAAGATGAATATCAAAGCATAATAGCATAAACAAACATTTTTGCAATGGAACAATGTGAGTATTGAACATAATGCAGAAAATACATTTTAAACAACAGGACAAATGTAGACTGAAAGTTTAGTTCAGAGTCCAGGAATCTTGAGAATATTGTGAATCCACTTGGGTTGAGCACAACAGTGGAATAAGTTGCAGAGGGTGGGGTACAATTTGAGTTCATGGGTTGCAGTTCTTGGTTTGTAAAAATATCTTAGTTTTGGTTGAAAGAATTATTTGAGCAACCCACCACTCTGTTTTGTTAACTTGAAAAGAAGGCCTGGCTGTTGCTCTGTTTGCCAGGCATGGCACTTATAACTTATTCAGGATATGCAATGCTTTAGAACATTGAAAATGTAGAAACTTGTGTGTGCTTATAGAAAGCAGATGTTTGCACCCATTGCCCTAGTGGGTGATGGAAAGTTGTTTTGTACTTTTCTAGACAGGATAAGAAAGCTGAAAAGACAAAAGACATGAATATGTGGAAATACATACATAACTCCCCTCCAGCTCTGCTGATTACTTGTTGAGGACAGTAGCCTTTGCACCAATAATATGTTTTGTGTGGTTTAGCTATTTGCACTATAAAAAGCTGAGGGGCTGAGCGGGGTTATACTGTTAGAATACATTGGGTCTTTTTCAAGCCTATAAGCGACAAATGCTTATTAGCAAATCAATCAATCAAAACGTTATTTAACCAGGCAGAGTCATCTTTGAGCAGGCTCATTTTCAAGATGGTCCTGGGCAGAAGGGAACAGAACAGAAGATAATACAATTGGACACTTAGTGCAGGCTGATACATACAGTGAAAAATAGCAACGACATTGAATAATACAGAGTGTTCAGACTGTTAACAAATTAAAATAAGGGTAACACCAATGTCTAAGGGGGATACTAAACAAGGCAATAGAAGTAACAGGGTGTGGTAAGAGGATTATACAAACAATAGAACAAGAAGGCACAAATGGACTGACCAGGAAGGTCGACCCTTAGCAGCGAAGGACAAGGAGAGGGAAGGGGGAATTCAGGAGCAGGATGTCAACACTAGAGGGACAGATGACATGAACATAGTAAGACCAGGGGGTAAGAAGAATATACAGAGGGAGATGTGCAAATACACATTTTCTTTTTATTTACAATACATCTATGGGGAGACAGTGATGTGCCATGCAACCTCTGTGGGCATTGCACTGGAAGGAAGGATATGGTCCCCCCCCAACTCCTACTATGGTAAAATAGGCAGCTCAAGTACTGTAACAATAAAAGTGTTGTGATGTGGATGCTGAACTACAAATGGTCTGGCAACTTTAGTAGCCAGTCAGTCAGCACCTTAAAAAGGTGTACACTGGATAGGTGGTAATGGGGTGGCCCCATTGCCGTCCCCAATAAATATACTTTTCAAATTATAACAACATTATATTGCAATTAGTTTAATAAGTATGGTCTCATACATTACCAGAAGAACTTTCTTTTTCCTAGGAGAACGAAAAAGGAACAAAAATGAAATACACAACCTGAAAATAAAATGAGATTATTTTATAGGGTAAGAGGATCCAACCATCCTTGGATTCCCTTGTCCTAAATATTACAAAATGTCAGCTGAGTTCATAAAAGATCCGGATTTATGGTAATACCGGACTTACGTATATCTTTGAATGCATTCATAAAAGATGGTAACACACACAAAAAAAGGTTATTGTTGGTAACCGTAGATGGTAAACTCTCTCCAAAATAGCTGTAATATTTCTTTTTAACAGTATACTGTACATATAAAAAAAAATACTGGGGAAAGTGAGTACCCCCTCCCCATGAGCACCTTTCGTAGTATGGGAATCACGTGACATTGATCATGAACAAAGAAGCTGTGTTATAATTGAGCCTCCGTAAGGAAGGCAGACATAATGATAGTGGATGGAGTTAACTTTATACCAGCAAGGTCTGCCTGGGAGCTCAGAGGAACATGACTGCTGTCCCTGGGCTCAGTACAGAGCAAAAATAAGTGAAATCTGAAAAGTCACAGTTCATGTATTTCCCTGTTCAAAAGTAGCATTCATACGAATGGTCACTTCTCAGGAAAACCGATGAACTCTGATCTGATAGATAATAATGGTTCAGACACACAAGGAGGTTAAGTGACTTGCCAAAGGTCACATGGTTTGAAAGTGGTGGCTGTTGGGAATCAAACACAGCCATTTAGGCTTGAAACAGTAGTGCAGTGAAGCACTGGGCTGCACTAAGGTGTGTGTCTCTTGTGCGAGAACAACAATTAACACATGTATATTATTGTAACACTAAACAAATGGCTATTAAAAATGCAGTGCATTATAGAATGGCTCATTATGGAAATGGGTGTTGGAATTATCTTTTCCATGAAACACAGTACAATGGTGACATCACAATGACACCAGGAGCAAAGAAAAATGTGTGTGTGTGTATATATATATATATATATATATATATATATATATATATATGGCTAAAAAGAAAATGTGGCTGCAGAAGTTTTTTTTTTTTAAATCATATTTATTCGTTTTCAGTAGACCAAACAACAAACATACACACATTACACATACCCGGCCAAGCCAGGGCCACAACCCAAAACTGGCTGTATAAACTATCTTACAACCCCTATGTACAAGCACACTGGGGAGCCGCCCCACATTGTGGCCAAATTCAGAATCAGTAGTGTTTTAATATAAGACATTGTCCACTGTTAGAAACACCCATCCCTTCTTAACCTCGATCCTCCCTTATATCCACTGCAGTGTGTTACATCCTAGGACCCCATTATGGAGCCTGAATCATCCTGACGGCTTCCCAGTGTGTCCTCTGGAAAGAGAGAGAGAGTCCCCATCCCTTGAACCCTGCAGACCACAACCATTCCCCTGTTATCTTAGTAGTAAACCCAGTATGTCCCAGTTTTAGCCATCTAGAAAGCTTTGAGTCCAAACATTACACAGAATATTGGGGAAAATAAAAGAAGAAAAAACATATTACACATGGCACAATACAATATAGACATTAAACACTCCAGCGTATATCCCTGTGCTAATCATTATCTGACAGACAGACCTGAGTTCCAGTGCCTGTGACTTGCTGGGAATGGATCGCATCTAATATTGCCCATCTTTTAGCGTATAGCTCCTGTCTCCCCTCAGAAAATAGGTGTCTCTTTATCTTGGCCAATACCCCCAGCAATTCTCTCACCCATTGTTCATATGCACAGACCTGATCGTCCTTCCAGTGCTTTACTAAGAACGCCTTGACTACCGACACCATTAAAGAAAGGTGGAATTTGGGTGCAGTCCCTATAATCTGAGAGAAGTCACTCAGAACACATACTTCTGGGGTCATATAAGCTGAATAGTCTAGCATTGGATCCATGCCCCGCTTAATCTCCCTCCATAGAGGAGAAATTTTGCTGCAACCCCACATGACATATAACAGGTCACCCACTTCTTTCTCGCACCTGAAACACAGATCTGTCTGTCTCAACCCTCTACCATATAGCTTTACAGGGGTATAGTATATGTTGTGAACCACAAAGATCTGCATGTTCCTATATTTGGGAACCACATTGTATTTAGTCCTTCCAAATAATTTCCCACCTTAGATTTTTAGAACCATCCTTTATCCCAGTAAGGGATTTGGTAGAAGTATTTGGGCCCAGGAAGTCCAAGAGAAGTTTATAAACTCGTGAGAGTGGGTTAGCTTTCCGGAAGGCTTCCCTTAAACTCCTCCATGAGAAGAAGTTATCTGAAAAGTCCCTCAACCCCTTCCGGAACCCTGCTATCATTTGTTTAAGCTGTAACCTTTGAAAAAAGGACAATCCCTCACATTGTGGTGGTAGAACTATTTTGTCTTCCTGCTGCGTATTGTTCAATCTTAAACCACCCAGATAATTAGACCACCGGTGTCCAAGTACCCGACCCCCTATAACCAAGTTGGGATTACCCAGTATGGGCTGGTCTCAGGACCTCATTTGACAGCACTTTTGTACCGGAGTGAGAAAGGACCACCAGGCCTCCAGGGTTTTCCTAATTGGGTTCCCATACCCCTCCCTGAATAAACCTTTTTTGGGCCTGGCATATAGCATCGATTCAGGGGAACAGCCGGAGCTCAGTAACGATTGCCTCTCAATTTGCAACCATACAGGTATATAATTTCCCCCATCAGCGCTTTCCGCCCATTGAGCCATCAGGCCTAACTGGCCTGCCACATAATAAGCATGGAGGTCAGGTAATCTAATGCCCCCCTCCTCATATGGCAAATGCAAGACCTTATATTTTATCCTGGCTGGTTTGTTATTCCATAGTAATCCTGAAATTAGTCTTCTGATTAAACTAAACCACTTAACAGGGATGTTATATGGAGCTAAATATACCGGGTATATCAACCTTGGTAGAACATTCATCTTAATGAGGCCCAGACACGCCGTAAAGTTCAGAGGTAACTTGTTCCACCTTGTGATGTCCCCTTTAATCGCCGATATGATCCTCCCCAAATTGGCATCAACCCCGGACTCTTGGTTTGCTGTAATCCAAATTCCAAGATACTTCAGTTTGTCAGTGTTCCACTGTACTCCCAAGGATGAGAAATCTGCCTTAAATACATGTGGAGTCAAGGGTAGGATTTGTGTTTTGGTAAGATTTAACTTGTAGTTAGAGACCTTAGAGAAACGATCTATTGAGTCTCTTACACTCTCAAAGCTGGATACTGGGTCTCGTAAATGAAGGAGTATATCGTCCGCGAAGACTGAAAGTTTTAGCTCCATTCCCCCAATCCTGATCCCCTGGACCTTAACATCCCTATTTATAGATCTTAACAGGGGTTCCAAATAGATGTTGAACAGTATCGGTGAAAGAGAACATCCTTGGTGAGTCCCATTATTAAGTTGAAATTCCCTCGAGATATACCCATTACATAGTATTCTAGCCGTTGGAGCAGCGTATAGATTCTTAATACCTCTAAGGAGACCCCCAGGGAACCCCATTTTCTCCATTGTAGCAAAGAGAAATGGATGTGAGACCCAGTCAAATGCTTTTTCAGAGTCTAGGGAGATCAGGGCCAGGGGTAGCCGAGAATCTGGGGCAAAATTTAGAATATGATGAATTTTCCTGAGAGCGTCTTTTGCCCCTCTGCCTGGCATAAAGCCTACTTGCTCTTGACTAATTAAACTCGGAGCAATAGTCAAAATCCTATTTGCCAAGATTTTGGTAAGAATCTTAATATCTTGGTTTATTAATGCAATAGGCCTATAGTTACCTAGTACATCCCTGGGCTTGTCTGGCTTGGGTATTAGAGTAACATACGCCTGGTAGAGCAGTGAGTGGTGAATTCCTTCCCTCATTATAATAAGGAAAAAATCATGAAGTATAGGGAGTATGGTCTGGATATGGGTTTGGTAAAATTTAGCAGTGAGACCATCAGGCCCTGGTGATTTACCTAGAGGAAGAGACCGCACATCGACAATCTCAGATGCTCTTATTGGGGCTTCCAGTTCCTTAACTTGGGCAGAGTCCAAAATAGGTAACTGAATTCCTTCTAAATAACTATTAACCTCTTTCTCCCCCACCAAGTCTCCAGCTTGGTAGATTTCTGCAAAAAATGATGCAAATGCCTCAGCCATTTCTTGAGGATCTGTAACTAGCTTCCCTTCATGCTTAACTGATATAATTGTCCTGCTTGCCTCCCATTCTTTAATTCTGGCTGCTAGAAGATGCCCTGGGACGTCACCCTGCAATAGGAACTTGGCGTTAATCTTATTTAACCAGAACTCTGTTTTCCCATAAACAATTTCTGACAGTTCCCGTCTCAGACTTTTAAGTTCCACATCTATTTCCCCCGAGGACCCTTCAAGCTGCGACAAAGAGTTTATCGCCCCGACCAGGAATTCTTCTTTGGCCCTTCTAAGCGACTTGTCCCTTGCCGCTAGAGCCCTAGCTGCCTCTGCATACAAGAACTTACAAGTAGGCCAAGCTAACCTTTTATCCTTCTGTGTGGGAAGCTGGGACCTGAGGATTTCCTGTAAATCCCCCTCTAATTCATCCCTTCTCTTATCCTCTGTTAAAAGCCAATCATGGAGCCTCCACCTATAAGGTCTAGGCAGCGTGGGGCTTGGTTCCCACTGCAAATGGATGAGAGAGTGGTCTGAGAGGGTCCCACCCTCAGTCAGCACTTCTCTAATCTCTGTGAGAGCCTCTCTATTAACCAAAAAAAAGTCAATTCTAGTGTGACTTTTGTGAGCTGCCGATTAGAATGTCATGCTAAGGCCCCTATTTGAAAGATTCTTAACTGGATCAACTAAAGCTGCTGACTCCAAAAACTTAGCCAGGGCTAACTGGGCCTTGGTCTTCGGCCCGCTATGGGGAAGTATCCTATCCTCCTTGTTATCAAAATATATATTCCAATCCCCAGCCAGGATGAGTGAGTGTGAGGGAAGGGTAGCTATATCCCCTTCTATTGAGGCAAAAAATTCGGGATCGGGAGGAGTTGGCCCATAAATGGATGCCACCGAGACTGCCTTACCAAGCAGATTGCCCGACAAATAAATCCCCCTACAGTCTTGCCTGGTTAACACTTGGGTCACTTCAAATGGGCAGGATTTCTTGATTAAAATCGCAACTTCCCCCCGGGAGGCCCTGTCCCTTCCCACTCCATATACCTGCCCCACCCATCGCTTCCTGAGACCATCTAACTCATCAGTCAATAAATGTCTCTTGTAGTGCTACAATGTGCGCCCCTCGTTGCTCAATATACCGCAGAATGATCATTCTCTTACGTCAACCCCTGAGTCCTTTTACATTCCAAGAAATTATTTTAAGGCATGCCATCAGTAACATTAAAATTTTTCACGTGAACCCAGATATTGTGCCTCTCTAAGGTCTGCAATCCTATTGTTCCCGTACTTGGACTCTCTCTCTTTCCACCCCTGTTCCCCCCCTTTGTCCCCCGGTCCTTAGACCGACCAACCATCTGATGTTGAGTCATGGATGAACCCGTTCCCTTACCTCCCCTCAGTCCCAGCCATTGGCATCGAACCCCAGAATCTGGCCCTTGACTCCCCCAGAGACGTGAAAGTAAAGGCCCCATCTTCTCTGTAATCCATCGTCCCCTTATATTTCCCAAATATAAAAAGAGAAAGTAAACAATGAGGAAATTAAGGGAGTTCCCCTCAAGCCCTCCTTGGTAAATTACATCTCTACCAACATTGCTCCACTCTGGGTTCTCTTGCACCCCGGAGTGATACCCCTCCCTTTACTAATGCTGATTAAGTCCCAATCCCTTAGACCACTTCCCTTATCCATCCTTCCCCAAAGCTGGCAAGCCCGCTTTATAACTAGTAACGCCCATTAGCAAGTAAAACCCTAGCTAATTGACCCTTTTTGTTATAAACACAATCCCTCATCACCCCCTTATAACAACTTCCTCCAGTGTTTCAGGGACTGGAAAGTATTCCTGGGTCTGGTAACACAGATAATATGATTAACAAATCCCCTTCACCCATGACCACTAATTAATACCCTAAAGTCTTGTGATTTGACATTTTGTGACCCATCGCAGGTCCTAAAACCCTTCCCTGGCTAGTCCCTTGAATGTCCAGATTCAAACCAAAAGCAGTGGAGCCACCAGCCTTAAAAATGTAAACACCCCTGTTTTTCTTCCATCACAGCCCTCAAAGGGGCTCAACCTCCTTTGCCCACAAACAGTCATGTTGGGGGTTTGAATAAATCGGGAAGCTCAGCCCGTAGCCCCTCAATAGCGTCGCCATGCAGTGAGAAACTTCTTCTCTCAGTCTGGAATGCACCACCAAAGTAGTGGGGATGAAGCCGAAATTTTATCCCTGCAAGATAAAGCTTCTTCTTGATATCAGCGAACTCCTTCTGCTTTTCTCTAATCGCTGGCGTTTGGTCTTGAAAAAACCATAGTGAAGCACCATTCCATTGAAGAGGCTTCTTTTGTCTGGCAGCCAGCAGCACATGGGATTTTTCTTTATAATTAAGGAATTGCATGATTATGACTCGGGGCCTTGCCCCCGGTGGTGGCATCTCCCGTAGTGCCCGGTGAGCTCTTTCCAGATTATACCCCTCCCCAAACGGTGTAGGGCCTAACAATTTTAACAGGAGCTCCTGCATAAAGGAGACACAGTCTGGGCCTTCAGCCCTCTCTGGTAGCTCCACCAGAATCAAGTTATTTCTGCGATTTCTTGATTCCTGGTCTTCCACCCTCTCTTCCAATTTCTTCAGCTTTTTCCGAATCGTCCCCACCTCCTGGTCTAGCACAGAAACCTTCCTCTCTTGCGAGCAAATCCAGGCCTCAGCGTCACCCATTCTTTGTGCCAAAGACTGTAATGCCGGTTTAACCTCAGAAATCCAACACCAACCCTTGTAAAAGTGCTTGCAGTTTCCCAAGATATAAGTCTACATTAGTGCAAACCCCCTTCTTTCACAGATTCTCGCCCTGTTCAGGTATAGTGGGCGACTGGGACTTAGGTCGTTTGGTGGCTGGAGCACGCCTCACCAGGGGTTCCACAAAGTCAGCTTCCATCTTCCGGTAAGGGCATGGCCTGAGCTTGCCGATGTGCCTCTGTTAATTGTGGACTCGCCGGTCTTGAGAAATTCGAGGCCCTATATCGTCCGGCCAGGAGGTATACCCACGTCTTCTCCGGAGCACTTAACGGCCAAAATAAAACGTTTTTTGCCAGTCCTGGAGCAAGAAAAACTTAAACTTTATGTTGCGGGCCTCGGAGACGCTCGGGATACGTCTTACCCGATCAGCTCATCACGTGACCCCTCGTGGCTGCAGAAGTTTGAATCTAGTCATGAATAAGGTTAAGTAATTTGGCTGTCAGCCCAGAGGAATTAGCATAAATCCTAGGACACATGTGGTTATGTGAGGAGCAGTTTCTGTACAAAGAAAACTCAATATGAGAGATATATTTTTTTTTAAATGTTAAAACAGCAAACCGTTGTATGCTGAGTCCAAACTAAAAACACTGACCATTCAAATAGTTTTGAAATACAGTACCCTTTCTAATCAAGATCCTTGTAAGCACTTATTCAACTTTGGTAATCTTTTCTAAACAAAGAATTCTCAATCCGCCATTCTGTCTCATGTATTTTCTCAAACACTGTCCATCTTCACCTACATAAACAATCAACAACATGCCATACCCATCTGAAAAACTATGCCTATGGAATCGGCTGAGACAACAGGATTCTAACCATAATGAAAATTTTGTTCACGAAACCCCTATATCACAGATAGTGAAAACAATTGGCTAGTAATGGCCCTGAAACATGGGACTGCTATTTAATCTTGCAGAACCAAAACCATAATTAGGCATGGAGCACAGAACAACCATAGTATATACCATTGAGTATGAATGCATCCTAAAGTGAATAGCAAAAACAATTGAATAAACATATATATATATATATATATATATATATATATATCAATCACACCCAAACTGTTGCAGATGACATTAGAACAGCTTTAAACATTTACCCAATATAAACAGTGATTCTTGAACCATAAAAAAAGGAGTCAGAGATAAAATAGCGAGTGAACTGTAAAAACACTTACCAGATGTCAGGTTGAGAAGAAACGGCTGCTTGCCTTCCAGAATCAAAAGGGGCAGTTTTTCATTCCAAAATCTCAGATTGTTTGGCCACAAATTAAACAACAGGGAGTAAGTCTGATCACAATATCTTGGGTGTTTGAATAGCCTGCATAGCCAAAATGCTGTTTGTGCTGCATGAGGAGTGGAGGTCTGTTTGCAGCTCACACTCATTCTGAGGCATCTCCCATGCCTGCAAGTCCAGTCTTTTTGTTAGAAAGGATTTTTGCATGGCAATCATGTGATGACTTACCTCTGATGCTGGTAGAGCAGCATACGTAGAGCACTAGGCAGCAATGCTGAGTACAAAGTTTCCTAATGACCTTGTGTCCACCACAAGGCTGATTAAACCTCTGTAGGGAGAAGACATACTGACAAACAACACAGAAGCAAGCACATGTGGGAAACCTGAAAAATTTGCCCGGCACTGTCACTTACTGTTTCCAGTCCCTGGTAGGTGATCAGTTGTCACAAGAGGTTTGCTGTGACTCGATGTGGGTCTGCCATGCCCGAGAACAAAGGTGGTGTGGGTCTGCCATGCCTGCTACCACTGTAAGTACGAGTAGATCCAAGTAGGTGAAATGAAGATCACACTACACTATTCGACATTCAAAATGAATTGAAAGCGAAGCTTCCCTTGTTTAATCTCTACCTTTTTATGGTCACCATGTATGTAAGGAGGAAAGGACTCCCCCATCAGGTTCTTGTTAGAGATAAACAAGCAGAAGGAATGACAGACAGTGGCAAATCATGTAATAAACAAGTTTATTACAAAATAAAACAATTACAAACCTTATAGTGCAGGCACTAGGAGAAGTAGGTTTTCCCAATACCTAGGTATAGCAAATTCTCAGAGAACCCCTGTAAGGCTGTGCTTCTTATAGTGAGATAAGAAGGAGAAAGGTGCAATGGTTCTCATTGGCTGAAGCAGATGGTACCACTACAGTGCTGGATAGAAAATGAGCAGAAAAAAAAAAAAAGCATTACGTGATACAGAAAACGTATCGTTAGAACAAAGAAAACACAGAAGTACTCCAGCAGCTGCAAGGTCATTATGGTGTAAAAGCAGTGTCAGTGGAAATACATGTACTTTGGTAAAAGGCTATGATTAGGCCCAAAGCACATATACTTCATGTAAGCAAATGCATAACAGTGAAACATAAGCACAATGAATATTGCATCTAACAGAAAAATAAATAACCCTGTAAAATAAATGTATACTATATAGTGTATACAATTAGCAAGCATGATCCCTAGTACCCTAGCTTGTACGGTGTGTACTCATTACTACATGTTAGTGCAATACAGCAATATCACAGTAATGATAGAACATCTGTCACTGGTGTGTGCATGAGGGTGCAAAGGGTGTGGGACCCAGGCATAAAACCAGTGGATCAGATTCTGGAGTACCTGTGCTTTCTCTTCGATGCTGGACTGCAGTACTCCTCCATTAAGGTTCACCTGTTGGCCATTTCGGCCTTCCACATTCTTGTTGATGGCCATACGGTGGCCCAGCTGGTTGTGTCCCGTATGTTTTTGAGAGGCATCCTACACTTGAAGCCTGCCATCTGCAATCCAGCCCCACCGTGGGATCTGAGTTTTGTGTTAGAGAAGCTTACTTTGGCTCCATTTGAGCCAGCCGCAACTTGTGAGCTATGCTTTCTGTTGTGGAAAACATTATTTTTAGTTGCTATAACTTCTGCTTGAAGGATTTCTGAGCTTCAGGCTCTCATGTGTTAGCCTCCTTATTTGAATTTCCACAAAGACAGGGTGTCTTTGCATACCATTCCTAAGTTTCTGCCTAAGGTGGTGTCTGAGCCTGTGTATTATCTGGAGCATACCAATCCAAGGGAAGCATTGCTTCATACCTTAGATGTCCATAGAATACTCGGGTATAATGTTCTCTGTATGAAGGACATTAGGAAGTCCTTGCAGCTGTTTGTTTCTTTTGCTCCTGGGAAAGAGGGTGTTCCAGTTTCGAAGCAGTGCTTGTCCAAATGATTGACCAACTACATTAGTTTTTGTTATAGAAGTACAGTAAGGAACTTCCTGGCACTGTGCGTGGCCACTCAACTCAAGGTGTGGCTACTTGTTCTGCTTGTTTCAGCTTCTGAGATTGCGCAGCTGCTACCCTGAAGTATAGTCCACACTTTTACAGTACAGTCTGGACATTACTTCCAGAAGAAGGGCAGATTTCAGCCTAGCTCTGCTACAAGGCCTCCTTTCTTGAGTCTGTTGTTTCCAGCCACCCTGACTGTCCCTCTATCAGTACTGCTTGGGACTCATTCCAAAGGCGTGACTTGCTGCAAGAGATATCCTCAATGAAGATAATGCAGTTATGTTTGAACTTACCATAACAATAGATCCTCAAGAGAATCTCTTGCAACAAGCCATGCCATCCCTCCTTCCATTCCCCTTATGCCTCTGAGTCTGTCTCCTTCTCCAGAGTTCTTTACTTACCGTCTCTCATTTTTTCAATGTCAGGAACCTCTGCCCTCCCTCGGTTCCTTCACCGGACATCCTTTATGTCTGGTCTCTGGCAGGAGAACTTAGGAGGGCACAGAGCTGCCCACATATGTATAGGAGTGGCGACGTTGGTTGTCGCTGTCATCGTGGGCAACCCCAGTACACTGCTAGCTAAAACGTTTCTGTGTGGTCCTAGTGCCTGATGGCTATGGTTCCAAAGGTGTGGCTTGCTGCAAGAGATTCTGTCAAAGATATACTGTTACGGTAAGTTCTTACGTAACTGCACTGTTCTTAGCTTTTGTAAAATTCATTGATGTTGCTGGTTGTTTTATTTGCCTCCTTGCTTAGCAGAACTGAAATGCATGCTAATGTGTAGCTGTACCCAATATTTTGTTTCAAATTCTTGATCTATTTTTATTGCATACTTCCTGAACATTAGAGACACCCCAAAACAGTGCAGCCACTCATGATGCTATAGTCTCCTCTACTCCCACTGCATTATGACTGGCTAGACTGTGTTACGTGTGTTCCTAAGACCACAAATAAGGCAGTGGGAGTTTGTTTATTTTAAATCTGGAAAAGTCCATGGGCCAAAGACCCATTTGCATGGGCGATCAGATGACAATACAAAAAAGAGGTAAACAGGTATAAACATGCAAATCAATAAATAAAACATCATACAAAATTACATTCACAAACATTTGTAGTTGCTATTTCTACAAATCAGTAAATAAAAAACATCTTACAAGATTGCATTCACAGACATTTGTAGTAGCTAACCATTTCTTTACATTAGACTTAAAACAGCCAAAGAATAGAATGAGCCTGTCACTTCAATTCAGAGATCATTAAAAACAGATGGAAATCTATATAACAGAGACCTCTGACCTAATGATGTTTTCATTGTTGGCACAAAAAATACTAAAGTGATGCGAAGATCTGGTATGTACCTGAACTGATGTAGTATGTTTGTAAAAATAAGTATGAAAGCATGTCGGAACCCTGTCAAGAACAATCTTTTTAACCACAATCCTCACCATGAGTTAAAGTCTCTGATCTAATTGTAGCCACCCAAGTCTGTTATAGAGATTACAATAGTGGGTTAGTTTTGGTTGCTGGGAGGCAAATCTTGCTATTTGATTGATCAATGCCCTAACTTTGTTCAGAAGTCTCTGATTAGCAGAGTAATAGAAAAGTAGACCATAGTCTACTGTAGGTAATAAAAAGCTCTGGGACAGTTTCAATCGGGTGGTGGGGGCCAATAATGGATTAATTCTATATAAAGCACCAGGCCTTTGATGAACCTGTTTTACAACAGAATCAATGTGAGACTCATAGGTTAAACTTTCATCAAGAATAAGCCCCAAGTATTTGAAGCTAGTTACTTGTTCAATGTTATCGCCCTCCAGGGTCTGTAGCATTAGCCTGGGGGCAGCATTTAGTTTTTTTTTTCCTCTGATTCAAAAATACCATGGTTTTAGTTTTCTTCCCATTTAAAACCAATTTGTGACCAATAAACCAATTCTTCTAAATTGCAGCAAAATCACATGCTAGTTCATTACTTATTTCTTCCAGATTGGATCTGCTCATGAGGATCACCGGATCATCAGCATAAAGAAAAATTTGAGTATTAACACAAACTAAGGGAAGTGTATTCAAAACTAAAGAAAATAGTAAAGGTCCCAGAATTGAGCCCTGAGGGAACACCCAGTGGAACAGCCGCAGTTGAAGAATGAGTATTCATTATTTTCATAATCGGAGATCAGTCATTAAGGTAACTCCTGGTCCACCCCAAGACCTCAGGAGACTAACCCACATTGGATAATACTATTAGTAGCATATAGTGGTCAACCAGATCAAAAGCCTTGGTCGGGTCCACAAAGGCAGCCACAGAAAAATGGCCATAGTCTAGGGCCTGTGAGCTTCCTGTGTGAACCCGACCAAGGCTGTCATTGTGCTATGTTCCGTCTGAAAACCATGCTGAGCCAGTGTCAAAAGATCGTATTTCAGTAAATATTCAGTCATCTGATCAGACATAATACACTCCAAAATCTTAGACAAAGGAGAAAGCAAAGAAATAGGACAACAGTTTTTCACACTGGGCGCATCCCCAGACTTGAAAACAGGAACAACAGTAGACTGCTTCCAAGGCTCAGGGAAGCAAAAAGATTGAAAATTATAGAAAGTGGAAAACAAAGGATGTCTGCGGTGATCCTCACAAGCCTATAGTCCACCCTTGAGTTGATCAAAGAATGTAAACAAACATGTTTTTGTGTGGTTGCACCAGTGTGGTGTGCATTCTGTTTTTTTACTTTTTAAAAGAAAAAAAAATAATCTAAATCAAACTACCTGCTACACAGCAGTCTATTCAGAGTGTGAACAATCCTAAAATGTGTTTTGTTAAACTAGGGACACTTTGTGGCCTAAAAGGATTGGCAGTGTCCCAGATGCTGTGCAACTGATAGAACTAAACCTTAAAGAGCACCTTTCCTGACATTTTCAGAAAAGCCTCTTAAAACATGTTAATAAGCCTTACCTCCCCCAGAGTTCATCCATATATATATATATATATATATATATATATATCATCATTTTGAGAGTCACGGTTTTTGGAAGGGAAGGTGTTGTATTTTGGCTCCATGGACAGGGAAGTGGAAGAGATCAGTGGCTCAGCTCCACTGAGCCAAAATACAATCTCTTCTCTTACAAAAACTGTGGCTCTCCAAATTATGATTTATGCATGGACGAACTCTGGGGGAGGTAAGGGTTCTTACTGACTTGCCTTGAACGTGCCAGGAATGGTGCTCTTTAATTTAAAAACTATAGTAGTGTCCTAGCTGGTGCTTGTTACCCTACTGAAATCTCACAACTGTGCAACATAAACACTTCTTTAACTGATTGCGTCTAGCTTCTATTTTTAGTCTACCCATTTACACACTAATCAAGTCATTACCCTAAAGTGCTGCCTGGCAGCCTGAAGTGTTCAATGGTTGGGAATGAATTTATGGATTCTGGGAGTTTGTCCCTGAGGGAGCTGAAAGAATTGTTTCCATATGGCATGGAACATCTGTAGCTTATATGTGGCTATATATCACTGGTCACTTGTTTGTGGCTAGCTCACCCAATTTAGCAACCCAGTCTCTAATTTTGGGGGGATCTGGTTGACACAACTATGATAAAACTAACCGTTTAGCACACAAGATTGCTCCCATCCAGGCTGGCACAGTGTCCATTATGAGGGTATACCAACAAGAGAGAGCAGGCAGGAGGGTGAGCTGTGACTCTGTGGAGTAGATTCTCCCGATCTGTTGCTAAAGTAAGGAGATATTACCTCCACAGAGCCACACCTTTGGAAAGATTACCAAGCAGCCCCATAGTACAGTGGGAGGAAGGCCCAAAAATGACCCAGATGCCCAGAGCCCATAGTATATAAAGGAAATAGGGCACTAAACAAGTACAGTGGCCATAATGCACCCTAGGTGGCCAGTGGAAGAAAGGGAAAATGAAACTACTTGCAATGCTTCTTGACTAATGAAAATAATACAGGGAGTGTCATATTGCTTCAGAAGACATCCTCTGCATTGGAGGAAAGATGTCACTGATCATACCAACAATAAAACAGTATAGAAGGTTGAAGAAACTTTCCCTGGAGAAAGGAAAAAGAAACAAGGGAAGAATAATGTTTCTGACTGGAGCCTAGCCAGCACCAACATTCCTAGGAGGCCTTAGGACATGCACCAGAAGGGCAGGAGCAGGATGGGAAGACAGGACACCTGCCAGTAAGTACGGGGATGGGGCTAAAAGTGGTAAGAACATCATAAAATGGAGGGCGATGAGTACCAATGCCCGTAGTCTGGGTAACAAGCTTCCTTAACTAGTGGCCTTGATGGAAGAGGAACACCTGGATATTGTGGCAGTCACAGAAACCTGTTATACAGAGAACCATGACTGGGATGTCAACATACCAGGGTACACAATCTACAGGAGGGGCAGGCAGGGTAAAAGAGGAGGAGGAGGAGGAGAAGTAGCTCTCTATGTAAGGGAAGTGATCAAAGCAACATAACTAAAGGGTCAACAGGGAGGAGAGGAGGCACTGTGGGTCACCATGGAGATAGAAAATGGCACCACAATCCGCACAGGGGTTGTAGACAGACCCCCATCCCAGGAGGAGGACATGGACAAGGAAGTGATAGGAGGCATCCTTAGAATGGCAGAAAAAGGGGAGATATTGGTGATGGAGGACCTGAATATGCCAGATGTTAACTGGAGCACATTTGCTGCAGCCACATCCAAGAGCAGAGTCATTCTCGATGCCCTACAGGGGGCATGCCTCAGACAGCTAGTGTTGCAACCCTAGACCTGGTACTCTCAAATGGGGATGGTGAGAGGATCTTGGATTTAGAAGTGGATAGCCATCTGGGAATAAGCAACCACCAGATAGTGTGGTTCACAATAAACACAGTCATAGAGTCAATCCATACAAAAGCAATGGTACTGGACTTTTGGAGGGCTGACTTTGGCAGAATGGGTGAATGCCTAAGGAATGCCCTAGCAAAAGGGCAGGAAGGAGGGGTGGAGGAACAATGGGGCAAAATCAAAACTGTCATCACAGAGGCAACAAGCCTTTGTGTGAAGCAAACAAAACAAAATGAAGGAAAAAAACACTATGGTTCTCAAAAGATGTGGCGGGGAAGGTTAGGGAGAAAAAGATAGCATTCAGAAAGTATAAGGAATCAGAAGGAGGAGGAAAGAGAACTCTGTATCAGTTAAAGCAGGAGGAAGCAGGGAAGGCAGTCAGAATAGCAAAGGCCCAGACTGAGAAGAAGATAGCCAACTCAGTTAAGAAGAGGGATAAAACCTTTTATAGGTACATTAGTGAGCAAAGAAAGACCAAGGGAGGGATAGTGAGGCTTAATAAAGGGGAGAGGGTGGGCAAATGGTGACAGTGAAAAGGCAGAGATACTGAATGAACATTTTTGTTCCATATTGACGGGGGGGGGGGCGTACCCAAACCAAACAACAGAAGCACTCCAGATAGGGGGTTTACCAGTCCATTCACAGAAGAAAGGGTCTTGAAAGTACTCCTAAAAGTCAAGGTGGACAAGGCAATGGGGCCTGATGGGATTCACCCCATAATTCTGAAAGAACTAAGGGGAGAACCAGTGACACCACTGACTACCCTTTTTAACAAATCATGGGAGGATGGTGTGGTACCTGAGGACTGGAGGAAGGTGGATGTGATTCCCCTTCACAAAAGTGGGAGCAAGACAGAGGCAGGAAACTACAGACCTGTTAGTTTGACCTCAGTGGTAGGGAAAATGATGGAATTTTTTATTTTTAACCAGGAGGTGACTGGGCCCAGCCCTTTTTCACTCATGCCTGACAATAAAATTCAATACAGTATACAAAACATACAAATATCAGTTAACAACATATACAGAATAAAATATATCAGCTGTACATCAGACAAGACAGTTACATTTGATGTTTTTGTAGCAACAGTCAAGCAGCAAATGTTTGACGTGCTTAACAGTCTTTGCAATTTTAACTATGTTGGACAATCTGTTTAATAATGTTGGAGCATACTGGGTAAAAGAGCGATTACAAGTCTCCAGTTTTGTCAAGGATAAGTAAAAAAAGGGCATCTGATTGATTTCTAGTTGGGTATGAGCCACTGGACTGAATACATTTATTATATAAACGATATGGTGTAAGTCACATTTGAGATAGCAAGCTGATTTTTGTTTTCTCAGAAGAAGCCAGAAGAGGAAGGATCCATATTCATTTCAGTGCTTTACAGTAACTGCTAATTGCTGTTTTTGTTTTAGACTTAGATTGTGGGCTTTTAGTGGCACTGTAATTTCTTGCTGTCTTTACTTAGAATTGTTTTTGGGCTGTTGAAAATTTAAAATCTAGTTTGGTGTACTTGTAGTGGTGGTGTATTCCTTTGCTGTCTTTAACTGCTGCAGACTTAGTCTCAGCTTGTCTGGCTTGCCCTGTAGTTTGGGTGAGGGGTGCTAATTGTCTTACCTCTGACCTCAGCTAGTGATAACTGGAGGTTGGGCTAAGTCACATTTGAGACAGCAAGCTGATTTTGTTTTCGCAGAAGGAGCCAGAAGAGGAAAGATCCAGATTAATTTCAGTGCTTTGCAGTAACTGCTAATTGCTGTTTTTGTTTTAAACTTAGATTGTGGGATTTTAGTGGTACTGTAATTTTTTGCTGTCTTTACTTAGAATTGTTTTTGGGATGTTGAAAATTTAAAACCTAGTTTGCTGTGCTTGTAGTGGTGGTGTATTCCTTTGCTGTATTTAATTGCTGCAAATTTCTACCCACCCTCCTTCCCCTGCCCCCCACTCTTAATTATATGCCCTGTTAAATCTGATTGACAGGAGCTAAGGACAGGGAATAGAAGGGGTTGAGGGGCATAAGGAGAAGGAAACCCGCTCTCAGCACAAGTGTTTTGACTCATTTTGTTTGTTTTCCTTCTTTAAAGAAATGTATCTGAGGATCAGTGGCAGGATTTTTAGGACAGTAAATTAATAAAAAGGGAAATAAGAGAGCTTCAGTAACATACAAGTACTTAAATAGCAGTATAAGTGCAGTATAATGTGGGGAGTGGTGCAATGCAGTGGCTGCAGGGCAACCATATTCAGGCAGACTTTCTGGATGCTGAGGTGCTGCCCTATCTGCAGGCATCTCTCTGGACTGCAGGATGAGGTAGTCAGACTCAGAGCAGAAGTAAACTGAGTCAGGAGTACCTTCACCCCTATGCAGAGACCACCCAGTCCAATTCCACTGCCTCAAAGGATACCAAGAACAAGGAAGACATGGATGACGGTGGGATCGGGGAGGGTTAGGGTGGTCAGGCAGAGGCACATCCCAGATCCTATTCCACTCCAGAACTCATATGTCACACTGGCAAATGGGGACAACCAAACAGAGGTACCCAGAGAAGTGGAAGGGATGGATGTGGAGGTCAATCAAGGAGGTGACCTCAGTGGGGAGAGCAGTGGACCCCAGAGGAAGAGGAAGCAAATCCTGGTGGGGACTCTATCATAACAGGGTTCCAGTTAGGAACACAGGAGGGGGAGGACAAGGAGGTGAGGTGCCTACTAGGTGCCATGGCATGGTGGGATGGGAGGAAGATCCTGGGGATCACTGGGAAGGCAAGACGGGAGGGTGAGTTGGATGTCATTATCCACCTAGGTACTAATAACCTGGCAAATGGGGAGCCCAAGGAAGTTCAGGAAAAGTTTAGGAAATTGGGGAGGTGTCTCAAGCAAGTAGCTACTTCTGTCACCTTCTCGGAAGTAGTATCCGTGAGAGGTATGGGAGAGTGTAGGGGCGCATGCACCAGAAACTTTAGCTAATGGTTGAAGAACTGGTGCTGTGAGGAAGGGTTTGGATTCATTGGTGACTGGGGACCCACCTGGAGGGATGGAGGCTTGTTCATGCCTGACAGCCTGCATCCATCCTGGAGGGGAATCCAAGCACTCAAAGATAAGTTTAAATGCTACATGAACAAGCATTTAAACTAGCCGGAGGGGGGGTGGCAGGCCAGCAAGGAGGGTACCTAATTTCCCACTCCCCACCGCTACCAGTGGAACCAGTGAACAGGAGGAGTAGATATCTCTACAAAGCAGTGTGCAAAAGATGGAAATAAGCATCTAAGAGGTGGCTAGGCAGAAAAGTGGCAAAATTCAACAGAAGGGAAGACAGCAGGGAGAACCAGAGAGGGGGCTGGAGTAGAACAGCTAAACAGTCCAGGGAGTTCAAATCATGGAAAGCCATGTGTGCCAATGCCAAGAGCCTTAGCAACAAGATGGAGGATCTGGAGGTTGTCATGGTGCAGTCAAACCTGGACATTGTGGCCATCACAGAGACCTGGTGTAATGATAACCATGACTGGGAGATGGCCATACCTGGCTACAGCATATTTAGAAGGGACAGGGCAGGTAGGAAGGAAGAAGGAGTGCATTTATGTGAAAGATGGCATAAAGGCCACAGAGATCCAGGAGGAACAAAATGGGGGACAGATACTGTGGGTTAAGCTGGAAAGGAAAATGGGGCCAGCCATCCGCACAGGGGTGGTCTCTAGACCACCAGCCCAGGAGGAAGAAACAGATATGGAGCTGATGCCAGCCAAAGGATGGCAGACAAGGGTGAGGTGGTGCTGGTTGGAGATCTGAAAATGTTCTAGACGTGGACTGGAGCCTCCCAACAGCAACATAACCAGGAGCAAATTTATCCTGGACTCCCTTCAAGGTGCCTTCCTCAAGCAACTGGTCATGGAACCAACTCAGCAGAAGGCAATACTGGACCTTGTGCTCACAAACAGGGACAGTGTGATGGGGGTAACAGTGGGGGAGCACCTGGGGAACAGTGACCACCAGTCACTGTGGTTTGACATCACAGAAGGAGCAGAACCAAACTGCACAAAAACACGTATCCTGGATTTTAGGGGGTCAGACTTTGGGAAAATGGGGAGATGCTTGAAAGAGGCATTAATGGGAATGGGGCAGGAATCAGGGGTTGAGGAACAGTGGGCAATCTTTAAAACAAGGATTACAAGAGCAACACAACTATGCGTTAAGCAGGTTAGCAAGGGGAAAAGGAAGAGGAGGTCATTATGATTTTCCAAGGAGGTAGCAGAGAAAGTGAAAGCCAAAAAAACTGTATTCAGGCAATACAAAATGATGCAGGCAGAAGGGGATAGGGAGAAATACCAGGAGAGGCAAAGAGAGGCAGGGAGGTCAGTAAGGGAAGCCAAAGCTCAAACGGAAGAGCGAATTGCAAAATCAGTGGGTAGTGAGGACAAAACCTTTTACAGGTACATAAGTGAAAAAAGAAAGGCAAAGGGAGGGATAGTGAGACTGAAGGGGAGGATGGAGGCTGTGTGGAGGATGATAACCGTAAAGCTGACATATTGAACAGGTATTTCTGCTCAGTCTTTTCTGAGGAAGATAAGGGTAATGGGCCTGAAGGGAGTATAAGGGGTGGGAACAGCGCAGAAATGGACACAAGTTCCTTTACATGAGAAAGGGTCCTGAAGGAACTGGAAGGAATAAGAGTTGATAAAGCAATGGGGCCAGATGGGGTGCATCCCAGGGTCCTAAAAGAACTAAGAGAGGTGATGGTGGAGCCTCTGGCAATCCTGTTTAGCTGATCACTGGAAACAGGGGAGATACCCAAAGACTGGAGGACAGCAGATGTAGTTCCCTTATACAAAAGCGGGAACAAAGAGGAAGCGGGGAACTACAGACCAGTCAGCCTCACCTCAGTAGTGGGGAAGATCATGGAAGCACTACTGAAGGAGACATTGGTGCAACATCTATTGCCAATGGACTACAGGACCCAAGGCAGCATGGTTTCACCAGGGGGGAGGTCATGTCAGACCAACCTCATTGAATTTTTCGACTGGGTGACAAGGGAGGTGGCTCAGGGAAGGGCAGTGGACGTGGCCTATCTGGACTTCAGCAAGGCCTTTTGTACAGTGCCACACAGAAGGCTATTAAACAAACTAGGGAATATGGGAGTGGGCAGGACAGTAGTGCGGTGGGTAGGTAACTGGCTGGTTGGCAGGACACAGAGGATGTTGGTAAATGGCTGTCACTCCACAGAGGGAAGAATGACCAGTGGGGTACCACAAGGATCAGTGCTGGGCCTGGTCCTATTCAACGTCTTCATCAGTGACATTGCGCAGGACCTAGAAGGCAGAATTTCCCTGTTCACTAATGACACAAAGCTCTGTAACAGAGTGGACATGCCAGAGGGTGTAGACAGAATGAGGAGAGACCTGCAGAAACTTGATGAATGGTCAGGGGTTTGGCAGTTGAAATTCAATGTGAAGAAGTGCAAGATAATGCATATGGGGCACAAAAACCCTGGAACAACATATCAGTTGTGGTGTGAGGATAGAGCATGCACCAAGCAGGAAAAGGATCTTGAGGTTATCATCTCTGATGACCTAAAGGTAGGGAAACAGTGCAACAAAGCAGCAGATAAAGCAAATAGGATGCTGGGATGTATAGGCTGGGGCATCACCAGCAGGAAAAGGGAGGTCATAATTCCACTATACAAGACACTAGTGAGGCCCCAACTGGAGTACAGTGTACAGTTCTGGAAACCTTACCTACGTAAGGACATAGACAGGGTAGAGAAGGTTCAGAGGAGGGCAACAAAGATGGTACATGGATTGCATCACAAGTCCTATGAGGACAGGTTGAAGGACCTGAATATGTACTCCCTGGAGGAGAGAGAGAGGGGATATGATAAAAGACATACAAGTATCTTACAGGGAGGAACAGAGTGCAGGAATACACTATTTTTCAGCGAAAAAGATGTTCTAGGACTAGAGGGCATGGGATGAAGTTGGAGGGAAGGTGATTCAGAGGAAACGTAAGGAAGAATTTCTTCACAGAATTGATGGTGGACAAGTGGAACACCCTGCCAGAGGAAGTAGTAGGGGCTGAATCAATCACAGGATTTAAGAATGCATGGGATAAACATAAGGGAATTCTGGAGGTCAGGGGCAAGAGGCAACAGACTTCTAGGAAAACAAAGTGACCTTACAAGCTCAAATGAGCAGACTGGGTGGGCCGTAGGCCCTTATCTGCTGACAGTGTCTATGTATCTATGAGTTTTTGTAGACAGAAAAAGCAAAAATGGCAGCCAAGTAGTCAATGTGTTGAGAAGGAGGCAGCATATTCATCTTGTCATACCAAAGACAATGATGTGTCCATATTGGAGCTCTCAAACCAAATCTACAGATACTGTTTAGAATAAGTTGATATCTTTTAACAAACAAATTACCCTGATTTACAAAGAGTACAGCCCCATAATCCAACGTTGGAAACAACATTTGTTTTGCTATAATCCATACAGGCTTCGTCTGTCAGAGCATTGATATTCCTGTATAAAAAAAACCTAACTTCTGGTGAATCTTTTTACCTATATTTCCTAGGTGGCCCATAAGACTTAATGGGTCTAAACTGATGCCTAAATATTTAACCAACTGTACTCATAAGACTTCTACTCCTTCATTCCCTCTAATGGACAGGTCTTCTCCAACCCGGGCCAACTTCTGAGATGTCCCAAATAGTATCACATTTGTTTTCTTCTCGTTCAACCTCAGTTTGTTTTGAGTTATCCACTTTGTGAGTTTGTTATAGTCTTCTTGTAGTGATCTTTGAATCTCAGTAATTGATTGGCCCAAACTGAAGAAGACCATGTCATCTGCATACTATATACATTCTGTTTCCACGAGTGCCTTTGGTAGGTCATTCACAAAAAAAAGAAAACAACAGCGGTCCCAGCACCAATCCTTGTGGGATGCCTGACCTCGTCTGCAGAGGTTCCGACAGAGAATTTCCTATCCTACCTTTTGCACTCTGCCACCTAGATGACTCCTAAACCAATCCAGACCAATACCTGTTATTCCATAGAAGTGAAGTTTCCTTAGTAATATTCTGTAGTTGACTACGTCGAAGGCCCTGGTCAGGTTGCCAAACACCGCACCCGTCATCATCCCCTGGTCACAAGCATCGAGCACGGTGCTCACCAACCCAACCAGAGTCATCGACGTGCCATAACCCTGTCTAAATCCATGCCATTGCTCAGCCAGTAGCCCCCTTGGAATCTAAATGCAACACCAGTTGTTTATAGACACATTTCTCCAATAATTTTCCTAATGTAGGTAACAGTGATATCAGTCTATAGTTTGCAACATTTGTCCTATCCTCAGATTTAAAAACTGGAACTATTATAGAGTCCTTCCATATCATGGACACTATGCCCCTAGAAATGGACAAATTAAACAAATTTGTTATTGGACCGGAAATCTCTGCTGCCACAAGTTTCAATATTTTTGGAGGGAGCAAGTCAGATCAACCACCCTTCTTTTCATCTAATGTTAATGAAAGACTTGAAATGTCATTTTGAAGGATAGGGATAAACTTGAAGACTTCTGAAAGAGAGAACTTGAGTACCTAGAGGCCAGCAGGGTACAGGACCCAAGGCAGCATGGATTCACAGCAGGAAAGTCATGTCAGATGAATCTAATAGATTTCTTTGACTTGATGACCAAAGTAGTAGACCAGGGAGGAGCTGTGGACATGGCCTATATAGACTTTAGCAAGGCATTTGACACAGTCCCACACAAAAGATTAATAAACAAGTTAGCCAACCTGGAAGTGGGTCCCAGGGTGGAAGCCTGGGTAAAAAATTGGCTGGACAACAGGACACAGAGGGTAATAGTAAACAGAATCTACTCCAAAGAAACGGGGGTTACAAGCGGGGTACCACAGAGTTCAATATTGGGGTCAGTCCTCTTTATTTTTTTGTGTAATATTTTTATTTGCTTTTCCAGTAAGCTACTACATACAGTCAAATACATAACTTTTTCATCCAGTTACCACCATTATATCCCACAGAGATCAATCTCTTCACTTCATTCCACACAATCTTACAGTTGATTTTTACAGAGTTGCATTACATTAGATTATACTGGTTTAAAATGATATCTAATAATATATTATAAAATAGGATTAAATAAAATCCAATCAAATCAAATCAAAACAAATCAGTACAAAATCAAACAACACAACACAAAGTGCAACCATTATTCTCTTCCCTGGTACCTTCAATCTTCAGCTCCATCCACTCTTTTCCACACTCTTCTATCATTCACTTCTATCCACTCTCTTAGCCTTCCTTCCCATACTGTTTACCCTCACCTTCACCACTTCATCTTTACTACTTTCACACACCTTTCTTCACTTCCTTTTTTCCTTTCTTATCCTCCTGTACCGTCCCATAACATCCAAGTTTCTTCCTCCATTAGGAAGGCCAAGAACGGGGCCCAGTGCCTTTCAAATCCCTCTTCCCTTCCTCCCATCACGTACATCAGCCTCTCAAGTCCCAATGTCTGTAACACCATCCTCAACCACCCTTGCACTGTTGGTGCTATCTGCGAAACCCACGTATTCTGAATCCCGTGTTGAGCCAGGATGAACAGTACACTAATCTACCTGGGAAGCGGTGCCCATTCCTCCTCCTCCCCATTCTCCACTCCAAATAAACATCCTAGAGGGTCCAGTGGCAGCTCCCTTCCAGCTATTTTCCCCACTCTATCCACTACTTCCCTCCAATATCTCTGCAGTATCGGGCATTCCCAGAAGCAGTGCACATACGTTCCCCTTTCCGAACCACACCTTCCACATAAGGGCGACACTTCAGGATGCACCTTGTGTACAATTACTGGTGGTAGGTATACTCTGTGTTTAAATTTAAAGTAAGCCTCCTTATATTTGTTGCATATCATTATTCCAGACTGCATCTGTAGCAGTAATATCCAGTTCTGGTCCGATATCTCCCTCCCAAGGTCCCTCTCCCACAATTTCATAGTCCTTATTGTCCTATCAGGTAATATAGCCTTCCCTCTCTTAGCAGCCCTGCCTATAAACCCCTTTTCCTGCTTTTAGCTGCATATATCATCCCCTCTACCGGGTCCACTTCATACAACCCTTTATTTTATTTTCTCAAACTTCCCATATATGCCCTAGTCTGGAAGTACCGGAACCTATCCCTCTTATCCCTTCCTACCACTTCTTGCAACTCCTGCAACGAGCAGAACCACCCATTCACCAATAGATGCCCCAGGCTACCTATTACCTTTCGCTCCCATTTCCCAAATCCAATATCCTCCATTCCTGGCAAAAAGTAGGTATTCCCTGCCACCGGCAACAAGGAGTGTCTCTTTCCCTTGTGTCCATCCTTTCCTCTTCAGCACTTTCCAGGCCATCAGTACCTGTACCACCATAGGGTTCACTTCTTTTCCCATCTTATACGCTCTTAGCCCTCTACTATGGAGATATGCTGTTAGTTTCCCCTGTGCCTCTCCCTGCTCCAATTCCACCCATCTGGCTACTTCAGGTTTACGTACCCAGTCTGCCACATATCTTTGTTGTATAGCCAGAAAGTAATTCTCCAAATCTGGAAAGTTTAACCCCCCTTTTTCCTTATCTGCCTTTAGCTTCCCTAGACTCAACCTCGGATGTTTCCCTTTCCAAATAAAAGCGGTAAAGGCCTTCTCCAACCTATTCACATCCTCCGTGGACAGGCCCAGATGTATAATTTGTAAGGGATACAGGATCCTAGGCAGCACATTCATTTTTATTATATTGATTCTACCCAGCCATGACACAGGCAGGTGTTCCCATCTTCTCAGGTCCACTTCTATGATTTTAATCAATTTGGTATAGTTTAAGTTGTACAGTGATCCCAAAGATCTGCCCACCTGCACCCCCAAATATGTCACGCTCTCCCCCACCACTTTAAGTCCCCAATGCTTAATCTCCTCACCAGATCCCTTAAGCCACATAACTTCTGACTTTCCCAAATTAACTTTATACCCCGAAAATTTCCCAAACTCCTCAATCAAGGCCAAGAGAGCAGGAACCGAACTCCTAGGATTCTTCATAAACAACAGCATGTCATCCGCATATAGTGCCAATCTCTGCTGCAAGCCACCTTCTCCTCCTACCCCCTGTATGTCCTTACTTTCTCTAATTGCCACTTCCAGAGGCTCTATAGCAAGTGCAAACAATAGCGGGGAGAGCGGGCAGCCCTGCCTCGTACCTCTCTCCAAATTGAAGCACTCCGACCTGCCCCCATTTACAATTACCTGCACTCTGGGCTTTCTATACATCGCCTTTACCCACCCTAGGAATGGTTCACCCAGACCAAACCTCCCCAGTATTTCAAACAAATACTTCCATTCCACCCTATCAAACACTTTTTCCGCGTCCATCGAGAGGATCCCAATATCTTCTTTCCCCCTTCCTGCCCTCCAAAGCACGTTAAGTAGCCTACTTATATTATGATACGACTGTCGTCCTTTGATAAATCCTGTTTGGTCCGGATGAACCAGCCCCGGTAAAATTTCCTCTAGCCTACTGGCCAAAACTTTATCCATTATCTTCAGATCACAATTCAACAATGATATTGGCCGGTACGAGACACACAGGGCAGGGTCCTTTCCCTCCTTTGGTATGAGGCATATACTAGCATCATAACATGTATCTGGCAAGCTGATCTCTTCTAACCCTTTTCCCTGTGAAACACTCTGCACAATACCTTTGCAACCCGGGTCCCCAACAACTTGTAGTATTCCACTGGATACCCATCCGGGCCGCTTGCTTTCCCTTTCTGCAACTTTTGAATAACTCTCAGCACCTCTCCCTTCATTATTGGTTTTCCCAGCCTTTCCCTCTGTGCCTGTGTGGCTTTCGGGACTTTGATTTTCTCTAAGAATTCTATCATCCCTTCCTTTGTTCCCTCATCCTCTGCCTGGTACAGCTTCTGAAAGAAGGCCCTGAAGGCATTCCCTATCTCCTTTTCTTTATTCTGTAAAGTGCCCTTTTCATCCCTCACTCCCAAAATTCTGTTCATCCTTTTGTGTCCCTTCATAAGATTAACCACCACTGGACCTGGTTTATTTCCCCATTCAAATATGTATCTCCTGCTAAACAGGTTGGCTCTCCCCGCTTCTGACCTTAGATGCACATTCAGTGCCTCCCGAATTACTCCCAGTGCCCGAATGGCCTCCCCCTTTTCCCCTCGGGCCACTCTTCTCTAACTCCTTTAGTTTGCATTCTAGCTCCTTCCTTTGTGCACCTCTTTTTTTCTTTACACGGGAAACATATTCAATAATTGCTCCCCTCATAAATACCTTGCCCGCTTCCCATAAAATATTATTCGAGGTGCCTTCCTTATCATTTGTAGCCATGAAGAGATCCCAGCTATCCTCCAGGTGCTTTCTAAATTCCTCATTCTGGGCCAAGTAAGTGGAAAATTTCCATGCATTTCTCTACCTTGTATTTTCACTATCACCATAGCATGATCTGATACATGTATTGGGCTGTACTTTACCTCCCCCACCCACGTGTACCATTCTCTTGTAGCATATATGTAGTCTATCCGCGTCCATACTTTATGAGGGTTCGAGAAAAATGTATATTCCCTCGCTCCCGGATTTGCTGTTCGCCATACATCCAGCATTTCCAATTCCGCCATTCCCTCTTGCCATTGTTGCATTGCCCCTGAACTTCTCCCCTTCCCCTCGGAGTGGTCCATTTTCTGATCCATGGCCCAGTTCAGCCCCCCCCCCCATTATTAGCCCTGGGAATTGCTCCCTTACCAATAAATCCAGCAAAGAGGCATAAAATTGGTATTCAAATACCACTGGGGCATATACGGAACCCAAGGTAATCTGTTCTCCATCCAGGGTCCCCACAATAAAAATATATCTCCTTTCCTTCATGTTCCTGATTATTCTCTGCACCTCTAAGTTCAGCCCCTTGTATAATATCGCCACCCCCTTTACGCACTGTGGCCGAGCTGCATAGCATTTCCCACCCATCCCTTGCCAGTTTGGCATGCTCTACTTCTGTTAGGTGCGTTTCTTGTAGCAAAGCTACATGGGCTCCCCCTCTTTTAAGGACGGTCAGCAACATAGACCTCTTTACTGGATTTGTAATACCCCTGACATACCAGGTGATTACATTCACATTTTTACTAATCGCCATCTATGTATACTCTTCTTTTCCCTTTCATCATCATCTTTCCATCAGTATCATGAAGGTTTATATATTTAACTTCTTTGGTTGCACTTTGTTCATAATAAACAAGAAACCATAATAACAACATACACACTCTCAACAACATTTTAAACATATAACTATATACACACTGTCTACGTATATACTCCTCTGTTCACACTTTCAAACCATTCCTACCTTCTCTATCCATGTTATTCTGTGTTTGTCCCATCTGCCATAGTATATTTATTGCAAACACCAGTACCATGCTTCAAGTATCAGTATGCTATCTATAAGTCGCCACCCTGTATTACTTTAGGTATTACCACCAGCGGTCACCCCATGTGGTGTCGTTGTATGTATAATCTTGCTTGTACTATGTGATGCTTGCATTTATGTATATATCGTTTATTAACTATTTATGTATGTATGTTGTGTAAGCCTATATGTCACAGGACCTCCTTGTGAATGAGCTTGCTCAATGGAGTTTTCCTGCAATAAACTTGAACTTGAACACACATCCCCTTTCCTTTCTTCCCTCTATGACCCAATCTCCCCCCCCATGCTCCCCCCTTTCATTTCTCCTTTATTAATTTTCTTCCCTCCATCTTCCATGTAATCTCCTCCCCCTTCCATTTTCCGCTGCTTCCTTCAATCTTTACCACCCTTCCTTCCCTTCCCACGCTCCCCCTCTTCCTTTTTATCTTGGAATATCTGCCCCCCCAGCTCAATCCTTACCTTCCCACCTCCCACACCCTGCCCTCTCTCGCGGTCCTTAGACACTAATAGTCTCCCTGACTCAAGTGTCTGCCTCATCCCCAGGTGCTGCAACAGGCGCTTCCACGCTCTCCCCCCACGGCCACTTAACCTTTGTGCCCCATAATAGCCATCCCTATCTGTTTCCCGCATATCTCTTCTCCTATCCCCAACCCCCAGTTCACTTTTCTCCATCCTATTCCCCTTCAGATGCGGCATTTTCCCTTCCCTCATTTCTCTGCCTTATTCCCCCGCCTTGTTTAGTTATTGCCACACAAAGTTGCTCCATACAATTATGGGAATCAGCAAGGGCTAGCAGGGAAAGCAGGCCGCGCTTAAAAAAAAAACACGCTAAGCCCCTTTCCCCACCCGCCCTCCTACCTGCACCCAGACATTATTAGAGGCAGTTCTTTCCATCACTGGGCTTATGGCAGTCTCTCTCACAGCCAGGTAACTCCACCATCGGGTCTAATTCCTCCTCTCGCCATACTCTTGTTCTCTGCCTCTGTCCGTTTCCTCCATGTCTCTCCCCGCCATTTTCTGGGCGCTCCACCACTCTCCATCCAGTTCCAAGTCCCCCAGCTCTTCCCAACATAGGGCAATGTCCTCATCCTCTCAAAGTCTCCCATCTTCACCAGCACGAACTCTGGCATCAAAAACTGTATCTCCAGAACCAAAATAAACAAACGATCTTCCGTATTTACATCTGCGCCTCATTTCTCAAGTGTCATTGCAGAGGCCTCAGCTCCCTGACCCAGATCTCCGTGCAGGTCTCAGCACAACTTTTGCCTTAGGCTCCTTGCAAATTCCTCTGCTTTTTCCACTTCACAAACCAAAGATGTGGTGCCTTCATGTTTTATTTTTAAAGTAGCTGGGTAAATCAGGAAGTTTTCCACTTTCAAATCACGCAGTTGCAGCATAATACTATTAAATGCCTTCCTTCTTTTCAAAAGCCTGGCCGAGTAATTCTGCGACATAAATAGACGGTGCCCTTCATATTCCACCTTTTCTTTCTCCCGATATGCCTTCAGCATTAGTTCTCTATCTTGAAAATGATGGAACCTAAATATTATCTGCCTCGGCGGCTGGTCATTCGTAGGTTTGGGCATCACGGCCCTATGAGCCCTCTCAAGCTTTAATTTACCCGTCGCTGGTTGCAGGCCTAGTAGCCCAGGCAATACTTTTGAGCAAAAGTCTAGCACACTTTCCCCTTCCATACCTTCCGGTAACCCTCTCAGTCTAAGATTCAACCGCCTGTGATAGTTTTCCTTCTAGTCAAATGCATCTTTTAGCTCATTCAGTTCCTTCTGAAGTGCCACCACGAGCCCAGGAGTCACCAACAGCTCGTCCTCCATGTGTGATATTCTCTCCTCCATCTCCATCATTCTGCCAGCCTGCACCACCTGCTGCTATTGTATCTCTTGTAATTTCAGATCAAGTTTTCCTTCTAGTTTGATTAATCGGGATTCCAGTGCTGCTATAACTTGCCCCGTAACCTCTCTTCCAAGGACCACCACCTCCGCTGCTGAAAAGGAAACTAGGCCACCACCATCACCACCTTTCTTTGCACTTTTGGTCGCAGTCCTCTGGCTCTTAGAGGGTCCCGATGCCAAATATTCATCCATCCCATGTTCGCACACCATCTGCTATACGCTGATCACACTTTTGGGCACTTTGTAACTTTTATTTTTAATATTTATAGCCGTGAAGAGGGAGCAGTGCAGAAATTCGCGTCTGTTCAGCTAGCTGCTCATCAGCTTCCCCGGTCAGTCCTTTTTAATGTCTTTATAAGTGACATTGCAGAGGGACTGGAAGGAAAAAGAATGCCTCTTTGCAGATGACTCAAAGATCTGCAAAAGGGATGATACATGGGAGTGTGTGTGGAAAGGATGGAGGAATGGTCAGAAGTATGGCAGCTTAGATTCAATGCAAATAAGTGCAAAGTAAAGCACCTGGGAAACAAAAACCAAAGGGAAGAGTACACAGTGGGAAGGGGGGAGATGCTAACAACAACACAAATGGAAAGGGACCTGGAGTAGTCATATCAGACAACCTAAAGGTGGGCAGGCAATGTGAGAAGACTGTAAGGAGGGCTGGGGATACTGGGATGCATAGGGAGAGGCATCACCAGTAGAAAACAGGAAGTTGTCATCCCTCTGTACAGACAGTTGGTGAAACCCCATCTGGAATACTGTGTGCAGTTCTGGAGAATCCATCTCCACAAGGACATAGACAGGATGGAGGCAGTCCAGAGGAGGACAACTGAAATGGGGCAGGGTCTGCAAAAGAAGCCATACGAGGAGAAACTAAAGGAGCTTAATATGTATACCTTTGAGGAAAGGAGGGAGAGGGGGGACATGATCAAAACTTTTCAAGTATCTCAAGGGAATCAACGAAGTCTAAGAGGGTAGCATCTTTCAGAAAAAGAGATGTGCAAGAACAAGAGGGCACAGTTTGAAGATAGAAGGAGGGACAGCTCGGGGGCAACACGAGGAAGCATTTTGTCATACAGAGGGTGGTGGACGCATGGAACGGCCTTCTTGAGAAGGTTGTGGAGTCAAAAACAGTGGGGCATTCAAGAATGCATGGGACAGACATAAGACAATTCTAGTGGGGAGTAGGAGGAAGTAGGTTGTTGGTTAACTAGGATCTGCAGGCAGCTTATCCAATAGGTAGAGAAATGTGCAGACTGGGTGGGCCAAGCGGTCCTTATCTGCCATCAAAGTCTGTGTTCTATGTTCTGCCCCAGATTGGCCATCAGGAGCATGGAGACATCCTTTCCTATAAAAAAAAGCTGTGGCCGTCTGAGGGTTTAGGGGTCAGAGTCTTCAAAGAGTGATGTCATACGGGAAGACTCTTAATCACTAAGATCATGTGTGCCTGATAACTGGCTGTCTTGCCCATCACATCTACTTGCTGAGACTTCTTGTCAGGTGGTAAGTAACTCCATTTATGAGGCAACTTGGAGTGATCATGGGCAGCCATGGCAACCACAGAATCCATCTCTGACTAGGAGGCATAATAGGCTTTAGTAGAAGGAGAAGGGTACATTTTGTAAACCTTATGATGTACTACAGGCAGGCTACCAGGCCTTATACCTGGCAGCCATGGTGGCATTTTCCAATGCAGGATATGTGGGAGGTAGCTGACCTGGTGGCACTGAGGGCTGAGACATCTGTCTTACCTTGCACCATGCTGGCAAGCCAGGTTCTGAGCGAGCTCAGATCCCCGGGAGTCAACCAGGGGAGGAGAAAATTGAGCACCAGAGGACTGCTCACCTCTCCTGGGGTGATAGACTATGGATCTCCATTGTCTAGTGGCTCCCAATGGAGACTGGGAGCACTGCAGCTGGAGGACACTCTGGAAGGAGGAGGCGATGGGGAACATCCTGCCAGCGGGTGAGGGAGCATATTCGCCACACGCTGGACATCATTGCACATCTGCGGCTCCAGGGATGGGGGTCACAAACAAGGAAAAGCCCCAGCACCTGGGATGATGAGGATGGGTCCTGCAGTCAGCCCCCACTCTCATCGCTGGACCCTGCCCAGTCATGCCTCTGTATAATCCTCTACCTCACACTGCCTGCTGTCTAGATTTCATGGAGCACCAAGGTAAGGAGGGGTGGCCCTGCCTCGGGGGGGGGGGGTAGAAGCCGGGAGGTTGGCAGGTCAGGGTGTAGGTGGAACTCCGGAGAGAGGTCCTGATCTGGGAGTGTCTCAGGCTGGATGGGAGAAAGTCCACCTGTCAGAGGTCTTGTCTGAGGGAGATCCTAATGGGCCAGTGACTGGAGGGAAAAAGAATGAAAAAAAAAAAAGATATTCGGGAGGAACCACAAACAAAGTACTAGAGGATACCTCTAGAAATTCAGAGGGCCCTTCTTGAGGAATCCTCCTGTTCAGCTGCAAATCCCAAAGTGTCCTGTATATGTCTCAAGTAAAGCCTAGAAAGAGGTATCCACTGGAGGGGACTGAGGGGTTTAAGGAATAGAGTCCTCACTAAAGGAGGAAAAAGTGGAACTGGAATCTGGATCTAAAGGCATATCCACGTTGTCACCCTCAGCATCCTGCTCACCATGAAGGATATCAGCATTGTATTCCACCTCATTATCCTCAGGCTGATGAAGAGGGGAAACTAGGTCCAGAGGCTGCCTGGAAAGCAGGGAGGGAGGAGACATAGGTAAACCATATTAGACAAAAACAGTTTCTCTATGTATGACGTTTTCCCTCCACCGTAATATACTGAATACTATGATTGATGATTTCAAATGGATTTTTTGATTATTTATGTGTAAATGGTTCTGCTTGTTGTTGATGTACTCCACCTTGTCATGTATTACAGGTTTGAATTTTGTGTGTTAAAATTTAAATTGATAACGTCATGTATTAAAATAATATGCAAATGCTTACCTGATGCACTATGAAAGGTGGACATGCTTGATGGCCACTAGATCTACCCCCTGACAATCCTGGATAGGGTCTGAAGTATTGGAACTGAGGATACAAGTCGGCCATTCTCTGATGCCACAGTAAAGTTACCTATAATCTGGTTAGGCCGTTGATGGAGTACGGTGCTCAGTTCTGGAGCCCGTAGGCATTGGATGCTTGGAGAGGGTCAAGGGGAGAGCAACTAAAAGGATAACCAAGTTGAAACACTGGACTTATGAGCAGAGGCTACAGGACCTGGGATTGTATGCACTGGAATATCGTCAATTTAGAGGAGATCTCTGTCTTGTGTATACAGCTCTTGGAAACAGGGATCTGTAGGAGGGTTTGGGATTAGATCTAAGGGTCTCTAATAGAATTACTAGAGTCCCTAGTTTCCAGATAAAAGATAACTACAAAACAAATAGAAAAGGATCTTGGATAAGACACAGGGTAGTTGCTGATTGGAACGGACTACCTGAGGAAGTAGTGGAAAGTGATACAATCACTATCTTTAAAAGTAAACTAGATGCACATTTAGGTAGAAACTTCCATTGAAAAATGGCGAGTCATTGGCGAAAGCTGTTGAAAGCTATTGACTGGTACACCAACCTGTGAAACCTATGATCTTCTTTGGGGGTATCTCAGTCATCAGGCCACACTGTAGAAATTTCACCGTCCGTGAAGCAGGATCCACACAGAAGATTTTCCAGCAGTACAGTAGGGGCCGCCCATGTCAAAGTCACCTGCCGACATCATCAACCCTATAAACGCATGAGTGGCCCCGCTCCCTCCTCAGTTCTTTTCCACCGTTGACTCCTATTGAGTGGGTCTCTGCAGAAGTTATGCCGCAGTTTGCCCCATTTTTGCCTACACTTTTTTCTTTTACCTTAGCTTTTAGAATCTTTTTTACAAGCGATTCCTTTACCTCGTTTTATGTCAAGAGTTACACCTTCCGCATCTATCTTCCATCGCTGACGCTGCAGAAAGAAGATTGCTTTTTCAGATGACCACAACCTCTGTGTCTGCTTTCTTGGGCCTGACCCCAATGTCTCTGACTGTGAACTGTGCCAAAAATTCAACCTCACAACCCTTAGGTGATGCAAAAAGGCTTTGAAGAAATTCCTCATGGAACAACAGGTAGCCAGTTCTGGGCAGAGGTCCTTCGGGTCCCTCTTTCCCAGTTGCTGGTGGGTTCACCGAGCTCCCCAAGACCAGGACCACTTCCCCCAGCAGTGCTCCTGCTCCCTAACAACAACTTCTTCCTCAACTGGGGGTACTGTTTTGGCTGTAGCTGTACCAGCGTCTTCTGCTATCCAGGCCACTGCCTCTTCAAGGCCCCTACCGACAGCATCTTCTCCCACTTCACAGGGAGGTTGGCCATCGACCCCAGGGTTTGGAAACTAACCTTTTCACCCACCAGCCTGCAGGGCTAGTGACTGGAAAAATCCACTGGCTCGACATGATTTTCACTAGCCCTGCACAAAAAATGATGAGAAACTCCATGATCTTTCTTTGAGGGTGTTCTTGCAGTAGGCAACACTGTTAGGACTAAGGCGCTAGGACCATACAGAAAACTTCTAATTAGCAGTCTACAGCAGGGGACCACCCTCAATGCCATCATGCCGACATCCCCCTATGATATAAAGGGGGCAATCCCCCAGCCCCACTCCAGTTATTTTCCCGTTGTCAACCTGCACTCATTAGACCTTGCAAAACGTTGCTTCAGTCAACCGCCTTTCCTTTTTCAATTATTTTCTTTTATTTTTGAACAGTATTTCATCGTTTTTATTGACAGCTGCATTTCTTCGCTGACCTCTTCAATTGAGTCCCACAAATCCAGCTGTGCCTGCGGTAAACAGATTCCACATAGGGACAGCCATTCCTCCTGCATTATCAGCCTAGTCCCAGATAACGACACCAAAGTCTGCCAGGCCTGCCTGAAATTTAACCAGGCCACACAGAGAGATGACAGAGGGTCCTGGAAGCCTGTCTCCTTCAGCAGAAACTGGCCACCATAGAAACACAAACTTTGACGGCAGATAAGGACCACTTGGCCCACCCAGTCTGCCTATTTCCCTACCTTTTGGATAAGCTGCAGATCCTAGTTAACCAACAGGCTACTTCCTCCTCCCCCCACTAGAATTGCCTTATGTTTGTCCCATGCATTCTTGAATTCCCCCACTGTTTTTGACCCCACTACCTCCTCTGGAAAGCCATTCCATGCATCCACCACCCTCTCTGTGAAAAAATACTTCCTCACGCTGCCCCCGAGTCACCCCCATCTTCAAATTGTGCCCCTTATTCTTGCACATCTCTTTTCTGAAAGATGCTACCCTCTTGGACTTTGTTGAGTCCCTTGAGGTACTTGAATGTTTCTATCATTTCCCCCCTCTCCCTCCTTTCCTCTAGGGTATACATATTAAGCTCCTTTAGGCTCTCTTCATGTGATTTCTGGTGCAGACCCAGCACCATTTTAGTTGCCCTCCTCTGGACTGCCTCCATTCTGTCTACGTCCTTGCAGAGATAGGGTCTCCAGAACTGTATGCAGTACTCAAGATGGGGTCTCACCAACTGTCTGTACAGAGGGATAACAATTTCCTGTTTTCTACTGGTGATGCCTCTCCCTGTGCATCCCGGTTTCCCCCCAGCCCTCCTTACTGCCTTCTCACATTGCTTGCCTACCTTTAAGTCATCTAATATGACTACCCCCAGATCCTGTTTCTATTTTGTTCTTAGTACCCCCCCACCCCATTGTGTACTCTTCCCCTGGGTTTTGGTTTCCTAGGTGCATTACTTTGCACTTCTTTGCACTGAATCTAAGCTGCCATACTTTTGACCATTCCTCCAACCTTGCCAAGTCCCTTCTCACCCTTTCCACCCTGCTTTTGTATCAACCCTGTTGCAGATCTTTGTGTCATCTGCAAAGAGGCATACTTTTCCTTCTAGCCCCTCTGCAATGTCACCTATAAAGACATTCAAGAGGACCCGGTCCCAGTACTGAACCTGGCGGTACCCCGCTAATAATCCCCCCTTTCCTCATAGTGGACTCCGTTTACTATTACCCTCTGCATCCTATTGTCCAGTCAATTTTTTACCCAGGCTACCACCCTGGGACCCACTCCTATGGAAAAAGAGCTGCAGGCTCAGAGCGCATCTTCCTTCTTGGGGGGCCTTGTCAGAAACCTCCGCTCCTTCTAAAAAGAAGCACAAGTTGGATAAGCATTGGGACCGGGATGGGTCTGCCTCCAGGCCGCTGTTACCTCCGGGGGCCACAGCTGATGTTGGGTCTTCCTGGCCACATCAGCTCTCTCTTCCTCCTGGCTCTGCCACCCACTCTGATTACAGTGTCTGGCGGCACCTCTGCGGGTTCTGGGGACTCTTCCTCCATCCTACCGCCCCTGTCACTCGGGCCCTTTACCCTTCAGGGTTCTCAGCCAGGAAGCTTGGCCAGTTCACAGGATGTCAGTACCTCCATTGACACCTGCCCAGCCTTCACTGGTCCCCCTTTTAGGGTCTGACAATGGTCCTTCGGACCAGTGCCAGCTGTCACTTGCTCCAATGTGGTCACAGCCTTCGCCTGGGTGGGCCCTCCTGCCTCTTAGCCACCCCCAGTGGGCCCCATTCTGAGACCTTCCCACTTGACACCCGCCAGTCCTCCATCTTCAGACCTGATGCCAGACCACCTGTTGCAGGGACCCACCAGTCCTCTTCCTTCGGACCCAGCACCTTTGACCCTGTTGAGACCGGATTCCCCCGACGGGTCTCCAGGTGTCTCCTTTTGGACCTCCATTGAACCTGCCAGGTCCTCTGCCCGACTCTAAGCTGCCGTCAGGCCTAGATACTCTTCAGGTCCACAGCCCGTCCCTCTGCCTCCATCGGGTGTAATTCCAAGCTGTCCGTCGTCGCCCTTCCTGCTGTTGCCTGGTTCCCTCGGGACTGCTGTTGGGTCCTTCCCATGGTTACCAGATGTGCAACCTGCCGTCCTACCTGATGCCAGGGCCTTCTTGGCCACTGTCTCCTCAGCTGTCTCCGGCCAATTATGGTGCTTTATTTAACTCCTAGTGGACATACACCCTGTGCCTAACACAGCACTGATTGCACCCCTCGTCAGTCCCTGCACAGATGCGGGATCCTCCTCAGCCTGCTTGTAGGGCTCCTCCTCTTCTACCACAGCCACCATCTGATGCTAGGGTGGGTGCTGGTTCCAACCCATGCCCACCCCAATGTCTGGCGCCGAGCTCTAACTACCCAGAGGACTCTGAGGTGGACTCTGTCGAGTCGTCAGGCTCCCCCTCTCACTCCTGTCTGGAAAATATGTGGATCAGGGAGACTCCTAAATCACCCCCAGAAGACCCTTCCTTTCTGGAGGTGATTCCAGATGTTGCAGAATTGACAAGTGGAGGAACAGGACCCTCAGTGATGCTGTTTGGTGGTACACCTGCGCCTCCCCGAGGTCACCTTGGTTGTGATCCCTCCCTTTGTGGTGCCTCACAATGATATTACCACCACTATATGACAGCAGCCACTGTCGGTCCTTCCCTTGCCTAAGAAAGCAGATCAGCTGTACCACGCCCCAGATAGCTGGCCCCATTTTGGGACCCACCCTAAGGCTGACACTGCCATACTAATGGTAACCCATGTCAGGGTTACGAAACCTAAGCACCTGGGTGACTTCCCACTGGATAAGGAGTCTAAGCAATTGTACCACTTTGGTCGGCGGGTGTACACTTCTTCCACTCTAGCCCAGAGCACCTAAAATTACTTGGCACACAATGTGGCCCATCAACAGTCCCTCTTGGGCCAGGCTACCAGCATTTTAAATGCCCTCTGGACTCCTCATGCCTCAGCTCTGCTATGTTGAGGCATTGTGGGGGTTCCAGCAGGGACCAGCTCTTTTTATTCCTGACAGGACAGAGACCCCCCTGAGGGACAAGCTTGATGAGTTGTCTCCTGCTGCTGGCTTCCATCCTGCTCTTTCCCATGGCCACCGAGCCTCTTGGAGGCAGCAATCCCTGCAGTACTCCTGACCATGCTCCTTGAGAGTTTCCGCGGTGGACCCTGTGGGTACAAGGGATATCAGAGGTTGGGACACTCCGATCTCTAGATATTTGATTCTGAACCAGGCAAGGGGAATCTCCTCTGAGGTATCTGGTTCTGGACAGGGCTCTTCCTGCACATCTAGGTGCCTCAAATGAGGGCAGTGTTGTTCGCCCTTCACCATTACTGGAAGGTCAGGCAGGTATGGGAGTGAACCATGCAACACGGCCTTCGACTCTTGGCAGTGCAGGTGCCTAGCATTCAGATCTTCCTGGAGGCCATTCTTAGCCATACATGGGCTCGGCCTCATAGGCATCTTCTCTGCATGTCCACGCTCCGGTGAGCGGAGGCGACCAGCATTGTCTCTGATTGATTCCCATCCAATGCCGATCTTACCAGTCATGGCTCGCCTATTCCCGGACTTGATGTTTCCTGGTGAGATGGATTTTCCCCTTTCCTTGGGGGGGGGTGGCCCCCCTTTCAGTCCCCCCTCCTTTTTCCAGCTACTCCAAAGGGTTCCCCTCCCACTGCAGTCAGAGGGGGTAGACTTGAGCATCATTCTGTCACACTGGCTGTGCCAGGCATGGCCCCCTCTACTTCCTTATTGGGCAGTGGTCCCTCCCGTTTCTCATCCCCTCCTTTCCAGCTCTTTCTTCCTGGCCCGGGGTGACTGACTCCATGGGGTTCTCCAGTCCCTCCTCCTTCTTGCATAGCTCCTTTTGACATAGCCATCTCCTGCTTGGAGGCCTCCCTCCAGATCTATCGGGTTCCAATAGGGGCCAGTATGCTGTTCCACAGACCCGTATATGCTTTGAGGTGGAAGTCTTCATCACTCTAGCTGGATTCCACGGGATGAGACTCTTTCTTATGTCCAGTCCACCATCCCTTTTGGACTTCACCTGGGTTCTTCCCAGTTACCAGTCCACCCTTTTTGCCACCCTGACTATCAATTCCAGGTGGGAAGCAGGGCCTTGACTCCTTCGAGGATTTCCCACCCTTTTCTGTGGGACTTTCTCCATGTCTTCCTTCCTGTCTGGAGTTGCCGTTGCTTCTTTTTACAGTATTCCCAAGCCCCATGCTCTATTGGGCTGGGGGGCTTTATTCTCCTTTTCACAAGCGAAGGTGGCTTTCCAATCCTGTACTCAGTACCTACCGTCAGTAGTGTCTGGGTCTCCTTTGTACGGGCTTACACATCCACAGGGGCATTCTCCCATACTTTTTCATCGGGGGTGGGATAATTTTTCTGAGCCTATTCTCTTTGGCCCAGGCTCTTTCCGCAATCCTCGCTTTTCTTCCTTTCCCTCGTTCCCTAGATGGCAGATGCTTCAGTGCCTTTCTAACGCCAGTCGCCAGTGGTTTAATACTGCATCTCGTCTGGTTATCGGCACCACAACAAGCCCCTTCTCATGGTTGTTTGAGGCCACTCCACTAGGAAGATGGCCCCATCCAGTGCCTGTTTCTGGATCCTGCCTGCCGCAGGCTACTGCGTGATACCCACCATGGGCTCTGTCAGCACTTTTATAGGCTGCACTGGCTGGACATTACTTTTCAGCACAGGAATGGCCTTGGACTAGCTGTCCTTCAGGGCATCCTGTCTTATCTTTTTTTTTAATAACTCTTTATTTATATTACATTTTCACTTAACGGGTAGGGGGAAGGGGGGATTGTCACAGAGCATTACATAGATACTTATTTACATCAGTGTGAAATTCTATAGTCATACATACTTCAGAATCCACAAAATTTATTTTGAGAGATAAATACTTCAAGTAAAACAGAATGTATATTAGAATAACAGGATTCATCTCCCTGTGCTTAGGCCTTAGGCTACTTGTCCACATAGATTATTATAGATTGGAAGTTAAAATATAAGGCCTTGTATAATAAAAAAAAGGAAGAAGCTTAACAAGAACACATGAAGGGGGTGGGGGGCCCACACGGCCGAGTCAATAACGAGGCTGATTTCTCTAGGGGAAAGTTATATTAAATTTCTCATTCTCCAAGGAAACGTATTCTTGAAATATCGATGAGGGTAAAAGCCAAGCCCCACTCTCAAAGGCACCGCACACTCAGTAAAAAGGTAATTCAAGCTCCATCAAGGTATCAGATCTGGTCTAGATTGTACTATGAAGAGAAGCTATTTGTTCCACTTGATCATCAGTTGTGGGAGCTTATTCTGTAAGCGGGCAGTCATGTGTTCTAGTTTGTAAATGTCGTATATAGTGTTTTCCCAGGAAGTGATACCAGGTGGTTCTGGCAAAGCCAGAGCCGAGTGATACATTTTTTAGCTGCGCTTAACAGAAAATTAAGAAGGTATGATTGTTGTGAATTTTTAAAAGGTTTGGGGTAATGCATTAGGAGAGCAATCTCTGGGGGGAGTATGCCCAAGTCTGGGAAGAGATCAGCCAGCTGATCTCCTATCCTCGACCAGAATGGGGTCAGCATAGGACATGACAATACTATATGGGAATGGGTGGCGTTTGTCTCCTCACAACACCTCCAACATTCTGAATTCCCAGTTTTCTTAATTTTAGCTACTATCTGGGGAGTGCGGAAGTAGCGAGAGACCACCTTCCAAGAAAATTCCTTCCAAGAGTAAGAGTTAGTTAGCTTATGCTGCTTCCTCCATATGAGGAGCCAATCCCTCTGTGACAACTCAATTTGTAACTCAGTCTCCCAATGTGTCTGTATGGATTCCATATTTTGGGAGGGGGAATTTTGTATCGCTTTGTAGAATCTAGAGACCAGGTGGCTCCGATTATCACCGATTGTCATTTGGGATATAAGAGAGTGGGGGGGCAGGGGTTGTCTAAGCAGTAACATCTAGGCCTATTTTGGAACGTATATAATGATGGATTTGATGGTAACGAAAGAAATCATTATGGTGAATTGGGTAGTTTTGTCTTAGCTGTGTAAATGCTTTAAATATTCCGTTGTCATAAAACTTATTTTTTAATTTTTATTTTTTTATTTTATTTATTCTAGGCTTACAAGTACCTTTGAGCCAAGGCTCTTTTACAAAGCTTCCACATCAGAAATAACAAACAACAAGGAAGCAACAGTGAAATAACAGTAAACAATTCATGTACAACAGTTCTATTGAAAGGGTTCAATTATAGGAAGAGTAAGGTGTAGAGGAGGAGGAGAAGTGTAAGTAGTTAACGGAGGCAGCTATAGTAAAATAGTGAACACAGCTAGGATGCATGTGCCCACAAGGAATGGGTAGGGTCAGGCACCCGGGGGTGGAAGAGAAAGAGAGATGAGAGGAGAGGGGGAGGATGAAGATGCAGCCGGAGGCATTTTGTCGAAAAATAAATGGGAAGGAGTGATAGAAGAGAAAAAGGGGGCAGGGTGAGGGTGGGACTAAGTGCTATAATGGGGCAAGGAGAAACTAATGAGGTGGTATGAAGACCTGAGATTTGAAGTGGCGTCTCAGGAGCTGGAGGGAGGGGGACTGGGGGGCCTGGGGTTAAGCAGGATATAAGTTAGGATTAAAGCTGTGTAGGTCATCAGCTAGGAGAGGCAGTCACAGGAGCTAAAGGCAATGAGATGGGCCCGGAGCCTGGTTTTGAACAGACCTAGTGTTGAGGCAGAGGAGATGGTGTGGCTGAGACCATTCATCCATAGAGGAGCACTATAGGCGAAGGAGCGTTGGCCCTGCGTAGTTCGACAGCGAGGAACTTGTAGAATCTGGGTTGTCGAGCTCCTGGTGTTCTGTCAGTTGGTGTTTTGATGTAACAAGGCAGTAACACTGGGGGGTATGAGGCCAAGGTTGATTTTTCCCGCCATAGCACATGTGAGATACTTTATATGGTTGGAGAGTTGAAGCCATCCGGATTGTTCATAAAGGGCACAGATGTGAGTGAGGCGGTGGCACCAGTTGTGAGTCTGCATGCTTTGTTAAGTGCAGTTGTTATACGTTGGAGAGCGGACGTCGCGGTGGAGCCATAGATAATGAGGCCATAATCAATAATTGACACCACAGAGCTCTGGACGGCAATCTTCAGGGCCTCTGGGATGAAGTGCTGCCTGTGCTTGTAGAGTAATCCAAGGCATGTAATGGCAGCTTTAGCCATGCTGTCAATGTGAGCCATATAGGTGAGATTGGGGTCAAGCAGAATCCCTAGGTATTTGAATGAGAAAACTTGTTTGAGGACAGTCCCCTGCTTGGTGGAGATGGCAAGGGGGTGTTGGTTGTAACAGTTATGTGAACTGTAGAATAGCAATGTCTTGGTTTTCTTGTGATTGAGGACTAGTTTATGACTGCAGAACCATGTTTCAATGGCATTGAATCTGAGCTGGAGGCTGTGTTGTAGTGGTGAAAGGTCCTTGTGCGTAGAAAAGACAACAGCATCATCCGCATACAGGATGATTTGTTCTGAGCAGGATTGTGGTAGGGAGTTTAAAAAGAGGCTGAAAAGGAGAGGGCCCAGTATGGACCCCTGAGGGACTCTGGAGCGGACAGGCAAGGTGTCCGAGATAGCACTGGCAATTTTTACTCTTTGAGAGTGGTTGTCAAGGTAGCTTCTGAACCAGCAGGATGAGTCCAGTGCGAGGGCAGCAAGGAGTAATTGGTCATACAACAGCCGATGGTGGACCGTGTTAAATGCCTTTGAGAGGTCGATGAAGACAGCCCCAGTAAGAAGACCTTTATCAAGGGAACTACGCACCGCACCGGTAAATTCAAGCAGGGCAGTGGTGGTACTATGCCCTTTTCTAAAACCGTGCTGTTGTGTGCACAGAATATTATATTTGTCCAAATAATCAGTGAGCTGGTCCGCAACAATACGCTCTAGGGACTTGGATAGTGGTGGCAATATGGAGATCGGGTGGTAGGTAGAGTGGCAGGTCTTATCCCCAGTTTTGTGGACCGAGGTTACAGTGGCAGTTGTCCATGTTTCAGGGAATGTACTGGTGTGGAGCGAGAGGTTAAGAATTTTAGTTAGGGGACTGATGACCTCGTCAAGTGTAAGTGATAGCAGCTTAAGGGTCAGGGTGTCACTGCTGATTCTGGAAGTGGAGATGGCTGAGGCGATGTGGTGGAGAGCTTCATTCATCTTAATCTCCCTGAAGTAAAAATGAGGGTGGTTTCACAGAGTGAAGGGTGTGTTAGAGTGGGGGTGACTGACTGTGAAGAAATCAGGTGGTAGAACACTACTGAGGTCAGTAAAAGCCGTGTTAAAGGTATTTGCAATGACCATGGGATCATGGGTAGTGGACCCTTCAACAATTAACATGGCTGGAGGGGACTTTGATTCTTTCCTAGTAATGTCCTTGATATTGTCCCAGAAAGCACGACCATTTCCCGAGGTGTTGTTGAGGACGTCCTTATAATTGAGCTTTTCGTGAGACGAATGGATTTTGTGTAGGCATTACGGGCATGTTTGTATTTTTGGATGTCAGATTGTTTGCCTGTGGCTTTAGCCACTGCCCACAGGTGGTCCCTAGATTTCAGCTGGGAAGGGAGCTCCGCAATTATCCAAGGGTTACAAAGGGCTTTTGTTTTCCATTTTTTTGAAGGTGCAAAGAGGTCGCAGGCCTTATTGAAGGCGGTGATGATGCAGCCGAGGGCTAGGTTAACATTTGTCGCCTTGTAGATGGACAGCTAGTCTTGCAAGGATAGGTACTGTTTGAGATGGGTAAGTTGACCACGGGGGAGGACTCTGCTGGTAATGATTATAGGGGGTGGCTTTAGAAATTTATTAGACCATTCACGTATAACTGGGGAGTGGACACTGAAGAGTCTGGGAGAATGGAGATACGAGAGATCCTGGTAGGGTGATTGGTGAGAACCCAGTCCAGCAGGGTACTGGTGCCAGTTTTGTAATTTATCCGAGTTGGTGTGGTGACCAATTGTGAGAGGTTGGCAGCTGCAAGGGCATCCTTATCAGTGTAGACATCAGATGCGAGCCAGTTTATATTGAAATCACCAAGCAGAATGTGTTCAGAGCCAGGAGGTTGGGAGCTGATTAAATTAAGAGCTTCTTTGATGCCATTATGCCAAGATCTTGATCTCGAGGTGGAATATATACAGAGACAATGGTGAGGGCTTTTTGATTGGGACCTAGAAGAATTTTAATGGGTAGAAGCTGGGCCGAGGAGGCAGGGACGGGGGTTGGATCAAGGTGCCCCAGGAGATTATCCTTAATGTAGATGTCACAGCCCCCTCCCCTTTTAGAGACACAGTCCAGTCTGAAAACATTGTAGCCCTGTAAGGTAATTGCCAGATCAGGAACTATTGGTGTCAGCCATGTTTCAACTACAGCAAGGATGTCAGGATTATGTTGGCTGGTAAAGGCTTGGAGTGCATCAAACTTTGGTAACAGGCTGCAGATGTTAATGGTTGCGATGGTTACGGCCCCTGCCTTTTTCAGAAGACTTGAACAGTCCAAGCCAGGGTTTGGATGGACGTTGTCCGAGATCAGTAGGAGAAGTAGGAGGAGCTTCACTGAACAGAGGCGCAGGTCCAGTAGTGAAAATTTGTGTTTCCTTTTAGCGTATAGGCAGTAGGTAGAGTCCATATGACAGCCACAATGATATGCAATGTGGTACAGTAGGGATAGACTGGCATTAAGACCAATCTTAGTGGTGTTAAGAAGTAGCCAGATGTAACCCCCTTGCAAATGGGGGTTCCTAAAGCTTCCCCAGAGCTTGGATAAATGCTCTGTGCCTGGTTAGAGTTCGGCGTTAAAGCCATTTAAATGGGGAGCCAGTGAGCGCTTTAAAAGGCCTCCGCATTTTGTCCCTTTGGGGGCTGCCTGTTGCAGTCAGAATTAGTTGATTAGGGAGGGGGTTTGAGTGTTGTTATGCTCGAATCCCACCCGGGCTGCTGATTTTTCGCTCCGTTTCTGCCATCGCTAGTGGTGCAGAGGGAGCTCTACAAGAGGATGTGAATGTTGGCTTTAAATACTGGGAAATAGTAATGATAATGCAGTTATTCTAACCTGCCTTCTTTTGCAGCAAATACTGTTTCGATTGTTTCCTCCATTTTGGTCCAAAACTGCTGAATTGGGCCAATCAGTACCTTGGGACCCTACAAAGTCGGTTAACCAATAGAGGAACTGTTTGTAATTGGGAAAGGCATTATGGGCTATGGCACTTTTTCGCACCATTGGGAGCAGGAGGAAATGACTGGCATGTGCAGCCAGCCAATGAGAGCGGGTCGCGCCGGAACTAGGAGGAGAGCCCCTTGCTGTTGGGGGTTAGATGCATTGTGGCTGGTGAGGAGTGAGGAGCTTCTGTGCTTCTGCGCTGGGAAGTGTTCGCGCGGGAAGCGCATGAAGGCCTAAGGCGGCCGTTTTCTCTGCGAGTGAGTTCGCTCTGAAATCCGCTGGTGGGCGGTCAGAGGAGGCTGTGCCCTGTACAGCTACCCACCAGGCTTGACCTGTAGGAGGACTGGAGAAAATTGCTGAATTGCGCTCGGTCCAAGGGAAAGCGAAGCTGCCGTGGTAGTATCGCAGTGGCTGTGAGTTTAAAGGAGTATTGGAAGCAGCTGCCTGGTGTGGTACCCTCTGTTGCTGTTTACCATATAAATGTGTGAGAAGGCTGGTGAAAGTCAGGCTCCATCCTGGTAGCGGTGAAGGAATCGTTATTTGCAGGGTTGTGAGTACTAATTCAGGGTAACTCCCTGCAGCGTGTTCTCGCAGTGGTTTCAGTGCACTATTGAATTGCTGACTGCCTAATTAAACTTTCCTCCTACTTTGACCTGCTCAGGACTGATATGTTTGTCTGTGCTAAGGGCCCCAACCAGCTGCCACGTGTGGCCTAGCCGTTAGGGCTTGGGTACCCCGGGACAATAAGCTGTAGGGTTAGGCCTGTGCACAGATCCCTAGGTAGATAAGTATAGTGATAAGATAATCAACTTGATTCCCCCTGTCCTTGTTATTTTCCCCCTGAATAAATCAGATTGCTTTTTGTACAGCTACATCCTGGCTATTGTGTACATTAATGGTGAACTGCTGCCTGGTGATTGCAATATAACTGTGTCTTACTTTACAGGGGGTCCCTGAAGGGAGCTGGAATATATTATCTGTGGGGTAAGTGTACGGGTGAACAGAATTGTTGGTACCCAGTGTGAGTCACTAGTGGGACGAAAGGGGGGTTGCAGTAGCCCAGAGGGCTGTAACCGAGGTAGTCTTAACTGTGCTAACCCCGACCTCTGGGTGGAGGCACCCATCAACGGATCTGGGCCCCTCACCCTGCCTCCATGGGGGCAGACAAGGGTAGTAGCCCTAAGGGTAGCGCCCTCTGGGGGTTACACAGATATTTCCAAGCAGAGGCCCATGGGGAGAACTGGTCAAGAAGTGGAGTGTTCCCAAGGTGCTACCGGTATTGATTAAGTAGATAGTGGGTACGGGGTATGGAGTAGGGGTGGCAGGGGGCTGGAAGAGAGAGAACACGGGAGGAAGGACAAGGAGGGAGAGAAGGGAAAGGAGCAGGTGTGGGAGGGAACTCATAGCTGGTGTAGGGTGAAAGAAAAGAAAAAAAGAAACAGGCAGGGAGAGGTAGTGAAAAAAGAGAGCTGAGAGTGAGCAGTAACAGCGAGGATGGGGTATGTGAGCAGCTGGGGAGAGAGAGCAGTGTAGGCTGGAGCTAAGCGGGACAGAAAGGAAGAGAAAAGGCAAGCAAGTGTTGTAGGCCAATAAGAGGGACCAGTGGGCAATCGAGGGCAGAGTGTGAGGAAGAGGGGCAGAGCTAGAGCGTATTTAATTAGGGTAGGAGGGGGTTGGGGGGAGGAAACTTCACAGGAGTTCAATCAACTTTAAGCAGTAAAACATTTCCCCAAGACAAAATCCCCAAATTTCCAAATTAGAAGCAGTACAATATAAGCATTTCCCCAAAGCAGAATTTCCCAATTTGAATCAGTACAGTAGGCTGAAATAATCCTGGGCGAAAATTTCTGCAAATAGGATTTAGTAGAGAGGCAGTACAAGGAAGATATATAGCAAGTAAAGCAACTGTGACTTTAAGAGGGTAGACTTTTTTGAAATGAAAGAACAAGATCCCTCTAGTGGCAGGTCTGTATGCTAATGGAAAACTAACTAGCCACTTAAACAAAAACAAAAAATTTGTTTGCATTAAACCTAGTCTGGCGGCCTGGCCCATCTCATAAACGTAGCATCCTCTCAGGTGGGACTCGGCTGGGACACCCATCCATGCTGCCAAGAATGCGTTTGTAGGGAGAGAGGAAGGAGGACCAGCTTTTCAGCAAAGCTCTAGTAAACCGAGAATAACTGGTCAGCTGCTTTAGAGTGAAGGGCTGGAAAATTAGATATGCAACTAATGGAGTGTCTGCCATCGCCCACTCCAGAGGGAGCCATAGTGGGGTCAGTGCTTGTTTTTTGGAACCAGGTGGTCAGATGCGTAAGTAGTACCGCTATCCAGTATCCGTAAACATTTGGTAGAGCTAAACCACCTTGTTCCTTCGGGAGTTGGAGCTTGTTTAAGGCTATACATGGTTGAGCGCCATTCCAAACAAATTTCCTAATAAGACTATCACAGGTTTTTATATCTTGTGTCCTCAAAGGGACCGGGATGTTCTGCATCATGTATAATATTTTAGGAAGACAGTTCATCTGTATAGCTTGAACTCTAGAGAAGAGGGAAAGAGGAAGGGGTCCATCTTTCCAGGTCTGTTTTAATTTGTGAGAAGACTGCCGTGATGTTTAGCAAATATATTTTCTCTGATTTCTGTGGTATTTTAATACCCAAATACGTAATATATGGCTTATTCCACTTAAATGGAAACCTGGTTTCCAGATTCGGGGATATTGAGGATTGAACAAGCTTGGCCTCTGATTTATTTTGGTTAATTGTGTAACCAGATAATGACCCTATCTCCACCGGAAGGGAGAGTAGGGATGGGAGAGAATCTTCCGGTTTGGTTATATATAATAGGAGATCATACGCATAGTATGCTACTTTGTGTTGTGCTTCTTGTATGTGGTAGCCATGGATGTGGGTATTTTGCCTAATGTACTGTGCGACTGGTTCAACAAAGATAGCAAATAAGTATGGAGATAGGGGCAGCCCTGCCTGGTCCCTCATTGTAAATTAAATCTGTCAGAATGTGAACCGTTCAGTTTGACAGTTGCTTCTGGGTCTGTGTAAATACCTGTAATTATATTTTTAAAAAGTAATGGGAAGTTAAATTTAGTTAGTGCTGCCTGGAGGAAAGTTCAGGATACCATGTTGAATGCTTTTTGTGCATCTAGACTAAGCAGAAGTAAAGGAGATTTTGTGGTTTTGGCATGGTCTATGAGAAATAGAGTGCACTTAACATTATCAGTACTTTGTCGGCCTTTGATAAAGCCTGATTGATCTGGGTGGATAATCATAGGGAGAATATTGTCTAATCTATGTGCAATAACTCTGGTGTATAGTTTATAGTCCTGGTTAAGGAAAGAAATAGGGCGGCTGGATTCACATAGTTGGGAAGGGTTTTTGGGGCTTAAGTATTACTGAAATGGCTGCCTGTCGCCATGATGTAGGAAAAGAGCAGGTAGTGTGACTCTTTTGTAATGCTTGTAATAAAGGAAGGTGAATCAAGTCGGAGGTGCCTTTATAAAACTCTGGACCATACCCGTCAGGACCTGGACTCTTCCCACTTTTTAGATTTTTTAATTGCTATGTGTAATTCGGATTCGGAAACAGGTGCTATTAGTTTAGACTGTTGGGGCTCAGACAAGAAAGGCAGAGTAAGCTTAGAAAAAAAGGTTGAAAGCTGGGCAGGAGAGGGGTCCCTCTGTTTTGTGTATAAGGTAGGATAGTACCATTTGAAAGCTCCCAGAATATTTTGTGTTGAGTAATACATTTGTCCAGAATTTGGGTCCTTTATTTTCGAGATATTTGTTTGTTATGTCTGCCTTCTGAGACGGTATGCCAATAATTTTGAGGCTCGGGCCCCTCCCTCATAATATCTCTGTCTCAACCATGCTAGCGCCTGCTCTGTCTGGAGGGTGATTAATTTTTGAATTTCTGCCAGAGTCTGGGATAGTTGGGTTGCTACCTCCTCATCTCCCCACATGTGTGATTCTTGAAGAGATCGAAGCTGGGAATGTAGGGACAGGAAACGATAGGCAAGCTGCCTTTTTTTAAAAGAGGCATATGAAATGATATAGCCATGGAGTACTGCCTTGATCGTGTCCAACTTCAATTGAGGGGCGATCTGGGGGGATGAATTATCTCTAATGATCTCTGGTATTCGTCTCTCTAGTAGTTCTCTGAACTCAGTATCTCTGAGTAAAGAGGGATTAAACCTCCACTGCATCCTTTTTATTTCTCCTTTTAAGGCTAACTCCAAGACTGTAGGTGCATGGTCTGAGAGACAGATGTTCAAGATATCCATCCCACTGACCAATCCCATGTCCTCTCTCCCTATAGAAATATAGTCTAATCTGGAGTAGTGCTTATAAACACTTGAATAGTATGTGAATTTTCTCTGTGTAGGGTGGAACTGTCTCCACATAACCACCAAGCTTATCTCTCTGATTAACCGTCTAAGGTGTTTCTGACCCAAAGATTGGGGGGATAGTTGGGATGAGGACGAGTCTAAAGAGGAGGGTTTAGTTGGCAATTCAGATAGCCTCCTGCGATTAATATGCCCCGCTTTCTGGTCAAAATGGCATCTATTAAATGTTGTATAGTAGAAGCATCTGAGCCAGGGGAAATGTAAATGCTACAAAGAGTAAGAAGCTGACCATTCAATTTTGTTATCATTAAGGCTAATCTGCCCTCCCTATCCGAATATTGGTCAAGAACCTGGGCCCTTGAGTGCTTTGTAAGAAGGATTGCTGTCCCTCAGCTTCTTCCCCACTGGTAGGAGGATTCCACCATTTGGGAAAAGCCAAACCTAAGTAATTTATGGTGTTCAATGGATGATAGGTGGGTCTCCTGTTGTAAGAGGACATCTGAGAGCTTGTAGTGTGCGATACCTCTTCACAGGGCCGGCTTATACCGCTTACATTATGCAAAATAATCTTAAAGTCAGCCATGTTGATCAGTTTGTTGTGAGGAGGTTTTCCTCCACCTGTGAGCACCGTTCCCCATGATACGATAACTTATAAACTTCTGTTTTCAGGTACATAGATTGCTGATGGATAAAAATACAAATAAAGCTCCGTGTCCACAAAAGGGGGTGTTGGAAGTGGGAAACATCTGGTAATGCTAATAGGTGCAGGAATAGCCAACTGGGCTGAACTGTGTACCCAAAAACTATGTACAATGCATAATACTGAACAAGTTCAGTGACTTCCACTGTCATGGGTATGCTAGGTCGCAGTGGTTACGACTGGTCTACTGACCATCTGTGTGTGGGCTACCTGCCAACTAGTTGGCAGGGTGCCCTGGGGAAACTCATGCCCCTAAATAGGAAGAGGAGGAAGGGATGATGAGGAAAACTAAAGAGGACTAAATAAAAGTATTATAATCGTATGAAGTAATGGAACAGATTTTTTTTGGGGGGAATAAGATGCAGCTCCTAGTAAGTCTAGGGCTAATGAAGAGAGTCTCATCCTTCCCCTCCAAATTGCATTTGTGGAGGGGTAAAGCTTTCATATCAAATCCAAGCTCATATTTGAAAGGGCCATTTCCTTTGTCAATATGTTCAAACCTGGCCATACTGCTTTCCATCTCCACTCTCGATTCAACCTGTGAGAAGGAAAGATATTTAATATGACATCTCAATCTCCAAGCCCCTAAGGGAAGTGAATCACTATAAAATGAGTGGCAGTGTATGAAAATGTTCCCTTAGTTATGGCCTTTCTGTCCAAGGGCCAACTTAAATCAGTGACTTATTGGGCTTCAGAGCATCTGCACAAGCAGGATTGGTGAAAAGTGATAAGTAACGCAGAGGAAGGGAGCCTGGAAAAAGTATCCATGCCAAACCACTTATTGTTGTAAGGTCTGCCTATTACAGCTTATTGTCTGGGGAGATCCACTATCTTGTAGCAATGATCCACAGTGATGAGGGGTGTACATGGCGGGGTATCCCCAAGGGATGCTGAGTGCTGAGCCGATGTACCATCGGGCCAGCGGGAGGCACAGGGTGCATGGAGCAGAGCAATGGGGGTCTCCTGGAGAGAAGGGGCCTCTATCCAGTGTCAGAGAGGCAAAGGGGTAAGTAAAAATCATCGCCAGAGAATGGGGTGTCCCCAGGGGAGGATAACGGGAGCCAGGAGGATCCATTCAAAGGTATTATTAACCCTCTTAACCCCTCCTAGAAAGAGGGCCCCTCCAGTGCTGAGAAGGCCTGCAAATGGCTCTATTTAGCAGGCTTGTTTAAACAGGCCCATTCTAAACTTCTTTTAAAGATTTATTTTAATCCTCGAGCCTGGGTGGATGCCGGATCGGAATGGGCGTGAGAGGTCCGTTCTCTAACCACTCGTCCAGTCTGAGTGAGGAAGGAGCATTCTGATTAGATCAGTTCCCTATTTAGTGGGAAAATGTCTGATTTATTTTTAAATAAGGGTCTGGAGCCTGTATGCAACCAATATTCTTTTGGGCCGGATAAGATCACTTCTTACGGTGTTAATCATTTGCTTGAAAGGAGGGTATTCTGGGGTTCATCTGTCATTCTCACCTTATCTCTCAATCCTCCGAGGGTCCCCACCAGAGGTTATTTCCCCATTACCTCTAATCTGGGCCATCATAGCCCGAATTAGGGTTAATTATAATTAGGAGATGTCTCTCAGCTCACCCAAAGAAGCCCAACAGCACTACTCCCGAAGCACCTCGCCTCCCTAACTGCCATCCTAGGGACTTAGCCCTGCTCGTACACACATCCCAAAGCACACAAACCCATACTCATGGTGGCCTTGCATGCATCTGAGATTCAGTCCACAGTCTCTTCTAGTTGGAGGGTCTAGAGAATTGCCTCAACATCTTTTTGATTGAGTCGATTGTGGCTTGCTGCTCTGGATAGTCTCTAATAGTTGAGGTTCTGGAGGTGCCTTGAGAAGTCGTCGACCGCTGGGGGAGTCTCACGGAGGCAGGTAGTGTTAAGCCCCTGGCTTTTAAGTTGCTGCAGGCCTCTTCAAAAGACTCGTAGCTTTTCTGTCCCGATGAGAAATGGATTACCAGCTTGCTAGGGTAGGGTGTTCTAAATTTCAAATTCTGCTGTCTAAGCCAAGGGAATAGTGGGATGTACGCTCTTCTCCTTTGCATGGTAGCTGGGGCGTTATCATTATCCAAGAAAATTCGGATGTCTCCAAAGAACAATTTACTCTGTGACCAAGCTTGCCTTAGTATGCTTTTTTAGTTTGAAATCGCAGGAATTTAACAATGATGGACCTGGGGCGGGCATTCGGCTGAGTGGTTTTCGGGCCGAGCGCTCTGTGAAGCCTCTCAATTTCAAGGTCGGTGTCTGGAGCCAGTTTAAGAGTCTCCTGTAATAATGTCTCAATGTAAGCCTTCAGAATGAAGCATTTGATTCCCTCGGGAACTCTGTAAATACGGAGATTATTTCGGAGGTTGCGGTTTTCCGCGTCCTCCTGTCTTTCCTCAGTGAGCTGACAAACCTGAATTACTTGATTCAGTGTAGTTTGTATTTGTTGGATATTGGAGACCTGCTGCTGTGTTTGTTGTTCTAGCCCAGTGAACTTTTCATGGAGTTCCGTAAGATCGGTGCGAAAGGACTCTTGCGTCTGTCAGAATTAATTAAAATCAGCTTTGAACTCTTGCAATTCTGCTAGAATTTTGTCTAGTTTAAGGTTCATTTTCTTCTCTTTCGCTGGTTTCGATTTGCCTGATTTGTGTGGAGTGGCGCTTTGGGTCTGAGGGAGGCGTTCAGAGGCCTCAGAGTCAGAAAGATCCTCATCTGAAAGTTTGGTGTCTGGTCGTATGGCTGCGAATCTATTACTCCCTCCTTTGCCCTTACTGGTAGCCATCAGTATATGATCTCGAAGCTGCTGATTTTGAGATTTAAAAGGGGCTATTTAGTAAATTATATCGGAGTCGGGTGGGGAGCTTGAGACTTAAGCCACCATGCAGAAGGAAGGTGCACTGGAAGTCGTCCTGTCTCATCTTACCTACAGTAGACCGCTTTCCTTCTCCCAAGTGTTGTCTCTGCTTGTTTGTTTTAGCACTGCTTGGGACTTGGTCCTAACAGTGTTGCCTACTGCAAGAGCCCCCTCAAAGAAAGATGGTACAGTTACATAAGAACTTACCATAACAGTAGATCTTCAAGAGGATCTTTTGCAGTAGGCATGTTTTCCCCTCCGTCTATCCCCCCTGCTCTTTTTGTTCCTCTTATATTAGCCATTTATGTGGCTCCAGGAGCCCCCTCCTTCTCCTGTCGCTCCTTTTCATAGGTCTCTGACAGGAGAACTGAGGTGGGGCATCCCGCTATAGACAGCTAGCTAAAAGGTTTCCATGTGGTCCTAGCACTTGGCAGCTTAGTCCTAACGGTGTTGCCTACTGCAAGAGCTCCTTTCGAAGATCTACTGTTACGGTAAGTTCTTACGTAACTGTACTTTTTCCAAACAACAAGTTTTATTGCAGTTAACAACTTTAATTAAACAATTATTAAACTGTGAATGTAAAACTGAAGTGTTTTTTTTTTTCACTGGTAAGGAATTTTGAAACATATAGAAACATAGAATCATAGACGTTAACAGCAGATAAGGACAGCAAGGCCCATCCAGTCTGCCCATTTTTTCTACTTTATGAATGTGCCACAGTCCTTTACTCTGTCAATGACCTATCTATTCATACTCATCTGTATTGCTCCCTTATGCCTATCCCATGCCTGTCTGAAGCCCTAAACTCTATTCATATCCACCACTTCCTGAGGTAGGCTGTTCCATGCATCCACCACCCTTTCTGTGAAAAAGAACTTCCTCACATTACTCCTTAGTCGGCCTCCCTCTAGTCTTATGCTGTGTCCTCTTGTCCTGCTATTTTTCTTATGTTAAAACATGTCAGATTCTTTCACCTTGTTAATGCCCTTAAGATGTTTGAATGTTTCGATCATATCACCTCTCTCCCTCCTTTGCTCTAGGGTATACATATTGAGCTCCGTTAATCTGTCCTCATGTTTTCCGATGCAGTCCCTGCACCATTTTGGTTGCCCTTCTCTGGACTGCCTCCATTTTGTTAATGTCCTTGTGCAGGTGTGGCCTCCAGTACTGCATGCAGTACTCCAGATGGGGCCTAACCAGTGTCTTGTAAAGAGGGATTATTACCTCCCTTTTATGACTTGTGATACTCCTACTAATATACCCCAACATCCCTCTAGCCTTACCTACTGCTTTAGTGGTCTGCTTGGATGATTTCAGGTCATCTGTGATGACGATGCCCAAGTCTCTTTCTTCCCTTGTGATTGCCAGCAACTCTCCTCCCAACCTATAGGTAGCTTCACAGTTTCTCTTCCCTATGTGCATGATCTTGCACTTCTTCGTGTTAAACACCAGTCGCCACTCTTCCAACCATTTTGCCAGTTTTTCCAGATCTCTTCTCATTCTGCCCACCCCATCTGGGTCATCTACTCTGTTGCAGATCTTGGTGTCATTTGCAAACAGGCAAACCTTACCCTCCAGTCCATCTGCAATGTCATTGATGAAAATATTGAAGAGGACTGGCCCCAGGACTGATCCCTGAGGTACCCCACTTGTGACTTGTATCTCTTCTGACTGTATACCGTTTACTACCAGTCTCTGTTTTTTGCCCGACAACCAGTTTGCCACCTAGTTGACCAACCTCTGACCCACCCCGAGTCTACCCAGCTTATTAATCAATCTTCTATGTGGAACATTATCGAAAGCTTTGCTGAAGTCAAGGTAGGCAACATCAGCTGCACCCCTTGGTCCACCACTCTGGTTACCCAGTCAAATAAATTTAGAAGACTAGTTTGATAGGACCTCCCTGTTGTAAACGCATGGTGTCTTGGATCCTGTGCTCCTATGGATTCCAGGTGTTGCACTATCCTTTCCTTAAGGAATGCCTTCATAATATTGCCCACTACTGAGGTAAGAATGACTGGTCTGTAGTTCCCTGCCTCCTCCTTGCTGCCACTCTTGTGGAGTGGGATCATATGAGCCCTTCTCCAGTCTTCTAGGACCTCTCCTGTGCTCAGAGACTCACCAAACAGTTCTGCTAATGGCTCTGCTAGTTCCACCCTTAGCTCCTTTAGTACCCTGGGATGTATTCCATCAGATCCCATTGCCTTGTCCACCCTGAGCTTAGCGAGCTCTTGTAGGACCCTTTCTTTTGTGAGGCAACCTGTGCACACCTCCCTCTCCCCCGTGTCCAAGGTGCTGAGCTGTGGGCCCTACCGTACCTTCTCCTCAGTAAATACTGAGCAGAAGTGTCTATTTAGGATAGATGCTTTTCCTTGGTCCTCCTCCACACGCTCCCCCTTATCCCCTTTGATCTTAGCAATACCCCCTCTGGACTTTTGCCTTTCACTAATGTGTCTATAGAAAGTCTTGTCCCCTTCTTTTTCTGTTCATGCTAGTGTTTCCTCAGTTTTGGCCTTTGCCTGCCTTACTGCCTTCCCTGCTTCCCTCAGGGAAGTTTGGTATGACTCTCTATCTTTGTCCCGCTGCGTTCCCTTATATTTCCTGAAGGCCAGCCTTTTGGTGCTGATCTTTTCTGCTACTGTTTTTGAGAACCAAAGTCGTTTCCTCCTTCTTTTGCTCTTGCTTTTCTCTCTAGCACAATGGGATGTTGCTTCAGGTATTGCATCCTTATTGCTTTCCCACTTTGCCTGTAGTCCCTCATCTGTATTTCATCTTGCCAGGGCTAGCTTAACTCTGTTGGCCATCTTATCAAAGTCAGCTCCTCTGAAGTCCCATGTTTTTGCCTTGGAATGAGATTATTTAGTTCTAGTGGCCAAATTGAACCATACCATGTGATGGTCACGGGCCCCCAGGTGACCTTCTATATGGAGATCTGTGATCCTTTCCTCGTTAGTCAGTACTAGATCCAGGATAGCCCTGTCTCTTGTGGGTTGTTGTACCAATTGTTTGAGGCCCTCCCCCTGCAGGGAATCTACTATGTGTCTATTTCTGGTGGATGTTCCTGCTGGTATTGACCAATCTATATCTGGCATGTTGAAGTCTCCCATCATCAGAACCTCCTCTTTAGCTGTCATGTTTTGTATATCTTCTAACAGTAGTGTGTCTATGTCCTCCTGCTGGTCTGGAGGCCTGTAGACAACCCCAGTTTGTATGGTTGTCCCATTTCTGTTTCCAGGGTGACCCACAGTTCTTCTGGCTCCTTATGTGTATTCTGAATTTCTGTAGCTTTGATATTTTCATTGACATAAAGGCCCCCCTCCACCTTTTGCACCTCGGTCTCTTCTGAACAGTACATAGCCTGGTATTGAAGTCTCCCAAGTGTGGTTACTGGTGAACCATGTCTCACTAATGGCTACTATGTCCAGTTTAGCCTCTGTCATTGTTGCCTCAAGGTCTGCAGAAACATAACTTTGGGGGGACACCAAACAACTCCAAGAATAAGAACACTATTATCATACACCAGTAATAGTTTTGAAGGAACTTCTAGTCCAGAGTGAGCCCTGAAAAGTTTAGTCCAGATCCTCTTTATCATTGTCACTAAGGCAGATGCAAGTTTCTTCTTCCTCCTCCTCCTCCTCTATTCCATAATGATGGCTGGCAGATCATGGCACGTCCCCTCTTCTTGAGCAGTGCTGGTCATATCCATAAACTCAGGTCTCCTCATTCTGATGCTGCTAGCATGCCACAGCTCTGCCGCAGGGTTGGAATCAAATTGTTTTATGCCTGGTGAAACTAGCTGGACAGTCATCAGGTCAATGAGGGTGTCATTTGGATTGCCAGTCACTTTTTATTTGCCTCATGATATTGAAGCCCCATTCACACTCTGCTGTGGAGACTGGCAAAGACAGGACAAGATCGATGAGGCTGGCAAAAATAGGATAAGATCAGTAAGGTCAAGGACTGCAGCACATTGATCTTGGTGCATTCTGTTGACTGCTGGCTAAGAAAGCCTCTGTAGACCTACTGTGATGAACTTGGCTTTTGGTAGATCTTTGGTTTAACAATGGTCCACTGATCAGGTATTTCCTTTATTATGACCCCAGAAGAAACCAGGATGGGTTGGAAGTGTTCCGCTGGTATATCAATCTCCGAGTCACCAAAATCTGAAAAACAAACAAACAAAAATAAGACATTACTACTTAACTCTAGCCAGCTTGACACAAGTAAAAAGTTAATAAAATCAGTCTCATATTTACTAGCCAGCTTGACACAAGTAAAAAGTTAGTAAAATCAGTCTCATATTTACTAGCCAGCTTGACACAAGTAAAAAATTAGTAAAATCAGTCTTGTATTTACTAGCCAGCTTGCCACAAGTAAAAAGTTAGTAAAATCAGTCTCATATTTACTAGCCAGCTTGCCACACATAAAAAGTTAGTAAAATCAGTCTCATATATACTAGCCAGCTTGACACATGTAAGCCCCCTAAAGCGGGCTTACCTGATTGAGAGCTCCATGCTCCCTGGCTTTTCGCCCTGGTTCTGTCTTGTCCCGGTGGCTCTGGTGGGGATTGCACCTTGCAACCCACTGTTGTGGCATCTGGCTGCTTTCTCCAGTCGGGGCCGGGCCAAGTGCCGAAATGACTGTCCTCACTGCCAGGTCCGAGGGTGTGTGGTCCCGGGTCCAGTAAAGGACCAGACTGGGTTCGGGGACCGCAAAGTGTAAATAAATTATTTCATTTTGTAAGATGGAAGTCCGCGCGCTATGCACATGCACAGATGCCACCAGAGGGCTAAATTTAAAGGAGCAGTAGCTCCTTTGCTGGCTAGTAGTTTTCGGTGCTGGCTGGCACTACGGGGCACAGTAAAATTATTGAATTTGGGACTACAAGTCCCACAGAGCATGAAACAGGGCAGCAGATTTGGTGGCAGTGGATTCGGTCCTGGATTGGACCACTGGGTTTTGACGCCAAATGCGTGAGCCCATAAAAGAGAGGGTGAGAGAGACAGAAGAGATTCATGAGGGAGAGAGAGAGAGAGAGAGAGAAGGAGGTTGGAGCGGGGCACTTGCCTGCTTGGCCATGCAGCTGCTACTGCAATAAATTTATTTAAATATATGTGGCCCCTTGAAGGAGCTATGAAGGGGCACAAGTTGCAGTTTGGGTGGAGTCCTGGGATTCTTGGCTAGAGCATCAAAAAGAGGGAAGATGCTGTGAACCAAAGCAACAAAACACAGCGAAGGAAAAAAACGCTATGGTTCTCGAATGAGGTGGCAGGGACGGTTAAGGAGAAAAGGATATCATTCAGGAAATATAAGGAAACACAGAAGGAGCAGGAAAGAGAACTTTATTGGGTAAAGCAGAAAGAGGTTGGGAAGGCAGTCAGAATGGCAAAGGCCCAAACCGAGGAAAGAATAGCCAACTCTGTTAAGAAGGGGGATAAGACCTTTTATAGGTACATTAGGGAATGAAGAAAGACCAAAGGAGGGATACTGAGGCATAATAAAGGGGAGGGAATGTGGGTAGAGGTGACAGTGAAAAGCAGGGATACTGAATGAATATTTCTGCTCAGTATTCACAAAGGAAGAGGAGGGGGAGGTACCTAAACCAAACAAGAGAAACACTCTGAAGACAGGGGTCAACACAAGTCCATTTACAGAAGAAAGGGTTCTGAAAGAACTAATAAAATTGAAGGTGGACAAAGCAATGGGGCATGATGGGATTCACCCAAGAATTCTAAAAGATCTAAGGGTAGAACTAGTGACACTGCTGACTACTCTCTTTAACAAATCATGGGAGGATGGGGTGGTACCTGAGGACTGGAGGAGGGCGGATGTGATTCCTCTTCACAAAAGTGGGAACAGGACAGATGCAGGAAACTACAGGCTAGTTAGTTTGACCTCAGTGGTAGGGAAAGTGATGGAATCACTTCTGAAGGAAAGAATTGTTGAGTACCTAGAGGCCAGTGGAACACAGGACCCAAGGCAGCATGGATTCACGATGGGAAGGTCGTGTCAGATGAATCTAATAGATTTCTTTGACTGGTTGACCAAAGTAGTAGACCAGGGAGGGGCTGTGGACATGGTCTACTTAGATTTTAGCAAGGTGTTTGATACAGCTCCACACAAAAGATTAATACACAAGTTAGCCAGCCTTGGAGTGGGTCCCAAGGTGGTAGTCTGGATAAAAAATCGGCTAGATGACAGGACGCAAAGGGTAGTAATAAATGGAGTCCACGGTGAAGAAAGGAGGGTTACTAGTGGGGTACTGCAGGGTTCAGTACTGGAACTGGTCCTTTTTAATGTCTTTATAAGTGACATTGCAGAGGAACTGGAAGGAAAAGTATGTCTCTTTGCAGATGACACAAAGATCTGCAACAGGGTTGATACACAAGATGGAGTGGAAAGGATGAGAAGGGACTTGGCAAGGTTGGAGGAATGGTCAAATGTATGGCAGCTCAGATTCAATGCAAAGAAGTGCAAGGTAATGCACCTGGGAAACAAAAACCCAGGGGAAGAGTACACAATGGGGGTAAGATACTGACAACAGTAAAAATGGAAAGGGACCTGGGGTTTATTATATCAGATGACCTAAAGGTGGGCAAGCAATGTGAGAAGGCAGTAAGGAAGGCTGGGGGGATACTGGGATGCATAGGAAGAGGCATCAATAGTAGAAAACAGGAAGTTATTATCCCTCTGTACAGACAGTTGGTGAGACCCCATCTGGAGTATTGTGTGCAGTTCTGGAGACCCCATCTCCGCAAAGACATAGACAGAGTGGAGGCTGTCCAGAGGAGGGCAACCAAAATGGTGCAGGGTCTGCACCAGAAGACATACGAAGAAAGGATAAAGGAGCTTAATATGTATACCCTTTAGGAAAGAAGGGAGAGAGAGGGGACATGATAGAAACTTTCAAGTAGCTCAGGGAATCAACCAAGTCAGAGGGTAGAATCTTTCATAAAAGAGATGTGCAACAACAAGGGGCACAATTTGAAGATAGAGAGGGGGACGGCTCAGAGGTAATGTGAGGAAGTATTTTTCACAGAGAGGGTTATGGATGCATGGAACAGCCTCCCTGAGGAGGTCGTGGAGTCAAGAACAGTGGCGGAATTCAAGAATGCATGGGGCAGACATAAGGCAGTCCTAGTGGGGGGTAGGAGGAAGTAAGCTGTTGGTTAACTAGGATCTGCAGCTTATCTGTTAGGTAGGAAAATGGGTAGACTACGTGGGCCAAGCAGTCCTTATGTGCCATCAAATTCTATGTTCTAACCCCTTGAGAAAACATGAGGTGAGGGGGCATTTCCAGAGAAAGCTTTATCATGGGAGGACTACAGTTTGGAGCTAGATGGAGGCTTGTGGCTGGGCCTGGTTTGGCTGAAGGGATCCGGGGTGCTGGGACCTAAGTGGCAGTGGGTCCCAGGACTACCTGCACATTGAGTGCCACTGCATGCTGAGGAGCTCCCGGGGTGTGTAAATCTGTAGGAGACTGGAGGAGACCTGTGGGACTGGTCATAGGTAAGAAGGCAGAGTGGCAGGCTGTATTCAATTTTCGTGTGGCAAAGCGGCTGAGCCCCAAACCTGCAGGGTCAACAGGGAAAATACCCCTGGGATGTTCGTAACAATGGCATAGCATCAGTGATCGGGTGCTGGACTGTGTTTGAAGGGTCGTGCTCCTGCCCTTGTCATTTGTGGCTTTAACTGCTCCAGTAAATGAAGGGAACCCCATTAAATCAAAGGTGCAGCATTTGTTCTAAAGCTTGTGCAGGAGGAGTAGAAGGTGAGGGGGGGGGGCTGTAAGTGCTCTGTGCACCCCTTGCAGGTCAGAGCTCCTGGTGAGAGAGTGTGAAGCTGAGAGTCAAAAGTCTAATGCTGCCATGTGTGGTCTGTTTTGACCTCAAGCTGCTGACTGTGTTGGGACTGTCTGGCTGCCTAAACATCTTATGCAATTGGGACCCCTGGGTCCAAGGTACAGTTTACCATCTACCAATTCAGCTACTAATGTGACCCGCTGGTCCAGATTTATTGCTTCATGAAGTGACTGTTTATTTTATTGACTGTTCATTAAATGGGATCCCCTGTTTTGCAATTCTGCATTTGCCTCCTGTGTTTTAAAGAAACTATTTGCTGCTGCTAAATGAAGTTGTCTCCACAGCCTTTTACCCAGTGCATTCCAGGGTGGTATCCAGAGTGTCAGGGACCAGAGAATCCACTGAGGAAGACGTGGAGAGGCCTGCCTGGTGAAAGCTGTCTACAAAGGCCTCCGGGTGAAGTGAGCAAGGCCAGGCAGGTGAAGGTCAGCATCATCCCCCCTGTGTTCCAGCTCAGTGCCTTGAGGGTCCAGGGCCCCCGATGGAGTCCATCTATCACCATCATCACCTGTGGACATTCAGGTACTATTTTTCCATGTCATATTTCTGGACTGTGTTTTCTTGGCTATACAGCGCTCCCCCTTCCCCATGAACCATACCACCTTAAATTCCCCTAGATAGGGAACGGGTGGGGGCGCTTACACATGAGTAAAAAGTTAGTAAAATAAGCTTCATGTTTACCTGAAATATTGTGTCTGGGCCTGGCCAAGAACTGAAGTTCACCACTTTGGTAGCACAGAGCACTCCAGCAGACACATCCAAAAATCGGTTGCTGAGGCTCGACTTCAGTTTATCCAGCAGTTTCTTCTTTGATTATGTAAAGGCGGCACTGCAGTCCTTTTGTGTAAGATTCACTCCCTCAAAGCTGCTCTTGCCAGTGACAGTTTTCAACATGGGACCAGGCCCGTAAGTGAAAAGAGAATACACTGATCATCACCTGTTCATAATATAAGATTGTTTTTGGCAAAAATTAAACAGTTGCTCACCTGAATTTATACTTTTCAAGTAAAGTCTGAGTTGACATAAGGGCTTCATGCACTTCTGCAACTGTTAACTGTTCTGTTTTGCAAGGTCTTGGACAGGTTGCTCAGATTGACTAGAATATCGTGCATCAAACACCTGAACTTCACCATGGCACTGGCTACAGCGGTCTTGAAATATTTTTTGGCCTTGCTTTGTTGGTCACCACAAACACCTGCTGCATCTGGAGACTGAATCTAAAAAGAAACTTTGCAAAGAGTGTGTCAAAATACAAAACAATATGGTAATAAATAACTTCAGAGGGAAAGAAAGGGAAATGTACCTCTTCCAGGTGTTATATGATGGCTTTATACCCTCTCAAAAACGGGTCCAAAACATTTAGCAGGTTACTGACCCATCTTGTGCCTCCAATTCTTATGGGTACAAGTGGCTTCATTACAAGTACTTTATAGCTGTTCATCAAGTTAGCCCTATTTAGCAGAGTATTATGATTGAAGTAGTACAGGCCCATCAACAGCTCATCCAGTTTCTTGTAGGAGGTGTTCTTTTTTAATAGAGTCCGCAAGGGACAGTTCAAGTTGGTGAGCCATGCAGTGAATGCCTAGCACATAGGACTTGTCCTCACGAAGCCTGGTAACAACACTGGTTTTTGTTCATCACTGTTGCACCATCCGTGCCACAGGCAACCGACTTCTTCTTCAATGTTTCTTCCTGTGTTGCTGTTGCGGTACCTCTTCTTGGTTCAGGAACCACCTGCTTCATCAGTGAACTAATAGCTTCTGTAATATGCTGGGCATCTGTCTTCTCCACTGACTGAAGGCCATAAACTGCACCGTGACTTCTCCTTGATGACAGAGGTGGACATATACAAGCTCTTCTAATACTGCAGCATCAGTTGAGCCATCACACATGACAGACAGAAATTTGGTTTCTCTCAACTTTGCCTGCACCTTCATCTGTTCTACCTTGGCAATGAAGTGCAAAAAGACTTGCTTTTTTATCATTCTTGTACGTCTCCCCTATGTTCAGCCCTTTTGTCTCATCAACACTACGGCCAGATAAAGAAGACAACAATTCATACTGTAAATACAAAAAAATTGAACAAGGACAGTGCCTGGATGCTACTACTTATTCGCACATCGATGTAAAGCCTGTGCAAAGCCTCCCTTTCTTCCCTATTGCATGTGCAGTTCTAAAGAGCATCCTCAGCTTTTCAAAGTTGGCTGCCTTGAGTATTGCCAGAGCCTTCTCTGCCACTGATGATGCTGGAAGAGCCTTCTTTGCAGATGAAATCTGCATGCACTCCTAATGACTCTCTGAACTTTCATGGTCCTTCACACTTTCCAGCTTCCAGTTGACGGTTCCTGCCATGAATGGACTCCTTTTCATGGACTCTCGAGAAAACAGCCAGCATTCAGAGCAGTACATAACCTGCTGTCCCTCATCAAAAACTAACCATTAACGTTTATGACCATTGTCATCTGTTTTCCATTTGTCATTGAACTGTCGCACTCTCTTCTCTCTCTCTCTCTCTCTCTCTCTCTCTCCCTCGTATTTCTTGTTCCGCTCAGCCTTCTCAAGATCATCATGCTTTCATTTTCTGGGCTGACTCACTCCCTCTAAATATTGTCACATGCTGGTGATGGACAAAAGTTGCACTGCGGAGGAAATTTATACTCAGTCAAAATGAAAAAACTCACACTGACATGACAGAAAAAAAATTCTCGGAAATCCGTTATCAATATTGCATCCTGGAACAAATCAGGCAGTATGTCTCTCACCAACTGCTCCAGCACTTTGAGTCACCAGACTTATGAAATTAATGGTCGACATGGTGCTATTAGGTCGTAGTATGATATTCCTGCAATGCCAGCCAATGCCCGGCGCACCTGAACGTTATGGGCAACAAGCGAAAATGCACAGTAAGTAATGGGCCCAGGGGTTCAGCAAGATATTACCTCAGCTGGACAAGTTAAAAAGTAAATTTGTCTACTAATAAAATAACTATATTTCTGGAGTGTGTGTCTTGGTCTTCTCTTATCACTGCACACACACACACACACACACACACACACACACACACACACACACACACACAGCAGTCAGTCACTCAGATGTGTCACACACTCTAAGTTTCTCACACAACATAGATTTCCTTATAAAATTCAGAGTCCCACTTGAGTAAGCAACACAAAGTTTGAGTAACTTTTGTTTGCATATACAAGTAGCCACTAAAAATTAAGAAATGAAGTGTAGCTTTAGGTAGTCACAGTGCAAAGGAAGATGAAGACTGTCCAAACAATGTTTTGAACAAAAAAAAAAAAAAAAGACAGAGCAACTGGTCTACTTCTCCCTGTATAATAATGAGAGTTTTCTTCAGAAGCAGAAAGAACCTTTAGAGACTTTTTACCACCTGTGTCTGCAACAGGCTGCCGTCTGTATGTTGTTCATTTAAAAGCTCCATCATGACAAGACTGAAATAAATATTAAAGTGTTCAGATTGATTTGGCATTTTCCCCCGTAACTCCACATAATGTTCAGTTTCCCTGTAAACATTTCCTATGGATTCCAGTTGCTCTGTTTTAGTGTAACCAATGCACGTCTGCGGGAACAGTTTCCCTTTATACTGTAGCTCCATTTGACTCCGTTCTAGATGTTACAATCAATTTTTGAGTCAGTGTGCTGATCCACACTTTTACACTTCTGAGGTGCCGTCTTTCGGATGAGACGTTAAACCGAGGTCCCATCTGCCTGGATTGGTGGTAGTTCAGGTGGATGTTAAAGATCCCATGGCACTTATCGAAAAGAGTAGAGGAATTTCCCTGGTGTCCTGGCCAAATTTCCCTCATTCACTATAAACACCACCAACAGCTTAATCTGGTTCAAGGTCAGCTGGCATTCATCTGTATCCCCCTCCCCCATGTCATGCCTGAAAATAGGCAGGATTTGTCTAGTGCACTTACCCGGTCACCAAAAACTAAATAAATAAATAAAAAGCCACATGCACCAACCTCTTATACTGCACATTGCTAAGAAATGTACTCTTGGTCAGACTTTAAATCCAGTCTGACTACGTGGTTCAAATGTACTTCTGCCTTCTTCCACCCTAACAATTTTGTTGCCTCCTTTTGTGTACTGCATTACTAATTGGCAGATTTTCAAAATCTTTCTCTTCAGGTCAGCAATAGTCACAATAAAAAATGAAAATAATTACTGGCATTCATTTTGCACAGACTTTTTTTTATACATGAGCATCTCAGACTTCAAGCCATTGGAAGTCCTTAGCTGCACTTCTGCCAAATATTGGACCTATGAACATGCAAAATGCCAGCAGAAACAGACCACACGGTCTATCAAGTCTGCTCAATTGTACAGCTAGCCCCTCATGTTGCAGCTGCCCCACCCCTCCTTCCTCTCCCCACAGTCATTCCCCCCCCACTCTGCCCCAACCCCTCTTGAAGCAGGCCACCTCCTACAGGAAACCACCTCTTCAGGTAGAGTGTTCCACATGTCTACCACCCTCTCCAAGAAATAATGTCTCCTGATTTCCCTCCTGAATTTTCCCCCCTCCAGCCTCAGTTGGTGCCCTCTAGTATCAGTCCCCCTTCTGATCCGGAATGTCACTCCTGTATTAGCCTTGTTTATCTCCCTCAGATACTTAAAGGTCTCGATCATGTCTCCCCTATCCTTCCTCTCATCCAGGAAAAACATGTTAAGCCTGTTCAGTTTTTCTTAATAGGAATTCCCCTCCAAACCCTCCAGCAGCCTGATGTCCTTCTTCAGGAATGGGTGCCAATACTGCACACAGTATTCCAGGAGTGGCCTGACCAGTGACCTGTACAAGGGAAGGATCATCTCACTACTTCTAGAGGAGATCCCCCTTGCTATATAGCCCAGCAACTTGTTGGCTTTCACTGCTGCCTTCCTGCACTGTGCTGAGTTGTTCATATTCCCCATTATAATCACCCCAGGTCCTTTTCCTCCTCTGTGCTCCCCAACTGCACCCCTCCCAGCATATAGCTCCTCCTCTGGTTCTTAGCTCCGAAGTGCAGTACCTTGCATTTCTTGGCATTGAACCCCAACTGCCATGTTTCTGACTACTCTTGTGGTTTAGTCAGGTCTCCCTGCAGTCCCCTCCACCCCTCGACATCATCTACCACAGCTCCCATCTTGGTATCATCTGTGAACAGACTGATCATACTCTGGGTCCCATGTGAGATATCTGCTATGAACATCCCAAACAGCACTGGTCCCAGTACCGATCCCTGTGGCACCCCGCTTGTTACCACTCTTGGTGATGAGAGTTTCCCCTCCACCACCACCCTCTGCTGCCTTCCCTTCAGCCAGTTAGTGATCCAATTGCCCATCTTAGTACCCACCCCTACATACTCCAGCTCCCCCCCGAAGTCCCAGTACAGAACATCCACTGCATGGCCTCTGTCCAGTTCCCTGGTTACCCAATCATAGTACTCAGTCAGGTTTGTCTGACAGGACCTGCCTGAAACAAACCCATGTTGTTGCCTGTCCTGGAGATTATTGTCCTCTAAAAATGTCACCAGTCTCTCCTTAAGGATTGTCTCCATGAGTTTCCCCACAATTGATGTGAGGCTCACAGGTCTGTAGTTACATGGATCGGCCTTTGGGCCACCTTTGTGAATAGGTACATATGTCGTGCATGATTGCTACAGACTGTCACTCGAGGCTCTAAATATCTCTGTCAGAAAGTGCATTCACATTGACCAGTTCACTGACAGTAAACAGTGTTCCTAGTCTATGCAGGTACCTGCCATCAACAGATCTTTAGCAAACATTAGTTTACATAAGTCACTGTTTTTTTTTAATACTTCTTTTATTGATTTTCTGGGTTACACTTGCACATTTTACACATCTTTGCAATTACAATATTACATGGTGTATAATGATATACTAACTTTTCATGTAACTTTTATGTTCTGTGTTGCAACTTTCTTTTAAATCCATATACTAATATAAAAAGAACAATGAGCAAAAGAAATAGTCCCCTAATAATCCATTAATTAATACAGTTATTAACTAAAAACAGTTGGGCCTGCTATATACAAAAACACAAAGACATATTAAAAAACGTACATTTTCAATTCCTTCATCTTCAATTTCTCATTTCTATTCTAAAGATATTACTTTTTTAAGTCAATTGCTTATTTATCCACAAGTAGTATTCAAATTTCTTATTTAACCCCATTAATGGTCACACTCTTTGGTAGAAGTAGGTGAAAAGTCTTAACTATACTCCTGGAGTCCATGCAGAAATTCCACAGAGCATTTATACTAATAACCTGTCACTGTTTTAGACCTATGTTTTAATTTGGCCAATTGTAATTATTACATTCCCACAGAGTGGACTGGGAGCATACATGTATGGGGGGGCTTTCTTTGTATATATTTAAAGAAAATTATTAAACTAATTCTCTGCCCTTTGTATTAAGAGCAGTCCTGCTAATTCTCATCTAGTCCATCGTCTGATATATTTCTCAGATCTTTGTTGTAAATCATAAGAGGCTTTCTCACAATCCTTAATATATTGTACTATTTGTAACTAGTCCTCTTTTGTAGAAGGATCAGATTTTAGCCAATGTTTGGTAATAGCTTTAAAGGCTGCTATCTGTAATATGGCCCAGAGGTATAGTGCGTCCCCTCCTTTAACAGAACGCATCGGGAGCCCTATCATCAATGCTTCCAGATCCACACCATCCGAAATGTTTAACACAGTGTTAATGTGCTCATGAATTGCTTTCCAGTAGTTGCCTAGCTTTGAGCATAATATAAATATAGGCGCCTGTGAGGCCCTATCTTCTCCACATTCCCTCCAACATCTCGGGGAGCTCCCCAGGGACATCTGGATACGAAGTTAGGGACCAAGAAAAAATGAGTCCTGATCTTCCAAGAATATTCCCTCCAGACGGGAGAGGAAGTGGTCGACCACATCATTCTGCATGCTTTTTGCCATTGTTTCATAAATGTCTTACCGACATCCTTCTCCCATCTGGAGTGTAAGATTTCAATTTTATGAGTTTTCTGCAGTATTAAGGATTGATATAGCATTGTTATGGCATGCTCACCTCCCTTGGATGTCCAAATGGATATCAGAGGTGACTCTTCTGTAATGAAATATGTTTGTATATTGACATATCTTATTTGCCCTTTAATATAATCTCTCATCTGAAAATAGTGTAGTTGATCAGACAATTCCCATTTGAACCATTGTCTGGCCTGTTCAAATGTGATCACATTCTCACCACTGAGGAGCTACCATGGGGCACAAAACCCCTTCTCCATTTGTCTATGGTACCACCTATCAATTTTCACCAGTGTGAAACTCGGTTCATATATCCACCATCTGTACTTCCACATTTGTAATTTGGTACTTTTATATATGGTGCCCCTGCTCCAACCCTCTATTATCACTCCAATCTCCATTGGGATCTGTTCTTTAATTTCTGGAAATGGGATTAAATATCGCTGCCTGTAAAGGTCTAGTTGTTGGTCTATCCATATCTATTGTTTTCCAACGGGCAGCATATTGGACATTTCCCCACAGTGCTGCTAGCTTCATCTGAGTTGCTGTCCAATAGAAAGGAAGATACGGAAAGGCAAGGCCTCCAGTTTTCTTTGGTAAAATTAAGAGGTCCTATTGCACCCTGGGTCTTTTGTATTGCCATATATATTTTACTAATATAGATAGCCACCTCAGCAATTCCCTTGTTGTAACTAAACATGGTACTGTCTGAACTAAATATATAAGCCTAGGTAAAGTGTTCATTTTAACTGATAGTACTCCCTGATATAAAGACAGTGGCAACAAGTGCCAGTTCCTTAGGTCCACTTTTAGTTTTTGAATCAACAGAAGGTAATTCAAGTGGAACAGTTGTTTAGGGTCTGCAGCTACTCTTATGCCCAGCTATTTAATTGCTTGCAAGGCCTACTTCATGGGAAATTTATTCTTTGTGTCTGGTGGAACAACATAATGAAATATGAGTACTTCCATTTTGGTTCTATTCAAGGTATATCCAGATAAAGTAGTGAATAGTTCTAGTTGTTGAAATAGGGTGACAAGGGAAGCATCTGGGTCAGTCATGTAAACCAACACATCGTCGGCATATAAAGTCAATTTATGTTCTATCCCCACAAGCCTAATCCCTGAGATTCCTTTATGTTGTCTAATACTCTGTGCAAGGGGTTCTATGTACAGAGCAAACAGCAGTGGCGAAGCGGGCAACCTTGATGTGTCCCTCTCTGTAACTCAAAGCTTTCTGAAACATGACCATTCGCCCTTACAAATCCCTGAGGTTTGCTGTAAATTTTAAACAACATGTGTAAAAAAAGGGGGTGAGGAAAGTGAAGCCAACAAGCACCTGCTGCAAATAAACCCAAGAAACCTTGTCAAAGGCTTTTTCTGCATCCAAACTAAACAATAAATGGGGGATTTTTAGTTTGTTAATACGATTAATTAGGCCGTCTGACGGATGTTATCCTGGGCCTCTCTCCTTGAGCTGAACCCTGTTTGGTCAAGGTTTATTAAATCTGGGATTACCTGTTATAGGCGCCTTGCCTGTATGGCCATAAATAACTTATAGTCTGTATTCAAGATCGATATCGGATGATAGGAGGCACAGTTTGTGGGGTCCTTGTCCGGTGTAACTGAGATTATTGCATAATTCCGGGGGGGGGGGTGACAACCTCTGAGGAAATCACAAAATTAAATACCCTATATAGTAATGGATTCAGTTCTTGCCTAAATAACTTTACGTTTCCCCTGGAAAACCATCTTCCCCAAGACACTTCTCCGTCTTCACCTTCCCCAGCTCCTTGTTTATCTCTTCTGCTAATATTGTGGCAGTCAGCCACTCTTTCTGCTGTTGTGTTAGAGTCGGTAGGTTTAAAGTTTCTAAGAAACTGTCTATTTTTCCACTATCAACCTGGTCAGGGGCAGTGTATAGGTCTCTGTAATAAGTTCTAAAGGTATTAGTTACTGTACGTCTGATATAGTATTAAGGGACGTTTGTTGGGGATATTGCCTTATGGAGGTAATGGTCACCCTGGCTCTTTGTATCTTGAGTCTCCCTGCTAATATCTTTAAGGATTTGGGACTACCATCATAGTTTGTTTGGTGGAGGTACATCAATTTTTGCTCCACATAATAATCTAGTAAATTATTTAGTTCCCACTTCAGTAATTTTAATTCTTCTGTCCTTTGCCTCTCTATTTTCATTTGTTGTAATTCTTCTAGCTGTTGTATTTTCTGGGTCAATGCTACTCTTTTAGCTTCTCGGTCTCTCTTTTTCCTGACTGAGATTTCTATATATTTGCCCCTAAGTAAGGCCTTCAAAGTGTCCCACAACATCGAGGGTTAGTATCCTCGTTATCATTCTCTAATATTGCCTGTTTGATAAACTCTTTTGTCTCTTCCACTACCTCCTGGTCCCTTAGTATAGAGAGATTAATTCTCCAGACCGTATTCTTTTGGAAAAAACCCACTTTAATTTAAAAAAAAAAAAAAAAAACTGCCGCATGGTCAGATAACACCATGTCTCTAATCCAGGTTTTAAGGACACTGTTTACTGTTTCCTGCGAAACTAGCAAGTAGTCCAACCTAGAGTACGTGGCATGGACTGAGGAATAGAAAGTACATTTTTTCTGTGGTCCATTCAATGCCCTCCATGTATCTGTAAAACCCATTTCTTTTAACAATTTTGAAACTTGTCTGGTAGTTTTATGGTCCCTTTTGTGGGCTTGGGAGGAGGAATCTAATACTGGGTCAAAGGTCATATTCAGATCACCTCCACATATCACCTGTCCCTCTCCCCACTGTACTAAGGTAAGGAAGATGGAGCGGTACACCTTGTAAGGGGAGCCTGTGGGGATGTATATCGAGGCTATGGTTACTATGACCCCATTTAGTCTTCCATTCTAAAAGACATACCTCCCCTCTTTGTCAGTTAACTGATCCAGGTATTCAAACTGTACCTTCTTTGATATTAGAATCGCTACACCCCTCCTTCTTCCGTCTTTGTATGAGGAAGTAATCACCTGAGAATAACCAAATTTGCATAATTTTTATGCTCTATATTTGATAGGTGTTTCTTGAAGTAAAATAATATCTGTACCTGACTTCTTTATATATGAAAGAATTTGACTTCGTTTAATAGGGTTCGTCAAACCATGGACATTATCTGTATATACTGTTTACACTGTATACCCATTATCTGCCATATTTCCAAATATGATTCTCTCCATTGTTCGAGCTCTGTATTTTTGTGTCTCTTTTCTGGCCTAATAAGCATTGACAACCTATAAAGTTTTTCATCAAAAAATTATTTGTCTTTGTTTTCTGTCCCAATAATTTTTTAACATGATACAACCAGTAACATAACTTATTTACATTTGAAATTTGCTTTCAAGGTAGGAGGTCACATTCTCATGGACTCTGTGCCTTTCCATCTAAAATGGTAAGGCAGAAGAGTATAAACAACATCTGCTTTAAGGAGATTCCCCTTCTAGAGCCAGAATGACAATTAGCTCTCAAGTTATTAGGTGTAATCGCACCTTTGTCACGGCTTTCCAGGTATTCCACCTTCATCCTTCATATGTCCCCAGACTCAACAGATAATATACTTTATGTTATTTAATTATAGGGAGAGCATATAGTGTGGGGGGGGGGGTGGCAGGCATACCCTGTTGATAGATTTAAGTTCTCTGGGGAACTAAAACATTTTCAGAACAGCCCCCATATAAATTAAGAGGCAAATCAGCTAAATCAATCAGCAATAATTAAGCAACCCTGCGTTATGAAATATCGTAACAAAACTGTAAGGGTCATAATAAACCATCCGGTTCTGTAGATGGCAGCAGTATGTTGGACCTGAAAAAAAAAACTGCTTAAGCATTATTTTTTGAGAAAGAAAAATTATTTTCTAAAATACGAATAAACAGTACAGTTGCTGTCTTGAAAGACAAAGCAGTATTCGATGATACCACAGGGCATAGTCAGTATCTGAAATTATAACGCACAGCAAAAATTACATTTGGCTCTCATTATATTCCACAGCATTACAGAAAGAGTCTGATATGTGAGCTCTACTTGAACAGGAGTGTCTCTTAATAAAATAAAGAGCAGAAAAAAACCAAAACATTTTTCTTCCTCGTCCTGTTATTGCTGCAGGCTATTTCTTCAAGTCATCTCCTTCAGATAAATTCACAACACACATTAAAACCTAAAGAGAACCATTTAATGAGCTTCAGAATCCAGTTAAGAAATGTATGAGGGGGAAGGAGCAGTCAGCTTGTGCCTCCTTACGGACTGACTTTCTCAGATGTGTCTTTAAACACAAAACCTCTTATGTTGCAGCTTATTGCGTAGCCTCTTACTCTTCCTCCACACTGAAGCCCTTCACACCATGATGTGGCAACAAGACCCATTTCTCTTGTTAGTTAAAGTACTCACAGTCAACACTTTTTTTGCTGCGATGGAGTTATTTTCTTGCTCAGCAATTCCTGGATTTATTTATGCGCGTCTGCTGGTGTCAACTTACTTCCTCCCTGTCTCTTCCTGGGAAACATCTGCTGCCACTGAGGTTCCTCCTGTGCAGACTTTTGGTTCCTACTCCCCTCAATGCTGGGCACTGGGAGGCCCTTCTGCTTGAATGCGTCACAGGCACTTGCCACCGATGTGTACATTTTTACGCCCTCCTCCCAGAATACCCTCAATTTGACAGGGTACGGTGTATGGAAGTGAATATTATTCTCCTTGAGGATCTTTAGGGGGGTGGCATATTCCTGGCGTAACTGTTAAATCTCTGGTGGATAATCGTCATCTAAATACAGTCTGGCAGACAGGTATGTTAAATCTTTTTTTGACCATGCTCTGCAGAGTATGTCTTCCTTCACTTTATATGAACTGAGATTAAAAACAAGTGATCTAGGGTGAGCTTTAGGGTCAGTGGGTTTGGGAATCAATGATCGATGCGCTTTCTCCACAGAGCGCTGATATGTAGGAGGTAGATCTAATATGTCCCGAAGAAGGTTTTCCACAAAGGCATGAGTCAGGGACATCTCTGCTCCTTCTGGGAGGCCGTAGAGCCTCATGTTTTCCCGATGGGATCTCCCCTCTAAGTCAGTAAATTTTTATTTTAGCTCAGCAGTTTGCATAAGGAGCACATCCACCATGTGTTTGAGTTGTTGGGCCCCGTCTTCCACTTCCCCCACTCTTTCCTCCATTGTATCGAGCCAGGATTCCAGTTTCGTTAACTTCTGTTTAATTATCTTAAACTCAGTCTTGTTTTCAGATTGGGAAGCCTGAATTTCTCTGGGAATAGCCTCAAATCATGAGCGGGTTAGTTGTTCTGTCTCCCCATCAGTCTCATATTCTGTAGCATGTGAGCTGGCAGGCGAGTGGCTTCTACTGCAATCCAAGAAGTCCTGTCTTAATTTATTAATATCCGCTGCTTTATTTTGGCCTCTTGTCACCACCTTCACTCCCCCAAGCTCTCCTTTACTCCCTCCAGGCATTTTTCTCTCTTTCTTTTCTAGATTTGTATTAATAGGGGTTATTTAAAGGCTGTTGGGCCCGGGAGCTGTCAGATTTAGTGACCTGCTAGAGCCGTGACGTCCCCGGAAGTCTACATAAGTCACTGTTACCAAACTTTACTGAAACAACACTTGTTTGAATCCGGTTTGGGTGTACTAGTTTGTAGACAGTGAATGTTTTTTCTAACTGCTCCTGCTCATGTAATTTCAGCGATTTTCATCATCACAGTCAGCAAACATGTGTAACCCTCCTGAAAATGGGGGTTCCCAAAAGTCTTCCTTGGGCTTGCCTAAATGCCCACTGCCTGGCTGGTGTTCTGAGTCCTAGACAGTTAAAAGTGTCTACATGTGAGTGCCCTGTTAGCCTCTGTGCCTGTCTCTTTAAGAGCTGCCTATTTCATAGTGTATAATTAATCTGGGTAGTTTCAGGCTCGAGTCCCACCCGGGCTGCAGTGTTATTGCTCCATTCTGCCATTGCTAATTGCACAGTGGGAGCTCTACAGGGATCTGTGACTGTTAGCTGATTATCTGCTTTAGTAGTAAAGATATTGTAGTTTGTCTAACCTGCCTTCTTTTGCAGCATGGACATTTCTATTAATCATCACCATCTTGGTTCTGGACTGCTTATTGGGGGCCAATCAGTACCTTTCGGGACCCTAAAATGAAGTCTGTCCCCAGGGGTCTTGTGGGAGTGAATTTCTGTGGGAATTGTAGTTTTTACACTTTGGTGCCTAAATGGACCTAGAGGGGGAGCTCTAGCTGTGACAGACAAAAGGTTCAGCCAAACGAACCTTTTGGATTACTGGGAAAAGTCCCAAGCTGCCTGCAGCAGAAGTCAATCTGAGTTTGGAGTTTGAAGAGTGAACAGCTCGAGATATTCGAGCTGCTGCACCTGCGTAGTACCGTGGGAAATTGGTGGGAAGGCTGTGTCTGGCCTGTCTGCCCCATCTTCTCGAGTGAAGAAGCCTGCTTAATTTTAAATTGGACTTCATCTGAAGTTGCAGTTTTTGCAATTGGATCCTGATTTGTGACAAACTGAATCCTCCTGAAGTGGACCGAAGATTTGCCTCGGTGCAATTGGCCTGTCAGAACTTGAGACTGCCGCAGAGCATACGGTTTGCACAGAGACACTGTGAATTGCAACCGGACTGTCACCCGAACTGTGGTATTTATCTTGCTTTTACTATAACTGTGCTGAATGCTGATTGTGGGTCTTGATTTGGTTCCTCACTGCCTGATTGTGTCACGCTTGCTGGAAGCTACATCCAGAAACTACCAGACTGTTATCCGAATTGTTCACCTGGTCTGGGCTCTGCCACCTTGGCCCAGAGAGCTGCCTGCGTCACAGAGGAAATCATTGACGAGAGACCAGCCCAGGGATCAGCCCTCTGCTCAACATCACAAACAGGAATGACACCATGGTGAATTGTGTGGGCCCTGCTTCTCCTGGCCATCCAGCTCTTCATCCAGAGGTCTCCATTTCGTCAATCTTATGTCCTGCACTGGGTAGTGTGAGTAAACACCAGGGTAGCCCCCTGCAGCAACAGCTCAATTAAAGTGAGTCATCTGATTTAATTGTTTTGCCTAATTATCATGAACTGAGCCACCTGGCTCTGGATTACAAATTATAGGTTAATGTGAATGACTGTTTCCTTCCATCATTAGGGCCCTGATCAGCTGCAATGCTGGCCTACCCCAGGCAATGCTTCAGGCTAGCCTCTACCAACAACTGGGTACCTAGAGTGTGTGTGACTGTGTTGTGGGACTCTAAAGTGCATGTCAATTAACCTGAATCTTTCAAATCTTGAATCAACCACCAGATTCTGCCTCTTCCTTGTTACTGCCCCTTGAATAAATAAGATCTAAATCTTTTTGCATTCAAACTGGTTGTGGTGCACCTCTGTACTGTAAATACTGTGGTATTGCTGTTTACTGTTACAGGCCTTATTTTACAAGGGGTCTCCAAGACTGAGCCAGCTGAACCTGCCCTGGTGGTAAGTGTAACAAGAGTGGGGTTAAAACTGTTGTCAGGGCCAAATTGCAGTTGTGTATTCTGTGAACCAATTAGGCCACTAGAGGGAAAAGAGGGGGGTATCAGTGTCCCGGAGGGCTGCACCCAGGGCAGCTACACTACCACAAACACTGTCCTCCAGGTGAGGCACCCATTTCTAGTACCAAGGCCCCTCAACCTGCATCTGGTCACGCATACAGGGGTAGTATCCCTTGGGATAGCGTCACCTAGGGGTTACACATGTCCTACTTCAGAAACTCACTGTGACTTGTATTTAGTTCACCTGACAGTGCCAACACCCACAGTATAAACATTTTGTACATATCTTCAATTTTGTGTTGAAAATGCGATCAATGCAGAACTGGTGTGGTGGTAAACAAAGCCCGATCTGAAGGAGTGCTGCACTGCCCGACTCTACGCTTGAGTCTCTGCTGACTTCAGTCAGTCCTCTCTGTCTCTTTTCTCTCCTGACTCCCAGTAGACTCCCAACTCCCAGCAGAGCTTCTCTCATTGCCACCAAAGGTCAGTACGATCCGTCAAAGGCTCTGACTCATTCTTTCCCTGGGTTGCAGTGTTGAGCCAGTCAAATCTTCTCCCTCCACTTTCTTGCACAGAGTCCTTTTGTAGTTCCTGATTCCTAGTTGTTCCAGCATTTAAACACGCCGCCCCTAGCTAGCCACACCTAATACCTGATGTCAGAGCCAATCAGGAGGTGTACTAACCTGGTGGACCTAATTGAGCACATCACCCTTCAGCGAATCTTTTGCTGCAGCACACACACATATCCCCGCTGCCGAACAAAGGTGAAAGCGCACCAAAGGAACAAAGGACTGAATGAAAGATGCTGCAGCCATGCTGGCCAGCTTTGTTTAGGCTTTTTGCTGTGACTGAGAGTTTGGTGGAACAGGCACCTGGCAGGCACTCAACTAGGGCAGTTTTACCCTCCTGACCTGAAATCCACCCACATTTGGGAGGCAGGCTGGTGCCAATTTTGACCCCTGCAACCCTCGGGTCGTTGACCCTTAGGTCACTGACGTCAGTCCCTCCATCATGGCCTGACACTTCACCAGGCTCTCGGACATCAGGGCCCTGAGGCTCTCAAGACATGACAGATGGTGGCCAGCCTACTAGCATAGTGGTAGGGTTACCGCTTATGACACCAGTGACCTGGGTTCAGAAATGGACTCAGGCTGCCGGAGGAACGGCTGGGGGGGGAGGAGGATTGAGTGCCCATAGGCAGCTCTTCTCCTCTGGGGAGGGTGGGGATGCCCATCCCACTGCAGTACCACTGCCTGGGTGACCATAGGTGGAGTGCAGTGGGCGGCACGTGATGGCGTCAGCGGGGGGAGCTTTGAAGCGGTGGCAGCGTCTTTCTCGCCCCATCCCTAGCCTCCTAGAAGCCGACATCCTGTGGGAGGCACCAGAACACAGGAAATACCCCACTGCAGTGGTAGTAGAAGGGACCTGGCTGCTCCAGATTCCATAATTAGGCTCCCATTGGGGACCACCAGGACCTCCTGACGCACACTCTAATGGACTGGGAGGGGGTAAGGTGTCCCCCCTCCCCCCCGGGGTGGGTAGGCCAAGGCAGGATGGAGGTAGGTCCAGTGGCTCCAAGGGAGGTACCCAGGGCAGGACTAGGAGGTCATCAGCCTAAGATCCTGGAAGGGAGCCACTGCGGTGGTGAGAAGGGGGCAGAAATAAAAAAAAAAAAAAAAAACGACAGATGGTTCGTCGCACCCTGTGCCAGTGACTCCTCTGCCATAATGCTCCCTTCTCCTGTTGTTGACCTCAACAATATTTTGACCCAGATAACTATGGCCCAGGTGCACCAGTTGGGCTTAAACAGACCTGGGTCACCAGCAGCGTCGACCGATCCGTCATCGACGCCACTTCGCCTTCTCAGTCTGCACTCCACAGGGTGCCATTGGTCCCTCACTCATCAGACCTTGAATTAGAAACAGGTTGATGTCGAAGAGGAGCACCACCCTGACCTCATCCTCCCCAAGGAGGAGGAGGAGGAACCTGTTTTCTCGGGTAGGTCCACTGCTTCTTCAGTGAGTGAGGACTCTGTTAAACATACTCCCAGGTCCCCTCCTGAAGATCCTACCTTTTTCAGTGTCCACAGCTATGGGCTTCCATACTGAGGAAGAGGATGCCACCAGGAAGGATCTGGTGGACTTCCTGGAGATCCCAGGAACCCCTCCTAAGGTCATTCTTCCTATACTACCAGCTCTGAGGAATGTCACCACTGCAGCTTGGCACTGCCCAGACATGGTTCCTACCTTGCCTCGCAGGGTAGATAAACTCTATCATGCCCCTCAGGGCTTGCCTTACTATGCTGCCCAACCTGAAACTGACTCTGTGGTCATCAAAATGGCACATGACAGGTCCAAGGTGCCCAAGCACCTTAGCTCCCTCCTCCTCCCTGGCAGGGAATCCAGACAGATCGACCTTTGGAGTAAGATGGTTTATGCCTCCTCCACCTTGGGACTTCAGATTGCTAATTATTTATCCCATATGGTCAAGTACCAGAACACCATCTGGAAGAAGGACAAGGCTGCTGCACAGGGCCTTGCAGAGTGTTCCCAGAAATAGGAGGTTCTTAAGTCCTTCCAGGCCACTTAAGATATTAGTAAACCCCTCCTCAGGGCCTTGTATGACATTTCTGATACTGGTGCCAGGGCTGTTGCCACAGGTATTTGCCTTTGAAGGTCTCAGGCTTCGTGGCAGATGTTCAATAGAAGGTGCTGAATACCCCATTCAGTGGCTCAAAGCTGTTCAGGACGGATGTCCAGGACATCATTAATTATGTACAGGCCTCTGATAGCGCTATTAAGCCTGTCCATTTGCTCTACCATACCCATCCCAGGAGCAGACAGTGCCTGTCCTTTTGTAAGGTTTCTCACAAGTCTGGTGTGGGCTCCCATCCCCAGTTCACTTCTGCCTCGCCAACCTCCTCCTCCATTTCATGATTTGAAATGGATCAGAGGTGACAGACCAGCCCCAGTGGCTGGATCAGCCTCTGCCTGATTCCTTGCCAGACCCTCCTCTTCTGGTCCCCAACCAAGAGGTGGTGGTCAGAGTTCAGTTCTCCCTCCATCTCAATCAATGGAGAATCATAACTTCAGGTGCCTGGATTCTTCAGATTATAGAAATGGGTCACACTCTGGAGCTTGTAGAACAGCCCCCAGAGACTCCTCTGATGGTTCTTCGGGAGGAGGTACAGTCCCTTCTGCAAAAGAGGGTCATCGAGCCAGTGCCCAGACAGCAGAAGAACTGGTGATTCTATTCCAGGTTCTTCCTGGTCCCCAAAAGAACTGGAGATCTAAGGCCTATTCTAGATCTCAAAGACCTCAGCCTTTATATCTAGTACAAAAAATTCCACATGGTTACTTTTCCAGGTCTGCTGCCTCTGTTCAAGCAGGGCGACTGGCTGCCCTCCCTAGATATGCAGGACGCCTACCGCCTACCTGCATATCTCGGTTTGTCCTCTACATAGGCAGTTCCTTTTTCAGGGCAAACATTACCAATTCAGAGTCTTGCCCTTTGGCTTATCCTCTGCGCCATGGGTCTTTACAAAATGCTTAGCAGTAGTAGCTACTGACCTTCAGTGAGAAGGCCTATATGTCTTCCCCTACCTGGATAACTGGCTTCTCAAAGCTTCATCCTGAGATCAGCTCCTCTGGACCCTGGAGAGGACCCTCCAGCTCTCTTACTCCCTGGACATCACTGTCAACCTGTCCAAGTCCATTTTGATTCCATCCCAGAGGCTGCAGTATATAGGGGCGGTCCTAGACTTAGCACAAGACAGGGCCTTCCTGCCTCCAGACAGAGTGGAGTGCATTATTTCACAGGCTCAGGCAGTGGCTCAGAGCAGTTATGTCTCTGCAAGGGTTTACTTGGGGCTCCTGGGTCTCATTGTTGTGGCCATTGCCATGGTCCCCTTGGACATGCTGCATATGTGGGTGCTCCAATGGACCCTCCTGGTACAGTAGGACCAATGCACGGACAACCTGCAGCAGCTAGTGCTGGTCTCCTCTCTGGTCCGCAAGTTGTTCCAGTGGTGGATGGAACCCCAAAACCTATTAAGAGGGGTCCCATTCCTGATCTCTTCTCCCCAGCAGATTTTCACTGTGGATGCCTCTGACTTGGGCTGGGGTGGGCACCTGGGTTCCTTCCAGACTTAGGGGACATGGTCTCAAATCGAGATGTCCCTCCATATAAACATCCTTGAGATGTGGGTGGTTCTGTATGCCATGCAGACTTTTCAGGACCACCTCCTTCCGGGTCAGTCGTTGATCCAGTCAGACAATCTCAGTGTTGTCTACTACATCAATAAGCAAGGGGGGGGGGCGCATTTGTATCCCCTGTGCAGGGAGGTAATGAGAGTCTGGTACTGGGCACTGGACCATGGCCAGAAGCTCTCAGCAGTCCATGTCCCAGCCATACTGAACACCCAGGCAGACAACCTCAGCCAGTCTCAGTCCAGGATGCACAAATGGGAACTTCCATCATCCACTGCAGATCTATTTGACACATGGGGTCGTCCAGAGTTGGACCTTTTTGTGTCCTCACTCAACACAAAACTGCCCAATTTTTGCTCACTAGATCCAGGGCCTGGAGTTTTCTGGCAAGACGTGTTGTCCCTCTCCTGAAGCAGAAGATTCCTTTATGCCTTCCCTCCCTTTCCCCTGATTCAGAGGGTGCTAATCAAGCTTTAGATGGAGGGGGCCAGCATGATCCTGGTCGCACCATACTGGCCACAGCAAATATTGTTTCCATTGCTACAATAGTTAGCAGTGGACCCTCTGGTGCCTCTTCCCCTCTGCAGGGATCTGCTGACGCAGGCTAAGGGGACCATGGTCCATCCGAACCTCAGGTGTCTGAATGCCTGGCTAATGAGGACATAGTCATTGCCCAGTTTGGGGTCTCCCAGAAGGTGCCGGGCATCCTCATGGCAGCATGGAAGCCATCCACTAGGGCCACATATGCCATGAAGTGGAAGAGATTTCCCATCTGGGCTGCCAAACACCATCTGGACCCTTTTACCTGTCTGGTAAGCCAGATTCTGGATTACCTGATCTCTCTGTCAGACGCAGGCCTGCAGTACTCCTCTCTCAAGATGCACCTTATGGCTATCTCTGCCTCTCACGAGCCCATGGATGGTTGTACCATGGCTCAGCTAGATGTGTCCCATACATTTCTGAGGGGCATCTTGCACCTGAAACCTCCAATCCATACCCCTGTCCTGGCTTGGGATTTCAATTTTGTTTTGCAGAAATTGACCTGGTCTGCTTTTGAGCCAGCTGCATCTTGTGAGCTATGCTTTCTTTCTTGGAAAGTGTTGTTTTTGGTTGCTATTACTTCTACTCGAAGGATTTCTGAGCAAGGACCCTGGTTTTCCATTTTTACCGATAACACCGGTAAAAATCATGGAATCCTGCTTGGTTTGTGGATTTTGAATTGTTGTACCGGTGCCTCATGGAAATTGCCTGTCACTGCACAGAATCACTAAGATTTCAGCATATTTTTTTATTTTCTCCTTCTATGCCCCCTTCTCACAGCATCAGTCTCCACTTTTCAGGGATCCCTAGGCTGTGTATTCCCTAGCTTAGCCCCAAGTAATGCTCGGGAGCTCCTGTGGGCTGCCCCATATACCTCAGTTGTACCCCCCAGGTGGGGGGGAGGGGACCCTGGGGTTTCCCCTCTACAGTCCCATAGTGTGCACCGGGCAGCCTAGTCGGTCCCCCATGGATCCTGTTTATGATGTCTGGGGCAGCCAGGTCCCTTCTACCAGTGGCCAATGTGGGGAGTTTGTTCCTGGTTTTCTGGTCTCTGTCCCTGAGGGCACTGGCACTCAAGGGGATTCAAGGAGGTAGGGCATGTAGAGACATGCCACCACTCCAGATTCTGGCCAGTGTCCTCCCCTCCTGATTGGTCTGCAGCTCTGTTGCACCACCACCCATTTTCACCAAAGTGGCAGTAAAGCAGCAGGATCCACAGCCTACTCTCCCCAGAGGAGGAAAGCAGCCCCTGGGTGCTCAGTCCTACTCCCCCAGCCAGCCCTTCAGCAACTCAAGTTCGTTTTCGACCCTGGGTCGCTGGCATTGCAAGCAGTAGCACTACCTCGGTGCCTGTGGGCTGGCCCAGATTTCAGCATCTTAAAATGAATGCTGCTGTGCTGCACATTCTTTCTGCTTTGTTGCTTATAGAATCAGTAAGGAAACCACCCACACTGCTTTCTTGTAACCAGCCATGCTTCAGTTTAGCCACCAGTGCTTCCCACTAACCTCTCCATCAGCTGAGGACTGCTTTCCTTCCTGAAAGCACAGTTTTCATTTAGTATGTGCCTAAACATCTTTTATTATTTATATTACACTGTATGATAAAAAAATACAAGTATCATCACACGTGGGCAGGGCCAGTGGAAGAAGTAACCTGAAATTCAGAGATTTTTTGTAAAAATTGTGGGAGTTCTACTATAAAACCTGAGTGCTTCACAATAAATCCTTTACTGTTTTCTGCAGCATACATTAGTCTGTATAAACTGCTAAATGAATACACTGCTACATGACTATGTTTTAAACATGAAGGAAAGCCTGTGTTCCTAAAATGAATACTAAACGGGTAAGATGTGCTGCCTCTCTTCCAAACTTTAAAAACATCTGCCTCATGCAGTGCTTAATAGAATCTATTTGGTGAGCCACAGAAAATCAATATTAAATAAATCCAGAATAAACACATTTTATCTGTTTCTGGATGTAGAATAATGAAGCCTGATAAAAAGCTATTTACAGTGCTATGTCAAGTATTCAGCACTTCGGTGTAAGAAACAATAAACAAATGGAGTGGCGAATAATTAAGTTTTAGTAAAACGTAAAGTGTTAAATGTTCATAATTTGTACTGTAGGTACTGTACACTGTTACTAAAATCACATATTAAAACATTATATATGGTGGTTATTGTGGCTGGTAGTATAACCTAGAGGCTCGAGTAACAAACAGTGAATGATCTTGGTACATCCAGTAGACTTGGGTTTAAGTCCCACAACCTCCACTTGCATACTGTGTGACTCCGACCAAGACACTGAACCTCTCTAGTGCTTCTGGATCACCTCTGAAAACAGGCACTTCTGTCTAGTGGGCCTTACCTGGTTTACAAAGAATATAAAAAAATACCAATAAATGTTTACTGTATCATACAGTAGTCAGGGTACCTTGTAATTTACCAGAGTTTTACTCAGGCTGCAATAATTTGTTTAGGCAAAGATCAATGTTCCGATACATTTTATTTGTTTTATAAGTGTGTTTTTAGACTTTAGTTAAGTTTTTATTGTATTCTTTGCATGCGAGCATCTAGGTTGTAAGCACAGGATCACTGTTACCAACTAGCTCATTCAAGTTTAAAATCAGCAGGGCTATCCAGAATCTTCAGCTGTTTGAATGAAAACTAATCTGAAAGAGAGACATGTTTGCAAGGAAGAAACTGCCCACTCACAAAAAGGCTCCACAGTTAGCACCCCATTTAAGTGAATGGGACAATTTGCACCATTTCACGCTCCTGCTGTTTCAGTCTCTGTGACAACAAAATGTTTTCTGATAGATTGCTTCAACACAAATCAAGTGTTAAGTGTTTAAGTGTACTTTATTTATTTGTTGCAATTGTTTCACCAGGAAAGGCACACTGAACAACAAGATGCTCATCTCCCGGTGCGACTTGGGTGGGTACACATGGATATGATAACACGCAGGTTATCAAGTGAACAGTTAACAGAAGCAATAAAAAGCAGCATAAGGATATACGATTGCATGAATATACAAGCAGCACACATTGAATGCTTAGGATATTATAGTATCAAATAACAATTTTGTGACAAGAAGCTGCAGACAAGGTAAATTAGCACAGTAGTAACAGCTGTAAACAACACAGGACGTATATCACAGTTATACACAGTACATAGGGCAAAATAGTCCCAGGACATAAGTGCAAGGTTGGGGTTATATGCCAGCTTCTTGTAGCTAGGCTAATGCCGCTGGTCAGGCATTGGGGAGGGGATAGTGGGGCATGGCAGGTTCAGGGACAGGAGCAATTTGTAGTAAGGAAGTTTGCTACTTATGCCTGGCCACTGGATTTTGAAACCAAACCAGACAAGGATTCAAAAGAAAGCAGGGTAACATAAAACCATTCCCCCACCTTGCACTGCATTGTTTCAGTCAAACCCAAGTCTGCATGCAAAATTGTCAATATACTTAAGAGTATTGTATTGAAAATGTTAACACTTTTTACAGAGCTCAAAGTAAAAACTTTCGGGTGCAGTTTTTCAGTGGCCCTAAACATGGGGAATCGGACTAGGTAGCAGGGGTGGTGGTGTTGGATTTATAGTTTAACTGCTCCTGCATCTAACCCTTCATTGCCTCTGCTGATGTGAATGCTCGCCAACCTGAAAGTAATGCTTTTGTTTTAGAAAAATAATATGCCTAAACATTTTTCACACTTGGTGATTTAAAACAACATTAAAAGCTAAGTCCAACTGAACTGGGCAGTATGGGCAGGAGTGTCAGGTTTAAAGTTTAACTGCCTTGCATATAATCCTTTGATCAGCTGATGTAACTGCTCTCTCATTACATGATTAAACCCCCCCAAAAAGCTTAGTATCAGCACACTTGGAGAATCAGGTGGGGGGGGGGGGTCAATCAGGTGTCCTTAATGTCTGCATTTATTTAAACGTGTGTATCAGGGAAGCTGAACTGTTAGTCTTGCTGACCTAGTAGTCTCAAGGGATGCTTGCAGATCTGGGTGTCTTTGTGTGGGATCAACCAATCTGGTGGGGACTTACAACACTGTGTGGTCACCCACATTATAAAAGCAGCTCCCACAACCTGCTGAAATATGCCCCCCTCAGGTCAGCACGCAGTGCCTCTGCATCACACTCTAAACCCTACCAGCCCAGGGCAGGGGTGTCTGGAGCAAATCAGCTCACAAACCCAGATCTTTCACTTGTTAGTTTTGCAAACCACAAGCCTGCACCACTATTTTATTTTTAATTTTGGGAATGTTCTTTTTAAGTTGGTTGGGCGAGCTGGGCTGCTGACTGTGTAAGAGCTGACAGTTCCCCATGTTGTTGTTGTTAGTTGTGTGCCCCTGAGTAAGGGGGGGGCTTAGGCTCTGAGTACCCCTGAATTGCTGCAGAACTGGGTGCTGTTGTTACCCTACCTGCCAGAGCTGTATACCAGTGTGGAAGGGTGGGGTGCTGCAACAGCACCCAAGCCAGACTGCACACTCAGAGGAGCACAGCAGGTAAGGTGCCAGATACTGTGTGATGCCCGTGGGCAGAGTGGGGCTGCTGCTGTTTACTTCTTGTTTTCCCTAAATGAGTTGGGGGGCCTTAGCATCTGTACAGCCTTAATTTTGCTATATGGCCCAATTGCTGTTGACCCTCTACCTGCCACTGTATAATGCTATAAATCAGCTTCACGCAACATTAGGAACAGTCTCCACACCCCTCTAGAGCAAGTTCAGACTTTTAAGTACCTTGGGATCGCCCTCGACAGTGCCCTGTCTTTTTTGGAACACATTAATATAGTCTCCAAAATGATCAACAGTAGGCTGGGGGTTCTTTGCAAGCATCAACATTGTAGGCCATAAGAGGCCCTCAAAGCAGCAGTCACAAGTTCCACTCTCTCAGTTGTTGATTATGGTCTCATCATTTATGGTGCTTTCACTGAAACGACGTTAAATAGAATTCGTTTAGCCCTAAATAAAGCCTGCCGTCTGGTCTCGGGTGCTCACCGCAGGATGCATATGTGTGACCTTTACTCCATGACAAATTATCTCAACCTTAGTGACAGAACTAAGTACGACATCTGCTTATACGGGAAGAAAGTTAGCTTATGCCTAACCCCCCCCCCCAAACTCCTTACTTACCCATGCCCCTAACCCTCATACCACCAGGAATGTATCTAGTCATGCCTTCCAAGTCCCCTTTTGTCGAACAACTCGGGCACAACAGTCTTTCACTTACAGGGTTCCCAACTGGCTAAATGGGCTTCCAACCAGTACCCCTGACACACCAACGCTGGGTTCCTTTAAGCACTTCCTAAGATTGCAGCTTGTTGTGCACAGCCAATGTGACTGTCCCCCCATGTCCCCATATAACCTCCCACTCTCCACCTTCTCCTCATCAGAGCTTACTCTTACACTCACACCCCTTCGTGGGCTAAGTCTGTCTTAGGCTATCACCCTAACCGACAAAGTAATCTTCTGGCTGCCTCCTGACTAAAGTTCTTGTTATAATTCACATCACTCTAGCCCACTGATGTGGGTTGATGTTTACTGTTTTACTTTTCACCTGTTTGAGCGTATTCCATTTAACAGTCTTTGAAAATTTAATGCATCATTTGTGTTTACAGTTTGTTTGTATATGTATATGTGTTTGTATTATATTTTTTTGGTTGAATTGACATGAAACCTATGTAAAAGAGTCTTTAGACTCATACTATCCAGGTACTCGTAATCTGAGACTTAAATAAATAAATAAAATAAAATAAATGCCATTAGGGGTGAGTGGGTTGCTGCAAACACACCCAAGCCAGAAAGTATACTCAAGGACACACAGATGTTAAGACCCCAGGGGCTGTATGATGCTGGTGGCAGAGTGGTGCTCAATTCACATCTCAGCTCAGACATGAAAACTGAGAGACACCCTTGTCATGGAGACCAAGTAAAAAAAAAAGGCTCCACATGTTTGAGAGATGCATGATTTTCCATTAGAGGGTCTTCCACTAATCACTTGTGGATTTTTTAGGTGATGACACTTTATTTCAAAGGAGCAAATTCAGGCAGCTTTTTTTTTTTTGCTTCTCCAACCCCCTGGCCATCCACTCCTTTAGGCCTGCCAAGGCTCCCTACCACCTCTACTGAGTTCTGACTGCCATCTACATCCTTTATTGCTGTGTTACCGAGTAACCCAATGTAACCCTTCATGGGGTGGGCCCCCTACCCCTGTGGGAAGCTCTAGAGGAGGAGAATCACCCTGAAGGGCTTCCTGTGTATCCCGGGCACAGCACAGGTCGGCACGGACGTGCATGTCTGGGGCTTCAGGTGTATGGAGGGACCAGCAGTCTTCATCTGGTTGGCCAGGTGGGTGTTTTCCCATTTTCTTGGGAGCGTGTTGTTCCACATGATGTCAAGGCACAAGCAGGCATCCATAACGCTACCTCCCGCAGTGAGGGCTGACATGTTGCCATGCCTCTGGCCTCTGCCAGGGGTCAGCAAACGCTGAGCCACAAACCCACCCTCGCACCCAGGAGAAGGTAAGTGGTCATTGGACACTCAAGCCTTTTCCTTCCCCAGCTGACCCTCTGACACCAGAGTCTGTTTCCAAACCTCGGTCAGCGGCGTCACAGGCATAAATCCAATTCAGGCAGTTAAATGATAGGAAAAAACAAAGGTGGTCCACCTTAGTGGTGATGGTTCAGATAAATTCACATATGAGTTCTAACAAGCAAAGAAACCCAATAATTTGTAACTTGTGCATGTGGGGTGTGTGTGTTGAAAGAAGGGGATCATAGTGCTGTCACTACTGCCACCACCCCTGAGGGATATGGACTGCATTGTTGCTACTGCCATCACACCTGAAGGTCTGGGGCTATAATGCTTCTGCCATCACCACTGGTGGATGGGGAATGTAGTACTGCTGCCATCCCACCTGAGGAATGGGCCCACAGTGCTGATACTGCCATCACACCTGAGGGATGGGGAACATAGTACTGCTGCTGTCACACCTGAGGGAGGGGGCCCGTAGTGCTGTTGCTGCTGCCATCACACCTGAGGGATGGGGAACGTAGTACTGCTGCCGTCACACCTGAGGGAGGGGGCTGTAGTGCTGCTGCTGTCACACCTGAGGAATGGGGGCTATAGTGCTGATACTGCCATCACCCTGAGGGATGGGGAATGTAGTACTGCTGCCATCACACCTGAGGGATGGGGAACGAGTACTGCTGCCATCACACCTGAGGGATGGGGAACGTAGTACTGCTGCTGTCACACCTGAGGGAGGGGGGCCGTAGTGCTGCTGCTGCTGCCATCACACCGGAGGGATGGGTGCCGCAGTTCTGTTAGTGCTGATATCACACCAGAGGGATGGGTGCCGTAGTGCTGTTGGTGCTAATATCGCACTTGAGGGATGGAGCCATAATGTTACTTCCATCACACCTTAGGGATGGGGGCTGTTGTGCTGCTGCCATCACATCTTGTACCTAAAATAACTTTAAAATTGGTACAAGGATGGATGGATGTACAGTAGTCAAAATTGCTAAAATGCAGATTAGCAGAGTTAAAAATTGCTAAATAAAGTACACAAAACCAAATGCCGGTAAAACGGATTTTGGCTTAGCAGACACCGGTGACAATACTGTTTTTTATAATGTGCAAAATGGAATTTGCCCTTTCTCAATCCTGGTAAACCAGTGTCCCTGTTTCTGAGCCTCAGGCTCTCTGGTGTGAGGAGCCTTGTTTCATTTTTCACAAAGACAGGGTGTCTGCGCACAAATCCTAAGTTTCTTTCTAAGGTGGTGTCTGAGTTTACCCTGAACCAATCCATCCACCTCCCTGTATATTTTTCAGAGCTTGCCAATCCCTTAAAGCTCCACACTTTGGCACCAGCTTCCCCACTCTCATCCCTTAGCCCCCCCACCCCTGCTTCATCCACCCCTCCCCTCTCTAAATTGCACTTTTAGTTATGGGACCTCCAGCCCCATCCACCTCGCACTTTTGCCACCCACCCCTACCCACCGACAATAGCCCTTAAGCCTGCCTACTCCTTCCTGACTCCATCCTACCCTATACTAACTATATACCGTTCACCCTGAATCTTGTCAGATACTGGCCTATGTTGTCTCTCTCCATTAATGACTGTATATTTAATGCTTAGTCACCTCTGTGTTTTAAGACTGTAACCATTGTTGACCTTTGTATGTATGTTATCCTACATCCTTTGACGTGGAACCTTTGTAAATGAGCAGTTCTTGCTCAAAGGTACTTGTAATCCTAGAGTTTAATAAAATAAAATAAAAAAAAATCCAGGGGAAGCACTCCTCCATACTTTAGATGTACTCAGAAGTTTGAAATATTTGCTCTAAACAAAGGACTGCAGAAAGACGAAGCAGCTTTTTGTTTCTTTCGCCCGAGGAAGAGAGGGCATTCAGGTTTCCAAACAATGTTTGTCCAAATGGTTGGTCCATTGTATTGTGTTCTGCTACAACAAGCATGACAAGTAGTTCCCAGGAGTGGTGACAGCCCATTCCACAAGGGGCATGGCTACCTCTGTGACCTGTTTCAAGGGGGTCTCAGCTGCTGACATTTGCACTGTTGTCACCTGGAGTACCGTCCATACTTTCACCAGGCACTACAGTCTGGACATTGCTTCTAGAGCCTGAACAGGCTTCAGCCAGACTGTCCTTCAGGGCCTTCTGTCCTAGACCTAGGTGTGCCTCCCTCTGCTGCTCTTGTAACTGCTTGGGACTCGTTCCTATGGTGTGACTTGATTACTGAGATACCTCGAAGAATTACAAGAGTTACGTAAGAACTTACCGTAACAGTAGATCTTACTTCGAGGGGGCTCTTGCAGCAGGTAACACCTTTAGGACTGAAACCGGCAGGCACCAGGACCCCACAGAAAACTTCTAGCTAGTAGTCTATAGGGGGACCGCTCCAGATGTCGGCCCACCCTTGACGTTACGTATGGTATAAAAGGGGTGACCCCCAGCCAATTCTCAGTTCTTTTCCTGCCATCGACCCACTCGAGTCAGAACTTCGTGGACACCTTCTGCTGTTGACCGCCATCTTTAATCATGCTTCCCATGCTTTGTTATTTTTTAATAAAAAATCTTTCAGGATCTTTTGTATGTCTTCTTCTCCATCCTCCTCAGTTAAGCAGCGGTGATCGAAGTGTGCTTACAGCAAGCAGATCCCCCACAAGAACGGCCATTCGCCTGCTTGTTCTGTCTGGGCCCAGGCCACGACATAGAGGCCTGCCAGCATTACCAAGATTTCAACCAGTGCACTCGGCTTCACTGCCAGAATACCCTTAAAGCCTTCTTGCTTACCAAAAAGTTAACGGAGATGGAGAAGGAGCTTCACCCAAAAAGTTTATCTTCTTCCCCAGCTTCGAGGGTCTCAGGTTCGTCTTCTTCCCATAAGGAGAAGAAGTCGGGCAGCAAGGATAAGCACCAGAAGAGGCATAGGGAAGAACCTCAGTCAGCTTCACATTCTTGGTCCCCGATCAAGTCGGCGACCACTTCTGTGTCTTCCCCCCATAGGGGGTCAGCTCCTTCCCCCATGGCAGCCCTCTCTCCCTCTGGGCTCCCAGTGTCCAAACCTACCTCCCTTCTTACTGTTTTGGGAGGGGGTTCTTCAGGGCTCAGGACATCATCCCCAACCTCTTAGTCCCTGAAGCTTAGGCCCTTAGTCCCAGTAGGTTCTAAGCCAGGTGGCTCGGCCAGTGGATCTTCGGGCAGTAGGTCCTTGCCTGTTACCCTTCGGCCAGGGTGTCTGCTGATTCCTCCCCAATGTCAGGGGCTGACTCCACCAGGTGATGCCCAGTACATACGCTCACCTCCCACGCGAGAGTGGCACCTCTGTCCAACTCGGGAGCTAGCTCCCCTGTTCAGGCATCTCCTTCTCAGCAGATGCCGGCTGAGTCACCAGTCTGGTGCCAGCCTATGCCTGTACTTTTGACGCTAGCTCCTCCAGTGTCTCCAGTGATGGCGCTCCCATTATCACCCAACCTTCTCAGTTACTGGCCGGGCCCAATGCCCATCCTCAGCCGATGCCCGAGGGCCTGACGCCCGGTTCAGACCATCCAACACTGGATGGCTCTGTCCCTCAGGGACCGACACCTGGTAACCCGGATTGGCCTACACTGATGCCCGACTTACCCCAGAAGCCGGGGCCCCTAAGCCAAACCCCCCGACACTGGAAACACCAGCCCCACCGTTCAATCCTCCACAAGCTTTGAATGAGCTTTTTGCGGCCTGGTGGGCCTACTTTAAGGACAAGGAGACCCCTAAGGCGCTCTCCAAACCTACTCATCAGGGTCCTCCTTCTGGTAAGGAACCAATTTTCCCACCTACTTCTCCACCTAGGGGGACAACTGTGACACCGGATGGTGCCAGTAGCACCCCAACCAAAATGGAGACCACATAGGCATCCTTGCTCACCTTTGCCTTCCCCAGATTCTGGAGATTCAGATGGGTACTCCTCTCCTCCCCTTCAGGTCACAAAAACACCAACCTTCTATCGGAGCATGAGGGGACTAAGGACACCCCTCATTCCCCCCCTGACAATCCCACTTTTATGGATGTCATGTGGCACATCCAGCAGCTGAATGGCTGGGGCACAGAGGAGCTGCATCTGGAGCGATGTTGGCTAGCCTCCCTTCTCAGGAAGGACACTCTACCCATGGTTGTTCTGTTGCTTATTGAGTCATTCAAGGACATCAACAGTGCAGCCTGGAAGCACCCCTTTTCAATGCCTGCAGTCTCCATAAAGTCAGACCGGCTGTATTGTGCTCCCAGGGATGATTCCTTTTATGGTGAGCACTCGGAGGCATTAATGCTGCCCATGGTCGCTCAAGGTGCCCTAGGCCAGTTTTAGGCCCTGCCTTTTGGCCTGTCCTTGGCTCCCAGAGTTTTCACCAAATGCCTCGCAGTAGTGGCTGCAGCCTGAAGGAGACAGGGCCCTTATGTCTTCCCTTTCCTGGATGACTGGTTGTTGACCACTCCCACCAGGGACTGGCTCCTCTACACCATGAAGGCCACCTCACCCTGTTTCAGGACCTAGGGATTGCCTTAAACCTCCCTAAGTCCTCTCCTTGACCAACTCAGAGGCTGCAGTACATAGGGGTGATCTTGGACATGGCACAAGGCAAAGCCTTACTCCCTCCAAACAGAGTAGAGCACCTTCAAGTGCATGCTCGGCAGGTCTCCTCCTCTCAACAGGTCCTGGCCAGGTCTGTCCTAAGACTCTTGGGACACATGGCAGCTGCCATCGCCATGGTACCCCTGGCTTGGCTTTACATGAGGGTGGTCCAGTGGAACCTGAGAGTCCAATCGGACCAATGTTCAGACATCCTAGAGTAGCCTTTCCTGGTGTTGAACCCTGTACAACAGGCCCTAGCATGGTGGTTAAATTCCTCCAATCTTTCCAAGGGGGTTTTCCTGTGGAAGGAATCTCCCAGTCAGATTCTGACCACAGATGCATTGGGCCAAGGCTGGGGAGCTCAGTTGGGAGACTGTCAGACACAAGGGACCTGGTCCCAGCATGAGCTCCATCTCCACATCAATGTCCTGGAGATGTGGGTGATTCTGTATGCTCTTCAGGCCTTCCAGACAGTCTTGCTGCCTGGCCCTCTGTTGATCCAGATGGACAACATGTCGGTGGTCTTTTACATAAACAAGTAGGGGGGAGACTCATTATTATCCCCTCTACAGGGCAGCCATGAGAGTCTGGTCATGGGCAGTGGATCATCACCTAGACTTGACAGCAGTTCATGTACTAGGTGTACAAAACACCCTGGCCAACAGCCTAAGCTGGTCTTGATCCAGGACTCACAAGTGGGAACTTCTTCCCTCAGTGGTCGAAGACCTCTTCACCTGATGGGGACATCCAGAATTGGATCTATTTGCCTCCCCATCCAATGCAAAACAGCCTAGTTTCTGCTTGCTAGATCCAGGGCCTGGTGTTTTCTGGTGAGGCACATTGTCCCTCTCTTGGACAGGGAGGTTCCTTTATGCCTTCCCTCCCTTCCTTTTACTGCAGAGAATTCTTCTCAAGCTGCAATTGGGGGGAGCAGAGATGATTCTAGTAGTGCCCTTCTGATCGCGCCAGATTTGGTTTCCACTCCTTCAGCAACTTACAGTGGAGCCTCCGATTTCCCTGCCCCTGCACTCAGACTTGCTCTTCCAGGAGCAGGGGACCCTGGTTCATCCAGATCTCAAGTCTCTGCATCTCCGTGCTTGGCTCCTGCAGACCTAGCTGTATCCCTATAAAGGGTTTCCTCCAGGGAACCGGATGTCTTGGTGGCTGCTAGGAAACCTTCCATCAGGGCCACTTATGCAATCAAAAGGAAGCGGTTCTGCATCTGGGCCACCACTAGGCATTTGGACCTTTTCACCTGCCCGGTGAATTCAGTACTGGAGTATTTTCTCTCCCTGTCAGACTCAGGTCTGAGCTACTCCTCTCTAAAGGTGCATCTGTCTGCCATCTCTGCCTACCATGCACCTATTGAAGGCAAAACTCTTGCCCTGACAGATCTTCCCCACATGTTCCTAAGGGGCATTCTGCATTTGAAGCTTCCCATCAGGGACCTAGTCCTGCCACGGGATCTTTTATTTGTTTTGGAAAATCTTACCTAGCCTCCCTTTGAACCTGCCGCAAGTTGCAAGCTGCGCTTTCTGTCACGTAAAGCATTATTTTTAGTTGCCATTACTTCTGCTCAGAGGATTTCCGAGCTTCAGGCTGTGATGTGTAAAGAGCCTTATTTGGTTTTCCACAAGGACAGGGTGTCCTCGAGGACTAATCCTAAGTTTCTTCCCAAGGTGGTGTCAGGGTTTACACTGAATCAAGACATCCACCTTCCTGTCTACTACCCAGAGTACTCAAACAGAAGTGAGGCACTACTTCATACTCTGGATGTTTATAGGGTGCTTCATTATGACTTAAAGCGTACCTGAGCTGCTAGAAAGTCTGACCAGTTGTTTGTTTCTTTCACCCTCAAAATAGAAGGGGCCCCTGTTTCTAAGTAATGTTCATCCAAATGGTTGGTTAACTGCATTGTTTTCTGTTACAAGTACGACAAACCTTTACTGGACTTGGTTAAATGCCACTCTACCAGGGGCATGGCTGCCTCTTTTGCCTCTTTGAGGATTGTGTCAGCCGCTGACATTTGTGCAGCTGCTACTTGGAGTTCTGTCCATACCTTTGTAAAGCACTACAGTTTGGACATTGTATTAAGATGCAGAGCAGCTTTTGGACTGGCAGTCCTGCAAGGTCTCCTCTCCTAAACCTCCTTGGGAGAGTTCTGCCTCCACCCAGCTGACCAGGGTCTCTTCTTTACTGCTTGGGACTCCATCCTAAAGGTGTTATGTGCTGCAAGAGCCCCCTTGAAGTAAGACAGTACAGTTATGTAAGAACTTACCATAACAGTAGATCTTCAAGAGGAGTTCTTGCAGCAGGTACTATTTTCCCTCCCACCTTCCAGCTGGTGGCTGCTTCTCCATCATGGTTGCCTTTGTCTTTACTCATTTTTGAGGAACCTCCTTGATTCTCCAGTTTTACTCCTTATGCCAGGGTCTCTGGTGGGAGAACTGAAGATGAGCAGGGGAACCGCTGCTTTTATACCATATGTGACGTCGGGGATGGGCTGATGTCAGGGGTTGGTCCTCCTTTATAGACTGCTAGCTAGAGGTTTTCCATGGGGTCCTGGTGTCTGCCAGCTTCAGTCCTATAGATGTTACCTGCTGCAAGAGCTCCTCTCGAAGATCTACTGTTACGGTAACTTCTTATGCAACTGTACTATCTTCAAGGGGATTGCAGTCATCAGGTCAGCCTTCCCTCCCACCATCCCCATATTTGTTTTTTTTTTTGTCTCAGACTGGCTATCTGGTATATCCAGCCTTTTACTTAGGCCTGCACACCTCTCTCTCTCTCTGTCTCCTTGGTCCCCCATGGCACGGGTTTGCTCCCTTAGTCTCCAGGGGAATGAACTGAGGAGGGAGCAGAACCGCTTACACCTTCATAGGGTTGATGATGTCAGAATGGGTAGCCCCAGTTGTACTGCTGGAAAGTCTTTTGTGAGGATCCTGCTTCACTGATGGTGAAGTTCCTAGGTGTGACCTGATAACTGAGAACCCCATCGAAGATCTACTGTTATGGTAAGTTCTTATGTAAAGTTCTTTTTTATGACTACCATTTGCCTCAACCTCGGTTATTTTGCCTTGGAGTGCTAGCATTTTTAATTTAGAGTTTTATAGGAAAACTATATGCCCTGAAGATCCCACAGCTGGCATCGATGGGGAGGGAGGGCAATGGGATTATAGCTGACAGCAAAGATGGCAGTAGCTGCCAGAATATCTCAGTGAAGGTAGCCATGACTGCCTGAGCATGGATGGCGCTGTCTGGCAGGGTTGATGACACAGATCATGATGGGTCAGTCCCAGTCATTAATGGCTGCATACCACCATAGGGTGACCCAGACCCCAACCTTGACATTATAATGGTTGGAGAGGTGTTGACAGGCACTACCAAAGCAGTTGAAGAATTACCTGTATCACTGGAGTGATGTGATTTCGAACACAAGGGAAAAATAGTCTCTTTGGCATGCTTCATATGGTGGTGCTCCAATGACCAAGACTTGTATCATTTTTCATTTGATGTTAAAGAGACATAGTGGGACAACAATAATGCAGCTGCCGATCCAGGAGAAACCAGCAAGACGTCACTGGAGCCAACGCTAAGGAACGGGATGGCAATACTAAGTCAGAAGCTTTTGTTGACCGCTGCAAAGCCTTCAATTTCTGCAGAAACCTCTCCAACTTTTCAATGGCATGAATATGTGGCCTGGTTGAAGCCCTGGCAAATGGCACGCTGCTTCACGTCGTTTGAGAGCCTTAAGCTGCCGAACACACACAGGGAGCTTCAGCCTTGTAAATTTGAGTACAGCACCAAAAAAGCGGTTCCTGCTTTTTCATGCTACCCAATGATGGCATGTAACAACAAAATTTTGAATGTAAAAAAAGATGATAAAAATGGCATTGTTCTTTGTGAATCTGAGGTGTCGATGGAGAAGGAACTGAGGAAAGGATGGTCCACACGTTTTATAGGTGGTGCTGATATGCATCAACATGGGCAGCTCCTGCTGGCAAAAGTTTCTGAGCAGCTCTGGCACTAACAGCTTGTATAGTAACATAGTAACATGGTAGCTGATGGCAGATAGGGACCACTAGGCCCACCTAGTCTGCCCGTGTTCCCTTCCTGCATCAGCGGCTGCTGATCCTATTTGGTCATTGGCTAGCACCTCTTTTCACCCCATCTAGGGTTCCCTTATGTCTATCCCATGTTTGAATCCCCACACTGTGTTAGCACCCACAACTTCCTGGGGTAGGCTGTTCCAAGCATCCACCACCCTCTCTGTGAAGAAAAACGTCCTCACATTTCCCCTGATCCTGCCCCCCTCCAATCTCATATCATGTCCCCTCTTCCTTGTACAGCTCTTGTACTGAAAGATGTCACCCACCTGCACTTTGTTCAAGCCTTTAGGATACTTGAAGGTCTCTGTCATATCCCCTCATTCCCTCCTCTCCTCAAGTGTATACATATTGAAGTATTTTAATCTGTTTTCATATGCTTTCTGATACAAGCCCTTCACCATCTTGGTTGCCCTTCTCTGGACCACCTCTACTCTATCTATGTCTTTGCGAAGATGCGGCCTCCAGAACTGAACAACATATTCCAGATGAGGACTCACCAGCGTTTTGTACAATGGCATTGCCACCTCCCTTCTTCTGCTAGTGATACCCCTTGCTATGCACCCCAACATCCCACTGCCCTCCCCACAGCCTTGTTACACTGATTGGCCACCTTTAGGTCATCTGAGATAATTATTCCTAAATCTCTCTCTTCCCTGGTGACTGTCAACATCCCCCCAATCCTGTAGCTCTCTGCAGGATTTCTTCACCCCAGGTGTATGATTCTGCACTTCTTATTTGCATTAAACTTTGATTGTCACACCTCTGACCACTTTTCCAGCCTTCTCAGATCCTTTTTCATTCTTGTGACCCCGTCCGGTGTGTCTACTACCTAGCTGTGGTCCCTGTCCCTCCCCCTCTATTGTGAATACTGAACAGAAGTATTCATTTAGTATCAATGGCTTTTCTAGGTTCCCCTCTACACACACCCCTCCCAACCCTATGAGCCTTACAATCCCCTCGGCCTTTCTTCTATTGCTAATGTATCTATAAAATGTCTTGTCCCCTCTTTGCCTGCTCATGCCATTTCTCCCTCTGTCTGTGCCTTCGTGATTCCTAACCACTTTCCCTGCACCCCTCTGTCTCTCTCTAGGTACACTGCCCTATCCTAATCCTTCTAAGTCTCCCTGTACTTTTTGAATGCCCTCTTTTTTGTCCTTCACTTTCTCTGCCACCTTCTTTGTGAACCATAGTGGTTTGTTCCTTCTGTTTCCCTTGTTCATCAGTCTAATGCACTGATTTGTCACCTTCACTATGGCTTCTTTCAGGTATGCCCACTGCTTTGCAACCCCTCCCACTTGATCCCTTCCCGCCAGGTCTTCTTTGATCTTTCTCCCCATCCTAGCAAAGTCCACCCTCCTAAAATCCAGAACCCTTGTCTTTGTGTGACTCTCCTGTGACGCTGTACTGATGCTGAGCCTCACTGCATGGTGGTCACTTATGGACCAAAGCGGTTGTATAGCAGAGATATCCTTGATGAAGATATTCTTGATTCCCCAATGTGGCTCCAGGCTTTCAGTCTGTTACCATTTAGGAGTTTGAGCAGCAGTAGCCTTAAACGAGAACTGGGTATAATAAACCTTAAATGCCAAGTAGCAATCAAAATTCCAGAAGAGGCTGGAGACCCCTCTTAATGTGCTTTCCCTTAGAATTTGTTTACTTAATCGAGGTCTAGACCCACCCCCCATCCCTCAACATGATGAAAGATGTTATCCAGCTCAGTACAGTAGTAGTCTGAACTATCAAAGGAAGACTAGTCTGTAATCAAAAAAAAACAAAAGACCAAAAAAAAATAGCTGTAATTTTTAATGAATTAATCCTTCCAAAAAATGACTAATTAAGATTGGCCCATCTGTCTGTATCTAATGCAGTGTCAAGCAATAATGGATTAAAGTTTACCTTAACTAGGTATGATAGACTAGTAGAGATGGCCAGTTCCAAATATGTAAGGCCCTTAAGAGGTCCAAAAATGATTAGAATCTCTGAAGTAAGATGTCACACAGGCTGGCGTAAGGGACAGTAGTACAGCTTTTTTGTAGTTGATTTGCAACCCTGACATTTAAGCAAAATTCACCAGGATGCCCTTCAACTGTGGCATTGCTTTATGCATATTCTCCAACACTGGTAGCATGTCATCTGCATACATTAATAACTTGTGCTTTTGAATTACACCACCCCCGATGAATTTTAGTGCTGCTTCTTTACAAATTCTCTGGGCCAGAGATAAATTGCCAAGGCAAAGAGTGCTGGGGATAAAGGGCACCCTTGTTGGGTGCTGTTTTCCGGGGGGGGGGGGTCTGATTTGTTTTTTCAAAACTGCTACTGCTGTTGGAGAGTTGAACAGGGTTTAGACCCACATTCTAATGTTTTCCACAAAACCAAAACCGGGGTCAGTACCTAACTGAGATACACTCTCTTAATGGAACCAAAGGTATATTCCCGGGGTGTATTCTGTATCCAGTGATAATGCTGCATTGGGTATAAGGCTGTTTTTGAGCTAGTCAAATGGGAAATGTGTTAAATGTTACAGGGCCTGTGTTTTTGAGGGATAAATGCCACCTGGTTCAATGTAATCAAGTGGCCCACTACTTTTTAAATTTTCATTTGTTGTTTGATTTTTTTGTTGACCTGGAAAGAAGGACTCTGCAGTCCTGCCTATTTTCAGCCTTTGTGTGTGTGTCTGTGTCTGTGTGTGTGTGTGGGTGGGGGGGGGAATACACATGTAAACTGACCTTTTCAATCAGGTTGTTAAGCTGGTGGTGGTATTTTAGTGAATAGGGTAAATCTGGCCAGAACACCAGGGAAATTACATTACTCTTGTCAAGAAGTGCCATGGAATCTTTTAACATTCACCTGAACAACCACCAGAAGAGGCAGATGGGACCTTGGTGTAACATCTCATCTGAAAGATGGCACCTCAGGAGAGCAGTAACCCCTCATACTGCACTACAGTGTCAGTATTGGAATTTTACCTGGAGTTCCTGGGGTGGGACTAGAACCCACAACTTTAGGTCTTCCAGCATTAGAGGTGGAATCTGCTGAGCCAATGACACCAAGTTAATTTTGTAGGCCAATATTTTTGCCACTATTTTAGTATTGAAGTTCAAGAAGGAAATGGGTCGATAAGTAGCACCTCTTGTTGGGGCATTGCCTTTTTGAGGAAGAAACATAGACAATAACAATAACAGCAGAAAAAGGCCTCACGACCTATCTAGTCTGCCCAACCCTACTCTGTTGTGTGATGTACCCTAGCAATTACCCACTCCCCCTTCCCTCACTGCAGGTGCCTCTATGGAGGCACCCACAGTGGAGACCAAGGAGGATGCTGGGAACCTCCACAAAGGACACCAACAGAAGGGTGGCAGGGGACCCTGCAGGGGAAGGAAACAACTCCTGGTGGGGGACTCCATTGTTAGGAAGGTAGAACTGGGGGAGGAAGAGGAGCGGGAAGTAAGGTGCCTGCCTGGCGCCATGGCTTGGAGGGACAGGGAGCGAATCCTGAGGATTGCCGGAGCAGCTGCACAGGGGAGGGAGCTGGATGTCATTGTCCACCTAGGGACAAATGACCTGGCTAAGAAAGGGATTAGAGAAGTACAGGAAGAGTTTGTGGAATTGGGAAGGGGCCTTAGTCAAGTAGCATGCACGGTAACCTTCTCGGAGGTGCCGCCCATCTATGGCATAGGAGAGGCTAGGGTGTTCCGCACCATGGGGTTCAATCAGTGGTTGAAAAACTGGTGTGGAGCTCAGGGATTTGGCTTCATTGGGGACTGGGGTCCACCGTGGATGCAAGCCTATACTGACATGATGGGCTGCATCTGTCCGGGAGGGGAACCAGGATCCTAGGTGATAGGTTTAATGCTTCATTGGCAAGCTTTTAAACAGCCAAGGGGAGGCACTGGAAAGGAGCAGGAAATCCTAGCCCCCCAAATAATCACAGTAGTAAGTGCGCAAACACCAACATAGAGGTGTCGATAGGGAGAAGGGCTGGGGTAAATGGAGAAAGTGACAAAGGCAAGAAGGACAGGGATGGGGCAAAGGGAGTAAGGCCATCAGGAAATGGAGGGTAATGAGTACCAATGCCGAGTCTGGGCAACAAGCTCCTGAGCCGGTGGCCTTGATGGAAGAGGGATGCCTGGATATCGTAGAGTCACAGAAACATGGTACACAGAGAACCATGACTGGAATGTTAACATACCAGGGTACATAACCTACAGGAGAGACAGGCAGGGGAGAAGAGGGGGAGGAGTAGCTCTCTATGTAAAGGAAGGGATAAAAGCAACTGAACAAAAGAGTAAACAGGAGGAGAGGAGGCACTGTGGGTCACCTTGGAGACTGGAAAGGGCACCACAATCCGCACAGGGTTGGTACAGACCCCATGTCAGGGGAGGGAATGGACAAGGATATGATAGAAGGCATTCTTAGAATGGCAGAGAAAGGGAGATACTGTTGATGGGAGACCTGAATATGCCAGATGTTAACTGGAGCATTTGCTGCAGCCAATCCAAGAGCAGGGCCATTCTTGATGCCCTACAGGTGGCAGGTATTAGACAGCTAGTTTCGAACCCACTCATGAGGGAGCAATCTTAGACCTCATACTCTCAAACGGGGGCAGTGAGAGGATCTCAGATCTAGAAGTGGGTTGCCATCTGGGGACAAGTGACCATCAAACAGTGTGGTTCACATTAAACTCAGCTACAGAGTCAAGCCATACAAAAGTGAGGGTACTGGACTTTAGGAGGGCTGACTTTGGCAAGATGGGAGAGTGCCTCAGAAAAGCACTAGCAAACAGGCTAGAAGGAGGTGTGGAGCAACAATGGGGAATCATCAAAACTGCCATCACAGAGGCAACAAGCCAAAATGAAAGAAAAAGCCACTATGGTTCTCAAAAGAGGTGGCTGTGAAAGTCAGGAAGAAAAAGATAGCATTCCGGAAGTATAAGGTAACACAGAAGGAGCAGGACAGAGAGCTGTACCAATTAAGGCAGAAGAAAGCAGGGAGGGAAGTCAGAATAGCAAAGGCCCAAACTGAGGAAAAGATAGTCAACTCAGTTAAGAAAGGGGATAAAACCTTTTATAGGTACGTCAGCGAGCGTAGAAAGACAAAGGGAGGGATAGTGAGGCTGAATAGAATGAACGGTGGGTGAGAAGAGGGGGACAGTGAAAAAGCAGGGATACTGAATGAATATTTCTGCTCAGTATTCACAAAAGAGGAGGGGAAGTGCCCAATCCAATTAACAGAAGCACTTGATAGGGCTGGTCGATCCCAGTCCTTTCACAGAAGAAAGGGTTCTGCAAGAACTCCTAAAACTGAAGATGGACAAAGCAATGGGTCCTGATGGAATTCACCCCAGAATTCTAAAAGAATTAAGGGAGGAACTAATGAAACCACTGGCTACTCTTTTAATAAATCATGGGAGGATGGTGTGGTACCTGAGGACTGGAGGAAGGTGGATGTGATTCCCCTTCACAAAAGTGGGACCAAGACAGAGGCAGGAAACTACAGACCTGTCAGTCTGACCTCTGTGGTAGGGAAAGTGATGGAGTCACTTCTGAAGGAAATAATAGTTGAGTATCTAGAGGCCAGTGGAGCACAGGACCCAAGGCAGCATGGGTTCACAGCGGGAAGGTCATGTCAGACAAATCTAATAGATTTCTTTGACTGGGTGACCAAAGTAGTAGACCGGGAGGGGCTGTGGACATGGCCTACCTAGACTTTAGCAAGGCATTTGACACAGTCCCACACAAAGATTAATAGTCAAATTAACCAGCCTGGAAGTGGGTCCCAGGGTGGTAGCCTGCAAGTAAACATTGGCTGCACAACAGGACACAGAAGATAATTGTAAATGGAGTCCACTCTGAAGAAAGAGGGTTACTAGTGGGGTACTGCAGGGTTCAGTATTGGGTCCAGTCCTTTTTAATGTCTTCATCAGTGACATTGCAGAGGGACTGGAAGGAAAAGTATGCCTTTTTGCAGATGACACAAAGATCTGCAACAGGGTTGATACACAAGGAGGCGCGGAAAGGATGAAAAGGGACTTGGCAAGGTTGGAGGAATGGTCAGAAGTATGGCAGCTAGAATTCAATGCAAAGAAGTGCAAAATAATGCACCTGGGAAACAAGAACCCAGGGGAAGAATACACAATGGGTGGGGAGGTAGTAACAACAACAAAAAAGGAAAGGGACCTGGGGGTAATCATATCAGATGACCTTAAGGTTAGCAAGCAATGTGAGAAGGCAGTAGGGAGGGCTGGGGGTATACTGGGATGTATAGGGAGAGGCATCAGCAGCAGAAAACAGGAAGTTGTTATCCCTCTGTACAGACAGTTGGTGAGACCCCATCTGGAGTACTGTGTCCAGTTCTGGAGAACCCATCTCTGCAAGGACATAGACAGGATAGAGGTAGTCCAGAGGAGGGCAACTAAAATGGTGCAGGGTCTGCAAGAGAAGCCGTATGAGGAGAGACTAAAGGAGCTTAATATGTTATACCCTTGAGAAAAGAAGGAGAGGGGGACATGATAGAAACGTTTAAGTACCTCAGTGGAATCAACAAAGTTCAAGAGGGTAGCATCTTTCAGAAAAGAGACTTGCAAGAACAAGGGACACAATTTAAAGATAGAAGGAGGGCGTGTCAGGGGCAATGTGAGGAAGTATTATTTCAGAGAGTGTAGTGGATGCATGGAACGGCCTTCCTGAGGAGGTTGTGGGGTCTAAAACTGTGGGAGAATTCAAGAATGCATGGGACAGACATAAGGCAATTCTTGTGGGGGGGTAGGAAGAAATAGGCTGTTGGTTAACTAGGATCTGCGGCCTATCCTGTAGGTAGGGAAATGGGCAGACTAGATGGGCCTAGCGGTCCTTATCTGCCATCAAAGTCTATGTTTCTATGTTTCTATGTTTCTGTGTTTCCTTTCCACCCATCTTAACCAGCTTCATACACCTATCCCACCTGTGCTTAAGTCTCACTACTGTTGTGGCATGGACCACCTACCACGGCAGCTTGTTCCACTTTTCCACCACCCTCTCCATAAGGAAATACTTTCAGATACCTTTGTTTAATCTCCCACCTGCAAGTTTCATAGAGTTCACCCTTTGCCCATATTTGCACTCATTGGGAATAATACCTGCTGTCCACCTCATTTACTCTATGTGGAAACATCTCTCTGTCATGGTACCCTTCTCTGTCCTGTCCTCCAGCATGTACATGTTGTAGACCTCAAGCTTTTCCTTACAGGGCATCCTTGCTGCCACTGAATCATCCTGGTGAACCTCCGCTGCACTGCCTCTGCCCTATCCCTGTCTTTCCTCAAGTGTGAACTCCACAACTGTGCACAGTATTCTAAGTGTGAGCTCACTATGGATTTGTGCGGGGCAAAATTGCCTCCCTTCAGCTGCAGAGGTCTCTTTCTATGCACCCCTGCATTTCATTTGGGCTCCCCACTGCTTATTACGGTGTACTGATTGTTTTAAAGATGTCTACATTATAACCCCAAGGTCCCTTTTGTACTGATTGTTTTAAAGATGTTTACATTATAACCCCAAGGTCCCTTTTGTACTGATTTTTTAAAGATGTCTACATTATAACCCCAAGGTCCCTTTCCTCAGTGCTCACATCACAATTGCACACACCCATCCTGTACTCTTTTTTTCTAGTTCATAGCCCTAATCTGCATGACATTAAACATTAAATTTATCTGCCAGACTGTGGACCATTTTTCCACTTTCTCCGAATGTTCCCTCATTACCTCTAAACCCTCCTCATTGTCCTCCATGGTGCAACAGATTTGCTTGTCATCTGTAAAGAGGCAGGTGTCTTCCTGAATTCCCTCCACAATTTTGCATACGAAGACATAAAAAGGACTGGTTTCAAGACCAAGCACTGTGGAACCCACTTGTAACTTCCCTAATCGCTGACAATTCCCTATTTAAGAATGCCCTCTGTGTCCCTCCTCTTTGCCAATTTGTGACCCACACTGTGATTCTGTTCCCAACCCTTATGTCCCTCAATTTTTTTTAACCAGCTGCTCATGTGGGACTGAGTCAAAGGCTTTGCTAAAGTCCAGGTACAACATATCCACAGCCAAGCTTTTCATCAGCTACCTTTGTAACCCAATTGAAAAGGTCTATCAGATATGTCTAACAAGACTTTTCCCTAGTGAATCCTTGCTGCCTTTTGTCCTGGAATCCATTCTGCCTCCAGGAAAGCTGCTAGTTTTTCCTTTATAATGAGCTCCAGTGTCTTACAAACAACAGACATTAAGTTTACCAGCTTATAGTTCCTGTCTTGGCATTTTTCCCACCCTAACACAGGTGCACTCCATTTGCTAATCACCAATTTATTAGCCCTAGACCTGATTCCAGCTAACTGTTAAAGAAACCTACCATGGGTGCAGCCAGCTCCTGCTCTATTTCTTTTACCACTCAAGGGTGCAGCTCATCCGGACCCATTGATTTAACTACCTGTCAAGTATTGAGGCTGTTCAGCATCCTTCCATTTGGGTTCTATGTTGTTCTCCACCCCACCCCACCCCCGTCTTTGAGTCGATATTATAGAAGTGGACACTTGTATCATAAATACAGAGCAACATATTATTGTCTCCTCTTGTGAAGCTGGAAGATCTTTGTTAGTCAAGACCTCCTGTAATTTATTAGCTAAGGTGTCTGCATGAGATCTATAAAATTTGTCTGGGAAGCTGTCCCTACCCAGGGTCTTGGCAGAGAAAAAGAATATCATTACTACAAGAAATTCATTCCTAGTAATAGGACCTTCTAACACCAAGCTTTGCTGGTCTGGTAATTTAGGCAGGGTAAAACAGTTTAAAAATAGATGTTCTAGGGGCATTGATGTGGTGCACTATCCACACTCTGGCAGTCTTTCTTTCCCTTTAATTCCAGCAGGAATGTCTTAAACTAAGCTCCTCCCACTCACCTGGGTGGCATACTCCTCAGCACCACCCCTTGATATCAGATCTTCCTTTCTGCTCGAAGAGTCAGGTCTCCTCTTTCGTAGCTCCATACATAGTGTAGACCTCAGTTTCCTAAGTGCGCCATAGGCATTTTCACTTTGTCTTCTCAACTGTTTCTTGGTTACGGTTCTTGCAATGGATTGAGGAGAAGCCCTGTCCGGTTCAGGTTTCAAACACTGCATTCAATGCAACAAAAAAAATCTTCCGGATGGACCCACACTCATTGTGCATCTACTGTCTTGAGGCAGAGCACAACATTCAGGCCTACAGCCTGCGCAAAACTCTTTTGCCCTCATCCATCAAGGATCACTACGCGTGCCTCCTCCTCAGTTGGCCGGATGAACAGAACTCCCTAGTCCACTCAGAAGATGCCTGTGAGGTGGTGTCCCAGCAGTGGCCTTGGCAGCCCAGCTTGCGACCATGGAGTAGGCGGCAGCCCAAGCTGCAGCAAGTACTTCATTGGCGTTAGCACTGCTCCTGGCTAGGGCCAGCATTGGAAATTCCTTCACAGGAACAGTCAGGGAAATGTGGAAATCCCTCTAGACCCTCAGGGAGGGCCCTTACTCTAGCAATAAGAAAAAGTCTAAGAAATTCCTTTGTTGATCGTGGGACCGGGAACAAGTATGCTCTTTCTGCTCCCATGAGTCTCTCAACTGCTTGACAGCCACCGAGTGCTTGGCTTCGACTGAGCCTGTGTTGGTTGAGGGACAAAATGCTAGCTCCATGGTACCACTGTTGGGCTTGTTGGCTGTGACACTGGCTGACCAGCTGGTTGAGATCTTTCTTGTCCCGGTCGACTCATTGTCTGAGGGGATCGAGGACGACTCGGTCTGTAGAACTCCAGTCCTTTCAACCCTCTCCCAGAAGGGTGGGGAGCAGTCAGTGGACCCAGCTGTCTCCTCCCAGGAGTTGCTGCCTTCTGGGGTCCTGCTGCAGGAGCCAGTGCATGTTCTCTACACAGTCCTTCTGCCCACATCTCTTTGCCATCGATGATCAAGTCGCTGGTTGAGATCTCGGTCAAGATCGTGGTTGGGGGACTCCTCTTGCTCCTGATCTCGTCCATTGGTACAGAAGCGCTGCAGGCACTCCTCTTCCTCCTTGTCTTCAGATGAGGAGAGGTGCCATCGCAGGCTGCATCAGTGCTATGAGGAGCTGATGTGGCAGCAATGGGTTTTCAGGCAGGATAGGCCCCCTACCCTGATCCTTGTGCTTCCCCGGTCACTCCTGGTCCAGGCTGCCCTGGTCCTGCTGAGCCCAGTGTCTCCAGCACTGGCCTCTCCATTGATTAGGGGGAAACTGTCACCTAAGCAACCATTGATGGAGCTCCTACCAAGGCCTCCCGCCAAGCCACCGGCCTGCCTGGTTGACTTTCGGTTGAAGTTGCCCACTTGGACGAGTCCAGGGTAGTGCATGGTGAAACGCAGCCACAGGCAGTCTTTAAGGAGTCTTCAGACTCCAACAAGTCCTCCATGCAATCCTCAAGAACTCCAGGCTTCAACTGTGAATCGTTCGAAGAACTGACCAGTGAACATGGGCTGGTGTCCTTCAGGGCTATGCTCTGGTTGATCTCTGACTCTATAGAGATCCACCTATAACTGGTCCAGAAGCAGGCTAAGTACCCCCTCATGGAAGTCCTAGACAGGGATGATTCCTTTGGGGTCGCCTTCCTGGTGTCAGAGCTTATACTGGGGCCTGCACTGGAGCTCTGGCAGCATCTGGCCTCCTGTGTGGCACCTTCTGCCTATATGGCCTGCTAGTATGCTGTCCCAACCAATTCCCTGTCTGGTTTCTCAGATCAGGCCTCAGCCGAGGGGTTGGTGGCCAACTCCATGTTCTGCAAGACTGGTAATGTCAGAGATGTGGACAAGCCCCCTGACAAGGAGTCTAAGAAGCTGGACCATGAAGTGAAAAAGTGTATGCTGCATCCTCTGTGGGTCTCTGTCAGATGAGTTATGCCTTAGTGATGGCCAACTTTAGTCACTCCCTGATGGGTGTCCTTGACCATGTCCTCCCTCGCCTTTCTGTTGATCTGAAGATGGTGGTTAAGATGGTCAGAAACCAGGGTTGGGTGCTAGCTAAACACCAGCCCCAGACAGCCTTGGATATCGTAAGTTTTTGTGTCCAGTCCATGGCGGCAGCCTTTGCAATGTGTCACAGGGCCTGGCTGTGGATATCCACCTTCACAGTGGACACCCAGCACAGATTGATCGATGTCCCTTTCTTGGGTACTGATCTTTTCTGCCCTGGGGTGGACAGGCACCTTATAAAAATTGAAAAGTCCAATGCCATCCTTGACTCTGTGATGTCCTCACAGAGAGATAAGTCAGGAAAGTGGCTGGAGAAGAAACCCTTTCAGGTTCGTCCCTTTCCGTCACAGCAGCCCAAGCAGCAGCAGCACTAGTTGGAGCAATCGAAGGTCTGGTGGACTAAGTCTAAGTTTGCTAGTCAGGGCTCTAAGAAGCCTGGAGGTTGGGGCAGTAGGACCCCTCTGGCATCTGGTGCATGTGCCCCTTCTAGGTTGCTCAGTGATGGGTCAGGGGGTGTCTCCCTCCCGCCTGTCCAGTTCCTGCCCCAGCTCCCCATGTGGGGTCAGCTTCACCATTTCTGGCACAACTGGTCAGCCATCACCTCAGACAAAAGGGTGATAGAAGTGGTGGGCAGCTGGTTACCTCTCAACTTAAAGGTTCTCCCGCTGTACTGACCTCTTGCTCCATGGGAGTCCGTGGTGTCGCAGGACACACTGTCTACCCTCAGGGAGGACATCAAGTTAGCTCTTAGAGAAGGGAACCATGGCCTGTGTCCTGGATGCCATGGCCAGCCAGGGCTTTGTGTCCAGATATTTTCTGGTCACAACACGGACAGGGAGGGTAGGGTAAAGCTGGCACCCTATACTGAATATTCATGATCTCAATCAGTTCCTGAGGAAATGCAAGGTCTGGATGGTCACTCTGAACCAAATTATTCCATCCCAGAAGCAGGGCATGTGGTTTTGTTTTCTGGACCTCCAGAACACCTTCTTCCACATGCCATTCCATCAGTCCCACTGGCATACCTCTGGTTCTGCACAAAGGGGGTTCTCTACAAGTTCCAGGCCATGCCTTTTGGCCTCTCCTCAGCCCCCAGGGTCTTCACCAAGTGCATTGCAGTGGTGGAGTCCAGGTCTACCTATGTCTGAATGACTAGCTGATAGCCAGGCCATCCAAGGAAGTGGTGGAGCGGTCCAGGGACCTGGCCCTCCAGCTCTGCAAAGACTTGGGCCTTTTAGTAAACATGGCCAAGGCTGACCTCAACCCCTTGAAGGTGATTCACTTTACTGGGGCAGAGCTAGACTCCCTCCAGGCCAGGGCCTGACTCCCTACAGATTGGGCATCAGATTTGTCCTCCTTTTCCCAGACATTTCAGGTTGGATGCTGGCATGTTGGCTGAGACTTTCTGTGGCTGCTGGGGTACATGGCATCCTGCACTAGCATGGTCCCATGGACCTGCTTGCAGATGCGCCACTGGTAGTGGGAGCTGGCCTATCAGTGGTTTCAGTGCCTTGGTCACCTGGACCATTTGCTCATGGTTACTCAAGTGATGTGGTATGCCATACAGCGATTGCTCATCCCGGAACATCTTGAGGAAGGAGTCCCGTTCGTCTGCCCAGAACTGACCATCACCCTGACAAGCGATGCATCTCTGGTGGGATGGGGCATGCACCTGGGGGAACAAAAGGCCCATGGGATCTGGATCCCCAGGGAGTCCCCTTACCACATCAATCTGCTGGACCTCCGTGCAGTGTATCGTGCTCTGATGGAATTTGCTCCATTTGTTTGGGGTCAGATCGTGCAGGTCCAGAGAGACAATACCACAACCATGTACTACCTAAAGAAGTAGGGTGGAACATACTCCCTTTTTTTTTGTGTTGGTAGGCCCTTTGCACCTGGCCCCTCATGCACAGCTTGAATGCCAGTCTCCTGGCGATTCATGTAGCAGGAGCCTTTAACCAGCTAGTGGATGCCTCAGCCAGGTGGGCAAGGCACCTCACGAGTGACCCTTGCATCAGGAGGTGGTCATCCATCTGTTCTCCCAGTGGAGCACTCCCCTGGTTGACCTGTTCATCTCCTCAAAAAACACCAAACAGGCTGTTCTGTGGCAGCCTCCTACAATGCAGGACACTGGTGGGAGATGCCTTCGTGAGGCCCTGGACCTCAGGCCTCATTTATGCCTTTGTCCTTTTCACCTGATCCACGGAGTGTTGGTCAAGGTGCAGGGGGACACGGTGCAGATGATCCTGGTTGCTCCAGACTGGCTATGCCAGTTTTGGTACCCAGATCTCCTCAGCTTCAGCAGCAGGCCTTTGTGGTGATTGCCCCTACACCTGGATCTGCTGTCCTGTCACAAGGGGAAGGTCCTGCACCCAGACTTTCAGTCCCTGCACTTGACAGCCTGGTTCCTGAGTAGCTAGAGTACCAGGCTTTAGGTCTCTCAGAAGAGGTTCTCCATGTTGTGGAGGCCTCATGGGAATAGTTCACCCATCAGTACTATGCCTTCAAATGGAAGAAGTTTTGCATTTGGTGCCAGGGCAAGGAGCTAGACCCACTGGCTTGCCCTTTGGCTTGCATTTGGGATTACCCATAGTCCCTCTGTCAGTTTGGATTGAGGTTAACAACCCTCAAGGTGCACCTGGCAGCCATCTCTGTATAGCGGATGTGGGCTGGTGTGCTGACGGTGGTGCAGGAGAAGGTGTTCGGGTGCTTTTTTAATGGCCTTGACCACCTGACCCCATTGATGTATGAACCACCACCACCACCACCTTGGGACTTGTTGCTGGTACTGGCAGTGCTCATGGGCAAGCCAATTCGACCTGTTGCACCGGTGTGAAATGTCACACCTGTCATGGTAGACCTAAAGGTAGCCAGGCAGTGCAGAAAGGCAGTTGGGAGGGCTAGTGGGATGCTGGAGTGTACAGGGAGGGTTATCACCAGCAGAAAAAGACCAGTGGTCCATCCAGTCTGCCTGTGGGTCTCTATAGAAACCCCTGACCTGCTTTTGATCAGGGGTTGTACCCTTCCCCAACAGTTATCCTACTCCTTCCCCGTCCCTGTCCATATGTGATGACTATCCCATTCATTCTATCCCATGCATATTTGAAACCAACCACAGTTTCTGCTGCCCGCACCTCTGCCAGCAGGCTGTTCTGCAGTTCCACCATCCTTTCTGTAAAGTAATACTTTCTCACATCCCTCCTGAACCTTCCCCCTGTCAGTTTTCAGTCATGCCCCCATGTTGTTGAGCTGGTGTTCCTGTTAAACAGTTCCCCAGAGTCCACCTTGTTTATTCCTTTCAGGAACTTGAAAGTCTCTATCGTATCCCTCCTCTCCCATCTAGCCTCCAGTGAATACATATTCAGCGCCCTAAGTCGTTCCTCATAGGACTTTCCTTGCTGGCCTTGAATCATCTTCGTTACCCTGCGCTGTATCGCCTCCAGCCTATCCTTGTCTTTTTTAAGGTGAGGGCTCCAAAACAGGGGTCGACTGTAACATTCATTTACTAGCCCGGGTACTAGAGCAGATTGCCATGGGCTAGTGCAGAATCTCTGTTACTTGCCCGGCTGGGCTAGTGCAATTCCTCCTGTGGAAAGCTGCAGTTCCATTTTCAACCTGGGTATCAAATAAATAAACAAATAAATACATAAATATAGCTGTTACTTAATTTACAGCCAGGTCCTTTTCATGGAGGTTTAACTATGTGCTGCCTTAGCATTAGTGGAATGAAAAAAATAAATGTCTGCAACTCGGTCACCAGCCAAGTGCCATGGGGTGGTTTGGGACCCGTGAGGCGGGCATCATTCTGTTGCCGGCATTTTATGCTCTTTCTTCCATGGAAGGCATGGCATGCAGTGATGTAGGGTGCCAAAACACCAATGTCCAGCTTGCCCCCCCATGATGCAGGCCCCTGCATGTGTTTCCCCCAGCCTCTGCCAGAGGTCAGTCATGCACCGGATGCTCATCCACCCCCAGATGAGGAGAGCAGTCTGTAGGATGCTCAATCCTCTTCCCCAGCAGATTTTGCACTTTTTTGCATTGGACCCCAGCTGCCATACCCTTGACCACTCCTCTAGTTTTTGCAGGTCCCTGCACATCCTATCCACCCCCTGGGAGCGTCCACCCTATTGCAGATTTTGGTGCCATCTGCAAAGAGGCAGACCTTCCTTTCCAGCTCCTCTGTGATGCCACTTACAAAGACATTAAAAAGGACTGGTCCCTGCACTGGTCCCTATGGTACCCCACTGGTCACCCTCCCTTTCTTGGAGTGAATTCTGTTTATCACCATCCTCTGCCACCTGTCCCCTAATCAGCTTTTTACCCAGCTAACTATCTTTGTACCCACCCCATGCTACCCAGCTTGATTACAAGTCTCCTGTGTGCAACAGTGTTGAATGCTTACCGAAGCCTTAAAGTTGCGCCTCCATGCAGAAGTTGGCACACCTATGACTCTGCCAACACTCACCAGCACTTCTGAGGCTCTTTGGCCAGGGATCAACCTTAACCTTTTTTTGCACTAGCCAGCAGGGCAAGTTGATTCAAAATTGCACTAGCCCACAGATGGTTGCACTAGCCCTTAATTATAATGGTAAGTTTAGATCACTTACAGGAAACAATGCAAGCAAAGCCAAGAAAATACTCTGATTATTGCACCTTTATTCTGCTCCCATATTGCTTTCAGCTCCCCAGCAGAAAAAAAGACTGCAATGCCATCCATCACAGACAGTGAGCCCGCCCCCACCCATTGTTTTATACCATGGCTTCCTCTCTTCCTCTTTCTGTCCCCTCCCCCACACACACCAACCAGAGAGAGAATATCACAACAGCAAATGTTCAATTAAGCAGTCCTAGCTCTGCACACACACAATAGCTAACATCATCATGCACTTCACTACACTGTCACCACCACCCACAGGGCAATGAAAAGAGTCAGGCAGAGAAAGACACTCTCGGTCCCCACCCTATAGTCAACTGGAGACCTGTACTTTTGAAAGTTTTTGTATAGTCTCAAGTGAGCCAGGAGCACATCTAAGGTCTCTTTGGGGTGGGGGCTAGACAACCCTAAGGGGCTTGGGAAATAGAAAAACTATGACATTTTTATTTGTAAAAGCATTGATTTTAATATGCTCTGCCCAAACTATAACAGATTTTTCTTTAACATTGTCCTTTCATCAGCCCAGGGGAAACTACCAAGGCATAACACTATACTATTTCTGTTTCTGTATAGTATGATATATGCACCCTAGGAATGCCTAGTTCAAGGTTTCAAATTTTGTATTTTAATAAGGTTTATTTTTGTACCAAACATGATCCAAAGCTTTGCCTTTAGGCTGAGAGGACATGCTGAGTGGGATAAGGGTGGAACTGTATGGATGGTGATGGCTGGCGTGGTCCATTTAGAAGAGCTGGAGACCCCCTACACTTGCCAGTAATGGCAGCTATGGATCTATGGATGGTCACTTCAGAGTCTGGTCTGCAGTGGTGACCAAGAAAAGAACAGAGTTAGGAGATTTGGAGGGGAGAGGGAAGTTATGGTGAGGCTGGGATAAAATCCACCACCTGCAGGGTCGATCCTGTATACCTCTTTGCATTTTGTCACTGAAATGTTGGATACAAACACTCAAAATGTAGAGAAATGAGGGGCAGTGGTCTTAATAATATTGGGCAAATTGTTAGACATAGACACATTTAGAAAACTGGAACCTAGTGATTTAACAGCACTCTACCCTTTATCACACCCTGGACACTAGCTGAAAGTCTTAACAGTGGAGTGATAATGACTCACATTGAGTCTTTTGTGGGATCCCTCTCTTGAACTGCCAGATAATTGCAGCTCTTAATGAGTTGTTAATCACACCTGGCCATCTGGAACATTGAGAGAGATTAGCATGAGGACTGGAGAATGCTGACTGAATTAGTAATTACAGAAAAAAAAAATAAAAACACTTAAAATTCAAAGCTACAGCACAGGTGGGCAACTGAATTAGGCAGTGAGCTTGACCTGAAAACTGCACCCCTCAGAGGCATGCACCCAGGGCGGGTGCACCACCAACCCCACCCTGCCTACGGTACCGTAGAGACTTTTTTAACTTCATTAACAGCCATGAAAATCTGCACTAGTCAAGATGGGCAAGTAGAGAGTTAGCTGCACTAGCCCTGGTAAATTTGCACAAGCATTTGGGCTAGTAAAACAATGTTAAGATCGACCCCTGTCCTTGGCCTAAGATATGTCTGCAATGCTCCCTTCAACAGGATCGATGACTTGGATATATTTCTTCCACATGGGAGTCCTCTCAGTTTATGAGAAAGTTTTTGTATCTTAAATCTTTGCATACTAGTAGTGTTTGCTCTTTCAAGGCAGATGTTACAACTGCTTTGCCTTCGCCAAAGCAGGATAGTGCTGCAACAGAGTATAGGAAAAAAGTAGTCTCTCTTTTTCCCAGCTGCTATTTACAGACATGCTGTATTTGATTCGCTGTAAAGATAAACTTATTTATACAGAGTAGTGCAAGTTTTCAAGACCGCACAAGTTTTATGACCTCTGTTTTGGACTAATATTGTTAGTCTTTTCACTGCTTTGCTGGATAGTTCAGAACTCCACTATCTGGTTAGATTTGTATTTTTTAACCTTTTCATTTTTCATTGTTTATACTTGAAAGCAAGATGAGCATTTCTGCCCGTTTTCATAAGTGTCAAGTTTTTAAAAAGAAAGACAAATTACGTTTAGACTAATACATACAACAGTTTACAAAAATTCATAAAAGACTGTAACATAGATACATAGATACATAGACAGTGTTGGCAGATAAAGGCCTATGGCTCACCTAGTCTGCCCATTTGAGTTTGTAACTTCAGGGCCCATTTGAGTTTGTAACTTCAGTTTATGTTTTCCTAGAACTCTGTTGCCCCTTACCCTGACCTTCAGAATTCCTTTATGTCTATCCCATGCATTCTTAAATCCTGTGATTGTTTTAGCCCCCACCACTTCCTCAAGCAGGGTGTTCCATTTGTCCACCACCCGTTCTGTGAAGAAATTCTTCCTCACATTTCCTCTGAAACATCCTCTTTCCAACCTCATCCCATGCCCTCTAGTCCTGGAACATCTTTTTCGCTTAACAATAGTGTATTCTTGCACCCTGTTCCTCCCTGTAAGATACTTGTATGTCTCTATCATGTCCCCTCTCTCCCTCCTCTCCAACTGACTGATATAACAATTTACACAGCATTACAGGAACAGTCATTTCTGGTATCAAGCCAAGCTTTCAATCTGTGTTTAAATGTACAATCTGTTGAACAAGTTAAAAATGTGCCTAGAATAGAGTTAAAGAAGAAGAGGACATGGTAAAGAAGAGATTTCTGGCCTAAAACCTTTTTACAAAATGGTAATTGGAAAACAAATTTGCTTTGGGACTTGGTCCCCAAATTATTAATGCTTCTGGGGAAAGTGAATAAAAAGAATTAGAGAGAGAAAACCCCTCAACAATTTAAATAATGAAACCTTTTGTGACTGGTCTGTGATCAGCTTATATTGCAGTCCAGAGCCGTAGGAAGGCATTTTGGTGTCCTGTGCAAGAGATTAATTTTGTGCCCCCCCCAAAGAAAATGAGCTGGGGGTCTGGGTGCCGCAGGGTCCCCAGAAGCTCTGGGGTGTTTACATGCTCTGTGGTGAGTTTGGGGGTTTTTCTTGAAGGAAAAACATGCTTTTGTTATATGTTCCCAACCCCTGATTTCAGGGAAAATTTTGCTCCCATAGAATCTGAGGTGTGGGAGTGTGAGACTCTGGTTTAACACTATTTAAAAAACATTTTTATTATAATAGTAATAAAGCACTCCCAGGGGTTATGTTAATGGTCAGTTAATCACCCTCTGGGAGCATGTAGCACTCAGCTATGCCTCGTGCCACATTACACCCCTAGAGGGTGATTAATAGACCATTAACATAACCCCTGGTCATCATGTCTTATTGCTTAATAAGCCACATCCTCACCCTGGTGTGCCTTATTGCCTGAATCACCCACAATAATGGGACGTGGTTTCTTCCTGTCAGCATTCCATCATCTAGCACTGCTGAATGACTAGAATGATACATTCATATTTAAAACCAACATTATTAAACTGTTGGTGGAAGAATTGTTGTCTGTTTTATTAAAAAATATCCTTCTAAATGAGGAAAACATTCAAAAGTATTCTTTAAGTTTAAAATTTTTCTTTATAAATATTAGCAATAAGGCATTACAGGAATTATTAAATCAGTTAATCACTCCCTAGGAGCAGCACTGACATCATTCGGCTGTGCATCGTGCCACATTACACCCCTAGGGTGATTAACAGATTGTTAATTTAACCCCTGGTCTGGTCATGACTTCTTGCTTATAGTGGACAATGTATGGTCTTTGGTTAATAACCACACTGTAAACAGTTGGAAGGCTGCCATAACGGGGCCATTGTAACACTCCCGAGAGCTTGCTCGAGAGGTTTTCAGATGCCATGGCAACCCTAAGAAGTGCTTTCCGTGTGGTTGTTAACCAAAGACCATATACCATTAAGTACTGTTTGCCTGCTACCCAGTGCCTGGGTGTCTGGGCTGCTGGCAGTGGCCACTGGCCAGGCTGTGAGGCTGGCCTTTAGTGGACTGTGTGATTTCAGATTAGTAGGGTTAGGGTAACAGCCGGTAGTAGTGATACTGAGTACTTACCCTCCGGGGCCCTCCCAGGCCATACTCTATTATACAGTAGTTTATCATTTTTTTCAGGGGGGGCAATAAACACTTTGAGAACTGAGATCAGTTATGTGAATGAAATCAAAATATCAAATGTCCTGTGAAAATGAACTGTTATTTATCTCCTCAGTGTAAACTGCTGCACATACACAGTACAGGTACAGCTGTGGGAACTGATTTACTAGTGTGTGATTTTATGTCCCATTAGTTCAGCAGGCCTGGCTCTTTGCCCCTGTAAATGCACTGCCACTGTTACTCTGTGCAGCATATTAATTATTATGAACGGTGTTCAGTGCCACTGTGCCACAAGGACCGATCTTGGATGGATTATCTTTAGCTGAAGCCCAAACCACACTGTAGTAGTGTTGCATCAAACTCAAAGACAACTAGTCAAACACTGGCTGTGGCTGCACACAAATGAACCATCTGGCTAGCTATAATTTAAATAAAAATTAAAAAAAACTTCCGATATGCATTTTTTTGTCATCAGTTTTTGCTCTGTATGATTTTAATGATCAGTAAAGGTAAAGTTCAGTTACCAATACGAGTGAGTGACTAAGGGAGTCAGTCAGAAGATGATCAAGCACTGACTGGCTCTCTGACTGGGATGGCCCACCACTGCGGGGCTCCACTAGAGCGGGAGCCGTGAGGAGGGAGCAGTCAGCAGTGACCCAGTCAGTCAGCAACAGAGAGAGAAAACACAACAGAGCCGAGTCAGCAGACAGGTGGGCCTGCTAGCAGGCCAGGTTCCAGACCAGTCCACGTCCACCAACAGATAGATACAAGATCTAGATGCTGGTCCCCTCTCTCTCACAGCTGGGTGCGATAGTGGAGCTGGAGCATACATGCCGTGGACTTGTGGAGAACGGTCAGACTTAGAGCCATGGTGGTGGAGCAGACTGATGGAGGTCCTGGGAGTCTCAGTGAAAGGCAGCGGATGGCCAGGGGCAGGTGCTGCCAGGGCGTGAACATGTGACCCCCCCACCGGCTTGTTGGTTCTTCCGCGGATGTGCCCCTGCTGACTGAATTAGTAATTACAGAAAAAAAAAATAAAAACACTTAAAATTCAAAGCTACAGCACAGGTGGGCAACTGAATTAGGCAGTGAGCTTGACCTGAAAACTGCACCCCTCAGAGGCATGCACCCGGGGCGGGTGCACCACCAACCCCACCCTGCCTACGGTACCATTGCAGGCCCTTTGGCAGTAGTTCTGATAATCTCCCATGGAGGTGGGCACATTTCTTCTCAACAAGGGAATAAGGGAATCATAGGGTACGCTGGCTAATATAGGGCCCTATGCACAAAGGTGTGTAGTGGGTACATGCCATGTATCCCTGACGGCTAGCCCACTCCATACCTGCCCACATCCACTGCACCCCCTGTTTGGCATTCACTATTGGATGTCTTCCCCTGCATCCACACTGGATCCCCAACGGCATGCAGACCCATGCGTGGGGGGTGGTGGTCCGGGGGAGGCGCAGGAGGCATTCCCACACTTCGCGGGATGCACGAATGTGTGGAGTGACGGGCGTAGGTGTTGGTGCCTATGCCAGGTCAGGGCTGCTGTAAAGGCAGGGGGGCCAGGTACGCAGCCCCCCCAGAGTTAAAGCCATGGGCTGCGGCGGCACGGCAGGACTGTGCACTTCCCCCACAATGGATGCCCCAGCATGTAGGGCACACCTGGAGGCCAACGGGCTGTCAGACGTGAACCTGACCCCCACACCACTTGTGGCGCACTACACACTGGACTCTCCACTAGTGCCCACAGGGGTTCTAGGCCAGACAGCTGATTGGCCACCTGACCAGATCCACGGCGTGGCACCCAACTGCTCCCATGGGCCTGTGCACCAGGGGGTGGTGGCCACTCTTCATGAATGTGGCCTCCTGCGGGTGCAGAGCTGCGCGGGTGGGGCATGCACCTCAGGCACGTATTACCTGCCCGTTAGTGCATAGGGGCTGTCGTGAGTAGGGAGTTCCTATAAATGAGTATGTGGCACAGCATAATTATTCAGCCCTGCTTATGAATTGGGGGAGGGCATGATGGACCTAGAGTCCCTTCTGATCTTAAAACTATGATGTTTCCCTCACAGAGGGAGATTGGGACACCATATTTAAAAAGGAGATGTGTTGTTCAGTAAATAATAGATTGAGGGCAGTTCAGTATAATATTTTAAACAGAATCTATTTTATGCCAGTAAGGGCAGTTACAATTAACCCCTCAAAATCCAATTTATGCCCCAAATGTAATGCCCAAATTGGGACTTTTATTCATATGGTGTGGGCTTGTTCCAAAGTAGCAGCATTTTGGCAGGACCTTGTTAATACACTGTCTAGAGTACTGGGTCTACACAAATCTATGGATGCGGTAGATGTTCTCCTGGGCTTGCCTGGCAGAGATCAGAGGAGAGTCTTGGTTGATCACCTGTAATGGAGATTGGGCTTAGTGGTGGGGAAGCAGGTGCTGGCCCATCACTGCTGACTGGACTCTGTCCCTACGCTGGCTCACAGAATAAACTCTCTTCTTTTATGCATGAAGTTAGAGCATACCCAATATGAGACCAAGGATCCGCTCAAAAAATACCACCAGGTTTGGGGCCTACTTGAGAAAGTGCTCCGTGATCATGGTTTCCCACCTTCTGATGTCAGATTCATGAACAGCTTAAGCAACCTCCTGTTGACATTCCATACTTCGATTGTATTCTTGTGTCAAGTAACAAGCTTTTAAATTGCATCCACCACTGGGTTTGTCATTTACCTTGTGTTTTAAAACTCTATCACTGTTTTGTAAGATAAGTGATTTAACAATGTGTACAACTTTGTTTAACTCTGCTGTATCTTGGTATTAAATAAAGTTTACAAAAAAAACAAAACTATGACATTGCTATGTGGGTAGTGATGCATATGAGAAGTCCTACTGGAGCCACCACTGCCAACGGCATAAGTAAAGACATCTGTGGCTTGGAACCACTGCTGCTGCTGCTAGCATTGGCCTGAGGAGGCCATGAAGGCTATAGTTCTCACACTTCCTGGCACTAAAAACCAAGATGGTCTGTCCTCAGCTAACCAAAATTATGGTGGCAAGGAAGAATCCTAAAATGAGGGTGGGGGTGGAAAAGCATAGAACCATACCACAGTAACACAACAGTAGCATAGTAATTTAAGGTGGGATAGTCCATGTCCACATGTCTGCCCTCTAACCCATCTATATAAGCAGGAATTAAATAAGTAAACTGTGCAAAGGCATGTCAGTTTATAGGTGTTCCCTTAGTAAGCCGAAATGTGTCCGGGCTTACTTCAAAGGCCTGTTCTGTCTTCATGTCCACTGTCTGCTCCTGTAGGCTGTTCCATAGATTCACTACACTCTGAATATTAAAGTGCCTGCTAATATTAGCCCTTAATTTACCACATTTGAGCTGAAGGGCATGCCTCGCATCCCACTGCAGGACACCAGATTAAACATCTCTGACAGTTTGGAGCTTGTCAGTTCTTTACAGTTTGCGAAAGACTGATATCATGTCCCCTGTCTGTCTCTTTTTTTCTCCAGAGCGAACAAGGATACATAAACCATCTTTTTTACAGTATTTTTTTTTTTTTGTAAATTACTCCACAGGCTTGTGAAGGACAGGATTTTGTTTACATTTATACCGAAACTGCATTTATTAAAGTAGGATAAATGCAGTTTCATATAATCAGAAAATTGTAAACAAAGCCTCTTCTGATTCAAAAATCCTGCTCTCTGAATTCTAAAATGGCTTCCATGATGATGTCACTCTTGATAGAGATGACAGCTGTGTTCTAGCTCTTCTAACTGTTTTCAAATGCAAATAACTTTAAAATGAAAAATGATAGCCAGGTACTGTGAGCACGAAAGTTGTTCAGCACAAAAATATCTACAAAATGAGTGGTGTTTCATTTATAGATACCTTTAAGTTTTTTTTTTTTAATTAGCAAAAAAAGCAGCAGACAATTCAACTGTTTGTCACTTTTTCAATGAACAAATGTAAATAATTTTAAAATAAAAAATGATAGAATGGTACTGTGAGCATGACATTTGTTCAGCATAAAAATATCTACAAAATGAATGGTATTTCATTTATATATACCTTTTAGTTTTTTTATAATTAACAAAAAAAAGGCAGAAAATTATTGATTTTTCACATTTTGCAACAATCAAGTGCAAATAGCTTTAAAACAAAAATTATAGCATGGCACTTTGAGCACAAAAGTTGTTCAGTATAAAAATATCTACCAAATGATGGTGTTTCGTTTATGGATACCTTTTAGATTTTTTTTATAATCAGCAAAAAATGGCAGCAATTTCCATTTTTTTCACTTTTTTGGAGGTATGGAATAAATGGATTATGCTACCTCCATACTGGAAATATTGTTGATACTTTTTGTTCCCATGCCAATTGGCCTGATGACATCATGTGTGGTTTTGCCACTCGTGATGTCATTAGGTCAATAGGCACTTGAACAAAAAATAGCAACAAAATTTCCAGTAGGAGGGCAGCATATCCCTTATACTGTGTATTCTTTGCAAAAAAATCTCTGTTAATGCATCAGTTAGAGTTGCTATTAAAGTGGCAGTAGTATGGAAATTTGATGTTAGGGTTTGCAACATAAAGCAATTTAGTATTGTTGCACAACCTGCCATATATTAGTGTTTACTTACGATTTACAGTGTGATCCTATGGGAATGATCTACCAGACTTCACAGGTGGTTTAAGGCCTTCGTCTGTGCTTCATGCCTCACAACCCACCTTGGGCATGTGGTAATTTAGCATTGCATCACACCCTGTCATGTGTTATTCCTTGCTTACAATTTACATTGTGATCCTAAGGGAATTTTTTTACTGCACTTCCCAGGTGGTGTGCAACTGTGCACGTGCATCCATGGCTACAGAAGCACTTGTTTGTCTTACCTGATGATGGATGTCTGTGGTTGTTTGTGTTTCCTTTCCCCCTTTGGCTGCTTTGGAGGGGGTGGTGTGGAGCTAGTGTTTAAACCCCTAACAACACATTTCCATACTATTGCTGCTTAAATAGCGACTCAAACTGATGCATTAATGGAGTTTTTGCAAATAATTTATCAGGGATATACTACTCCCCTACTGGAAATACTGTTGATATTTTTTGTTTGAGTGCCAAATGACCCGATGACATCACGAGTAGTGAAACCACAAGTGATGTCGTCAGATCAATCAGCATGAGAACAAAAAATATCAACAATATTTCCAGTAGGGAGGCAGCATAATTCATTTATGCCATACCTCCAAAAAAGAGAAAAAAACATTGAATTTGCTGCCATTTGTTGCTGATTATGAAAAATCAAAAACGTATCTATAAATGAAACACCACTCATTTGGTAGGTATTTTTGTACTAAACAACTTTTGTGCTCAAAGTACCATGCTGTCATTTTTGTTTTAAATTTATGTGAACCCTGATAGACTGGATCTTGACCAATCGTACTGACAGAATTAGGGCTGTAAGCACCTTGGTGGATTTCATAAGTGAACACTCCCCCATTTTCTGTACCTGGAGTCCCTCAATTATACCTTCCCCACTGCCCAAATACATCACATTTAGAAACTTCACTGGACTGGATCAAACCAAGTTCCTACTTTAGGTCTCCTCTATTGACTGGTCTTTCCTCTACTCAGCTACTGACCTGCAGACGGCACTTGATTACTTCCTCACTCATTTTAGGGCTCTCCAGGACAAGCATATCCCTCTTATCACTAGATGGATCTGAGGCAGGCAAACAAAATGGCTCCACAAGGATCTGCTTGTCCTACTCCATGCTAGGGACAAAAGCTGGAGAAGCTATAAAAGATCAGGTCTCCCAGCTGACTATAACAGTTATAGGGCACAAAGAAACTCCTGTAAGAGGCAAATCAGGCTAGCTAAAAGTAACTACTGCAAAGAAATCCTACTTGATGCTGCAGGGGACTCCAGAAAGTCCTGGTCACATGTTAAAACCTTTCTGGGGACCCAAAAATCCTACCCTGCCAATGATATGGTCCTTAATGGTGTACATTGCAATGACCCAATAACCATTGCTAACTCCTTTAGCAGTCACTTTGCAGCATACCTCTCAACTTCCTGCCTCATAAATCAGGGACAAGGCTTAAAAAAATCAGGGACAAAGGACAACAATCAGGGACACATCTTCAAAATTGATAATATCCACTCAGAAAGCTGGTAGAATAAAGGGCATAGTATAAAATGCATTTTTAAAGGAAGAACAAGTCTCTAACTTTAATGTTTGACATTATTTTGTGCTTACAACCCCCACTGTTTAGTCATGGAAACACAATTTTTAGGAGGGACAGAGCAAAATTTTGAGGCAAAATCAGGGACGTCCCTGAAAATCAGGGACAGTTGAGAGGTATGCTTTGCAGACCTAACTAGCTTTACCTCTGTCTTCCTCTCTATGCAACCTAGACCTAGCCTCATGAGGGCCAGTCACCCCCTTTTCCATTTCAAGGCCATCACCAACGCAGCTGACCTAAAACTACTTAATTCAATCTCGGATAACACCAATGTTGGCTCAGATTGTATAGAGCCTAAGCTTCTAAAACTAGCACCCCCATTCATTGCCTCCCCTCTAGCTAGAATCTATACCCTATCTCTCTGTCAAGGTATTGCCCCAAACATATGGAAAACTGCTAGGATAACACCCGTTTTCAAAAAGGGGACAAGAAAGATGTCTCCAATTATCGTCCCTTTGCGATACTCTCTGTCCTAGGTAAAATTCTAGAAAAACTGGTAGCCTCACAAACTACTGATTACCTAACCAAATTTAAGCTACTTTCACAAAACCAGCACAGTTTCCTCAAAAGGCATGGTACCACCACTGCCCTGCTCAAGTTTACAAACGATGCCCTTGCTGCAATGGATACTGGTCTTCTAACAGGAGCTGTATTCACTGACCTCACAAAAGCCTTTGATCTAGTTGATCACCCTCTTCTGCTGTCAAATCTCTCATCCTTTGGTTTCTCATCACAGTCTGTGACTTGGTTCAATAGCTATCTCACAGACAGGTCGCAAGTCATGAATTTCAACTCGGCTATATCGGGTCCAGCGCCCATAAATATTGATGTTCCCAGTGCTCCATCCTGGGTCCCCTTCTTTTCTCTACCTTCATTAACCACATTACTCAGGATACCCCTCACTGCTCATCTCTCCTCTATGCAGATGACCTTGTCCTGTACTATAGCTCAAGGAGCATGTCACAGATAAATCTTAACCTTTCCTCTGCCTTTCAAAATGTTCAGGCTACCCAGGCATAAATTATTGCTTAATGTGGAAAAAATCCAGGCAATGGTCTTTGGCACTGCAGCAAAGTTACGGTCGGTTCAAAGTCAACTCAACGTCTCCTGCCTTGATGGATCTATAATAAAAATGGTAAGCTCCTTCAGATACCTTGGTGTCCTGCTTGATAGTTCCCTCAACATGGACCAACATATCATGTCCACATGTAAGGCTGTAAACTCCAAAACTGGGCTTCCTTATAAGACTAGTCACATTCTGACACCTTCTGCCAGACTGGCTATTGCTTGAGGTATTTTACTCCTCTCTTTGACTTATGGAGCAGCAACCTATATTAATGCTTTAAAGGCATCCTTGCTCAGATGGGACACAACATATAACTCCATCTGTCGCTATGCCTCTACATCCCAGCGACTAAAACATCAATGTCAGCTCTATGCCGACTTAAACTGGCCTTCCTTCTCTAACTGTCGGTGGCTTTCCTTTGGCACACTGGTGGATAGTGTTATCAGAACTAATGTCCCGGCATCTCTTGCCTCCCTTCTTCTTCTTCCTTTGACCTACTCCTCCTATGACCTACGGTCCTCCAATAAATCCCTACTCCAAGTGCCTAGGTGCAAAACCTCTAAGGGAATCCTATGCTTTCTCTTGTGCTGCTCCCAAACTCTGGAACTCTCTTCCCCTAGGTGTCTGGGCTGCACTCAGCCATCCCTGCTTCAAGAAAGCCCTATCAGTCCCACTTATGTAAACCTGCCCCTTGCATGTGCTTCAACCCCCCTCAACTCCTTTGCTACCATCTCCTACTCCCACTACCCATGGCTCCTTATTTCTTTGCTCCCACTTTCATTGGCCACTTCGGTGTTATTAAAAAAGTTTCTAGCTGTTTGCTAGCTAAAGCACTTATGTTAACTATATGTTTGACAGGCCTGATGGCATATATCCTGGGCTTGTACTAGTCTCCTGCCAACCAGATTATTATTATGGTTTATTCACTATTTGTATGAAGTTTCCTGTAATCTGTGTCCTACTGCTGAAATCTGACTGTTTTTTGTATTATGTTTAACTGTACCATGCAAGCTACTGTCTGAAGTCACATCCTACCACTGCCTGTACTTTACTGTTTATGTCTGTAACCTCCCAAGTCATGTCTGAAAATAGTTATTTCCATGGCTAGTACACTCACCCGGTAAATAAAAACAAAAACTAAATAAATAAAAATAAATAAAATTGTTTCTTGAAAAAGTGACAAACAATTGCATTTTCTGCTGCCTTTTTTGCTAATTAAAAAAAACTAAAAGGTATCTATAAATAAAACACCACCCATTTTGCAGCTATTTTTGTGCTGAACAACTTTCGTGCTCACAGTACCATTCTATCATTTTTCATTTAAAAGTTATTCAAATTTAAATACAGTTAGAAGAACTAGAACACAGCTTCATATCTGTCAAGAGTGACATCATCATGGAAGCCATTTTAGAATTCTGAGAGCTGGATTTTTGAATCGGAAGAGGCTATGTTTACAATTTTCAAATGCTACGAAACTGCATTTATCCTACTTTAACCAATGCAGTTTCAGGATAAATATAAACAGCAGCCTCTCCTTTACAAACCTATGGAATAATTTACAAAACAAAAATGTGTGAAAAAATGGTTTAGGTACCCTTTAAAGCCCTCCAGTCTCTCCATATAGCTTTTGTCCCACATACTACATATCATTTTTATGGCTCTGCATTATACCCTTCTGAGATGCCTCAGTACCCTTTTATGTTTGCACACATGCCCAAGCCACATCTTGGGACAGTACAACATTTTAGAGGTGTGTGAGTTTCTGCTCAATGCAGTTGATGCTTTATGGGGCTCATCCCTCAGGCACCTATGGATCGGCGAGCTGTCTATGACAGAAGTTTGAGAGAAGCGGTCTTCACCTGAAAGAAAAGTGCTGCTCCAATCAGGGATGGTTATGAGTTGACGCTTTATGGGGTCATCCCTCAGGCACCAATGAATTGGCGAGCTGTCTGTGACAGCAGTTTGAGAGAGAGGACCACGTTTGAATGAAATCTGCCACTGCAATGGACAGTTTCTTCATTGCAGTGGGACCTTCCTTTTCCCTTGCAACCAGGCACAAAGAAATACCTTCTCTCTGTTGGCAGAGCTGGCAAGACTTCGGCCATGTGCATTACAGTGCACAGTAATGTACATGGCTGGAGTTATAGTTCTTGTCAGCTCCTGCCACCGAGCATCTTGTTTGTTCGGTGTGTCTTTCCTGGTGAACAACTTCAATAAATAAATAAATGAGCCACAGCACAGCTTTCCACATTAGCAGCTCCTGCCACCTGCCACACACTCCCCAAAAAGCTGACATCGGGATGCCCAATCCCCGTGTCATCATGTATCCACCCCCCCATTAATGTGACACACTGGGAGCCCACCCCAGTGTGCCTAAATATTTTTGGTAACCAGTAAAATAAAGAAACCATCTCCAAAGTCTTTTTTCCCCCTGTAAAAAAAGAAAACGGTCCCTCATCGTCTCCCCATTCCTCCTCCCCCATCCCCACCCTACCTCTGTAGATTCACCTCCCTGCGCCCCCCATACCCCATATGTAACCCCCTTTGCCCCTACATATTACTTCTACTAGAATGATATTTCTCTTTTCCAATAAAAACTATTATTTGTATAGTCCACTTGTACCTGCCCTGGGGGGTGTGGGATAAGACTTTGAGGCAGGCAGTACCAGCTACTCTCAGTCCCACAGTGATGGTCAATTTCTGAGGAAGATACCCCCCTCCATTCCATGTCTAGGAGTTTGAGGGAAATTAGTCTCTAGGAAAGGGGAAGGGCTCCATCTCGACTGAGCAGCAACAAAAAAAATAATAAGGGCACACACACAGTACCTTATTTAATTTGTAGCAGGATTCCTTCATGACAGCGTGAACTCCTTCGGGGGTGCAGACAGATGACCCTTCCTCCTTCATGGCTGGTGGCTTCTCTATCAGCTGCATTATTCTGTGGAGACAGTCGTTAGGCACAGCACACTAACTCCCACTTTGCTTAGACTCCAAATGATTTCGGCACAAGCAGAATAAAGTCAAACAAGAAGATTTATTTCTGTACTGAAAGCTCAGGCTAAACAAAACTCCATGAAGGGCGCACAATTCATTCAGTTACAGTCCACCTATTTCTATGGCAAGACACTGTGGCACAGTACTTTGGGGGACTGGGATTTGAACCTGGACCTTTAGATTCCTATTCCTTGTTAGACAAGCCAAAGGGACTGACAACATGTTTGTAGAATACCAGCAGTGTTCCCCAATGCCTTCACCTTTCTCTGAAATTCCCTGCCTGTGGGAGCCGGGTGTCTTCCTTACTTGAACTATACTGTCTTCTGAAAGGGGGGTGTGTTCTTAATCCCAGAGCACAGTCCCCGCACCAGGAAGCAGGCCGTGAAGTGAGCCGGAAGTTGATAATAAACAGTAGGAGATAGAAGAGGTGGGAATATTTGGAATGAATGAGAATCACGTAACTCTGTGACACCAAGTGAAGTGTGCAAAAGGCTGTGACTAACAGGCTATTCCAATACACCCACCCAGGTGATAAGGCAGTTCTTTTCCTATTTGGCTACATGATGTAATTCTTCACCAAAATGGAGAGGCAGGAGGCACGAGTGGAGAAAAGGAACTAGTTTATTGGCAACTGAATATCAGGTGGGATTGCAAGAGAGAGAGAGACAATCATATATTTATTTATTTATTTATTTATTTATTTAGCTTTTGTTGACCGGGTAAGTGCACTAGACAAATCCTGCCTATTTTCAGGCACGACCCGGGGGAGGGGGATACAGATGAATGCCAACTGACCTTGAACCAGATTAAGCTGTTGGTGGTATTTTTAGTGAATGAGGGAAATTTGGCCAGGACACCGGGGAAATTCCCCTACTCTTTTCGATAAGTGCCATGGGATCTTTAACATCCACCTGAACTACCACCAATCCAGGCAGATGGGACCTCGGTTTAACGTCTCATCCGAAAGACGGATATATATAATACACTAGCTACTACTTTACTATACGCAAGAGGAATGATCAGCTGTAACAGCTACGCTGTAAGAGCATCTTATTTCTATTTTCCTACCTCCCTATAAGAGGGAGAACTCTACAGCATAGAAATACCAGAATAGATCAATCGACTGTAACAGCTACGCTGTAAGAACATCTTATTTATCTTCAGATATCTACTTCTAAACCCCGAGTTGCACCTGTCCTTAAAACTTAGGTTTCAAAGCTACAACCACTTTTATACTACAAGAAGAGTCTATGCAATAGAAGATCTTCAGTTGGTGCACGTGACTTTCTCTGTCGTCGAAAGACAATGTGAAACACTCCACTGATGGGAAGAACTAAGGATGCAGAGAGGGTTCAACAGACCATGGGTCCTCGGCTAAACCCCACCTCTCTAGGGTTGCCGGAAAGGAATACAAGTTCCGGCTGCAGTCCGCTTCTAGACTGCCCGGAAAGAACAGGCGATGCAAGCCACTTGGCTACAATCCGCTTCTGAATTGCCAAGTGAAAAGGATCAAGAAGAAGAAGAACCAACCAACAGTCTGCTTCTGGACTGAAGTTATACTCTAAGCCGAAGAACACACTGGATCAGGAGAATCAGAACCTCTGGACCACTTTTGGACTCCAGGCAGGCACTCCCTCTGGACTGAAGACACACACTGGCGGACGTTCCCACTGGATCAGGACCTCTGGACCATTCTTGGACTCCAGGCAACCACTCCATCTGGGCATCAAAGTGCATCAGTCTTCTGAGTTCCAAGGCCAGATGAGCCAAGACACTTGCCAAAACAATAAAACGTCTGTCAAACTGCAACCAACTAGGAGTCCATGGCCGGACAAGCCAGGACACACTAAAACAATAAACCGAATGTCACTCAGAGAACTGACACTGACAAGTCAAACGGTACTCTGCTGCGGACGTGAAAACAAGAAAATGGATGGCAGACTTCTGCACTGGGCCAAGCCATACTGGGAAACTGTAAGAGAAAAATAACAAATGGGACGTTGCAACGGTGAGGCGACTGTGGTACGGCTCTTCTTGGATCGACTGTTGTCGGCTTCAGGATGCACTGTTGGATGATCCTTGGATGATAGGTGAAGACTGACGTAATCACACAGAGGTGAAGTGACTCTGAAGAATGTTGGAAGATTGATTCCAATGGCTATACAGCACCAGGGTGCTGCCACAAAGTGATGCAATACAATTCTGGCAATCAATAATGTTCGTAAGATGACTGATAAAGCAAGATAATGCAGAAGATTCTTGATTCCTACTATAGTGGTCAATAACTATATAGTCTCAGTGTCCGGACCACAGTAAATATACAGGCAAATTATCATACAGACTTTAACCCTAGCTCTGGTGGACCTAACCCTAATGGGGTCCCTTCTAGCTAAATCAGGTTCTCCTATTACTGTGAACACACACTATAGTGGGGAATAGGCTCTCAGGAAGGCTCTACCAAAGACAGGTGACCGGGCCCCTTTTTAAGCCAGGAAGGTTCATGTGGCTCGCTAGGCTCGGATTATCTCTGGGGTCGCTCCTATTGCTGGGCCCCTGACACAGCTACAGGCCTATATAGCTAGTTATGGGTCCTAGGCCCTGTGATGCCCTTACTTAATTACCAGACCTGGTTGCCTTCACTTGGCTGGGCCTCGTGCCCATACTACTACTGGGTTGGCTTGCCGTACCTCGCTAGGTCTGGATAGCCCTTTACTACTGCTGGGCTGGCTTGCCCTAACTTGCTAGGCCGGGGTAGCCCTTTACTACTGCTGGGCTGGCTTGCCCTAACTCACTAGGCTGGGGTAGCCCTTTACTACTGCTGGGCTGGCTTGCCCTAACTCGCTAGGCCAGGGTAGCCCTTTACTACTGCTGGGCTGGCTTGCCCTAACTCGCTAGGCCAGGGTAGCCCTTTACTACTGCTGGGCTGGCTTGCCCTAACTCACTAGGCCAGGGTAGCCCTTTGCTACTGCCGGGCTGGCTTGCCCAACTCACTAGGCCTGGCTCCTCCTTACTGCTAAGGCCTGGTGCCCTCAGTACCACTGGGCCTGATGCCCTTTCTAACTATGGGCCTGGTGCCCCCTCTTTAACCTGGGCCTGGCGCCCTCTAGCTGCTGGGCCTGGTGCCCTTTTTACTGGGCCTGGTACCCTTCTTACATGTGGGCTTGGTGCCCTTCTTCAATCTGAGCCTAGTGCCCTTTTAAATCTGGGTCTGGAGCCCTCTAGCTGCTGGGCCTGGTGCCCTTCTCTTAACTGTGGGCCTGGATTGTCCCTTTAATTCTTTGGAGGCGGGGCCCCTTTAATTTTTATGCAGCTCTCTGAGAGCTGTCACTCATGTGGCAGGCCACCTCCCCTAAACCCGCCCCTTCATAAATATTTATAGGCCCTCTGTATGGCCTTAATGTGCTTGGCCCTTCCCTGTGGGCGTCGCTACACCCACCCCTCTTTAATATTATTTGGGTCCTTCTGACCTGATCCCCACAGCACTTAGCCCCTTTCCTTCTGCGCTAAGTGCAAATAAAAAAAAAAAAAGAACTCAGTTTCTTTTGCAGGGCGGTCAGCACGTTACATCGTGCTGTCGCATACTCACCCAAGCCACCGGGGAAAGAAGCAGCAGGCAGGAGGCGGGAGGTATCTCTGGCAGTGGGAGGGAGATTTGCAGGCAGTGCAGCGGGCGACAGGGGACCTCAGACAGCCGACCAAACGACTGGCGATGCGGCACTTGCAAGCCGCCGATGGGGGACAGAAAGTAACATTTTAAATAAGTGGGGCTAAAAATAAATAAACAAATGGGGCTCACAGCCGAATGACTGCACCGGACATACTTTTCTTCTTGTGGTGCCCCGATGGCACCACTGACCACGTCGCACTTCTTCTGGGGCAGTCTTCAGGTGCTGGTGGCAGAGAAGGAGCACAGCCAAGTTCCCGGGGATGGCTTCAACAACCAGTAAGCCTCTTTCCTTTCCCCTATACTTGCTGTGTCCTCCCTCCTCAACAGCTACCCAGGAATCACAACAGGGAAAAAACTGTAAAACTTTTTAAAAACCAGAGCTTCTGGTTCCAGAATGGTTAGGGTGGAATGCTGTGCATGAGCTGTTCAGCACAGCATTCCATCCAAGCCATTGTTACTGCAGGCTTGCATAAATCTATTGTTTACTTTATGTACAGGGTGCACAGGGCACCTACAGTGTATACTGGGGAAACTGGGGACTACTGGGGGAATACTGGGGACCCTCTGACTTTGGAATATTACAGCTGCCAATCAATCCTCGGGCAGGGTTCACACAGGCAGGCCGCCCCCCGGTCTACATTCTCCAGATGCTCCACACAGCTTCCCCATCCTTCTTGAGGTGGACACAATTAGCCCAGGGGGGTCAAACTACCACCACGGCCTCTCTGAAGAGTCACTGCCTCCACTACCTTAGTACCTGCTCATGGCAGCCACCTCCCAGTTCTTCCTTCACAGTGGAGATTAGCGGGCTCCAGATCAACCCTTCTCCATTCCTTTGTCTGCTGCAGGCATCCTCCATCTGTCCACAATGTCATGTGGAGTGACAGCTGGGGGCTGGGGAACAATTTTCCCATCCCAGGCCCAGACCTACCTGGCCTGACTGAAGGCTCTTCCTTCAGGCCTTCGAGCAGATTACCGATCCTCGACCTCTCGACTCCCACTCTAACTCAAACTCTCTAACTGCTATCCCGCATGCCAACTGCTGTTTGAAAACCTTCACACACTACACAAGCCCCATCTCCATGGCAAACCTGGCAGCATGCACTCTCGATGGCAACACGGCATCAATTAGTAACCCCCCAATTTGGCACGGGGGCTGCACTTCTCCCCACAGAAATGCTTCACCTTCTGGGGAACTGGTTTTCATCCTGGCCAACCCTGGCTGCTGCGCTCCATGGGATAATACACACTCTCCCACAGGCCACCGCATCCAGGCTCCACCAGGCTGACTGCATAGGAGCAGTCTAGTTAGAACTAGGTGGGCCTGCCCACCTACCTACAGTTCCCTGGCTCCACTAAGGGGCATGGCAACTTGACCTGGCTTCCCACACAATGGTTGTTCCAACAGGCTGACATCCCACCATAACTCATTCCCTAGGGACCCCTAATCTCACTATTTCTGGCTCCAAAACTTTCACCATTGCACCTTGCTCAGTACCCAACCAGGCCTACTTGGCACCCCAATAACACTCTCTTAAAACACAAAACACATTTTTTTTCTTTTTTTCCCCAAACAGTTTGCTTTACCACAGCATTCCTGTCTATCTTCTACATAGAAAGGAACTGACTTACTATACCACCAGGGGGGGTGGTGGGCTAAACTAAGACTACAAGTCTGTCTGTCTGTACTTCTACGTAACATTATACTTAGCTACACCCTACTGCATAGGCTAACACTGGCTACACATTTGTACTTCTGAACTTGTTTCCCCCACAAAAACTCAGAACTACTACTCAGAATAGTGCAACTCTACCGGAAAAACAATGCTATATAAATTTAACCTACTTCTACATACTAACATACTAACCTACTTAGCAGTTGGGAAGGGGGACACTTTTACCCTTGAAAATGCCCATACCACATGTTATGGTGCTTATTAAAGTATTTGAAAACTGTCTCTACTTGTCAAAGTCTAGGATTCCCATAACAGCACCCGTGGGGAAGTGTGCTTAAAGGAGCAGTCCACCCAGAATGTGCAAAAAACATATGTAGAGTGTTTTGATATGTATGTTAAATCCTAGTGTGTCCTTCACTCTGTCTGCTATTTGGAGTTTTTCCTAAATTAGCTTGCTAGCTGTATGGTAGTTTTACGACCCCTGGGGATCTCCATAACAAATAGTTTTATTGGCTTTCTTTCTCCCAGGATGCCTCCTGTCTCATGTGACAGTGATGTAGCCATGCCCTTAGATTTAGCATGTGTACTGCTTTAAAATCTGTTTTGCAACAGCAGAGCCTTGTAACTGTTCTTATTCAGGGAGCACAAATGTCAACAGTTAGTTTATCAGATACCTGAAAGCAAGCTAACTGGGGTTTCTGTGAGACAACAGCTACTAAATAGCTCTAATTCACTATTTTTTGTTTTCTCTGTGCATCAGATCTAGCTAGCAGGAGTGTTGTAACATCAAAAACACAAATAATGAACTAGAGCTATTTAGCAGCTGTTTTTTAACAGAAACCCCAGTTAGATTGCTTTCAGGTATCTGCTAAACTAACTGTTGACATTTGTGCTCCTTGGATAAGAACACTTACAAGGCTCTACTGTTGCTAAACTAATTTTAAAGCAGTACACATGCTAAATCTAAGTGCATGGCTACATCACTGTTACATGAGACAGGGGGCATCGTAGGAGAAAGAAAGCCAATAAAACTATTTGTTATGGAGATACCCAGGGGTCGTAAAACTACCATACAGCTAGCAGGCAATTTAGTAAAAACTCCAAATAGCAGACAGAGGGAAAGACACACTAGGACTTAACATACATATCAAAACACTCTACATATGTTTTTTGCACATTCTGGATAGACTACTCCTTTAATCTCTAGGGGGTCCATACATAACAATCCTACAACTATCACTATAAACTATCACATCTTCCTACGATTTAACTATCTGACTAAATAGGCAGACTAGAAAAGCATGCACAGTACCCTTGATACATAAGTAGAAAAAAATTTGCAATGGCAAAATTTAAAACAACAGTAAAGATTCTTTTTTTTCAAAGCAATGCAACTTTAGCACATTTCAGTCAATCTGAAGTGCAATTGTCTATTTTGTTCTTTTGTAAAAATAAAATGAAACAATCTCACCAGCAGCTGCAGTGCTCTATACGTGGTCTCTCTCTCTACAAGGCCATGGGGCCTTTAGGAGGTCTTCTTTTCAATGGGGGTTCTGTATCTGGCAATGGGGTCCTCAAGTGCAAAATACAGGCAAAGGTCCAGTTTGGTGCATTCAACCCCTTTGTGGCTGACCACGAAGTACTTGAGATGGTGTCCCACCCAGTCCTGTACCGCTGCAAATGTTTTAAACAGAATCAGACCTTCCCAAGCTGAGGATGTGCATATAGATCTAGTCAGGGAATTTACTTTGTTCTGATCACAGGCCTGTTCTTGCAAGTCCATTCTATTTCTAAGGTGCACTTTCTCTACAGCCCACTGGCATACCCAGTCAGACCTCTGGCATTCAATGAGATCCCAAGTCCTTTCACTTACATAAGGGTAATTAGCTCCTGGGCACTCAACCTTTAAATACCTTCTCACCCACCTCTCGGCTTGGCTTCAGTTAGAAAGAGTCCGAAGGCTAGGCCATGGGGCCACTCTCCTGGGCAACCATATGCCATCTCGATAGTTCAGCACTGTCTGGCCCAAATGATGCCTAACATCCATGTCCACCATATGATGTTTACAAATCTCAGGGAGCAGGGGGATGGTCTCCAGAATTCCAAGTATGGACATAGCATATGGTTTGGGGATATCTCTCTCAATGACCAAATCCTCAAACATGCGGGTGACATTCTCCTTGGGTTGATCATATATGGAAATGATTTCAGTAGGATCAACATTAGTGTCCTTCTCCATACCATCACCTCCCTCAGTTGCTTCTACTATGATGTCTGGGTCAGTAGCACCTGGGTCTCTGTCCAGTGCCATGGGGAGCAGGGATCTTAACTTTAAAGGTTTGGCCTTTTCTAATTTTTTAAGTAAAATCTTAGGCCTCACTATTGGTTCCTGGGTGAAACTGTGTTTAGCTGGTTCTTTATTCTTGTCCTGCGAGCCTCGCATCACAGCCTCGGGAGAAACTAACTGTTCAGTCACATCCCTCACATACCCTGCAGCACTGCTTCTAATTCGTGAGGTCCACCCTTGGCCCTTCCCCCTGCCATTGGGAAGTTCTGGGGCACTCTGCGGCGGTACAGGGCTGGCCAGACGGCTGGGCCCTAGTACCACCTCTGGCTTAATTTCAGCTAACTCACCTGCAACCTCCTCCCAATGTCCCAGTGGCTCAGTAGTAGTGGCCACACTAGGACTGGGGGATATTTTGTTTACTGGATGCGGCCATTGCCAGGGCACAGTAGCTGGGGACACAGAGGCCACATGATGTCCTTTCTGCATGAGCAAATTTGAAGGTCCACTCGCCCTAGGAACATTCCCACTAGTGCACAAAATGCAAACTGGTTGTCTGATCACCCCACTCCCACATTGTCCACAAATGATATGACTCACCAGAGCTATTCCTCTTGATCATATTCCATAGCCAGTTCATCAGCCCTTCAGACACATTAATGGTCCAACCTCCAAACCCAGGTAAGTACACCATAGTTCGTTATCTCCCTATATCCAGTGTACCAAAAATATTACAAAGAACATTTTTTGAAAAGTGGCCTCCACAAAGCTTTTTCTCCAACTGCAGAAGTTGAACACAACTTTTACTTCACTTCTGATAGCAGTACAATTAACATCAGGCTCCACCATTTGGTGTGGAACACAACTTGTCTCAGAACAACAACACTCCTTTCTTTCTCCTCTGAAGTTTTCAGCAGTCTGCGTGCAAGATCACTTGACCTCCTTTTTCTAGTGTTGCTTCTCACTAGTCCCACCCACCAATCAGATCACTCCATTTCTTCTTACACTATCATCATGTTTTTATTGCATTTGAAACAGGCACCCTTTTGTCTCCTCACGATGCTTCTCAAAGTCCCAAACTATTACTCAGACGTCTAAACAGGCTGTGGCCTTCCAACATTCCATCACCTCAGAAGCTCCTCCAAGCCATGACAGGTATGTAACTTGCACCTCCTTTCAAATTCCAGATGAGCCCCCCAATTTTGTAACCCCCTTTGCCTCTGCATATTACTTCTACTGGAATATTTCCCTTTTCCAATAACAACAGTCATTTGTATAGTCCACTCGCGCCTGCCCCGGGGGGGGTTTGGGATACGATTTTCAGACAGGCAGCACCAACTACTCTCAGTCCCACAGTGATGGCTGATTTCTGAGGCAGATGTCTAGGGGTTTGATGCAATTAGTCTCTAGGAAAGAGGAAGGGCTCCATCTTGACTGAGCAGCAAAAAAAAATAAATAAGTAGAGCACATACACAGTACGTTATTTAATTTGTAGAAGGATTCCTTTGTGACGGCGTGAACTCCATCGGGGTGCAGATAGATGACCCTTCCTCCTTCATGGCTGGTGGCTTCTCTATCAGCTGGATTATTCTGTGGAGACAATCGTTAGACACAGCACACTAACACTCACTGTGCTTAGACTCCAAATGATTTCGGCCCAGGCAGAATAAAGTCAAACAAGAAGATTTACTTCTGTACTGAAAGCTCAGGCTAAACAAACTCCATGGAGGGTGCACGATTCATTTAGTTACAGTCACACATTTCTACAGCAAGGCATCATGGCACAGTACTTTGGGAGACTGGGATTTGAACCTAGATTCCCATTCCTTGCTAGACAAACTGAAGGGGCTCACAACATATTTGTAGAACACCAGCAGTGTTCCCCAATGCCTTTACTTCTCTCCGAATTCCCCTGCCAGTGGGAGCTGGGTGTCTTCCTTACTTGAACTATACTGTCCTCTGAAAGAGGGGTGTTCTTAACCCCAGGGAACAGTCCTTGCACCAGGAAGCCGGCCACCTATTGATCCTTGGACAGAGTTCGCACAGGCAGGCTGCCCCCATGGTCTACATTCTCCAGATACTCCACACAGCTTCCCCATCCTCCTCAATGTGGACATGATTGCCACCATGGCCCCTCTGAAGAGTCACTGCCACCACTACCTCAGCGATCTTCAAATGACCAGGACACATCTGCACTCTTCAAAGCTGACCAGCAAATTGAAGAAATGACGGTAAGCTGTATAATGGGAGTCAATGGGGGGTTTCAACTTAAGTTGACATCTCAGCCATTTTAAGGAATTCTGGCCCCAAATTTTCCATATGGGGTTCTTGGGACCCCACCTCATGAACACTGTCACTGTCATTTAGGTTACTCGTCCCAAAGGTGATTTTGCAGTTGCTGCACAGAATCATCTTTCAGGACCAATTAATGAAATGACAGTGCCACTGTTCATGAGATGGTGTCCCAAAACCCTATGTTGCAAAATTTGTGAAAATTTAAAAATGACTGGCGATAAAAGTGTGCATTTCAGAGTTTCTATGCACGCTCGTAACTTTGTCAATTTTTAATATTTTTGCTCCAGATTTTCAATGTTGCCATTTTTTCACACCTCCTTATGAACAGTACAGCTGTCATTTTCACATCCTGCCCAAAATGTGTTTTCGCACCTGTGACACAGAATGGCGCAATCACTGTGGGAAATCATGTTTTGGAACAGATTAACAAACTCACAGTGGCACAGATCATGAGGAGAGGTCCTAAAATGCTCCTGTTGAAAATTTGATGGAAAAATTCTAAAAAATAATTGCGTTACAGGCGTGCATTGTGCAGTTTCTACACTTGAGAATTTCACCATTTTCTTCATATTTTCACTCCAGATTTTCAACATTGCCATTTTTTCATACTCCTCCTCATGAACAGTAGAGCTGTCATTTTCACATCCTGCCCAAAAATATGTTTTCAACCTGTGTGCCAATGGCACAGTCACTGTGCAAAATCACCTTCAGGACTGAGTAATGAAATAATAGTGCCACTGTTCATGAGGTGGTGTCCAGCCCATGTTGAAAATTCTGAAGCAAAATACTAAATAATACCAACAAATGCCTGGGGCATTAGGGTTTCTAACCATGACACTAAGACCCTATAGAGACTGACAGGCATTGGGGTGTGACTTGGAGTTGTCAGCCATAATGCTCACACTATTCCACCCCTACCCCCACCCTGCAGCTAATCACAGGTGTTGAGGCATGCCTTGGGGTCTTTTGCCCTAATTTTCACCCCATTCTCCTCTACTGCACCCATCTCAGCTTATTTTCTTATGGAATGGGGTGAGTGTAAAGGCTGAAGACTCCAAGACACACCACAACACTTGTCAGTGTCTGTAGGGTGGAGTGAGGTGGAATGGTGTAAGTGTTATGGCTGACGACCCAAAGGCACACCTCCAAATGCCTGTCAGTCTCTGTAGGGTGGAGGTGGGGTCTGGCGTTAGTTTAATACTTCACTGACATTCCTATTATGCAGGTCTCTAACTCCTGCACTACCGACACGAATACCAGCAAGCAAACATTCGGCATTGACAAATGCTTGTTTATTGAAGAGACCAGAAGTGTGTGCAGTACTTCACTACTACCTTCAAAGGGAAAGAAGGTGGCTTGCAAAGGCTGATGGCTGAAAACACAATAGATACCTGCAAAGAGAATAGACATACAAGGAGGATGTGTGCAACCACAGGAGATGCATTCAGGATTGCTCTCCCCCCATCCACAAGAAGAACAATACTCCCCCTCCTCAGACCCAGAGTTCAATTTAATATCAGGCTGCTTGTGTAGAAATGCTTGTGCAATGTAACAGGGATAACTGATTGGACTTATGGATGACTGGAATAATTGGTAAATAGGATGTTAACTACTGAGGAGTTATAATGTTAGGTACTGGATATGCTTATACTGAAAGAGGGAGGGAATGAGTTGTTTGATTGCTTTTGCAATGTAAATTGGGCTAACATTCTCTGTCTCTGCTACAGGGACTACCACCCTTTTGAGGTGCCATGAAGATACAGGAACCTTCTTGGGGGGGCTCTACTCCTAGGGATGTTGCCAGTGTAAGGTCTCCTTAGACCCAAGGTACTTCAGGGGAAAAAAAGATCAAATGAATAGAATGAAACCCAAAAGAAAACTGAACAGAACATACAGAAACATTCTTCCCATAAGCAAGCAAGCAAGCAAATCTTTATTTTTAAAGTGCCTTTCAAAAACCAAAGCACTGTACATAATATAAATACCATATAACAACAGACAATATTACAATTATTTAAAATTAATCCATTGCTTAGTCAGGGAAGGCCAAAGAAAATAAGTACATTTTCAGCATTGATTTAAAACTGCTGATGGCCAGGCATTCTCTTAACCAACGAGGTAGAGAATTCCACGGGGTCAGTGCTGCAAATGAAAAAGTACAAGCTCCAGATGTTTTAAGACGAACCCTGGGAATCTCTAGCAATCCCTCATTGGTGGATCGGAGAGGGAAATTGGGGGAGTAGGGAGTCAGGAGATCTTTAAGGTAGTCAGGTCCCTGTAGAAAAAAGACATGGCCATGGACATGTGACACAGCCATTGGGAACAAAATTGATACTGGTATCCCCATTGTCAAAGAATGAAAGACCCTCATCCAGCTCTAACTCTTGTCAGACTTAAACATTGAATTTATATTATTATTATAATAATTTTTAGCATGGAGGAGAGAACACGTCCCCTGGGGAGGAAACCTCTAGGGAAAACAAGGCCTAGGTAGCCATCCCACCAGGCTAAGGAACATTTTAATTATGACTAGAATGAAGGCCTCAAACACACTGTCAGTTGGTCAGCCCACTGGCACAGCGGTAGTGCTACCGCTTGTGACCCGGGGTCAATAGTGACCTCAGGAAGATGGAGGGATGGCCGGGGGGGGGGAGGATCAAGCACTCGGAGGGCTGCTTTCCTCCTCCTCCGGAGAGGGTGGGCTGTGAGTCCCACCGCATTATCACCACCTGAGTGACCATGGGTGGAGGTGCAGCGGGAACACAGATACATGGCAGGGAGGGTGTCAGCCAGAGTTTGGAGGCACATCTCAACATGCCCCACCCCCTTGGATTCCCTTGAGTGCTGACGCTCTGGGGAGGCACACACGGAAGAAGGAAAAACTCCACCCTGGCTGCTGGTAGATGAAACCCAGCTGCCCCTAGCCTCCATAACCAGGCTCCCTGATGGACTACCCAGACCACCTGATGCACACTTATGGACTGTGGAGGTAAGTGGTCCCCTCCACTCCCTGCCCGGGGACAGATTGCAGCAGGATGGGGGTCAGTCTGATGTGGGATCCAAGGGGAAGTTGCCTGGGTTGGAGCAGAGGGATTCACAGCATAGGGCATCTGAAGAGTGGCAGTCAGAGTGGTGAGAAGGGGGCTGTAGAAAAGAATAAATATATATATATATATATATATATATATATATATATATATATATATATATTAAAAAAAAAACACCGTCAGTTAAAAGCATGATTATGGTTTCTTCTCCGAGACATTTCCACACTCCTACAGATGTTGCAAGGCTAGCTGTAAAACCAGTTGCATCCCATGGAGACCAAATTTCAGTGCAAAAGGAACAATAGAATTGCTGATGGAACCCCAGGAAGGGGAGACTATATATCTGTAGCTACTTTCATCTGGAAGCCCAGTTACTCTCCTCTGAGAACAAGGCTGATAAGCAGCAACAGAGTGAAGCCCATGAGGGGCAAGGCTTAAGACAGATGGAGCCCTTGAAGGGTAGGAGAACAATGATGGGAATAATAGTTGATGGGCAATGGTAGGATTTTAGTAGCAAATTATAGGCTTGTAGGCACAAAAGACTCCTAGGAGCTGGGGAGAATGCCTGAAGCTAAAAAGAGGGTAGTGTGCAGGGGAGTGCAAAACCTGCGTTTGGTTATATTAGGAGGGCTTAGTCTGGTATGGGTAGAATTGTGTGAATGTTGCACCCAAAAGGATCTAACAACTTAATAATACAGCAGCAATTAAAAGCATAGCAACAACACACAATAGTATTTGACACTATCCGGACGTGCGTGCATGCCTCAGGTCTTGGTCACATTACATGAGTTTCTGGCATTTAGTGTTCAGTTCAGCGTGTGTTTTTGCTGTTAATTTCAACTAGAATCAGTTTGTATGCCTTATTGGCCATCCGTTTTTATGTAGGTGTAAAGTTTTTTGATACATGCACCACGCTGCTTCTTTGACCACAACGAACGCCAACTATGTGAAATTGTACCTATCAATGGCCTTTTGAATGTCTGGCTGCATGACACTCCCGTTTTTGTCCTCCACACCTGCACTTCCATTCTTCGTTTTGGGTGAGATTAGTGCCAAATACTATTGTGTGTTGTTGCTACACTTTTAATTGCTGGTATATTATCAAATTATTAAAAGATTATACTGTGCTGACCCCTTTTGGATTTTTTTGTGGACCAGTATGTTCAGCTTCGAGGTAATGTGCACTCCCCTGTCATAGCTTTGATTAATGATCCCCCTTAACCTCTGAGAATTAGCTGAGAAGTATTTTTTCTTTATTTAGGATCTAACAACTGCCTGAGCAGGCTGGTAGACATGGTAGTAGGACCAAGCAGCAGACTGAAGACCCAACAGAGGTGCAAGGACCAAAGAGGTGAAGCACAGTCACAACAGTGGTTGCCACCAGGAGAGGATAGAGAAGGAAAGTGGGGCACATGTGAAGACAGCAGGGGCCAAGGCAAGCTGGAGGCAAAGGAAGAATCTGTCAGGAGAGCAGAGCTAGGCAAAAGTAAAGGAAGCAAGCAGCAGTACAGAGAAAAGACAGAGTTGATGTATAGTGTAGGGGGCGGCAATAGGGGCAACATTAGGAACCAACAAAGAAAAAGCCTCAACAAATGCATGATCAGCATCTGCAAAGCAGTAGTGGTGAAGTCTAAATGCTCAGTCTAAGAAACTGAGCGGCAAACCTGGTGAACCCAAAAGGGAATGGCCAGCCAGGAAGGAATGGAGCAGCAAGAAGGAAGGGTCCAGGAGAAGAAAAGGAATGGGAGCAACAGACCCTGAACACAGCCACATCAAACCATCCAGCACACCGAGGAACATTGAGCCTGGTGAGGGGAGTGGTCAGATGGACAGCCACTCAGCTGCCAGAACAAAAACAAGCATCCACAGGACACTTGTGATATGCACAGTTTAGAAACGCTTAATGGGGAGCATATCATTTGTTGCCCCCTGCCTTATCAAACTGCAGGTATAGCCCTTTAATTCTCCTTCAGTCCATCAGAATAGTCATTTTTCTCTTTTAGGAGTAAGTAGTTATTTATTTTAAAACATCTACATACTAATTGCCTGCTCTCAGAGGCACACAGTCCGTCTTCAGCCATGGTGCAACTCTTGTATGGCAAAATTGAGATGCCAGCCTGTTTCCTTCTCTCCCACACTCCCTTAAAGCCAGTGTTCCAACCACCAGCAATCCTGCTGTAGTGAGTGACAGTGCCTGCATTCCCTCTTGGCACTCCTTGCTGAAGTAAACTCCTTCAAACAGCGTGAGGGCATGGACAGAGCACCTCCTTCCATCTTGTTCACTCCTAGTGTATTATATCTGAAGATCTCTTTCTCTCCCAACCCCCAAAACAAGAGGCACTCAGTGCAGGGCTCCTTTGTCTTTGGTTACCACTGAACCACCTGCATGGGGAAAAATTAATTCCTTATTTAATAGCACCAAGAGCCCGGATTTCAAAAAGCTTGGCATGGCCCACAGACTAAATCCCAATGCACAACTTACCAGTGTGGCGAAAAACACTCTCTGTACCAGCAGAATTGCTATTTTCAGCATTTCATGTGCATGGGTAGCAAATGCATGGCAGCTGAAGCTGCAGAGGAATGTTACATCTGGTAATACCAAGCACAGCATTTCAGCACAGCTGCACATGGAATCTAAGCACAGGCTGCTGTAGATCCCATAAACAGCTGCCAAACAGCTCTCAGTATGAAAATTGTGCACTTATGGAAAAAAAAACTTGTGGTTCTGCATGGGGAAACCACCGACTTGTGCATCGATTCTGCCGCCCATGAGCATGTCTTTAAAAATCTGGCCACATGCACCTTTCACTTTCCTTATTTAACATTGCGCACCTGTTTTTCATTTGATAATTATTACTATTATTCTTACCCCCTCACTGTGGGATCTCTACTGGCTGCCTGTGAGACAGCAGATAAACTACAAGATTCTTTTCTTGAAATTTAAATGCCTGAACATCTTGAGCCTTCGCAACCTGCATGAGCTCCTGACTCCCTATGTACTGGGGAGAATGACTCGCTCCATTTGTCAGGGGCTGTTGGTTGTCTCCTCTTCTAAATTAGAATCTGCGGACAGCTGAGCATTCTCAGTCACTTCCCCTAGCCTGTGGACTGTCCATCCTAGTGAGATCTGTTCGACCACCTCCCTGTTATGCTTTAAGAGTCTGTTATTTATTTTCCTTTATAATCAGGCTTATGGGTATGTTTATTAACCAGTTCAGCTGTTCTATTGTGATACGTCTATTGTGATATGTTGCTGCACCTGTCCTTTAGCCGATTTTATTCTTGCCTACTTTTTTGTAATTTTCTGTTGCTCTGAAACCAGAAAGGGGACGATTTGTAAATAACTATTATTACAGTAAATTCCAGTGTGTGCTGTTCTTTGTGTGACTATATGTGCGTGCGCATGTGTGTGTGTTGAAATGTATGTGTATTACTGTAGTGTGTACATCTGGGAGCATATTTTAGTACATTTGTGTGTTAGTATGTGTATTAGTGTTGCTGCATAGCAAGAGCTATACTGATGTATTGCAATTACATTGAGAAGGGGGCTTTGGTGGCATATGACTGCGACTGAAGATGCATTTGTAGCACATCACTGCAAATACACCACAGCTGTGCCCTTCCATTGGAGTGGAGTTGAGGCATACATCTCTTTGCATCCTCTCCATTAAGTACAGTGTGATTGCTTCCTCCTTGCCCCCCCCCACACTATTTTCTTGCTCCTGACCCCGCTGGCCACGTGTTGAGTAAACTAGGAGGTATGCCTCCCATCTTGCTTCTACATATCACAGTTCTTTTTGAGCTTGCAATGTCATGTTTGATGTGTCCAGAGATGCTTTCTCCATGCACAGCAGCTGCTACTTTCTAACAAGAAACTACAACTCCCAGAACTCTCTGGATTCCAAGCTCACAATACATGCCCCTCCTCACTCAATTGGCCAGTGTCGAGCAGTTCAACATAAGATCAGGCAATGAGGTAAGGGCCCCTAGGATAAAATCCACTAGGTCTTTCTTTCATTGGCAGTTTGGGCATGACTGATAGCTTCTTGCTCAGTAGCTGATGTCCATCATGAATAGGGGGGCGGGCACAGAAAGGATGGGAGGCGGTCCCTCGAGATGCATCTCACCAGCTCAGAGAAAGTGCCATGACTCCACAGTGAGTGCCGAGTGAAGCACCTAAGTTAGGTGAGATGAGGGAGACAGAGCAGCAGGCTATCCCAGAGTGAAAACTTAAATTTTGCTTGCCCTATCGGAGCATTATTCACATACAGTAGTCCACACTATACATTCAGTTCATTGCTTGTTAGTGCCCTACTATTTGGGAAGGAGACCAGAAAATCAGGGCAACATATCCAGCTGTTTATATTCTAAATGGGTCATTGGTGGCACCAAAACGAGGCCTGGGGACTGTCAGCCGGGAAGTGGGAGTGGGAGGGTTGTATCGGGAGTGGGGACTTGTGTGTAGACTGTGGCCACCATGCAAATGGATATCATGGGCACAAATAATGTGCAGTTCTATTCTGAAGGGAGAAGGGTGGCAGGTAAAGCACAACTTTTATTTTTGTTTTGAACTTCAGGGCCACCGTACACTGCATGCATTCTAGTCCCCTGAGCTTTCATTCTTAATAACTTTGTAAATAGCCATGTAACCTTACAGAGTGTTCTTGGTCACTAGGGCTCTAATACCTCCATTACTCCTTTTGGTCATCTCATAAACCAAACACCAGCACTCCATTTCTCTTTGGTCTGTGGGCCCAGCACTAAATATTCAACTGTACTTTTGGTTTCTGTTTTATCCCTCTCTTTGCCTTGCTAAATTCCTTACACTACACCCCTACTAACTATCTATCTATCTATCTATCTATCTATCTATCTATCTATCTATCTATCTATCTATCTATCTATCTATCTATCTATCTCATCTATCTATCTATCTATCTATATATATATATATATATATATATATATATATATATATATATATACACACAGTCATTTCCTTTGCTTATATGCTCATTGTCCGGACCATGGCAAAATGTGCATACAAGCGGAATGGCATACAAGTGGGAACTGAGTTTTGCACATCTGAGTACAGTCTTCAGAACCATACTGAAAGTAATTTAGGCACAGTTCCAAACTGACCAAGTTCCCCATTCCCCGTTGCACTCTTTCCACCTTGACAGCCAACTGGTAGTGGGTTTGAAATTAACACCGAGGGATACTGAAAGGCTATGGGCTTTTTCCGTTAAGATGTGCCCTGCCCATGGTCTCAAGAGGCAGAAAAACACTTTAGCAAAGCCTCCTCTACTTGGGGGTCCGTCCCATCTCTTTTTCTATTCCTGCCAGTGTTCGCACTGGTGCTCCATACTTGCAGGATCTGTTCCCATTTGCTTCTGCCGCAAGTTCATTTCTAGACACACGGGAAACAGAAGATCTATCAGCTCAGCTTTTTTAGCCAAAGACGGAACATTTATTTTGCTTTTCTCCAAGTCTTGGGAGTGCATGCTGAACGAGGAGTGAGCTGTGAACAAAAGGTGTCAGCAAAAGCTATTTAACCGCTAATTGCGGTAAATTAACACCTCGTTACCAAATCTGGCACATACAAAAAAGCCCTTAAATGGCTGTTCTTGGCTAAAAAAAGGGCATACAGCCAAAAATATAAAGGCATACAAGCGGGTGAATTAATACTACAGAGATATGGGAAGAATCAGGACCAGAGCTAAATGGGCATATAACGGAAAAAGGCATACAACCGAAAGGCATACAAGTGGAATTGACTGTATATCTATATATATACAGTGTCTAGGCCTCCCATGAATTAAGCAGCAGGGGGGCCACTTAGCAAGTCAGCATCCTGGGTTTGAACCCTGAGAAAAAGCACTGGTCTGGCAGGCAAGAGGAAATGAAAATGTCTCAGCAGATGCTTTCCTCCTATGGCGAGGGAGGGTTGTATCTCCTCGCTCCTTGGCTGCCTCCTGGTATTACATTAGGTAGTGCTCCAGTACAGGTGAGGGTAATCTCTTCTATTCTGAGATGTCCTGGGATGGATTCACAAAGTTTGGAGGAAAAAGGGGAGTGGTTTGAGTAGGTGATGTCCCCCCACCCAGTTGAGATGCCCTGGCTCTTTTGGCCCCAGTTTCCCACTCCCTCCAAATTGAATCTGGCTTCTGGGGGACAGAGCTGCTCACCATATGCCAAGGGTTTGCAGAGGTTCACAGGGATTGGCATTCCGTAGATGAAAACTGTAAAACAAATCTGTTTCCTAGTGTGCCATAATGATAAAAACAGCAGACAAGTTCAAAAATTCAGTAACATTTTTCTTTTTAGTTCCACAGCTTAAATCCTCTCTTAACTTCCTGCTCTGTTCAGCTTTATCACTGGCACATCCTTAACAGTGACACTGGGATTAGAACTGTAGGGGCAGTGCTAAAGACATCACTCTAACTGAACAAAGCAGAAAGTAGAGGACTGCAGCTGCTCTGAAATTAGGCTACATGTTTCTCAGTATGGCTAATAATCAAGTGCCCAGCCCATGAAGCCATTTGTGCCACTAGGAATGTAAAGATGATGTGTCCTTCTCTGGGAAAGGAGGGCTGCAGCATCTCACTGTCTGACTTACCCCCTGGTGATTGGCATGACAAGTATGCTGCTTTTAAGGGAAGGCACAGAGGAGTCCTGCATATCATAGAAACAGACAATGTCAGCAGAAAAAACATTTTGTCCATCCAGTCTGCCAGTTTTACCCTACTCTACCCCAAGACCTATTGTCTGGTTGGGGTTTTCACCCTCAACTCCCCCTCTCTCCCTGCTTTACAGCTACCCCCCCCACATAACTATTAAGCCCTTTACTCTGCCCCAGACGTGTTTGAATGCATTGATGGTTTTTGTACCCACCACCTATGCCAGTAGGCTGTTTCACGGTTCAGTTGCTCTCTCCAGAAAGTAAAACTCTTTCCCATCCCTCCTGATTCTTTCCCCACATGCTTACATTCATGTCCCCTTGTTTTCAACCCACCATTCCTACTAAATAGTTCTTTGTAGTTTATCTTGTTTATTCCTTTGAGGAAATTGAAGGTCTCTATCATGTCGTCTCTCTCCTTTCCGGTCTCCAGTGAGTACATGCTTGGTGCTCTGAGCTGATCCTCAAAGGATCTGCACTGTTGACCTCGAATCATTTTGATTATGCTATACTGCAATGTCTCCTGTCTCTAGAAGGACATTTATACCTACACAACTAGTGCGCTGCTGTCTGCATCGCTCAGCTGCCGCTCCACCCAAAACATTGCAGGACTGTGTTTACACGCCGACAGTGTGCATCATTGCAGGAAGACTTTCTGCATTTGTTTGACATTTCCTTCAGGGTCCATTCTGTACCTGCCTGCCACAAAACACCTTGTCCATACTGCTAAAACACATATGTGAATGTTGATAAAAATTAAACTTTCTTTCTCTCAATGATTGTTTTTGATTTTTCTCGCGTTTTTCTTCCATCATGTTCATGAGTTGGAGGGCTCTCAAAACTGGCAAACCTATACAGCATTTCACATCTACAAAGTTCTGAAATAGGAAACATTAGTAAAATACTACTTTTTGCAAAGTGTTAAAATATGATTACTGACAGTATTTGAAATGCACCTTACAAAGCCTTGCCTCTCTTTCAAACAGATCAATTAGCTGTTTGCTACTACATTGCTGCTCTTTTTGATCTGCCATTTTCAAATTGCCTAACTGTGCAATGCTGCGCATACAGAGTCAACGTATGAACAAGCAAGTGAGCAGTGGAAGTATAGGAGACAACACAAAACAGCATTTATAAATTAAAATATCATACTACCCTAACACTAAAATGAACTAAAAAAAAGCACTGCAATGTGAATACTTGTCATGTACTATGTACTGAGAATGTAGAGACAGAGGCGGAAGCTGTGTTTGTGAATGTGAAAGAAAATGGAAAAAACGGATTCTAGAATCGTGCATACATTGTTCATCCACACTTATTGGCATGTCCCTTTCCCCTTTAAGAATCTCTGGAAGGTCTTCAAGCTGGCTCCTCCCACCCACCTGGGTGGTATAGCCCTCGGTTCCACTCCATGACGCCAGATCTTCCTTTCCGTTGGAAGATTCAGGTTGCCTCCTCTTTGCTTTCGCTTTTTGTAGGCCCTGGCTTCAAAACCTTTGGTTATTCTGAACCTTCGACTCGTTTGAGTTAGCGACGGTGATTCTCGTCATTCCATCATGGAAGATAAATCTTCCCCTGGATTTTGCCAGTGCCGTGTGGCCAAAAAATGTTGCACACTGATCCACATACCATGTACGTTTACTGTCTGGGTGTCGGCCATGACACCAAGACTCGCACGCCTCAAATTGGGCAGGCCCAAAAAACAGAATCCTCCAGTGAAATCTAAAGAGGCCTGGTGGGCAGTCTCCATGGCTGCAGGATCTACCAAACAGCTGGAGTGAATGCAGGCCTTCAAAGAAGAAGTGGCATGGGCCGCAGAGTCTTCCTCTCAGTCATTTTTCGTACCTCTCAACTTGGACTCTGTCTTTTCAGGTTCCTTCCAAGAGTTGTGCCAATCTCTCCCCACTAAGGGTGAGGGACCTGCGGGCTCTCACTCCTCTTGGTCCTTTAAGAGGGATAAGGATCCAAATCAGTCTTCGTCTTGGCAAAGACACTCTAGGAATCATGAGCGATCTCGGTCCCAGGAGTCGGCAGTATTGACTTTGGTTGAAATTGCCTCCTTGCTGCTGGCTTCTCGGCCTTGCCATCTGGCCAGTTGACCGAGGTCTCGATTGATGAGGTCTCGATTGTTCTCGATCCCATCAATCCATTGTCTCCCGTTCCAGTTGATGACTCTTTCAATAGGACCCTGGTCCTGTATTTTCCTGACGAGGAGACCCAGCCAGCTGGGGATCCCATCGAGGAACCAGTCCCTGATCCCAGGAAGTCACTGGTCCCACCGGTGTCTCCCGAGCAACTGACTTGGCCAGTCCGATCAAGGTCAAGATCTCAGACCCCCTTGACTGACAGACCGAGGAAGGCGCACAAGCGCTCCAAAAAGAGGTGACTTCATCAGTCATCCTCATCCTCCTTAGATGAGGAGAGGCTTCAGCAGAAGCTCCACCAATGCCACGAGGATCTGATGTGGCAGCAGCTGATCCTGTCTGGGCAGAAGCTGACCACAGTCTCTACTCGGGCCATTACTTGGTTTTCACCTCCTAGGCTGAAGCTGACTCTGCTGGAGCTGGTGAAATTGGTTCCCCTGCCCACAGAGCTGGCTAAACTCACTCCAGTTCAGCCAATATTGGTCTCTCCACTGATTGTGGTGGAGCAACCACCTAAACAACCTTTGGGAGGGGCTCCTACGAAGGAAGCTCAGTCAACTCCGGGTCTTCCTCACAGGATCTTGGTCACCCTCACTCCTGATTGCCCCAGGCACATTGAGGGTGACCTTGGTGGCTGACTGTTATATCTGGATACCTCAGATTCAGATGACACCGACCTTCACTCTCACCCATGGGATGATGAATTTGCTGGTGATCTGTTGATGGAGGAAGGCCCTTCGTCCTTTCAAGGTATTCTCTGCCTTATCTCCAAATCCATGGGGATGCCTCTGGAACCAATCCAAAAATGGGTAGAGTACCCTCTCACTGACATTCTCAAGAGAGGGGATACCCCAATGGAAGTCTTTCCTGTGGCCGAAGTCATTGTTGGCCCAGCCTTGGAGCTTTGGCAGCATCATGCCTCCTGCCCAGTGCCATCTGCCTGGATGGCCCACAAGTATGAGGTGCCCATGGGGTCCCTCTTGGGGTTCACAGAACATCTCTTGGCCAAGAGCCTTGTGACTGACTCTGTGTTCAGATGTACAGGCAGTTCTGCCAACACCGACAGACCCTCAGACAAGGAGTCCAAGAAACTGGACCACTCTGCCAGGAAGGTCTATGAGGCCTCCTCTTTAAGCCTCTGTCAGGCAAGCTCGGACATCATCATAGCACATTTCTCCCATGCCCTTCTGGGGTTCTTGGATGAAGTTCTCCCACATCTCCCCGTGGACCTTTAGACTACGGTCAAGCAGGTCCAGGACCAAGGCCATGCCGTTGCCAAGCAGCATCTTCAGATGGCTCTGGACACTGGGGACTCATGTGCCCATTCGGTGGCAACTGCGGTTGCCTCACACTGCAGGGCTTGGCTGAGGCTTTCAACCTTCACGGTGGATACCCAGCACAAACTTGCTGATGTTCCTTCCCTGGGTACCGATCTCTTCGGTCCAGGTGTGGATGGTCACCTTCAGTGAATCGAGCAGTTCTATGCCACCTTGGACTTGGCTACTTCTGCTTAAAGTGCTTCTGGCCCTAAGAGCCTGTACCCCATGGGAGGAGAGAATATCAGCCAACACTCAGTTGGCTCTGAGAGATGACATAGCCCAGCTCCTGCTCAAGGAGACAGTGGTCCGAGTGGCAGATCCTCCACTCAACCCAGTGTTAGTTTCCAGGTACTTCCTGGTCCCGAAGCAGATGGGGGCTGGCGCTCCATTCTAGATCTGCACGACCTGAATCAGTATCTCAGGCCATGCACCTTTTGGACGGTAACTCTGTCCCAGATAATACCATCCCTGGAGCAAAATATGTGGTTCTGCTCACTGGATCTTCAGGATGCATTCTTTCATGTCCCAGTCCATCTGTCTCACCAGCAGTTCCTCCACTTCAGAGCAGAGGGAACCCTTTATGAGTTCTGAGCCATGCCATTTGGCTTGTTATCAGCCCCATGGGTCTTCACCAAATGCATTGCAGTGGTGGCAGCCCACCTCAGGCATTGAGGGGTCAGGGTATACCCTTACCTCACTGATTGGCTCTTAGCAGGTTCCACCCAGCAAGAGGTGGAGAGGTCCAGGGACCTGGCCCTCCAGATCTGCTTTCAACTTGGCCTCCTGATCAATGAAACCAAGTTGGAGCTTGTGCCTTCTCAGGTGATGTGTTCATTGGGGAAGAGCTCGACTCTCATCGAGCCAGAGCTTGGCTCCTAGCGGACAGGGTGGAGGTTCTCTCCTCTTTTGCCCAATCATTTCTGGTTGGGCAGTTGTGCTCTACCTGGGACTTTCTGTGCCTTCTGGGTTACATGGTGGCCTGCACCACCATGGTCCACTGGGCCAGGTGGCATATGCAACCCCTTCAATGGGAGCAGGCCACCCAGTGGACTCAGCACCTAGGTAATTTCAACCAGTTGATCACTGTGACCCAGAAGATGTGGCGTGCTCTCCAGTCGTGGACCTTCCTAGACCAGTTGCAGGAAGGGATCCTGTTTGTCTGCCTGGAGCCAACAGTCATCCTCACAACCGATGCTTCTCTCATGGGCTGGGGAGCCCACATGGGGGACAACAAGGCCCATGAGTTCTGGACCCCTCGAGGAGTCCCATTACCACATTGACCTGCTGGAGCTCAGAGCAGTCATACTGGCACTGACAGCATTCGCTCAGCAGCTTTGGGGTCAAGTGATTCAAGTCCAGATGGACAATACCATGACCATGTACTACCTCAACAAGCAGGGCAGCATGCACTCCCGGCTGCTGTGCAGGGAAGCACTCCACATCTGAACACTCATGAGCTGACTGGAGGCAGATCTCCTAGCCATCCATGTGGCAGGAGCCTCAAATCAACTGGCGGATGCCCTCAGCCACATAGAGGGGACATCCCATGAGTGGTCTCTCCATCCAGAGGTAGCTTACTACCTGTTCTCCCACTGGGGCAAACCAATGGTGGACCTGTTTACCTCCAGGAAAAACACCAAGCGGAGGCTGTTTCATGCCCACCCCCCCAGCAGGGATCACTTCAGGGGGATGCCTTCTTGAGGCCATGGACCCCTGGCCTCTTCTATGCCTTCCCTCCATTTCCCTTGATTCACAGGGTGCTCTTCAAGGTGAGGAGGGACAAGGCACAGGTGATCCTGGCAGCCCCAGACTGGCCACACCAGTTCTGGTATCCAGATCTCCTCAGCCTCAGTAACAGGCTCCCAAGGCATCTTCCAGCACACCCGGACCTGATCTCTGTCAATCGGGGGAAGGTCCTCCATCCGGACCTTCAATCCCTGCACCTAACAGCCTGGTACCTGAGCAGCTAGAGTTCCATGTTTTGGGCCTTTCCGAGGATGTACTCACAGTAGTGAAAGCATCCAGAAAGGAGTCAACCAGAAAGTGCTATGCCTTCAAATGGAAATGATTTTCCATTTGGTGTCAGGGCAAAGGCCTGGACCCTCTGTTCTGTACTGTGGCTGGCATTTTAGACTACCTTTGGTCTCTGTTCAAAGGGGGTCTTCGGTCTTTGACCCTTAAGGTGCACCTGGCAGCCATCTCTGCTTACCAGGTGTGGGCCGGTCTGCAGATGGTGGCACTGGAGAAGGTGTTCTGGTGCTTTTTCAAAGGCCTTGATCACATATCCCCTCCGGTCTGTGAACCTCCACCTCCATGGGATTTACTGCTGGTTTTGGCAAAGCTCATGGTCAAGCCATTCGAACCAATGCACAAGTGTAAGATGTCACACTTGTCATGGAAGACAGCCTTCCTGGTGGCTATCATGTCTGCCAGAAAGACAAGGGTGCTCCAGGTGCTCTTGGTGGTCTCCCCTTATCTGGTCTTCCACAGGGACAAGGTTGTCCTGGGCCCCCACCTGAAATTCCTCCCAAAGGTAGTGTCAAAGTTTCACCTTAACCAGATGTTGACTCTGCCTGTGTTCTACCTGAACTACACCCTGGATGCTGAGTACAGGCTCCATACTCTGGATCTGAGATGAGCTCTCTCCTATTATAAGGAGAGGATGGCAGAATTTTGGGGCAAGGTTCACCAGCTGTTTGTCACCTGCACTGAAGCTGCCTTTGACAGACCTGCAGCAAAGTGGACAATCGCAATATGGATTACATCTTGCATTGATCTCTGCTATAGGTTGGCGGGCAAGGAGCCTCCAAGAGGGATAAGAGCTCATTCCACCCACCATACCGCTGCATTGGTGGCTGCTTCCAGGGACATCCCTATCCAGGAAATCTGCCGGGCTGCTACCTGGAAGACAGAAAACACCTTCATCACCCATTACCACATCGACCTTGATTCATGCTGTGATGCTGGTTTTGGGGCCTCAGTTCTCTAGTCTCTGTTCCCAAAGCAGGGTGTGTATGCGCCTTGCCTCCCTCCTCCCAGAGAACTGCTAGGAGTCTGACAATAAATATGGATGAACAACATATCCACAATCCTAGAAAAACAGGTTACTCACCTGTAACAGCAGTTCTAGGAGCGGTATATGTTGTTCATCCACATGGACCCACACGACCTCCCCAGCTGCGATGCACAAACCTGGCTTCCAGCAGACTAAGATCTGGTGTCATGGGGCGGAGCCGAGAGCTATACTACCCGGGTGGATGGGAGCAGCCAGCCTGAAGACCTTCCAGCAATTCTTAAAGGAGAAAGGGACATGCCAATAAGTGTGGATGAACAACATATACCACTCCTAGAAAGATCAGTTACACAAAGATTTTTGTCATAACGGTAGATCTTCAAGGAATGTCTCTTGTAGTAATTACTTCTGGGAGTTCCCAATAGGTGCTGCTCCAGCACAGAAGTTTCTTCCAGCAGTCTCCACACCAGGGACCACCCATATGACCTCACTTCCTGGGTAGTACCTATAAAAGTGGGTGGTCCCTGGTAATCTCCGTTCCCCGCCAGTTTGAGCTCGGGAAAGCGAGGGACCGAGGGGAACCATGGTACCAAAGCTCCCAATCCTACATCATTTTTCCCTGTTGCAGAATGGCAGGGGGTTGGAGGGAAGCTACTTACTGCAAGAGACATTCCTAGAAGATCTACTGTTACGACAAAAATCTTTGCGTAACTGATCTATCTTCCATGAAATGGTCTCTTGCAGTAAGTCATTACTTCTGGGAGATTCCCAAGCAGTTATATGGCAGTGGGGTGGCCAAATATGGCATTCTGCCATAATGATAATGTGGTCATAGGACCAATAAATGCTGCGAGTAGCATATCAGCATATAGAAGAATTTTGTATTCTATTTGTAAGTGTTCCATTATCTTATTTGTTATAGGGTTATGGCTAAAATATAAGCCAGATCTGCTATTATTAGGTGTTTATCAGATGTGTTAAAAGGATGGCAGCCTAATCAGGGTATGGCATGTCAATTACATCAATAAATCAGAAGGAATTCCGCCATATCATGGAGTGAATAGTTGCTCTCAGTGATCTGCAGAGAAAAGACAGTCTCAGCCAAAGGCTACTGTGTTCCAAATTGTAACAGTAGCTCAAATAATACAATGTTATTCTTTAGAAGTGCAACAAAGTAGCAAGTTATGACAGAGTTTTTTTGCTCTGTCTGTCAAGACAGTAGAAAATGTATCCATTTGGCATAACTAGGATACTTAAGTAGCAGATAATGTTGCAAAATGAAACAATGTATCTGTGACATAAAGAAAGTCAGTGATTCTTACAATCAGTAGCTGTAGTTAGTTTTGCATTTGGTTTTAAGCAACATGTGAAGTAATAGAGTAATGCTGACATATCCATCTAGTATTAGTAATCTTACTTACAAGGGGGTCCCAAGTATGTCAGGGCCTGCAACCTTGTTAGGCATAAATCTGAAATGTTCGTATGGTGAGTCCATTATGTGAACTGTTTGGAAAACAAGCTAAAATAATGAACAATATAATCAAAATCATAAGGCAGTGGATCTCATTCTTGAGATTACTTAAACACATATGTGTATATATATATTTTTTTGACCAAGTAAAAAGATATGCAGAGTTTTTTTAAGACTTATAATCTCTGTATATGTACTCACCCTTGTTCACGTGATCTTCATTCATGATCAAGTGAAAGTTGCTTATAGCAGTAGAAGGTTGAAAGAATAACATAATCCATATCAGGATATATTGATTGCATCTCAGCATGTGAGTAGTAGTAGGTGGACTTGTTTTTGGGAGGGACATGGAGGCCGGTGCACACCAGGCTGAGACGCATCCTGATGGAATGGCCGTGTTGGTCTGTAACAATGATACCTCCGGAAAAGTGACTAGATGTATAGAGCCTGTTGGAAAAGGCCTCAGTCTGATCTTTAGTTGAAGCCCCAAGAGGTCTCCAAGGCCTAGAAGAGGAGACTGGGCGAAGTCTGAAGTCTTTAGTGAGAGGAAGAGGCGCCGGGCCGGCCAGAGGTTCGGCCATGGGTCGGCTTTGTTGTGTTCCTTGTCATTTGTTCTCTGCCTTTAAAGGTTTCTCATTAGGTATAATTAGTTCCAGTTTTGTATGAATAATTATACTGAGGGCGTGGTTTGTAGTACATGTATTGTACTGTCTTCAGTTGTCTGCCTGAGGCTTGTAGGTTATCCAGTATCATTTGTGCCCTGTGGCCAAAAAGATAGTCACCTGAAAAGGGGGCATTAGCCACTTTTTGTTGAATATCAGGTGCTAGCCCTGAGAGTTGGAGCATATATAAGACTACCGACTGCAGAGGCTCTAGCTGAAGCATCGGCAATGTCGTATTCTGATTTTAATAAATGTCGAGAAAGGGAAGTGAAGGTATTTATTATTGATGTGAGTTGCTCTTTTTCAGGAGATGCACGTAGTCTATTTATAATGTTCCCAGCAGAGGTGCTCACCGTACACTGGTATTTCAGCATATGTCCCATATAATTAAGTATTCTGATATTTAATGTGTTTAGAGAAAACACTTTCTGCCCCATATAATCAAAGCATTTAGAGTATCTCTCAGGAGGTATTGTACTTGTATGTTTAGGTTTGCCAGTGCAGTTGTGAGCAGCTGCAATAACTGCAGACTCTGCAATGGGCATATTTGTTAAATACTGATAATCAAGAGGAGCCTGATATAGCCTTTATGCTTTTCTAGGTAACTCCTGTGCCGCCATGCATTAACTCCATGCTTCAGTAATCGCATTTCCGAATGTTGGTATAAAAGGGGGAACTGTCCGGATAGGTTCTTACAGAAGGTCCAGATATTCTGCCATATCTTTACTTAATCTGTCCTGTTCTGTTGTGGTAAACCCCATTGTTTTTTGTATTTGAAACATCATTTTGGGGAATGAGGGGTCATCCGGTGGAGAAATTACCTTTAGTGGTTGTAGTAGCCCTTCGTCCCAGTAACATGGTACATCATAAGGAGACTCATACCCTCTTGTATTAGGAGAATCATCATAGTTTGTGGGATGTTCCAAATTTGTATGATAATCTGAAAAATATTCTTCTGAATATTCATGAGGAGGCAGGACTGGTGAGTGTTCTAGCTCTGTGCGTGCCTGTTTTGATGGAGGCGGAGACAAAGTCTGTGACTGAGGGTTATGTCTCAGAGTGTGTGTATGGTCAAAGCCCATAGAATCTAATACTCTATTTACTATTTCTTCAATATTTGGAACTTGTGAAGATGGAATAGCCATGCAAGCCGGTTCTGAGTTCAGTGTACGAGGTGACAGGGGATCAATTTGTGCCTCCCGGTAGAGTGATCCAGTACTTTTTTGGTGTCTTTGTTCACCACTGACTGGTGTGTGAGTACCATGCATGAGTGCAAATGAGGCTGGTTTGCCTCTGTGATCCATAGTATATAATTCTTTATTTTGTGGTAATGCAGCCCCATGAGTATCTTTTTAAATGTGTTTCTAAGTATATTCATGGCTTTTCATGGTAGTATTATATGCAGGTAAAGGTGCTGTTCTATGATGCAGAGGCTGCTCCACTGATGGTGGTATCAGCCTTGTCAACGGAAGAGGAAGAGAAGCATGGCTTGTCGATGATGTACTGTGTCTTATAGATGAAGGGTAAGTAAAAGCATGCTCTGTCGATGGTGGAATACACTCTGTTGATGATGAGGAAGGCAGTACATGTTCCATCAATGGTGGGATGCTCTCTGTCAATGATGGGATAGTGAATACATGTTCTGTCGATGATGGAAATGCTGTCATCGATGATGAGAAGGTGAATGCATGCTCCATCAATGGTGGTAGGCTTCTTGTCAACTATGGAGCATAGGGAGCATGTCCCGTCGACGGGGGAGGCAGCCCCATCAACGATGAAGCATGTAGAGTGTGCTCCATTGATGGGGGAGGTGTTCTTATCGATGAGGATGTCTTGTAGGACCCTCTCATCAATGGGGGAGTATGCCCCGTCAATGGGGAAGGTAGAAGTACCTCTGTCGTCGACGGTGTATGTGGTGTCATTGACGGGGGAGCTGAGCAATGACAATCCATCAACAAGGAACGTTCCTTTCTGTAAGAGGTTGTACCTCTGTGCTCTTTTGATGAAGTAGTGCCTGCCGTCGATGGGGGTGTATTGCCCTCGATGATGAATGCCATCTCAATGATCCATATTTCGGAGGTATGACTGTTGAAAGGTGGTCAGGCAGTACTTTAGGTGAAGGCGTTTCCTTCCGTATTTTATTTCTTGAAGAGGACTCTGAGTTTTTTGAGCCCTTTGATTGAGTACCCTGCATGTATGACAGGGGAACATCCATTGTAGCACTCTCCTCAGTACAGGAATCTGGCACCATGAATGAAGCCCAGGCACCCCAGGCTATGTGTTCAATCCATGTCGTATACTGCTGTAGAAGAGTTGCTATCAGAGCTGAAGCCAGCTGGAAAATGAACAGAGATTACCAGGGACCACCCACTTTTATAGGTACAGCCCAGGAAGTGAGGTCATGTGGGTGGTCCCTGGTGTGGAGACTGCTGGAAGAAACTTCCGTGCTGGAGCGCCATCTATCGGGAACTCCCAGAAGTAATGACTTACTGCAAGAGACCATTCTGTGGAAGATCTGCTGTTACAGGTGAGTAACCAGTTTCTTCTGGCTATTCTGAACTCCATTTTACAATGGAAAAAAGGGGGTATGCATGGACTGGTGTATTCAGTTATGAGCAAGTTCAACTGTAATAGTCAGAAGAAGACAGAAGGGGAAGGAAGGAAACATATTCAATTCAGTGCTTTAGAGTAACTGGTAATTTCTATTTTTCTTTTAAACTTAGATTGTGGGCTTTTAGTGACACTATACTTTCTTTGTTGTCTTTACTTATAATTGTTTTTGGGCTGTTGAAAATTTAAAACATAGTGGTGGTGTAATTCTGTGCTGTCTTTAATTGCTGCAAATTTTATCTTGGCTTGTCTGACTGCCCTGTAGTTGGGTGAAGGGTGTTAATTGTCTGGCCTCTGACCTCAGCTACGTGATAACTGGAGGTGGGGCTTAGTCAGAGTTAAAGTAGCAAGCAGAGTTTAATTTCTCAGAAGAAGCCAGAAGGGAAGGAAGGAAACATATTCAATTCAGTGCTTTAGAGTAACTGGTAATTTCTTTATTTTTCTTTTAAACTTAGATTGTGGGCTTTTAGTGACACTATACTTTCTTTTGTCGTCTTTACTTATAATTGTTTTGGGCTGTTGAAAATTTAAAACATAGTGGTGGTGTAATTCTGTGCTGTCTTTAATTGCTGCAAATTGCCCCTCCCTTCCCCCAACTCTTAATTATATGCCCTGTTAAATCTGATTGACAGGAGCTAAACACAGGGTATAGTGGGTGTGAAGTAGGAGGGCATAAGGGAAGAAGCCCACCAGCACGACAAGTGTTTTGACTCATTTATTTATTTATTGGTTTCTTTTTCTTTAAAAAAATGATCTGAGGATCAGTGGCAGGATTTTTAGTACAGTAAATTAATAAAAGAGAACTGGAGAGCTTCAGTAGCAGACAAGTAGTGGAATTGCAGTATAATGTGGGAGTGGTGCAATGCAGTGGCTGTGGGGCAGCCATATTCAGGCAGACCTTCTGGACACTGAGGTGCTGCCCTATCTGCATGCATCTCTCTGGACTGTGGGATGAGGTAGCCAGACTCAGAGCAGAAGTAAACTGGTCAGGAGTACCATCACCCCTATCCAGGGACCACCCAGTCCAATGCAACTGCCTCAAAGGATGCCGAGAACGAGGAGCACTTGGATGACAGTGGGCTCAGGGAGGGTTAGAGCAGTCAGGCAGAGGCACATCCCAGATCCTATTCCACTCAAGAACTCATATGCCACACTGGCAAATGAGGACAACCAAGTAGAGGTACCCAGAGAATTGGAAGGAAAGGATGTGGAGGTTAGCCAAGGAGGTGACCTCAGCGGAGAAAGCAGTGGACCCCAGAGAGGAGGAAGCGAATCCTGGTGGGGACTCCATCATCAAGAGGGATCCAGCTAGGAACACAGGAGGGGAGGACAGGGAGGTGAGGTGCTCACCAGGTGCCACGGCATGGAGGGATGGAAGGAAGATCCTGGGGATCACTGGGAAGGCAAGACGGAGGGTGAGCTGGATGTCATTATCCACCTAGGTACTAATGACCTGGCAAATGGGAGCCAAAGGAAGTTCAGGAAGAGTTTAGGAAACTGGGAGGGTCTCAAGCAAGTAGCTACTTCTGTCACTTTCAGAAGTACTACCTGTGAGAGGCAAGGGAGAGCATAGGAGTGCATGCACCAGGAACTTTAACTCATGGTTGAAGAACTGGTACTGTGAGGAAGGGTTTGGATTCATTGGTGACTGGGGACCCACCTGGAGGGATGGAGGTTTGTTCAAGCCTGACGGCCTGCATCCATCCTGAAGTGGAATCCAAGCACTCAATGATAAGTTTAAATGCTACATTGACAAGCATTTAAACTAGCAAAGGGGGGTGACAGGCCAGCAAGGAGGGTGTGGTAGGGCGCAGGAATATGTGGGCAGTTAGATAGAAAAGAAATGTCTCACCAGTCCTTGTAGATATTTTGAATTCAATTTATTCTTTTTCAGATGTTATTTGAACAGGAGAATTTCAGATTGGCAGTGTTTTTGTTCCTTTAAATATTTTCCAGCTCACACTTCCATTTAAACAGTAGATACCAGAGTAGACAAAATCTTCTGACAATTCTAAATCTTCACTTCAAAGCAGTAAGTACCACAGTTCATCATAACTCCACAGAGCACTTTTCAGCAGTTTCCAGAGCATACCTCCAGTCCCACAGCAAAACAGAATCTAATCTCTCATCCCACACAATCTAAATTAATACCCCTAAAGGAGTCATGTGATTATTTAACTCCACCTCAGCAACACATTTTCAAATTACTTTCATTAAACACTGCATCATTATTTAGTTTAATAACCTGAACACATCTTTGTTACTCTAACTACTTTCATGCTATCACCAGAATGAATTATAATAGTTTTAGATGTTTTTGTATTCATTTTCTAGCATGAAAAGGAACCCACCCTTAACAATAGTATAAAGGAATTCAGGAAGCGACCAAACTCCCAAAACAGCACCAAATGCCAAAGAGTTTGGACACCAGGAACTCCAAAACACCAACTACAAAACTATCCTCACTCCCCAAAACAACAGGAAAATGCCTCCACCTCAACTAAGGAGGGTATGTAAAATTCCATCTAAATCTTTGCATCTAAAGTAAATTAACAAGCTAAATAACCTCGCAACAGTGTGCTTATCCAAATGGAAAATGGGTTAACAGCACTACATTGTAAACTAAAGAAAATTGTCTACCTGAGAAATGCCACTTTATAAACACAACCAGCCCTTGTACTAAACGGCTGGATTATTAGCAAGCAAAAGTTTAGAATTCAGATATCTGGAGCCCATAAACAGAAACACAGACCGAGGGGTTTCAAATAAAATAAAACCTTTATTTAAGCGCAAAACGAACCCCTGGTTCTGTCCTGAATAAACAAAATCCACTCTCCAATCCCTTTGGGAGAGATTAACACAAAAGCTAACTAAATAATTCAAGGAACACAGAAAGGAAACAAAACACATACATTTTACCTGAGGCTCCAGACTCTACAGTACTACTCCACAACATGGGGAGAACCTTCCTCAGCAACCAGGAACAACAAAGCCAGAACAGAAATCCTCACTAAGGTGCACATAGCGCCCCGCGCCGTTGCTCCACATAGCCCCTCACCAAGAACAACATTCAGTCCATCCAAACTCGCGATTTTAGGGGATATTTACTTTTATAATCCAAATGACAAGCTACTGCTTGCAAACCGAAAAACCGAATGTTATTTTAAACTGCACGAACGCAGACGATTGCACTGACGCATGCCGCTTACCGATCGTTCAAACCATGAACATGAGCATCTACTCACAAGGTCCAAACAACATAAATTCTTTTCCTGACAACCCTAAGGACCCCACCAAGGAATAAAAGAAATCAATTCTATCAATTCCAAACTTACCTGGGGGTTCTACCTGATTACCCTTCAAATATGATTTTTCCTCTCTTAAAGGGAAACTTCCCAACAATCAAATACCCAAAAGAAAATATCTAACACAAATTTAAAGTCTCTTTTTATCACAGAGGCACTCTGTGACACTCCTCCCACCTAAGAGGGCAACCATTCCTTTGGTTGACCTACCTCTTCAAACCCATTTAAACTCAAGGGGATATTCTATGGAGCTCTAGATCACCCCGAACAACAAATCTACTTAACAGCCCCAAACAGCATAACACTATAGTCCAGCCCTGTCTCTATCCTTCCTTCTGTTAACTACTATTACATTCCAGAAGGAGTGCAGCATTATTTCAGAACGGAGAATTTCAGCTCCGACTCTCACCTTCCCACTATTAATCTACTTTTGTAGACTTGCAAAAGCATAGTGATATCAGGGTTAGTGACAGTGCAGAGCAGTGGCAAAGAATTACCGCTCGAACGCTCGCACTATTGCGAAGAAATGCCCAAAACACAAGGCAGCAAAGGACATCTACAGCCTAACCGTGTCCCACTACAAAGGCACTCCATGGCAACCATTTCTTTTGGGTGCCCTAATACTACATGTGATTTTATATAACTCCAAACCACCCACACTCTCGTGCTCCATCCCCAGCTCCCATAGCAAACCAATGTTATCCCCACGCTCTATACAGTACACTACCCTGGGGTTACATTTTAAACAGAAGTAACAGAATCACCATAATAAGTGATACTTATAAGGAATTGTACTGGTATATTTCCATTCCTACATTTACCACTTCTTAAACAGAATATATCAAAATAGAATACAAAAATAAAAATATATGAATAATATTTGGCAACCCTAATACGTCTATCAATATTGTAGCATACCATGCAGCCTTCAGTACTTTATGTCTTATCCACTACTCAGACAGCAATTTTTTTTTTTTTTTTTAAACACATAGGTAATCTGCCTGCTAGAAAAGACAGGCTGTCTTATCAGTGTCTCTGAAAGGAAAACTGGACCAAATGGTGCCTGATTATAGATTTTACTTCAGACCTCTGAAATATAAGCAAGCAATAGGAATGTCCTTCGTAAGGAAGTCCCTAGCTACCATAAACATTCCTAGTGGAGCTCATATTAATTATCCAGCAGACTCATGCAAGCTGGTTCTTCTAACAGCAGTTCCTAGGCCAAAGATTTTGAATCTATACTGTAGAATGACATACTGGATGGGAGGGAAGACTAGTGGGTTATAGTTTGAACAGGGCCTCACAAAGTCGATCAGCCTAGAGCAATTACCATCTACTACCCATACTACCTGGCAACTTCCCTTTTCTCCATGGTAACCATTTATTTAAATGGTCATCCTCTGTATATTGTCTTTCCTATACTTTTTATAAACCCTCGCTGGTTCCTGCATACATACGCCACCTGCCGTACATACCCGGCCAATGGTAGTAGGGGACAAGTTGTTCCAAAAGTTTCCCATGTTCTAACTGCTTACTTCCATTAGAAATATTATTTAAAACCCCTTCTCTATACTTATAAGGTACTACCACCCTTGCCTGTACCTGTTTAGTACGAGGGTTTGGTTTAACATGGTAGAGGGTACCTCCCTTAACCTCATACCACCATAAGGGTTTATCCCTTATAATCCCATGATTCTGAACAGCATATTTGCTCAGCTGAGTAATTTCAGGATCCCCTTTTTGTAGGAAGCCCCAATCAACCTTCAAAAAATCACCTTTATCTTCATCAGTTTTAACATGAGTCCCTTCAGCAATTTTAACATGAGTCCCTTCATCAGTTTTAACATAAGTCCCTTCAGCAATTTTAACATGAGTCCCTTCATCAGTTTTAACATGAGTCCCTTCAGCAATTATTGCCTCTTCCGACTTGATAGATAATTTCACCCCATAATTCAAACCAGTCTCACCTGGGGACTTATATATATCCTGCTGTCCTTCATCCTCTATCCAATACATCCCATCAAATAGAGGTAAAACAGGCAATTCCACAGTACTAGTATGCTTCTCTGTCTTCACCCCAAAGTTCAAAATAGTCTCACCTGGGGACTTATCCACAGCTCTCTTTCCATCCTCTGTCCAATACAGTCCATCAAATACAGGTAACACAGGGAGCTCATCACCATTTGTACCAGGCTTTTCTTCCTCCAGTTTTATAGTCCCTTCAGGGTTAATTACTTCTGCAAACACTGCCAAGCTTCTCAATATTTCCAGATATCGTTGTTCAACAGGTCTCCACCTGTCTTCCATATCCTTCCAACGGGAAAACATCCACCGAAATAACTGCACCTGTGCCAGTCCATAAATACACCAGGCCCCTTCTTCATCCATCAACTTTGATACCTCTGGATCCATCATTGGCCAGCACACAAAAACGTAACTTCTCAGTCAGAATACTCACAACTCCAACTCTTGACCTCACTGTGTCACAGATGGCACTGCCCACTTGGTCTTTGGTCAGACCCGCTACACAGCATCATCCCACTTCTGACACCAAATGTGGTAGGGCGCAGGAATATGTGGGCAGTTAGATAGAAAAGAAATGTCTCACCAGTCCTTGTAGATATTTTGAATTCAATTTATTCTTTTTCAGATGTTATTTGAACAGGAGAATTTCAGATTGGCAGTGTTTTTGTTCCTTTAAATATTTTCCAGCTCACACTTCCATTTAAACAGTAGATACTAGAGTAGACAAAATCTTCTGACAATTCTAAATCTTCACTTCAAAGCAGTAAGTACCACAGTTCATCATAACTCCACAGAGCACTTTCAGCAGTTTCCAGAGCATACCTCCAGTCCACAGCAAAACAGAATCTAATCTCTCATCCCACACAATCTAAATTAATACCCCAAAGGAGTCATGTGATTATTTAACTCCACCTCAGCAACACATTTTCAAATTACTTTCATTAAACACTGCATCATTATTTAGTTTACATAACCTGAACACATCTTTGTTACTCTAACTACTTTCATGCTATCACCAGAATGAATTATAATAGTTTTAGATGTTTTGTATTCATTTTCTAGCATGAAAAGGAACCACCCTTTAACAATAGTATAAAGAATTCAGGAGCGCCGGCCAACTCCCAAAACAGCACCAAATGCCAAAGAGTTTGGACACCAGGAACCCCAAAACACCAACTACAAAACTATCCTCACTCCCAAAACAACAGGAAAATGCCTCACCTCAACTAAGGAGGGTATGTAAAATTCCATCTAAATCTTTGCATCTAAAGTAAATTAACAAGCTAAATAACTCAGAACAGTGTGCTTATCCAAATGGAAAATGGGTTAACAGCACTACATTGTAAACTAAAGAAAATTGTCTACCTGAGAAATGCCACTTTGCAACACACCAGCCCTTGTACTAAACGGCTGGATTATTGAAGCAAAGTTTAGAATTAGTATCTGGAGCCCACAAACAGAAACACAGACCGAGGGGTTTCTAAATAAAATAAAACCTTTTATTTAAGCGCAAAAGCGAACCCCTGGTTCTGTCCTGAATAAACAAAAATCCACTCTCCAATCCCTTTGGGAGATTAACACAAAAGCTAACTAAATAATTCAAGGAACACAGAAAGGAACAAAACACATACATTTTACCTGAGGCTCCAGACTCTACAGTACTACTCCACAACATGGGAGAACCTTCCTCAGCAACCAGGAACAACAAAGCCAGAACAGAAATCCCCTCACTAAAGGTTTCACAGCGCCCTCGCTGGCCCCAACATACCCCTCACCAAGAACAACATTCAGTCCATCCAAACCTGCGATTTTAGGGGATATTTACTTTATAATCCAAATGACAAGCTACTGCTTGCAAACCGAAAACCGGAATGTTATTTTAAACTGCACGAACGTGCGCACGACTGTAACGGACGTGTCGCTTTTACCGATCGCTCAAACCCGCGAACATGAGCATCTACTCCAAGGTCCAAACAACATAATTCTTTTCCTGACTAACCCTAAGGACCCCACCAAGGGAATAAAAGAAATCAATTCTATCAATTCCAACTTACCTGGGGGGGGGGGGTTCTGCCTGATTACCCTTCAAATATGATTTTTCCTCTCTCTTAAAGGGGAAACTTCCCAACAATCAAATACCCAAAAGAAAATATCTAACACAAATTCTAAAGCCCCCTTTTTATCACAGAGGCACTCTGTGACAGAGGGTACCTACTTGCTCACCCCCCACAGCTAGCAGTGGAACCAGTGAACCAGAGGAGTGGCTATCTCTGCAAAGCAGTGTGCAAAAGATGGAGATTAGTGCCCAAGAGGTGGATAAGCAGAAAGGGCAAATTCAGCAGAAGGGCAGACAGCAAGGAGAACCAGGGATAAATGACAACCAAGGAAGGGGCTGGAGTAGAACAGTGAAACAGTCTAGGAGGTCAAACATGGAACGCCATGTGCAAATGCCAGGAACCTTAGCAACAAGATGGAAGATCTAGAGGCTGTCATGGTACAGTCAGACCTGGACATTGTGGCCATCACTGAAACCTGGTGTAATGATAATCACGACTGGGAGATGACCATACCTGGCTACAACATATTCAGAAGAGACAGAGCAGGCAGGAAGGGAGGAGGAGTGGCACTGTACGTGAAAAATGACATAAGGGCCACAGAGATCCAGGAGGAACAAAATGGGGGAGAGATACTGTGGGTTAAGCTGGAAAGGAAAATGGGGACAGCCATCCGCACAGGTGTGGTCTATAGACCACCAGCCCAGGAGGAAGAAACAGATTAGGAGCTGATGCTAGCCATCCAAAGGATGGCAGACATGGGTGAGGTAGTACTGGTTGGAGACTTCAATATTCCAGACATGGACTGGAGCATCCCAGCAGCAGCATCAACTAGGAGCAGATTTATCCTGGACTCCCTTCAGGGTGCCTTCCTCAAGCAACTGGTCATGGAACCAACTCGGCAGAAGGCAATACTGGACCTTAGCTCACAAACAGAGACAGTGTGATGGGGGTAACAGTGGGGGAGCACCTGGGGAACAGTGACCACCAGTCATTGTGGTTTGAAATCACAGAAAGAGCAGAACCAAACCACACAAAAACACGTATCCTGGATTTTAGAGGGGCAGACTTTGGGAAAATGGGGAGATACTTGAAAGAGGCATTAAGGGGAATGGGACAGGAATCAGGGGTTGAAGAACAGTGGGCAGTATTTAAAATGGGGATTACAAGAACAACAGAATAATGCATTAAGCAGGTTAGCAAGAGGAAAAGGAAGAGGAGACCATTATGGTTTTCCAAAGAGGTAGCAAAGAAAGTGAAAGCCAAAAAGATTGCATTCAGGCAATACAAAAAGACACAGGCAGAAGGGGATAGGGAGAAGTACCAGGAGAAGCAAAGGGAGGCAGGGAGGTCAGTAAGGGAAGCCAAAGCTCAGACAAAAGAACACATTGCAAAATCAATGGGTAGAGGGACAAACCTTTACAGGTACATAAGTGAAAAAGAAAGACAAGGGAGGGATAGTGAGACTGAAGGGGAGGATGGGGGCGTGGAGGATGACAACAGTAAAGCTGACATATTGAACAGGTATTTCTTGCTCAGTTCTTTACAGAGGAAGAGGAGGGTAATGGGTCTGAAAGGAGTACAAGGGTGAGAATGGTGCAGAAATGGACACAAGTCCCTTTACACGAGAAAGGGTCCTGAAGGAACTGGAAGTAATAAGAGTTGATAAAGCAATGGTGCCAGATGGGTTGCACCCCAGGGTCCTTAAAGAACTAAGAGAGTGGTGGCTGAACCTCTGGCTATCCTGTTTAGCCGATCACTGGAAACAGGGAGGTACCCAAAGACTGGAGGACAGCAGATGTAGTCCCCTTATACAAAAGTGGGAACAAAGAGGAAGCAGAGAACTACAGACCAGTCAGCCTCACCTCAGTAGTGGGGAAGATCATGGAAGCACTACTGAAGGAGAGATTGGTGGAACATCTGGTTGTCAATGGACTACAGGACCCAAGGCAGCATGGTTTCACCAGGGGGACGTCATGTCAGACCAACCTCAGTGAATTTTTTGACTGGGTGACTAGGGAGGTGGATCAGGGGAGGGCAGTGGACATGGCCTATCTGGACTTCAGCAAGGCCTTTGACACCGTGCCACATAGAAGACTATTACACAAACTGGGGAATATGGGTGTGGGCAGGACAGTAGTGTGGTGGGTAGGTAACTGGCTGGGTGGCAGGACACAGAGGGTGGTGGTAAATGGCTGTCACTCCTCAGAGGGAAGAGTGACCAGTGGGGTACCACAGGGACCAGTCCTATTCAACATCTTCATCAGTGACATTGTGCAGGACCTAGAAGGCAGAATTTCACTGTTCGCTGATGACACAAAGCTCTTTAACAGAGTAGACACACCAGAGGGTGTAGACAGAATGAGAAGCAACCTGCAGAAACTTGAAGAATGCTCAGGGGTTTGGCAGTTAAAATTCAATGCAAAGAAGTGCAAGATAATGCATATGGGGCACAAAAACCCTGGCACAATATATCAGTTGGGGGGTGAGGATATAGCATGCACCAAGCAGGAAAGGGATCTTGGGGTTGTCATCTCTGATGACCTCAAGGTAGGGAAACAGTGTGACAAGGCAGCAGGTAAAGCAAATAGGATGCTGGGATGTTTAGGCAGGGGCATCACCAGCAGGAAAAGGGAGGTCATAATTCCGCTATACAAGACACTAGTGAGGCCCCACCTGGAGTACAGTGTACAGTTCTGGAGACCATACCTACGTAAGGACATAGACAGGGTAGAGAAGGTTCAGAGGAGGGCAACAAAGATGGTGCATGGATTGCATCACAAGTCCTATGAAGACAGGTTGAAGGAACTGAACATGTACTCCCTGGAGGAGAGGAGGGAGAGGGGATATGATAGAGACATACAAGTATCTTACAGGGAGGAACAGGGTGCAGGAAAATACTATTTTTAAGCGAAAAGATGTTCCAGGACTAGAGGGCATGGGATGAAGTTGGAGGAGGACGATTCAGAGGAAACATGAGAAAGAATTTCTTCACAGAACGGGTGGTGGACAAGTGGAACACCCTGCCAGAGGAAGTGGTGGGGGCTAAAACAATCACGGGATTTAAGAATGCATGGGATAGACATGAAGGAATTCTGGAGGTCAGGGGTAAGGGGCAACAGACTTCTAGGAAAACAAACTGAACTTACAAGCTCAAATGGGCAGACTGGGTGGGCCATAGGCACTTATCTTCCAACACTGTCTATGTATCTATGTATCTATTTGGTTGTACCATTGTAGGCAGAGTGGCTTGTTTACATGCCAACCAGAAATGCCTGCAGCGGTACACAAAACCAAGAAAACAGGGATTGTCCTGTGTCACATCGGAGCCTTCTGCAATGTTCCCCTTGCTGTTTACACTACCTGATCTATGCTGATGCAACTCATCTGCACCTCTTACAATGGTGCAGATCAGGTACTATAAATGGGTCTTATCATTCCTCAGGTGAGATCACCAGAACTGGGCACAGTTTTCCAAATGGGATCTCACCAGTGATCTACAGAAATGTAGTTTTACCTCTTTCCTCCTGCTAATGAAACTCCTTCGAGTACACCCCAACCCCCTTCCAGTGTACCCTGTTACAATCCATTATCAGTTCAATATTCCATTGCTATTCAGTATCCAGCCTCTCCCATCTCAGTACCTTTGTGTGTGTGTGTGTGGGGCGGGGGGGGAGCAAGCAAAACTCCTTGGGTAAAGGTCCCCTTCCCCTAAAGTATCCAAATAGTGTTTCCTGCTGTGTGACTTAACCCCTACTTTCATGCTGAATTTAGTCTTTATGTCGGACTGGCCACCCTACCAGGACCCACTGCGGGTGGGAGGCAGGCATGGGGGCTCCAGCTAGCAGGTGATGGCTCCTCAGATGGAAGAAAGGACTACAGTAACCAAAAGGTGGTTTTGGGAACATATGACCCTACCAGGAGGGAAATAAGGAATAGAAGGAGAATAACTGGTTTATACAGCACCTTTTATACAAACTGTGTCCCAAAGCACTTTACAAACCTGGTGAAGAAGGAAAGATTAATGTCACTATTATCAACACAATGGGAGATTCAAAGAGCACAGTGGTTGATTAGAGAGACTGCAGAAGGGTTAAATACCTAGGCCCAGATATTCAAACTACGCCATTCTGTGGCGCAAGCCTTTACACTGCTCAAAAAAGTTGTGCAGGGGTGTGGCCAGGGTGATATTCAACGGAGTTGCGCTATTGAGCAACTTCTTTGAATATCGCCCCCTGGCCACACCCACTGTGCATGGTGCAGTGGAACTGCGCCACCGCAAGTGGTTAGAGTGGAGCATTCAGATGCGGTGGTGCAAGTTCCATTGTGCCATGCGCAGCACCTGCGATATTCAAATGGTGACATGCAAATGGGGCCATAATTTATGCAAGCATCGGGGCCATTTGCATCTAATTACGGCTCCATTTGCATTCCATTAGCATGCAGGTGCGCCGATCCCCGACGACTGCGCCTGGCACCCTGCCAGGCAGCAGCTGTCGGGGACTGATGCCCCCTGCAGCCTGATCGCAGGCAGAACAGTATTCCGTCCCTCCCCAAGCAACCCAATCGGGCATCATGCAACCCCCCCCAGTAGCCCGATGGTGGCATAATGTAAAGGTCCAAATAGCCTGATGGCGGGCATAATGTAAACATCCCCCACCCCGAATAGCCCAATGCGTGGGCATAATGTTAACTTCCCCCACCCCGAATAGCCCAATCACGGGCATACTATAAGGGTCCCTCCACCCCAAGTAGCCTGATCGTGGGCGGCATCCTCACCCCCGTCCAGACTCTCTGGTGATAATAATAATAATAATAATAAAATTTATTTGATTAAGCACCTTTCAAATATTTCAAGGCACTGTACAAATCATCATTACATTCAACATGACCGTACATACATGGATGTATGAATTAATTCACACATCTGGACTGCCTTGTATGGTATGGGCTGCACGCCCATTGGCTCATGCTCTGAACAAATGGGCGTGCAGCCCTACCGAGCTGTCAGTCAGCGGGCGGCGGGGCGGCAGGTGGGTGGGGTGCTGCTGCCCACTGGCTGATGGGGGGGGGTGGCAGGGTTCCGAGGTGGGAGGGTGGGGCTACTAGATCACCAGGAGTCTGGACATGGGGGGTGAGGATGCTCACGATCAGGCTACTCGAGGTGGGGGGACCCTTTATAGTATGCCCGCGATCGGGCTATTTGGGGGTGGGGGAAGTTAACATTATGCCTGTGATTGGGCTATTGGGTGGTGAGAAGTTAACATTATGCAGCGATTGGAGCTATTTGGGGTGGGGGATGTTACATTATGCTACTGATCGCGGGCTATTGGGGGTGGGGACATTTACATTATGCCAGCTGATCGGGCTGCTGGGGGAATTACATTATGCCCACGATCGGGGCATGGGGGGCACTGGGAACAAGTGAAGGGCCACCCACAGGTGGCAGCTGCTATGTTGCGCCCTGCAATGCGGCAGCTCACCTGTAGGTGGCCCCTCGACTTGATCCTTTTTTTTTTTTGGCGTAAAGTTGTGCAGGCGCGGGTAGGGTTTGCGCCTGCATAACTCTGCATGGCCCGGCTGAATATCAGGCTGTGCAGTTTATGCATGGGCATGGCCCCCCCTTCTGTGCCTGCATACATTACTGATGCGCCCCGGCGCATTGGGATTTGTGCAGGCACACTTTTCCCTTTTAAATATCGCACCGGGGCACATCAGTGGGTTGTGCATGGTGCAACACTGTTGCACCATGCGCAACCCTTTTGAATATCTGGGCCCTAGAGGTTAAGTGACTTATTCAGAATCACATAGTAAGTGGTAGACCTTCTTTGAGGATATCTCTTTACATCAGGCCACACCTTTGGGACTATATCCACATCAACACTCAGCACTAGGACCCCACAGACACTTTGCAAGCCAGGGGCCGCCCATGATAATGTCATGTGCCAGTGTCTACATAAATGTGGGCACATGATGTCTTGGGTGGCCTCTCCTCTCCTCAGTTCTTTTCTCACCTTCAATCAGACCTGTCAGGCCCACCAACAGAAATGACAAATAGCACAGGCTGCAGTTTGTAATTTGATGCCAGACACAGCCTCAGGTGGGGGAAATTGTCTTCACTAGTCAGGGAGACCTTGCATCATAGCCAATTGTTTTGGGTGGAGGAACATTCTAGCATTGATCAATTACTATAAACTACTGGTGTGATCCTGTTTCAGACAGAAGCCCATCTCTTCAAGTGGTGTAACAGGGTGTGCTTTGAAACAACTGAGAAGCTGCATGGGATATACTATATTGGACTAGAAATCTGCAACTGATCTCACTTACATCTGAGGGAAGTTTCCCTTACTTTATAGTCTTACATTGGTATTGCTTTGTGTTTAATTATTTTCATTTTTAAATCAGGAAGGGGGTTTTCAAAACTACTTATCTTGTGAGCAACTTCAGAAGGGTTGAAATAACTGCATATGTGATTTTCCTTTGTGGCTAACTGGACTGTCTACTAGTATTCTATAACAGTTTGCATCAAATTATTTTATAGTGGACAAATCAGTTACTGGAAGTTAGCTGAATTACTATAAAGGGCAGTACTCACCAGGGTGGTGGAGCAGTGGTGTATTTGATTGTTTCCAACAATCACCAGTGGTTGTGGACTACCCACCCACCCTTCCCCTTCCCCACCCCCAGGCAGCATGACATTTCCTTTATAGCCAAGGTTCTGACATCACTTCCTCAACAGGTCTTGGGGCAGAACTGTCATATTCTTAATAACCCATCACAGTGCATAAAGGGTAAGAACACACCACACAAAGGAAGAAAAAATTTTTTATATATATATATATTACATATTGTATATTATAAGGGAGAGGGGCATATGGGGAGTGGTGCAATGCACTGGCTGTGGGGCAACAGGTTTCTGGGAGACATTCTGAAAACTGCATTGCTGTCCTATCTGCAGGCAACTGTCAGCTCTGAGGGAGGAGGTAACCCACCTCCAGGCTGAACTGGCAAGGACTAAGGAGGCCTCCCCCACCCACAGAGGCAGCCAGGTATGAAGAGCAGTTGGACCACAGTGGGTTCTGGGATGGTACGGGTGGTGGAACAGAGGCGAAGCCCCCTAGTTGTACCTCTACACAAACCATATGCCAGTCTGGTAGAGCAAGGTTCCTCTATGATGGCACCCTCAGTGGAGACCAAGAAGAATGCTGAGGACACCCACAAGGGAGACCCACAGAAGGGTGGCAAGGGACACCACAGGGGAAGGAAACAGCTTCTGATAGGGGACTCAGTTGTTAGAGGGGTAGATGTGGGGAAGGGAGAGGAGAGGGAAGTAAGGAGCCTACCTGGTGCCATGGCTTGGAGGGACAAGAAGCGAATCCTCAGGATTGCAGAAGCAGCATCACAGGAGAGGGAACTAGACATCATTGTGCACCTTGGGAAAAATGACCTAGCTAGGCATGGGGTCAGTGCAGTGCAGGATAAAATTTTGGAATTTGGGAGGGGCCTCAGACAGATAGTAAGCACAGTTACCTTCTTGGAGGTGCTGTCAGTCCATGGCAGGGGTGAGGCTAGGGTACTACACACCATGCAGTTTAATGAATGGTTGCAAAACTGGTGCAGAGCACAGGGCTTTGGCTTCATTGGGGACTGGGGGTACACCTGGAGAGATGAAGGTTTATACTGGCACGATGGTCTGCATCTGTCCATGAAGGGAACCAAGACCCTAAGTGACAGGTTTTAAATGCTTCCTTGCAAGCTTTTAAACTAGCCATGGGGAAGGTGCTAATAAGAGGCAGGAAATTTCAAGCCCCTCCCACAAAACATGACGGGTAGTAAGGTAAACACTGAGATACAGTGCTCAACAGAGGGCAGGACAGGGGTAAATGGAAAAATAGACAAGGGCAAAAAGAGCAGGCATGGGGGGAAAAAAGGATAAAGCCAACATTAAATGGAGGGCAATGAGTACCAATGCCCGTAGTCTGGGAAACAAGCTTCCTGAACTAGTAGTCTTGATGGAAGATGAACACTTGGATATCGTGGCAGTCATAGAAACATGGTACATGGGGAACCATGACTGGGATGTCAATATACAGGGGTACACAGTCTACAGAAGGGAGAGGGAGGGGAAAAGAGGAGGTGGAGTAGCTCTATACATAAGGGAAGGGATCAAAGCTACAGAACTGAAAAGTAAAGGGGGAGGACAAGAGGCACTCTGGATGACCTTGGAGACTGGGAATGGCATCACAATCCGCACAGGGGTTGTATACAGACCCCCATCTCAAGGGGAGGAAATGGACAAGAAAATGATAGAGGACATTCTCAAAATGGCTGAAAAAGGGGACATACTGTCAATGGGGGACCTGAATATGCCAGACGTTAACTGGATGACATGTACTGCAGCCACATCCAAGAGCAGGGTCATTCTCGATGCCCTGCAGGGGGCAGACCTTAGACAGCTAGTGTTGGAACCCACTCGGGAGGAAGCAATACTAGACCTGGTACTCTCAAATGGAGAGAGGACCACAAATTTAGAAGTCAGTAGACATCTGGGAACAAGTGACCACTGCACAGAGTGCTTCACAATAAGCACAACCATGGAGACAAGCCATACAAAAACAAGCATATTGGACTTTAGAAGGGCTGACTTTGGCAAAATGGGTGAATACCTGAGGAATACACTAGCAAATGGCCAGAAAGGAGGGGTGGAAGAACAATGGAGAAAAATCAAACCTGCCATCATACAGGCAACAAGCCTTTGTGTGAAACAGATAAAGAAAACAAAAGCGGAGTAAAAAACCACTATGGTTCTCAAAAGAGATGGCAGGGAAGATTAAAGAGAAAAAGGCTGCATTCAGAAAGTATAAGGCATCACAGAAGGAGCACAACAGAGAACTGTATCAATTAAAGCAGAAAGAAGTAGGGAAGGCAGTCAGAATAGCAAAAGCCCCAACTGAGGAAAAAATAGCCAAGTCAGTTAAGAAGGGGGATAAAACCTTTTATAGGTACTGTACATTAGGGAGCATAGAAAGGTTAAGGGAGGAATAGTGAAGATTAATAAGGGAGAGGGGAGGTGGGCAGAGGGAGACAGTGAAAAGGCAGAGATACTGAATGAATACTTTTGCTCAGTATTCACAAAAGAAGATGAGGAGGAGTTACCTAAACCAGACAATAGAAGCACTCTGGGTAGTGGGGTTGACACCAGTCCATTTACAGAAGAAAGAGTCCTGAAAGAACTCCTAAAACTCAAGATGGACAAAGCAATGGGGCTTGATGGGATTCACCCCAGAATCTTAAAAGAACTAAGGAGGACCTAGTGACACACTGACCACACTTTTTAACAAATCATGGGAGGATGGGGTGGTACCTGAGGACTGGAGGAGGGCAGATGTGATTCCCCTTCACAAAAGTGGGAGCAAGGCAGAAGCAGGAAACTACAGACCTGTAAGTTTGACCTCAATGGTAGGGAAAATGATGGAATCACTTCTGAAAGAAAGAATTGTTGAGTACCTAGAGGCCAGCAGGGCACAGGACCCAAAGCAGCATGGATTTACAGCAGAAGGTCATGTCAGATGAATCTAATAGATTTCTTTGACTGGGTGACCAAGGTAATAGACCAGGGAAGGGCTGTGGATATTGCCTACCTAGACTTTAGCAAGGCATTTGACACAGTTCCGCATAAAAGATTAATAGTCAAGTTAGTCACCTTGGGAGTGGATCCCAGGGTGGTAGCCTGGGTTGCAAACTGGCTGCACAACAGGACACAGAAGGTAATAGTGAGTGAAACACATTCCGAAGAAAGGGGGGGATCACTAGTGGAGTACCTCAGGGCTCAGTACTGGGTCCAGTCCTCTTTAACATCTTTATAGGTGACATTGCAGAGGGTCTGGAGGGAATGGTATGCCTCTTTGCAGATGATACAAAGATCTGTAACAGAGTTGATACACAAGGGTGGGTAGAAAGGATGAGAAGGGACTTGGCAAGGTTGGAGGAATGGTCAGACATATGGCAACTTAGATTCAATGCAAAGAAGTGCAAAGTAATGTACCTGGGAAACAAAAACTCAAGAGAAGAGTACACAACAGCAGGAGAGGTACTAACAACAACAAAAATGGAACGGGACTTGGGGGTTGTCATATCAGATGATCTAAAGGTGGGTAAGCAATGTGAGAAGTCAGTGAGGAGAGCCAGGGGGATACTGGGATGCATAGGAAGGGCATCACAAGTAGAAAAAGGGAAGTGGTTATCCCTCTGTACAGACAGTTGGTGAGACCCCATCTGAGTACTGTGTGCAGTTTGGAGACCTCATCTATGCAAGGACATAGACAGGGATGGAAACAGTCCAGAGGAGGGCAACTAAAATAGTGCAGGGTCTGCATCAGAAATCATATGAAGAGAGACTGAGAGAGATTAATATGTATACCCTTGATGAAAGGAGGGACGGGGGGACATGATAGAAATGTTCAAGTACCTTAAGGGAATCAACAAAGTCCAGGAGGGTAGCATCTTTCAGAAAAAGAGATGTGTAAGAACAAGGTGACACAATTTAAAGATAGCGGGGGGACGGCTCAGTGGTAATGTGAGGAATTCTTTTTTCACAGAGAGAGTGGTGGATGCGTGGAACTGCCTTCCTGGGGAGGTTGTTTGGGCTAAAACAGTGAGGGAATGCAAACATGCAAGGGACAGACACAAGGCAATTGTAGTGGGGGTGGCAGGAAGTAGGCTGTTGGTTAACTAGAATCTGCAGCTTATCCAGTAGATAGGGAAATGGTCAGACTGGGTGGGCCAAGTGGTCCTTATCTGCCATCAAAGTCTATGTTTCTATGACACTGGAAAAAGCTGCTGTTTTCATTATTTTTCTTAGATAGAAATAGTAATCACTTTAATAGTGATTTTTGAAGGCCTGTATGCTGCAGAAGGAACTGTCAAAACTTTTTCAGTATTGCAACTGTAGAGAAAAAGATCTACAAGGATGATGCATACAAAGTGTGGGTCTGCTGCTTAGGCCTCTCTCACAATGTGAAAACCTATGAGATCTGCCGAGGATTCATCTCCTCTACCAAGCAACACAGGAAGATGGCATAGGAAAAATTCCTCCTAAAAAAGACCTTAGCAGCAATGAAACAGTAGTAGTAGTAGTCTTTATTTTTATCTGTCGCTCTTCCCCATAGACCCAGGGTGCCATTACAACAGAAAAGGAAACACAATAACTAATCCATAGCAATAACAGACACATAAAAGCCACCTTGTTCCATTAAAATTAACATAAAATACCATAAAACATAAAATACACTAAAACACAGTAAAACTGCAAAGTGCTGCATACATGCATTATGGGACTTCTCCAAACGCGTGTTGGACTAAATAAGACTTGAGCCCCTTTTTAAAAGCATCCACCATGGGGGCCTCCCTCAAGGTCCAGGGAAAACAGTTCCACAGTGATGGACCCAGTATCTCAAAGGTCTGGTCACCCAAACTCTTCAGTCTAGCCCTTGGGACCATGAGGAGGCCCTCCCCGGCTGATCAGAGTGGGCGAACTGCAGTGTGCAGGTGCAGGAACTGGTAGGCTGGACCCAGTCCATGTGGGGCTTTATAGGTTAATAAATAAGATATGCCACTTCACCAGCAGCCAGTGCAGGTCATGCAGTGCTGGAGAGATATGGCTTGATCTTGATAATCCTGTAAGTAACTGTGCAGCTGTGTTCTGCAGCAGCTGCAGGCATCATAGTGCACTCCCGCTAACCCCAAGGTACAGAGTTGTTACAATAGTCCAACCTAGAAGTCACAAATATATGGCTCAGGATGGCTAGGTCCTGGCGGGGGGATAGGGGATCTGATCTGGTGGATTGTCCAAAGGTGGAAAAAGCCATTCCAGACTATGGTCATCACCTGGACCTCCACTGTCAGATCTTGATCCAGTATGACTCCCAGATTCTTTACCCTCAGGCTGGCTAGCAAACCAGAGTCACCAAGCCAAAACCCAGTCACTACTTTGCCAGCCACCAGTCCCCACTTTTGGCATGGCTCAAACACTAAAACCTCAGTATTCTCAGGGTTCAGTCTCAGCCAACTAGAAATTACCCAGTTCTGGATCTCAGTCAGGCTCTCATTAAGCATATCAACAGCCTTCTGAGTTCTGGGAGCAAAATACATACAGAGCTGGGAATCATCTGTATAGCAGTGAAACTTCAGCTCAAAACATCTAATGACTTTGCCCAGGGGTAGCATATAAACCAAGAACAACAATGGTGACAGGACCGAACCGTAGGGTATGCCACAGAACAGAACCACTGGGTGCAAGGAAAAATTTCCTATAACTACCCTCTGGGTTCTGTCCCATAAAAATGACTCAAACCAGTGGATGACAGTGCCAGTGAGTCCAGCATACTCCTTGTAATGGTCCAGAAGTATGCTGTAGTCCACAGTGTCAAATGCTGGAGAGAGATCAAAGAGGATGAGAACTGATTGTTCCACTCCATCCCATGCCCTGAGCAGATCATTAAGCACCCTGACTAGTGTGGTCTCCATGCTGTGCCTGGCTCTAAAACCTGACTGGAATGGTTCATAAATGTTAGAGGATGCCAGGTATTCCTCCAGCTGCAGCACATCAACTTTCTTAATAACCTTCCCCAAAAAAGGGAATGATAGCAACTGGACAATGGCTAGCCAGGATATCCGGATCCAAAGATGTTTTTTTCAGAATGGGCTTTACCAGTGCACATTTAAGTGCTATTGGAACTAGCCCCTCCAACAGAGAACACCAGATGATTTTGGCAAGCACCGGGTCCAGATGATCGACACAACTCACTAAGAGTCGTGTCGGACCTGGGTCCAGCTTACAAACTGTTGGCTGCAGCTCTGAGACCACTTGGCCGACCTCTTTCATTGTTACCAGATGAAACTTGCCTCAAGAACACAATCTCACCACTGTTGGGTTCTGAAGGCTCCATTGGAGTGATTCTGGCCCTGATGGAAGACACCCTGAGATGCACTGAGTAAACTCCTCACATTTTGCAAGTGAAACTGCTCTCACGGGCTTCAGGCAGGCAAAGTGGAGAAGCCTATTTACAGTTCTGAGAGCTGAGCTGGTCAGTTCTTTCCAGCAGCAACCTCTCTCGACAGAAATTCTGCATTCTTCTGAGTGATTGCCTTCTGTTATTCCTTATAATGAGAAATCAGAAAAACCGAGGCGCAATACCAGGAGGCATACACGGACTGGCACTTACTTTCTGATATTCCTCATAATGAGAAATCAGAACTAGTTTGTCCTCCACAACCTTAGACTTCCTGCAACGACACTTCAGCCTCTGACCCCTGATTTTAAGTGCCCTCAACTCGCTGTCAAACCACCGTGAGCTAAGGCGCAATACCTGGGAGTGTACAATGACAGGTGTTAGAAGGTCAAAGGCCCCAGTTACAGCCCTATTATAGGCTACCACTGTGGCCCCTGCCCCCTCAGGGCATGCTGCCAACAATTCCAAGGTGTCCAGTACCAAAATCAGTCCAACAGGTCCTAGTGTTCATAAAGGTTGTTACTGAACCACCTCCACATGGGATGGACTACAGGGAGGGGCCCTGAAGCAGAACCTGATGACACAATGATCCGACCAAGTGACCAGATCAATCTCAAGCCCATTCACCTCGAGTTTCAGGGAGAATATCTGGTCCAAGGCATGGCCATGTTGATGTGTCATGGAGGTAATAACCTGTGCTAGGCCCAGAACTTCCATAGTCTGGAGGAAATCTCTACTGAAATGTGAGCCTTTGTTGTCTACCCAGGTGTTGAAATCATCCAGGTTAAGCCACCTACTGTAGGTGACTCCAAGACCAGGTCAGCAATGAAAGATGTAATTTTTTACAGAAACTCCCCCTTGTGACCTGGAAGCTTCTGCAGCCTGCACCCAGACCACCACGCATGGCCACGCACACACAAAAGACATGGCATCTCACACTGGGTGTACCACCAAGTTCAGTTCAGTTTTAAAACAGATGCCTTCCAACCTCCTCCCCTGTGATGCCTTCTCATACAGTGCACCACTGAAAACCAGCCAGGATTGATGCCTCCAGAACTGGTCCAGAGTCCTTGCCCAGCCAGGTCTCAGTAATGCATGCCAAAACAACAGAGGAAATAAAATCTGCCATAATTGTGGTCTTATTCCTCATAGATCTGGCATTGCATAGCAATGCCCAAAGTGGACGGAAAAAGCCAGCAGGCCCAACGCCTGCCTGCCCACTCGGTCCAGCAGGATCCCTAGGCACAGGAACTAAACAGGCTGAACCCCTCTCCAGTCTCTTCCTAACCCCAGGGCATCTCCTGGTCTGTATAACCCCAATAGGGACCAGCTCCTTATTACTCCCCAGCCCATAAGTTCTCCTTCTGCACCTCCAAGCAATTCCCTCCTCCCTACAACAGCAGTACATACACTTCCGCCAGCAGCGGGGGGGGGGGGGGTTTTGAAAGGGCACAGATCTCTGAGCTGAGAAGAGGATTAATACAACCTTAAGGGCTCAAGCAAATAGAACAACTATTGTCTCTTTAAGATAACCACTTTTTTTTTATATTTAAATAAATACAATCAGCATAATGCTCTCCAAGTCAAACAGTGCCTTAAAAATCCACCTAACACATGCAAGCCATCAAACATACAGCGTCTTCAGTACCTACACCCTCATTCCCACATTTACAACAGCCACCTAAACCCCCAATTACCCACCAACCCCGATTCCAAAACTAATGCACCCAACCAAATTATAATAGCAAGTAAGAAAACCCATACTTCTGGGGCTGATGTGGGTAAACACTTGATCCACACAGCATATGATGTTTTTGATGCTTCTGCCAGGACTGCAGCCTCTGGCATCTATCTCAGGCACTACTACTGGCTTAGGGTAGCAGGTTTTGCCACTGATGTGTAGTAAACAGTTCTAAGTGCCACTATTTAGGGGATGAAAACTGGCAATGATGTTGAAGAAGCTTTTTTAACCCCTAGGTGGCGCTATCCCAAGGGCTACTACCCCTGCCTGCTTGGCTAGTAGCAGGTTAAGGGGCCTGAGTTCTGAAATGGGTGCCTCCACCTGGAGGTCAGGGTTTGTTGTGGCCAAGCTAACCCAGGCACAGCCCTCCAGGACACTGTAACCTCCCTCTTTCCTTACAAGTGCCCGGAACAATACACAATAATCACTTTCACAGTACCCCTGATACACCACGCAAGCACCCACACTATTTGCACTTACTACCAGGGCTTTCCTCTGGCCTGGCCCTAGTGATCCCCTGTAAAACAAGGTCATACACAGCAAATAACAGCAGTACAGTACTCTTGCACAAACTGGAACCACAGGCAGGGTAAATGCAAAAAAGTGTTAGATCTGATTTATTTAAGGGACTTGAACAAGGAGGGGTGTTATCGGGTTAATTTGCTTAAAGGTTGTATCAATCAAACAGTTATGCATGCACTTCAGGGTCCATAAACAGTCACACACTCTGGGTACCCAGATGGAGAATGGTGGGCTAGCCAGGAACGTTGCAGCTGGTTGGGGCCCTGTGATTGAAGAAAGCAACATGCACAACACACACTATTTGTAATCCGGAGCCAGAGGGCTCAGTTCATGAAAAGAAAACAGCAAGACAATCAGATAACACACTTGTAGATTAGGCTATTGTTGTAGGGAGCTACCCTGATGATTACTCACGATATCCAAGACTGGACACAGGCTGGACGAAAGTCGAGACAGCAAGTGGTTAATCTGGAATGCCAGGAGAAGCAGAGCCCACACGAATCACCGAAGCATCGTTCCTGTTCAAGGGTGGAACAGGGGGCTGATCCCCAGGCAGGTCTCTTGTCACTGGCTTTGTGCAGCGGGTAGTCTGGCTGGGCCAGTGTGGCAAGGCCCTGGCCAAATGGAGACAAATTTGGATACAGTCTGTTTTGAGCTGGATACAGCTTCCAGCAAGCAGAACACAGTTCACACAGTGGGAAACCAAATCACAACCCACTAACAACTCACAGCACATTTACATGTAAGAAAATTCTACTGTACCAGGCAAACCACTCTCCGGTCACGATCGCAAAGTCTCTGCACAAACTGGGGATTCAAAAGCAGTTGGAAATCCTGACAGGCCAATCGCATTCAGCAAAATCTTTGGTAACTATCTGTCTTTGGTAACTATCTTGCTTCTGTAATATCTGTTGTCTCTTGTGCTGCTGTCTGTTGTCCTCTATGTGACGAGGTACCTTTGTAAATGAGCTCCTCACTCAAAGGTTTTTAAACTGATGTTTAAATAAATAAATAAATAAATCTTTGGTCTTCTTCAGGCATGAGCCTGGTAAAAAATCAGTGTCTTGCTTTGTTTTCACAAACTTGGATTTAGTCTGAAATAATTCTCTTCTCTCCCTCTTGGGGGCAGCAGGCAGATATGCAGACCACAACTCATGCCTTTCACAGTTCTCCCATGCAAAACTACACAGAATTCTTGCCCAAACCACTTGCGCTGTTACTTCTTCACTTCTCAGCCCAGAACTAATTGAAAATTGCAAGCAGTCTGGGAAATCCCCCAAGATCCAAGAGGTTCGGTTGGCTGATCTGTCTGTCAGTCACAACAAAGGCTCCCCCTTCAGGTGTAAAAAGGCACTAAAAGCCCAAAACTACAATTCCCACAGATTTTGACTCCAGACAGCTCCTGTAGTCCAGCTCCATTTTAGGTCCCATCAGAAGTGACTGGTCCATTTTGTAGTCCCGGGCCAAATGATGGGAATAAACAAGACGGTCCTTGCTGCAAAGAAGGCAGGTTAGACAAACTACTTTATCATCACCACTCTAAATGATTTGCAGCAAATAGTTACATCTTTCAACACAGCTCCCTCTCAGATTACTTATGATTGCAATCCAGGCAGCTCTTAAAGAGACAGTGCACAGAGGCTATACAGACACTCTCTGGCAATCAGATTTAAACTGCTAAAACACAGGACACCAGCCTGGCAGTGAGCATTTAGGCAAGCTCAAGGAAGACTTTTCGGGAACCCCCATTTGTAGGGAGGGTTACACCCTTCCCTGCCTGGAGAAAACTTTGTGTCTACATCAAGTCTGTACCATCATGCATCAGTTAACGTAAAGTTATTACTTTACTATACATATTCACTACACTTCGTGATACTATATCCATTCTGACAACACATTGTGCATATTTCATATAGGTAAATTGAACATTACTGCACTGAATCAGGTAACAACGTCTTGTACCTTAAACAATACAAGAGGGGACCCTTCCCTATTAGCTAACTTGGGGCTAGCGAGGGCAGGGGCACCATGGTGAGAGGGCAGAATAAGTAACCTGAAATAGTCCGTCAAGCTCAGTTTGGGCAGTGAGCTTGGTGAAACAAACATCTTTGTGAACTACATGGAAAGGCAAGTTCACAGACCTCCTGGGAGAATCATAACTGAGGCATACTACTGGCTTGATAGCTCGGTCAGTCTTTCTGAGGAGGACAACTACAGTCTCTGTACTCTCAGCACTGGTCAGGGGACTCCCGTCACTTGTGAGGGGTGCCTCTGCCTGGATGAGAACGTCCAAACTTGGAGCACTGTCAGCTCCTTGATCTGTAGGCTCTGTTTCTACAACACTTGACTTATTTTGTGAAGGTTCAGGCACAATCAAGCTTTGAGGCACTGAAAGGTGGGGTGGCCAGCACTCTCATAGTGCTCTTCAAGTTCTGGCATGTCACCAGAAAGACTCATTCCATCAGCCCCTCCCTCAGGCAAATTATATAGTTCCACAATACCCAGAGACTCAGTATCTTCAGATGTGATACTTTGCACTTCACTTTCAGGGAGCATTGGCTCCAAGGACAAAGCTGGGGGGTTAGGCAGTCCAGAAGGCCCAGCTTCATCCTCACAATTAATCATGGGGTTACCTCAAAACAGCTGACTCACTTCATGAGAGGGGTAACAGGCATAGTTGCACTCACTTTCATCAAAAGTGGACCAACAGTCACTATCATTCTGGGCCTGCTGCAGAGGAAACCTTAAATCTGTGACCACTGGGGTAGGCTGACTTTGTCTCTTTCTTGCAGCAGCATGAGTCACTGGCCCAGGGGGCTCAAGTTCTGGGGGTTCAGCCTCAATCATGACTTGGCCGATAGATAGCAAGTGGTTACGGTGCATGGTCTTGACAGCTTGGGAGCTGTTTTCTGGGTGCACCTTGTACACAGGTAAATTATCCAACTTTCCAACTATTACATGGGGAAGATGGTGCCACCAATTAGTAATTTTGTGTTTACCATGCAGTCCCAAATTGCATAAGAACACACGGTCTCCAGGTCGAATCTCTTGAGCTTTTACTTTTTTATCATGCCTCTCTTTGTTGGCTAGATTTCTCTTGGTGGCCATTGTCTGGGCCATTTGATAGGCATGGTTCAATTGAGCTTTCAGTTTTTGTACATATTGCAAGTAGGTTTTGGCTCGGACCCCATCTGGAGAGACCCCAAAATAGACATCAACTGGCAGCCAGGCCTCTCTCCCGAACATGAGGCAGTAGGGGAAGAACCCAGTAGCATCATTTTTCATGCAATTGTATGCGTGTACCAGGGTGCTAATCTGCTGGCTCCATTTATGCTTATCTTTTCATTGGAGGGTGCCCAGTATGTATAGAAGGGTGTGGTTAAAATGTTCTGGTTGAGGTTCTCCCTGTGGGTGATGGGGGTGGTTCTTGACTTTCGCTCCCCCCATAAAGAGAGCATTTCTTTGATTAGTCAACTCTCAAAGTCTCTGCCCTGGTCAGAGTGGATCCACCGGGGGGGCACCATAGTGGACGAAGACTTTTTCCACTAGCACCTTGGCCACGGTAGATGCCTTTTGATCTTTGATGGGAAAAGCTTGTGCATACTGTGTGAAATGATCTGTAACCACTAACACATTGCTAATGTTCCGCTGATTAGGTTCTAAACACAAGAAGTCTATGCAGACTAGTTCCATGGGGGCACTGGTAGTAATATTAACAAGGGAAGCAGCCATCTGAGGCAGGGATTTTCTTTGCAGGCAGTGACTACAAGTCTTTATATGGTGCTCAACATCGGCCCCCATTTTGGACCAGTAGAAATAAGATCATACCAGGTCAAGGGTTCTGTCAATACCGAGGTGCCCCATGTGATTGTGGAGGGAACCTCAGTACCAGATCTTTCAACGCCATGGTCAGGACCAATTGTTGCTTGTCTACTTTGCCACTATGATCTACTGTCTCTTAATACAACAACTGATTGAGCAGCTTCAATCTGGGGCCTTCTTTAAACAATAAAGCAGTTCGCAAGTCAGTGGGACGTAACTTAGACACATCTTTCCCCTCACACAGGGCATCAAGTGCTGGCTGAATCATATGATCTTGGGATTGAGCCCACTGAATGCTGTCATTGTCAAATTGAGGTAGTGCACTAATATCTAGAGCAGAGAAGTAGCAATAAGCAGCTGGTGTGCAGGTGTCAGAAGGGCCCAAGCAATCTACTAAACAGTCCACTGTGTCCGCAGACATCTATTCATCTCTATCAAACTTTTGGCACAATGCTTGAATGTCAGGTTCAGACAGCCTGACCCAATTACTCTTGGAAGTGGGCCTTCATGATAGGGTGTCAGCATCAGGCCTGGTCTGTATTCGACAGCATAACCAAAGTTTGATAATGCAGAAAGCCACTGGTGCCCAATGGCGTCTAACTTAGCTAAAGTCTGTACATAGGTCAAAGGGTAATTGTCAGTCTTCTCCAATATCTTTGCCCCATAGAGGTATTCATGAAACTGGTCAATGATGGCTCATTTTAGTGCAAGGAACTCCAACTTATGCACAGGATAGTTTCGTTCAGACGGGGTCAAGCTCCTACTGGCGAAAACTGGTCTCAGGCCATCCTCATGGTCTTGATTCAGCACCACTCCTAGACCCTGCAGACTAGCATCCGTATGCAGCACTTTAGGGTTTGGTGGGGTCAGGGTAGGCGAGGATGGGGGCATGGGTGAGCTGGTATATGATCTCATGGAAGGCTGCTTCACAGTTGGGCGTTCAGAGGGGCCCAAAGAGTTCACCTGGGTGGAAGTATACTTTTTCTGGTTCTTTAATGGCCCCTTTTTTGTATTTATGATTGGTAGGAGGGTAACCCTGGGTAAGGTTCAAGAGTAGGTGAATCACCTTGGAATAATCTTTTATGAACCTACAGTAGTAGCCACAGAACCCCAGAAAATGTAGTTCTTTCAAATTATGGGTCTGGGGCCAAGTAGTCAGTGCTTCAACCTTACTGGGATCAGTCTCTATCCCTTTTGTAGATACTATGTGCTCCACATACTTCATGAAGGTTTGAAAAAACTGGCACTTGTCAATGAGTGGCTTGAGGCCGAAATCTTCCAGTCAGTCTTGGACCTTGAACAGTCAGTTCTCATGCTCCTGTAAGGTGCTCCCAAACACAATGACATCATCCAAGTACACCAGGCATTCCAGCAAATTCATATCTCCCACTGCACATTCTATCAATGGCTGAAAGGTGGCCAGGATGCCCAATATCCCCTGAGGCATCCTCAGAAACTCATAGAACCCAAATGAACAGATGAAGGCTGTTTTCTCATGGTCTTCCAGGGTCATCGGGATCTGATAGTATCCTCTGCGAAGATCCAACACCGAGAACCATTTGCTCCCATTCAAGCAGTCCAGGGCATCTTGTATACGAGGCATAGTGTATTGGCCTGGGATGGTCCGCCGGTTCAGGGTTCGATACTCAACACACATCCTCACAGACCCATTCTTCTTACGCAAAACCACAATGGGAGAGATGTATGGGCTTCTGGATTCTTCTATCACGCCAGCAGCGAGCATTTCCTGCAGGTGTCTTCTTACACCATCTATGTCTGCTGGGGCTAGACGTCAGGACCTCTCTCGAAATGACCATTCATCATGCAGGTGTATGTGATGCTCCACACCCTGGACACATCCCACATCCCATTCCTTCAACGAAAACACTTGGTCTCTCTGGGCAAGTCTCTTGCTAATTCTAGCCTTCCATTCAGCTGGCAACTGGAGTCACCAAAGTCAAACAAGTCTGGGGTCACTCTGTCTCCTTCTCACCAGGGTGCTTGTTGCTGTGCAATACTGCAGTGTCAGCACAGTGTATCATAGCTAGGGTGCACCCTCTGTTCACCCGGATCTCCCAATCTGACACATTGTGAACCTGGACCATCACTCATCATACATAGGCATGGGCACAAGCAGGCAAGATGCTAGGCTTGACCAATAATCTTTCTGGCAATTTTCCATTGTCTGGTGCATCCAACATCAGTATTTTGTTCTTGACATCTTTCTGGAGGTGGACCTCCCCTTGAATGGTACATTGGGCGTTAGGGGCCAGTACCATTGAATCGGGATCCTTCTTCCACCTTCCTTGGGTTTCTATTGCAAATCATAGGCCCTCCTGATCACAGCCAGAATTCTCAGGGCCCTCCCTGTCCATCGCCCTTGTTTTTCATGACAGAATTGCACCAGTCTCCCAAACATATGGGCGTTTGTCACAATTAAAAGGGGGAGCCCATCATACAGTCCAGTGGGGGGACACACTAGGGCCAATGTCTCTACTCGCTCCTCTACACCAGTTACAGTTGCAGGAAAAGACAACCAGAGGTGGACATACCCTAGGTAGGGAATAAGACTTGTTGCTCAGGCCCCACACATGTAGGCCTTCCAGGGATTGCAAAGGCACATCAGATAAGTGTTTGTTATACCAGTCCTGGAATACGGTGGTCACTTGCAACCTACTGACAAGCACAGCCCGAGTATGAATACCATTCACAGTCACTGTAGTCTCCATTGAAGGGCCCACTATTTTGGACCAGTCTGGAGAGGCAATAGCAGAGGCCTGGACAGACGATTTAGCTACAAAGAAATCTGAGTTAGGATTTCTCGAACCCTCACTGTGGTCATTTTGGGCACCCCTTGGCCACTGATTTGCTTTTTGGAGCTCCTCTTGGAGTCTGTTTACTACTCTTTCTAAGTCCTTCTGAGACCAGCATTCTCTTTTCATATGGCCATCCTTTCCACAGTTGTGACAAATGATAGACTCCTAGGTCATCCTGGGAGAGAACATCATATGAGGAACTGAAGCAGTAGTAAGAGGTTGGGGTCTAGTATTTGCTTGCAGTGGTGAGAGTGGTTCAACATGTCTTAACAGTTCCTTAGCGGGGCAGCCAATCTGGTGATCTCAGCCGTGGAGCCACCCTCAGTAGCGGGATGCCTGAAGGTGCACCCCAACCCCCCCATGGCAGTCACGTCCTGAAAGGGACCAGAATCTTGTTCCATGGGGGAAACCCTTGCAGAGGCACCTGTCTTCAACTCTTGGACTTCCTTTAGTAGCTCATCTTTCCAATGCTGGGCCCAGGTTGGGAAGTCCTTTACATTCTCAGAGTGCTTGTTAAGTGCCGACTTTTGTCCCTGAGCTTCACTTGGCTGATCACTCTCGGTCACTTCAGCAGCAGAAGATATGAGTGCAATCCCCCATGGGGTCACCTTTGCTCAACCCCCTGAATTTCTTTCATTAGCTTGCCATAGGAGGGGGGCGAGTCCAGTCGGGTGGCAAGGTGCAACTGAAGCAGTAACAATTCTGAAAACGGAGCAGACTTAAGGATCCAGTCCAGCCTAGTTCGATCTAATTCATTTGACGGCAAACTACCCTTTCTGAGGCACTCTTGTAGCAGCTTTTCAAGCCAAGGTACATACACAGACAATGGCTGCCCTGGGTACTGCTGCGTGTTTCTTACTCTCCACCACAGATCCTCATCTGAATCTGGGCTCCCATACACATTTTCCGATGCATCAAGATAGTCCTGTGCAGTTGCTTCATACTTATTGGCCCGCTTGGCATGGATGGTAACCAGGGCAGGACCTCGGAGGCTTTCACTCAACCTCTTTCATTTCTCTGCTTCTGAGCATTGCCATTCAAGTACTAGAGGGGCAACATAGTCTATCCAGGTCTCCCAGTCATCCCCCCCCGGGGGGTGGGGAGGGTGCCCAAGAAGATTGTCAGCCTTCAGTAGGAGTCATGACTAAAGGCAGGTACAGATATAGGGGCCAGAATTGGCATGGACACTGAAGGCGGAGCAGTAACAAGTGCTGGAGTGGGTGGGGGTGTTGGAAGGAATGCCCCCCAAGTGGCAGGAATAGTTTCATAAAGTCCTCTACGGTTTTACCTTCCTCCAGCAACAACTTAGCAAATTTCTCCTCATCCTCCCCAGGGTCTTTACTGTCTTAAGTTATCATTCTCCAGGTAGCTGGAACCCCTTCTGGGGCAATAGTCTGTGGCACTTTAGAGCTGTCCACGAGGTCAATATACTCTACCAAGGCTGTGAAAGTTTGGGCGATCAAATCAGCCTGTCGAACCACCACCACAGGACTTTTTAAACATTCAATTTTGGAGAGTGCTCCCTCTACAGTGTCTTTACTGGTACCAAGGGGAATATCCAGTATAAGTAGAGCATTTTGGGGGTCGATCTCCTGCCAGTACACCACCCCACCAACTGGTATACAGCCATTTCTACTGCGGTAGCCATTAATCTTTAACAATAATTTGTAATTTTTGGCCACTAGAAGGCACAAAATGTAACCCCTAGGTGGTGTTATACCAAGGGCTACTACCCCTGCCTGCTTGGCTAGTAGCAGGTTAAGGGGCCTGAGTTCTGAAATGGGTGCCTCCACCCAGAAGTCAGGGTTGGTTGTGGTCAAACTAACCCAGGCACAGCCCTCCAGGACACTGTAACACCCTTCTTTCCTTACTAATGGCTGGAACAATACACAACAATCACTTTCACAATACCCCTGATACACCACACAAGTACCCACACTGTTTACACTTACCACCAGGGCTTTCCTCTGGCCTGGCCCTGGAGACCCCCTGTAAAACAAAGGGCAAATGCAAGAAAGAGTTAGATCTAATTTATTTAAGGGACTTGAACAATGGAGGGGTGTATTCAGGTTAATTTGCTTAAAGGCTGTATCAATTAAACAGTTATGCATGCACTTCAGGGTCCATAAACAGTCACACACTCTGGGTACCCAGATGGAGAATGGTGGGCTAGCCAGGAATGCTGCAGCTGGTTTGGGCCCTGTGATGGAAGAAAGCAACATGCACAACACACATTATTTGTAATCCAGAGCCAGAGGGCTCAGTTCATGAAAAGAAAACAAGACAATCAGATGACACACTTTTAGATTAGGCTGTTGTTGCAGGGATCTACCCTGATGATTACTGACGATACCAAAGACTGGATACAGGCTGGATGAAAATTGAGACAGCAGGTGGTTAATCTGGAATGCCAGGAGAAGCAGGGCCCACACAAATCGCCGAGGCATCATTCCTGTTCAAGCTTGGAGCAGGGGGCTGATCCCCAGGCAGGTCTCTCATTGATGGCTTTCTCTGTGCAGCAGGTAGTCTGGCTGGGCCAGTGTGGTGAGGCCCCGGCCAAATGGAGACAAATTCGGATAGTCTGTTTTGGGCTGGATACAGCTTCCAGCAAGCAGAACACAGTTCACACAGTGGGGAATCAAATCACGACCCACTAACAACTCACAGCACATTTACTTGTAAGAAAATTCTACTGTACCAGGCAAACCGCTCTCCGGTCATGATCGCAAAGTCTCTGCACACATTCAAAAGCAGCTGGAAATCCTGACAGGCCGATCACATTCAGCAAAATCTTTGGTCTTCTTCAGGTATGAGCCTGGTAAAAAATCAGTGGCTAACTTCATTTTCACAAACTTGGATTTAGTCCGAAATAATTCTCTTCTCTCTCTCTCAGGGGCAGCAGTCAGACAAGTAGATCACAACTCAGGCCTTTCACAGTTCTCCCATGCAAAACTACACAGAACTCTTGCCCAAATCACTTAAGCTGTTACTTCTTCACTTCTCAGCCCAGAACTAACTAAAAATTGCAAGCAGTCTGGGAAATCCCCCAAGCTCCAAAAGGTTGGGTTGGCTGATCTGTCAGTCACAACAGAGGCTCCCCCTTCAGGTGCAAAAAGGTGCCAAAAGCCCAAAACTACAATTCCTACAGATTTTGACTCCAAACAGCTTCTGTAATCCAGCTCCATTTTAGGTCCCACCAGAACTGATTGGTCCAATTCGCAATCCCGGGCCAAATGGTGGGGATAAACAAGACAGTCCTTGCTGCAAAGAAGGCAGGTTAGACAAACTACTTTATCATAATCACTCTAAATGATTTTCAGCAAATACTTACAACTTTCAACAGAGCTCCCTCTCAGATTACTTATGGCTGCAATGCAGGCAGCTCTTAAAGAGACAGTGTACAAAGGTTATACAGGCACTCTCTGGCAATCACATTTAAACTGCTAAAACACAGGACACCAGCCTGGCAGTGAGCATTTAGGCAAACTCAAGGAAGACTTTTCGGGAACCCCACTTGTAGGGGGGGTTACACTTTGAAAAATCTTCAATAATCTGGCAAGACTCTGAAGTCAGTCAAGTCACTGTACCACTCCCAAGGCAGAGGAAGGAGAAGGGGTAATGTTCATCCCTCTGCTGTTAGAGGAAGCTGTCAGGCCTACAGACAGCAGGGTAGAGGTAGAGGTAGAGGTAGAGGTAGAGGTAGAGGTAGAGGTAGAGGTGTGGGGGCCTTGCCAGCCCCCTCCCAACCCCAGGCGCCCATAAAAAAGCACCTAGAGGTGGTGGAGCAGGTGGTTCTGGCTCCCCCAGCTCAGCATGGCTCCTCATACACTCCCAAACACCATTACCTCCAGGGGTGGTCATAGAGGTTCGACTCTTCCTCCATCTTGATCAGTGGAGAGCAGTGACTAAAGACGAATGGGTACTGAAGATCATAGAGAAGGATCATGCTCTGGAGCTTCTGGACAACCCTCCAGACCATCCACAAGTTATTACAACATGTCCTTCAGGACACATGACCCTGTTGCAGGAGGAAGTACAGACCCTGCTTCAGAAATGAGCCATAGAACTTGTACCTCCTAGACATAGGCAAGAAGGGTTTTAACCAGATACGTCCTAGTCCCCAAGTGGACAGGAGCTCTATGGCCTATTCTAGACCTCTAGGATCTCAGCTTCTTCATAGGATACAAGAAGTTTCACATGGACTCTTTATAGAGTCTTCATCCCCTGCTGCAAGCAGGGAATTGAATATGCTCCCTGGATATGAAGGATACCTACCTCATATCAAAATCTGGAAACCTCACAGGAAATATCTAAGGTTCCAATTCTGGGGAGCATTACCAGTTCAGAGTGTTGCACTTTGGCTGGTCTTTTTCACCATGGGCCGTTAGCAAGTGCTTGACAGTAGTGGCAGCAGCCCTTTGCAGGGAAAGCCTGTATGTCCTCTCTTACCTGGATGACTGGCTATTAAAAGCTCACTCCAGGGAACAACTACTGCAGACCCTAGCTTGAAGCAGACAGGTGTTCAATGCTAGTGGGGTGTTCGATGCTCTCAGGATGACAGTGAACATAACAAAATCTGTACTGGTTCCCTTCCAGTGCCTGCAGTACATAGGGGCAGTTCTGGATACAGCCCACAGTTTAGCATTTCTGCCATTTGACAGGACAGAATGACTGATTGTAAAAGCACAATTGGTTCATGACAGTGGTTATGCCAGAACAGGGACATTTCTACACCTTCTGGGTCTTATGGCAGCAGCCATTGTCACAGTGCCACTTGGCCAGGCTGCATATGCAGATTCCACAGTGAAATCTGAGAGTCCAATAGGACCAACTGACAGACAATCTAGAATAAGTGGCTCTAGTGACATCTCCCTTGTGCAAAGCATTCAAGTGGTGGATGGAACACAGCAATCTGCTCAAAGGCATCCCATTCCTGCTTCTCAGCCCACATCAGATCCTTACTATGGATGCCTCAGGATCCAGATGGGGTGCCCACCTGGGATGGGACCTCTTCAGACACAAGGCATGTGGACCCAGGTGGAGCACACTTTGCATATAAATGTACTGGAAATGAAAGCAGTCCTATATGGGCTCCAAGAATTCCAGGACAACTTGACCCCAGGTCCTCTGTTAATACAGATGGACAGTAGCAGTGTGATGCATTACATCAACAAGCAAGAGGGGACTTATTCTTATCCACTGTGCAGGGGAGCAATGAGACTTTGGTATTGGGCCTTGTAACAGTCTACAACTATCAGTAGTACATGTTCCAGGTGCCAAAACATCTTGACAGACATGCTATGCAGGTCACAATCCAGGGTGCACGAGTGGGAACTGCTGAGCTCAGTGGTCGATGACCTATTTGCAAGATGGAGTCATCCAGAATTGAACCATTTTGCAATCCCACAAAAAATAAAACTGCTACATTTTTGCTCGCTCACTCCAGGGCCTGGAGTTTTCTGGTGATATGCGTTGTCCCTCTCCTGAAAAGGGAGGTTTCTATATGTCTTCTCTACCTTTCTGCTCATTCATAGAGTACTACTCAAGCTGCAGATGGAGGGGGTAACTCTAACACTCATTGCTCCCCTATGGCTTCGGCAGATATGGTATCACCTGCTGCAGCAGTTGGCAGTGGAGCCCCCAGCACCTTTAACCCTGTGGAATGGTCTACTGTCACAGGAACCGGAAACCCTAGTCCAGCTGGACCTGAAGTCACTACACCTGCATGCATAGCTCCTGAAGATATAGCCATAGCTCATTCTAGGTATCACAGAAAGTGGCAGATGTTCTGGTGGCTGCTAGAAAACTGCCACTAGACACACCTACTCAATTAAATGGAAGCGGTTCACTTTGTGGGCCGCTTCACATAACCTGGATCCATTTACCTGACCGGTCAATCAGGTTCTAGAATACCAGCTGTCCCTATTTGATTCAGACCTGCAGTATTCCTCTATCAAAGTGCACTTGGCTGCTATATCAGCTTTCCACATGCCTGTGGATGGCTGTACGGTTGCTCAACTGGAGGTCACCTGTATATTCTTGAGAGGCATTTTACATATAAAGCCTCCCATTCCAAATCCTGACTCGGTTTGGACCTAATTTTATTTTGGGAAAGCTGAGTTTGGCTCCTTTTGAGCCTGCCACGACTTGTGGCTTATGCTTTCTTTCTTGGAAAGCATTGTATTTAGTTGCTGTCACTTCTCGAAAGATTTCACAGCTGGAGGCTCTAATGTGTGAAGTTCCTTACTTGATTTTCCACAAAGACAGTGTGCGAGTTTATTTTAAAATCAAACCATCCACATACCAGTGTATTATCCAAAGCATGCCAATCAAGGGGAAGCATTGCTTCACAGCTTAGATGTGCACAAAATTCTCAAATGCCATACACACTGTACTAAGGACTGCAGACAGTCCTCACAGCTTTAGGTTTTGTTCACCCCTGGGAAAGACGGCACACCAGTTTCTAGACAGTGCTAATTCAGATGGCTAACACACTGTACTACGTTCTGTTACAGGAATTATTATAAGGAAATTCCTGGTGTGGTTTATGGTCATTCCACAAGAGGTATGACCACTTCTGTAGCCTGTTTTTGGAATGTTCTGCTGCAGAAATGTGTGCAGCTGCCACATGGAGCATTGTATACACCTTCACTAAGCATTACAGTCTGGACATTATCTCTCAGAGGTGAGCTGGATTTGGCCTAGCTGTGCTACAAGGCCAACTATCATTAGCCTATAGGTCCCAGCCACCCAGACTGCTAGCTTTTGGTACTGCTTGCGACTCATTCCAAAGGTGTGGCCTGATGAAAGAAATATTGTCGAAGAAGATAGAACAGTTACGTAAGAACTTACCATAACAGTAGATCTTCGAGAGAATCTCTTTCATCAGACCATGCTGTCACACCCTCCTTCCCCCTTCAGAGGTGTGACAAAGGAAGTTTGTCTTGTTGCTTCCATTGCTGTCTTTTCCAGTGCTCTGTCTCAGCTGGTATGCGGAGTGCTAGAGTCTCTCCTGTTTCGCTAGAGGAGGTCCTCTGAGCATGATCTCTGGTGGGGAACCAAGGAAAGGAGGGGTCGCCCACATTTACATAGATGGTGCATGACATCATCCTGGGTGACCCCGTTTTACATAGTTTCCATATGGTCTTAGCGCTGATGCAGGTACAGTTCCAAAGATGTGGCCTGAAGAAAGAGATTCTCTCGAAAATCTGCTATTACAATAAGTTCTTACATAACTGTTCTTTGTGGGATTCAAAGCTGGGTCTCCAGATTCATAGCTGTGAACTTTAACCACGAGTCATAATTTAGGGGTAGCCAGAAGTTGCAGTTGAGACCCCTTTTATTTGTTTGCAACCCCAATAATGTCCATTGCATACCATAGGAGCCACTAAAATGTTTCTACTGAATTTGTTTATATAACCATTTTCCTTCCACAGATCATTCTACAGCCACTGAGCTGACCAGGATCACTGATTCAGGCAAAGAGAAGTAAGTTTTGTTTTCTGAGCAATTTGTTGAAAAATGTGCATTGATGGGGCGGGGGGGAGGATTTTGTGAAGCTGTGGTGGGATATTTGTGTGGGACAAGGGAGAGGGTTACAGGGAGGTTGAGCTGAGGGTGGGTTCAGGGAGAGAGCAGTGGATGATGACTCTGGCAGCCATTTGCTGAGGCCTGGGACACACAACTACAGCTGGCCAGTGGCATGGCTGCAGGCAGCAACCCTGAAGCATGAGTGCCACCTAGGAGGAGTGTGGGATCTGTTTGAAGGGTGTTGTAGGGCTTCACAGGGCAGGCTGCAGGACCACAGAGAATCTTGCCAGGTGAACCAGTGTAGTGCCCCAAAGTTTGGGGGCACAACAGAGATTAAAAATTAAACAAATAAGGTGCCCTAAAGAACCCATTCAGGTGGGCAGCACAGGGCAGTGTAGGGGTAATGTTTAAGGAGCCCCTGTTATTCCCTTCCCGATCAACAGAGCAGCTGCTACAAACAAGTAAAAAAAAGAAGGAAAGAGCATGGCATCCATGCACTGGGACTGCTGTCCTTGCCCAGCACCTGGTGGGTAGTTTAAAAAAACAAAAAAAAAACAGTGTCCAGCTAGCATGAGCTCGGGGTTCCAGAACTCCAACCCCGAGCACAAGGCTTTTGAATTTGGATCCCCAACTGTTTCTTGGGGAGTTCAAGCTGAGCCGTGGAAAAGAGGACCGAGAGAGTGTGATGGGAACCTGAAGGGCTTACCTGGTATTAAAGCCAGTTACATTGCCTCTGTGTTGGTGCCCCTCCTCAGGCTGGTGAAGAGAGCAGCATCCGGTCACGAGCTTGCTGTCCGTAGTGCCGTCGGAATGCACCAGAAAAGACTCAGCGATCATGGTGAGGGCTCTGTTTTGCCCCATATGCATTTTTAATTGATTAAAAAAATATTCTGGTCCCACGTCAGCGGTAAGACAAGAGCCACATCGTGGAGGGGGAGAGAGAGAGAGAGAGAGAGAGAGAGACATAGGCCCTCTTAAGGCCCCCAAGTCATCCGCTGCAGTGCCTGCTCCTGTTTCCGGTCCCTCCCTCTGCCAGAAGCCTCCCATCTCCTGCAACAGCTTCATTCACCCCGGGCTGGTGAGTCAGCGGCAGCATTAAACTAGAGTACTGACTGCTTGAACCTAAAGAACAAAAGTTTAAAATTGTTTAAACATGTCCAGGGAACTAGAAAAGTCAGCCGTGAGCCGAGGGCTTATTTTAATATTTTAATATTCACTGGGCGCAACAACGTCCAGAGGAGGGCCAGGGTATAGAGGCCCTCAGGAAAAACCTATAAATATTCACGAAGGGAGCCCTGGAATTGGAGCTAAGGTAGGGCCAAGGGAAGGAAGGTCCCAACTGAATTAAATATTTATTTAAAGAGGGAACTTCGTGGGCAGGGCAGAGCAAAGCAACCCCTGTAGTTTAGAGGGGCCAGTAGGGCAAACTGAAGTAAGGGTTGGCAAGCCTAGGTGCCCTGCTTATTTCTCTCACCCTAGTCTCCTACACCTAGAGGGGGTTGATCAGCCCAGAGGTGGAGTGGTTGGCTCTGGGACCCTTGGGTTATTGTTTGTGTATTGGGATGATGACTGAGGTTGCATTGGTGGGGAAAGTGGGGTTTAAAGTATTTTTCCACCTTTGGGCTACCCATAGAGGCAGCTGAGGAAGGAGCTGACTAGCAGTTCTTTAATTAGGCTAGCGCTGGGGCAAGAGGGCATTTCAGAGTGGTAATATGTCCGAGACGGTACCTAAACTGTGTTTATTGCCTGAAAACTGCATGAACTGTGTTTACTGCTGGAAAACTGCCTGCACTGTTTATTGCCCCAAAACTGTCATTTGCCCTTGCAACTGGTCAACTGCCCCTGGAACTGGTCAATTGCCCCAAAACTGTTGTTTGTCCTTGCAACTGGTCAATTGCCCTTGGAACTGGTCAATTGTCCCAAAACTGTCTTTTGCCCTTGTAACTGGTCATTTGCCCCTGGAACTGGTCGATTGCCCTGAGACTGTTGTGTGCCTGCAAATGTCCCAGGTTGCAGCTGTGCCATAGTGTGCCAGTATCTTGTACCAAGGAATTCCTGAATCAGTCTTCAGCAGCCCTAGAAGGGTGTTCGGCAAGCGAATTCCTGAATCAGTCTTCAGCAGCCTTAGAAGGACATGCAGCAAGTAAACTCCAGAATCAGTCTGTAGCGATCCTCTGAAGATCCTCATCCACGGTCGTGCCCCTGCAATGTCATGTTTGTTTTCTGCTAGTGGCAATTTACATTCAGGCCCTGTGCAGATCTGGTTGTCTGTTTTTTTTTTCCTTCCTTCATCTTGGCTTTTTCAAGATCTTCTGTTTTCATCCCCAAATCAACGTCCCATTTCTTGTTTTATGCTTATACTTGGCTCATCTAGCGCGCTGGCACCCAAAAATCCACCACCCACTTGGCTTCCCAAGATATCTACATCCTGGTTCTCACTTTGTGTGGTGTCCTCCAGTTTCTTGCATCTGGTATCTTGTCCTGGCAGTCCACAAGAGGGCTGTGGCTGGGTGGTTTCCTACATCTGGTTATCTTGTCCCAGTAGTCCACAAGAGAGCTGTGGCTGAGTGGTTCCCTGCATCTGGTATCTTGTCCCAGCAGTCCATAAGAGGGCTGTGGTTGGGTGGCTTCTGCATCTGTCATCTCGCCCCCGACAATCCATAAAAGGGGCTGTAGCTGGGTGGCTTCTGCATCTGTTGTCTCACCCCAGCTGTCCACAAGAGGACTGTGGCTGGATCCTTTGTGCTTGTTCTTCATTGCTACATTCCGGCAGTCCACCAGCAAGTCTTGTGCTGAGGAGTTCTTGTGTTTGTTCTTTGTTTCTGGCAACCCAGGAGAGGGGGTATAGCTGATGGACCCACAGCCTATTCAAAAAGCCTCTCCACATCCCTATAGTCCCCCATAAATTTCCGTAGTCGCGCTGTCCAGTGAGCCTGCTTGTTCCCCTTTCAGGATCTTCCTTGTTTCTGTTTCCTTTTTTATGATCAATCGACCATCACATGGACAGAGACTTTGTTAGCCGTGCATGAATTGCAAATGGTATCATTTTTAGAGTTTTGCTATAGCATACTGTAACAGTTCCTGTGTCTGCAGTACTCCAGGGGTAGTCACTTGGGTAGAGGTGTGATGAGCTATGCTACTGCTAATCAGATGTACAGATATATGGTGTTATATTCTGTTAATATTTTGTGTATGTTTAAAATGCCACAAGGGATAATGGATAAAAGGGTCAAATGGGACAAGGGAATGGATTTTTTTTTCAAAGGTCTGCAAATTCCCTGTTACCTAAGAGAAACTGGTTTTCCCAAGGAAGCTGGAAATTGAATTTCAAAAGAGTCTTTCTGGCTAACACAGAGGTCCTAAATCTATCACTTGTAATAAAAATTGTCATTTGAAAAGCCAGGTTGCTTCAGAAGACAGCATTGGTGTAGCTATTAAAGAGGAAAAGGGTTATAAACTTAGGAGATGTTAACAGCTAGCTCTGTTATAAAAAAAAAAAAAAAGACTTCCGGTGACGTCACCCCTAGAATGGCCGCTTGAAAGAGGAGCTCTAGCAAGGTCCAACAAATAAAGCCTCTAAAACAACTGAGAAGGGCTATAATTTAAGGTTCTATAAGTCAGAAAATGTTTGGAGGTAAAGATGTAGCTAAATCACGCTCAGGGAGACATAAAGGGCGCTCAGATGTAACTGGATCACAAAGAAGGCCTAGCCCCAGCTGTAGTGTCTCGCCTGCAAGCAGTATAACGGGAGATCCGGATATGGATAGAGAAGGAGAGAAGTTATCCCGCTCACATTTTGAGATGCTTCTGTCGGAAATTAGAGCATTTAGAGCAGAAAATAAAAAAGAATTCACCTTGCTGCAAACTCGACTATCAGAAGTGGAAGAAAGGCTGGATCGATCGGAAGCAACAACTGGCGAGATGGCAGAGGAAACCCAGAATCTGCAACGTGCTGTGGACTTTCTAATAGACCAACAGATGATGTTCCACGAGAAATTACTAGATCTAGAAGCTAGATCACATAGAGATAATCTCCGTATATATGGTCTCCCCGAAGAATCGGAAACTGGAAAAATGGAGGATTTCTTATCGGACATGCTTAGGGATGTACTGGACCTCCCACCCACGTTCCAGTTCCAAATTGAAAGAGCCCACAGAGCTCTGACACAAAAACCCACAAACCAAGCTGCTAGACCCAGATCTGTAGTTCGGACATTTTCAAGTTATAGAGACAAAGAAACAATTCTGAAGGCTGCTTGGACCAAGAAAACTGTTACTTACAATTCGGCTAAACTTTTGTTTGACAACGACTATTCAACTGAGATAATGAAGAAGAGAGAGCAGCTTTTGCACCCATATTGAGAGCTCTCAAAGAACATGGAGTGCGCTTCCAGACACTGTATCCTGCGAGCCTGTGGGTATTTTGGGACTCAGGCAGCAAAAGCTATGCATCCCCAGAAGAAATATACCCGGAACTAAAAAGTAAGGGTTGGAGTTTCCAGACGTCGGGTCCGGTGCCACAGGAAAAACGTCCCCCACGCTCGAGCAGGCAGAGGAGTGCGAGAAAGAAAGGAGGTTTCAGCAAGCAATGGGACATTCTCAGCTCTTTACAGGAAATTAAGGAAAGCTTGCGGAGAGTACAGAATCTAACCAAAAAAAAATGATAGCTGATGACCAGAACACCTGAGCAAGACTGTGGACTAAGCTAAGTTTTACAATGGTTATGTCTTATATGTTCTGTAGCCATGGAGACCCTTAGGATTGACTGCTCGTTACTCCTGAATAATTCCTGTATTGTTTTATTAATGAAGAGACTGTTTTTTATACCCTCACTTACATATTTCAGATACAGAAGCCCTTGGTTACACAGGGCTCTCAAGCAGCGTATAGAGACACTATCTGGACTGCTCTGCAAATCTTTTCAATGTTAATATGATCCACATAAACCCTGTTTTAACGTTGTTTTCCCCCAGTACCCCTATTGCCCATTCTCCCCCCCTCTTCCCTCCCTCCCCATGCTTTTTTTTTTCTCTCTCAGCGCATGATTGGAGTTTGAAGCGATTTGGGCCTTGCTGAGGGCGCGAGTGGTCTATTCCTGTTTGGGTGGTGCACCTTGCACTCAGCCCCGAAAACAAGAGGGGCCGGGGAGGCCTGGCTAAGATTTTTTGGCCATTTTTCCTCCCTGGGGGACTTTAGTTCCCAGCTCTGGAGGGTTGAGACTATCACCCTCCCTTTTGGAAGTACAATTGTAAATAGATTGCTTAGTTTGTTAATTGTTACAAGTCTGAAAGTTCTTCTTCCAGACATGTTTGTTGTATCTACTTTAAAGGCTAATCCTTTTTGCAATAGTTTATTAAGGACACCATGGGTGGCTGTGAAAAAAGGGTATGGGGAGAGAAAGGGAAGGGATGAATATTTCACCCCACAGGTATCAGGAAAGGGTATAATTTTATTTGGCAGAATCCAACCCAGTTCTCTTCGGGCAGACCTAAATATTAATCTCTGGACACATGGGTAACCCTCCTACGATTTTAATATGCTCCCATAATGTTAATGGGCTTAACAATCCCATTAAAAGATATAGAGTAATCTGTTCCCTTAAAAAATTGAATCCAGCTTTTATACTACTGCAGGAAACCCATCTAAGTAAGACAGAACAACAAAAGCTTTCGAAATTTGGATTTACTACTATTGTAATGTCAGCTTTCCAGAAGGGCAAGAAAAGGGGGGTTGCAGTTTTGGTACCCAAAAATGTTTCATTCCAACTAACGAATACATATGTAGACCTGGAGGGCAGGCTGGCAGTTGCAGTGGGACAGCTGGAGGGCCAAGATATCACCTTGCCTCCCTGTATGTTCCTCCCGGTTCCGGGAGCAAAATAAGAAAATCATTGCTCCAAAAGGTCATGGAGGTACATAGGGGAATGCTGGTGTTGGGAGGAGATCACAATCAGACTGTATCCCCCTTGGATACCACAAATACGAGAATTTTTAAAAATAATCCAGCTCAAAGGGCAACTCAGGTTTTCCTCTCAGAGGCCCAGTGGGTGGATGTATGGAGACACCTACATCCCAATAAAAGAGAGTACACACATTTTTCCTCTCCCCATGGGATATACACTCATATAGATTATATACATGTCCCTAGGGAACATTTATATAAAATACAAAAATGTGTACAATCCCCATCGTTCTCTCTGACCATTCCTGCATCATAATGAAAATGTGTTTGGGGGGGGGGGGGAGAGTTAATACTTTATCGAAATTTAATAATTTCCTTTTAAACAGGAAAGATTTCAGGGATATGATTCAAAGGAGAATCAAACAGATCCTTTCTGAGAATAATAGTCAGGGAATTGCCAAGAGCACCCTATGGGATACTCTGAAAGCCGTTTTGAGGGGGGATATAATAAAATTTGCGTCTCATCATAAAAGGTAGCAGCAGAAGCACTTAGATAAACTCCAGCATCAGTACTGTGTACTTCAGGCCCAACATGCAGCAGGAGACGCGGGGATTCTTCCTCTCCTCCAGGCTACTAAGGAGCAAATACAGAGGATTCTTGACATTCGCACAGAACAAGCTCTGCAGCTTATTAGACAAAGATACTATGAAGAGGGTCCTAGAGCCACTTGTTTACTTGCACATAGGCTCAGGCAGCATAGGACATGCTCTAACATAACCCAAATCAGAGACCCAGTTACAAACAATATGGTCTCTCTTCCCAAACAGATAGAGCAAGCGTTTCAAACCTTCTACAGTTCTCGTTACCACTCTGAGAAAGCAATGCATTCTCAGGGGATTGAGCCCTTTTTGCAAGAGCTTGACCTTCCAACATTAGCAGGTGAGCAAAAACAGGCCTTATTAAAACCAATTTCTGTGGAGGAAGTGAGTCAAGTACTCAAGGCCTTAAAAACAGGTAAAAGTCCAGGCCCTGACAGTTACTCAAGTGAATTTTATAAAACATTTGGGCAAGACCTAACTCTGACCCTTCTGAGGACATATAGGGAGGTTCAGCAAGGTAAAGCAACCCCAGATTCAGGGAGGTATGCCTACATAGTTAGCATTCCAAAACCTGGTAAACACATAATGTCCTGCTCCTCATATAGACCAATTTTAGTGCTTAATATAGATTATTAAATATTTGCATCTATTCTTGCAGACAGATTCAAAAAATTTCTATCCCAACTGGTGCATCTGGATCAGACAAGCTTTGTTCCTGACCGGCAAATGCAGGACAACATTAAAAGAACTCTGCATCTGATTCATAGGGTGGGGAGGAAACAAACGCCTTTTCTGCTCCTCTCATTGTATGCAGAGAAGGCGTTCGACAGGGTCAAATGGCCCCTTTTTGTGGGCAGTATTGGAGAAAGTAGGTATACCCGAACAGGTCATCGCATCAATAAAATTAATGTACTCTGACCCCAAAGCCTACATCAGGGTAAATGGTTCCTTCTCCCCCCCTATTTCGTTATCTCGTGGTACCTGGCAGGGATGTCCTCTATCACCCCTCCTTTTTGCCATATACCTGGAACCCTTGGCTCAGGCACTGAGGAAAGAAAAAGGCCTGATGGGAGTAGAAGAGGACACAGAAATTCATAAACTAGCATTATATGCTGATGATTTATTAATATTTATGACAGATCCTGAGAATTCTCTCCCCTGTCTCTGGGAACTATTGACCAGATTTGGAAATATAGCCGGGTATAAAATTAATCCCTCCAAGACAGAGGTCCCCTCTACGCAGTTGAAAACTAAATTTTCTTTCCGTTGGGACTTAAAGTGTATTAAATACTTAGGGGTACAAATAAAGAGATCTCATACAGACCTCTTCTTCTTAAACTATGTCCCTTTTCTGGATATGCTGTCTGCTGACTTTGAGAGGTGGAAAGTGCTGCCCTTATCTTTGCATCATAGAACTGAAATAATCATAATGGTAGTGCTGCCCGGTTTTTTATATTTAGCTCAGACCCTTCCCATGGTACTGCCAGAGACCTTCTACAGAATCTTGCAAAGAAAAGTAAGCCCATTTATTTGGGCATACCAGAGACCCAGGATAAGGCTATCCATAATGCAGTTACCCAGGAGGTGGGGGTTGTCACTACCAAATTTTAGACAGTACTACATAGCTGCTCAGCTCAGAGTACCTCTGTGCTGGTTGGACGAAAATTATGTGGCTAGGTGGAAATCTATAGAGAACCAAGAGAAGGAGCTTAAAAATATGTACCGGACTTTGTTATCCTTCCCCCCAGCTATAAAACCTAACAAGATGGATAACCCATATACTCATTCTACATTAAAATATTGGCAGGGTGTGCTGATGCATGGTGGGATTTCTGACTGGAGATCAGCATTATGTTCCTTACCATATATGGGCTCCTTCATCCCGGCTAAGCTAGATCTGGGGTTCCAACAGTGGCGGAGGAGGGGCCTCCACTTGGTGTACCACTTTATGCCTCAGGGAATGTTTTTATCTTTAACAGAATTAAACATGAAGTATGGGATTCCCTATGCAGACAGGTTGATATTTTCAGGCGAGTGATTACCTTCATAAACTTGGAATGGTCAAATGGGGAAATTCCCCACTCCCCGATCTTTTACAGATCCTTATTAAAGCTATAGACAAACATCCAGTCCCTTCCCATTAAATCTCTACTCTTTATAGAGCCCTAGTCTCATTAGAAGCTGACTCGATGGAAAAAAATCAGACTAACCTGGCAGAAAGACCTAGGAATTGAGATCTCCCCCTTGCAATGGGAAAATTATTTACAGATATTGGGGAAGGGTTTGAATTCAGGGCATTGGAAGGAGTTTACGTGGAAACTCACTGTAAGATACTTTCGAGCTCCAGCTATTAGTCAGAAATACAACCCCACCATGGGGGCCTGTTGGAGGCAGTGCGGACATACCCCAGCCATGCTGGGCCATATATTTTTGGCATGCAGTTCACTGCATACCTTCTTTGTCAAGTTCCAGGAGGCCTTGCAGCAAATAATCTCTTCAGATATAGTGATGGACCCCCTCTTCTTCCTTTTTGGAGAACACCCTCAGTCATGTAAAGATACTCCAATGAGGGACTTTTTGAATTTGGCTACCCTTGCAGCTAAGAAAGCCATAACCAAAAACTGGCTCTCCCCACTGCCTCCAACGATGGACCAATGGTCCTTAATAATGATTCAGCTGTATAAAATGGAGAAATTAACAGCCATACTTAATAAATCACAAGCTAAGTTTGAGAATAGATGGAGAAGATGGGTGATGTATATCACACCCCAACATAAGGATTTTGTTCCCTGACTCTCTAATGGTATTAACTCAAGACCCTATTCACAGTGCTTCCAAATGAAATCAAGGAATATGGACTATTGCATGTACTTTTTTAATTTTATTTATTTTTGTTCTATATGCTCTTAAAGAACCGTATTTTCTTTTTAATTTTTGTATCCTATGAATAACAATAAAGATGGAAAGTTTAAAAAAAACACACAACTTAACACTTCAAAGGACATTGCTAGATTCCAGGAAACTGTCATGGTTTAACTACATTGGTTGACTGGCAGGATACTGGAATTGTAAGAGAATCTGACTAATAAAGGTATGAGTCCCTTAATAAGAATTTTTTGGGAAAGCACAAAAGTGACATCTACTGGCCTAAAAGTTATGATTAGACCAAGACTTACAGACTGACTTGGACCACAAATATTTAAGACCCTCCACAGAGCATTTTGAGGACACTTTGCTTTTGTACACTCTCCTGGCCATAAGAGAACAACTGCCAGCAGACACACAAGAAGCAAGACTGCTACAGAAAGGACTGAAACCATTGAAAAAACATTTTTCTGGACTTCATTTCACTACAAATTTAAGGTAGAACTTTAGATAACTATTATAGTACTATTTTTTGTACATAACCACTTTTATGTGTGTTATTCTGTGACCAAAATTTTCCAAACCTTTTTATTGTAATATAAGATAATTATTTAATTATTTAGTAAAGACATTTGTTTTAAGAAACCTGCTTGAGCAAGATTTCTATACTGCGTGTGTGTGATTGTGGGACGTTTCAGTAATAATCTGTGACTAAACTGTTATTGCTGAAGGGTACCATCGTCAGCTACCAAATCAAACAAGGTTCTGAAAGGGGAAAGTCTGGGTAAAGATAGGGGGAATATCAAAGTCTCAAGGAAGGGTCTGTGGGAATTTGAACCAAGTTATTGCATGCCATGGGGGAGAATGCAGAATCAGGGTTACAATGCTACCCCAAAGAGGTTGTAATGCCTGAATCTTCCCTCTTTGCGTAACAACCAAGAAGGGTTCATATTTGGCGACAAGACTTGAGACTAGCATTGTATCCTGATCCAGAGTACAGAGGGGATCCTGGGACTTTGTGGCGAGTTTTCAGTTGTGAACTCAGCAAGCCCTTTAGGACACAAAGAGGATATCCCATTTCCCCCTCCCTGTCATGAATTGCACTTACGGATGGGCACTGTGAGCCCAGTGGACCTGACCCTCAGGAGTGTGTTTGTGACAGATCTGGTGCACAGTGGTGGGATCCGAGAGCTCTGGTAGCAGTGAGATTCAAGAGACATTGGTGGCACAGGCATAACAGTTGGATTAGAAGCCAGGGTATCAAATTGATAAACTGAAAACAATCCACACACAATCAGGGCAGAGATATGGAAAAAAAAATATTTGGTTGCAGTATAAAGTTCCCTACCTGTTTCCTTTTTTTTTTATGTGTAATCTAGTGTAGTAGTAGTTAGGGAAGAAAATGGCTTTCAGCTACAGCAAATATACTCCATACTACCTAAAGCAGTTGTGTTAGGAAAGAGAGGTCCAGTATGAGGGTGAACCAAAAAGCACCTCGTGGAGGCTCTCATAGCAACCGATGAGCAAGAGGTTGCCCCAGTCCTTGAGTCACAGCAGGTGGTGGAAAGGGACCAAAGCCTGGGCTTGGGGGAGTCAGGGTCCATCACAGAGACCAGTCCCTGAGAGGAGGGCAGTGAGACTAGAGGGAACCCAGAGCCACAGCAGCATAGGAAGGTCACCATGGAGCTGGGGCTAGAAGGGATCAGGCTGCAGCTAGAGTTGAGGAAAGTGGAGCTGGAATTCAAGCAGAGAAAGTCTGAAGCAACGCAACAGAGGGAGTTTGAGCAAAAGAGGTTTGAACTGGAGATGCAGGAAAAAGAAAACCAGTGCCAGAGGTAGAGGAAAAGGAAAAATGGCTTCAGAAAGAGGCCGACAGAGAGGAAAAAGAGCACCAGACAGAATTCGAACTAGAGAAGTTAAGACTCCAATGACAAGCACCAGAGGAGGTAAGTGGCAGGGATAGACCTGAAACTCGACAGCGTGGTATAAATTAAGTTCTGAATTAATAGCGGAATTTAAAGAGGGGGAGGATATGGATGTATTTTTTAATTAGTTTAAAAAGGTCTGTATCCAAGCCAAGGTACCCAGGGAGTCCTGGAGCTTCTAGCTATTCCTGCTGCTTATGAGTAAATGGCATGAGGCGCTATGCTAACTGGATAACAGTAGCCAAGACTATGAGAAACTTAAAGTTGTTTTACTTAGAAAGTATGAAACGACTCCTGAGGCACAGGGTTAAATTCTGTAAACTCAGAAAAAGCCCTGATATGAGCTTTGAAGTACTAGCAACAAAGCAATGGCAGTTTTTAAAGCGGTGGGAGGGGGTGGAAGCAGACTCTCTGGGGAATATTGAGTAGGCTGTACTTTTAGAGCCGTTCTTTTGGGCTTGCCCATCAGAGCTAAAAACCTGGTAAGAGGACCAAGATCCAAAAACAGCACAGCAAGCTGCTGAGCTCTCAGATCGCTGTTCCTGAAGCAGGCCTGCTCTGAAAGGAAGTGGGCAGGTGTGGCAGGGCAGAAAGGGAAAATTGAACCTTCACGGCAGCTAAAACCCTCACAGCCTCTGCAGAAAGGGGGAATCCCCAGGTTACCAAAAAGGGATTCCTTGGAAAAAAAGAATGATGACTGTTGGTTTTGTAAACAGCCAGGGCATCTTGCTAGACAGTGTCCTAAAAAGGCAGAGAGTGGACAAAGTAGTGCTTGAACAGAGTTGGGTGCACTGTGTATCCCTGAAAGCATGTCTGTAAACATGAGGGAGCACATACACCCGGTTACTGTAAATGGGGTGCAGACCCATGGGTTAAGGGACACAGGGGCATCTCTTACATTAGTAAAATGGGATTTGGTTGGGTCTGAACAGCTTATACCTAATCAGTTTGTAACAGTAAGGGGAGTCACTGGGAAGGAGAAAACTCTGCCACTTGCTACTGTTCTTTTGGACTGGGGTGAGACAGGAGAGATAGTGCAAAAAGTGGCAGTGGCAGACAACCTCGCCCTGGAAGCGAATATAGGGAACAATATCCAGAAGGGGATGGTGTGTGTGGTTACCCGCAGTCAGACAGCAAAGGCTGCTTGTAGTTCCCTGAGCCCCACAGAAGCCCCTGTGGAAAAAAAATGGGAGGCTGGTTACCACTCTGTCTCCCCTGAAATGGAGAGTAGGGAAAGAGAGGTAGGACTACCCCAGGTAGCCATTCACAAGACAGCTACAGAAGGTTACTCCAAGGAGGGAGGGATAACAAATGGTCAGAAGGTTAGGGATGGCAGTGGCACTGAATGCTCTGATACTAGAGCTATGGACCCCAGTTTAGAAACTAAAGGGGCCATGTTACATGCCTTGGGAAAATGTGACATTTTGCAGCTGCTCAGAGAATTGACCCTTGTTTGGAGAGGCTGAGGGCTTGTGCAGAATTTGATGGGATACAGGGAGGTGACATAAGATATAGGGTATTTTTGGGACAATGGACTGTATACACAGGACGTAAGGACAGAGGGAGGGGTGATGGGCAAGCAGCTTATCGTTCCCCAGGGGTACCGTGAGAGGTTGCTCAAGATCGCTCATGATATCCCCATGTCCAGACATCTGGGCATCACGCGCACCATGCAGTGATTGGCCCTGAATTTCTATTGGCCCAACTTCACCCAGCAGGTGAAGGAATATTGCAGGTCTTGTCACCGGTGCCAACAAATAGGGAAGGCAGGCAGTAAAACTAAAGCTGCCCTAATTCCCTTGCCCAGTGTGGAGGAGCTCTTCCAGATGCTAGGAATGGATATTGTGGAATCTCTGAGTACCCCAAGCTCCTCCAGGAAGAGGTTTATCCTGATGGTGGTCGATTAAACCACCTGATACCCAAAGGCAGTTGCCCTCTTCTCACTTAGGACAGATAAAGTGGCAGACGCCTTGCTAGGGATTTTCTCCCGTGTCAGGTTTCTGCAGGAGGTTATCACTGATCAAGGGGGTACCTTCATGTCGTACTTGATTAATTGTTTGTGGGAGAAGTGTGGGGTGGTGCAGAGACACATAACACCTTATCACCCACAAGCCAATGGGCTTGTGGAAAGGTTTAATGGTACCCTAAAATTGATGCTCCAAGTGTTTGCTGAACAGCATGGGAGGGACTGGGAGAAATAACTTCCCCACCTGTTGTTCACATACAGGGAAGTGCCCAAGAAGTTGACAGGGTTCTCCCCCTTTAAACTCTTATATGGATGTAGGGTGCGTGGGCCCCTAGACTTGATACAGAAAGACTGGGAAGGCAAGCACACCACCCAGGGAACTCCCATAGTGGAGTATGTCCGTAAGTTTAGGGAGAAGCTAAAGGAGCTTATGGGGGTGGCCCAACGCAACCTGTCAGCCGCCCAATAGAAGCAAAAAGTCTGGTGCAACCACAGAGCCAGAGCTCGCTCATACAATGCTGGTCAGGAAGTCATGATCCTAATCCCAGTCCAGATGGACAAGCTGCAGACTGAGTGGGCAGGACCACATAAGGTTGTCCAATAGGTCAATGATGTGAACTATATTGTAGAACTGCTTGACAGGAGACATACCCATAGGATGTACCATGTCAACATGATGAAGCCATATACAAATAGGGCTGACATGGTGCTTGCAATGTATAGTCTTGAGTAGCGGATGGATGAAGAAGACCTCCTACTGGACTTGCTGGAGGAAAGCAAGCAGGAGTTCTCTGTGGAGACAATGAAATTATCACCCCAGTTGACCCCAGAACAGTCCCAGAAAGTGAAGGAGGTTTTAGAGGACTTTGCCCCTTTGTTTATGACCATGCTCGTATGAACCCCCTTAGCGACACACGATGTAGACATGGGGACACAAGTGCCCATACAGCAGAAAGTCTACCGGATGTCTGAGGCTGTCCTGAAAGACATTAGGAGGGAGGAGGAGGAAATGCTGGATTTAGGGGTAATCCAGAAATTCCACAGTCCCTGAGCCTCACCTGTAATCCTTGTTCCCAAATTGGATGACTTTACTCGCTTTTGTGTGGACTTAACACAGTCAAGAAGTCTAATGCCCACCCAATGCCATGGATGGACAAACTACTGGACAAGTTGGAAGGGGCAACATACCTTACCACAACTGACTTAACGAAAGGATACTGGCCGGTGGAGTTAACTGTCAGGGCTAGAGAGCGTTCAGCCTTCATCACTCAAACAGGATTATTTGAGTCCTGGGCAATGCATTTTGGAATGAAGAACACCCCTGCCACCTTCCAAAGGTTGGTCAACCAGGTGTTACATGGTACTGAAGAGTACACAGTGGCTTATCTGGATGATATTGCTATCTTCAAAGGAACACCTGTTCCACCTGAAGAAAGTGTTGGGCAGGATACAGAGGGCAGGGCTCACTGTCAAGGCTGACAAGTGCCAGGTGGCTATGGCGGTGGTGGCATACCTAGGCTATGTAATAGGGCGGGGGCAGCTTTTCCCTAATAAAGCAAAGATTGAGGCAATAAAGGTGTGGTCTACACCTGAAACCCAGAAGCAGGTTAGAAGATTCCTGGGGACCACAGGGTACTATCGAAAGTTTGTTCTAAATTACAGTACCATGGCAGCTCCCCATTCTGGCCTGCTAAAAAAAAGAAACTCCAAAAAGGTAGACTGGGAGCTAGCCTGTGGACGAGCCTTTGTATGGCTAAAGGAGGCACTGTGCAGTGCCCGTGTTAGCCAGTCCAGATTACAATAGCAGTTTGTTGTTCAGACAGGTGCCTCAGATGTGGAGATTGGAGCAGTCCTCAGTCAGACCTCTAATCAAGGAAAGATCACGCAATAGTGTACTTTAGAAAAATGTTACTTCCCTGGGAACAGGCATATTCCACAGTGGAAAAGGAATGCCTTGTGCTGGTATGGGTCCTGAAGAAATTAGAGCCATACCTCTATAGGAGGCACTTTGAGCTACAGACCAATCATAACCCCCTGGTGTGGCTAAATCAGATGGGTAAAACAAATGGTTGTCTCTTAAGGTGGAGTATAGCCCTATGGGCCTACGACATGACAATTACTCATAGGGCTGGATTGGCCAATGCCAACGCAGATTGCCTATCTCACCAGTTAGAACAGAAACAGAATTTGAGAAAACCTTACCATGCGGTAGGGAGCGTGTTCCCAGAAAATTTAAGTCTAGGAGGGAGGGATGTTGCAAGCTATGCCACTGTCAGTCAGATGTACATATATATGGTATTATATTCTGTTATATTTTGTGTATGATTAAACTGTCACAAGGAAAATGGATGACAGGGTCACATAAGGAGAGACTGGATTTTCAAAATGCTTGACCTTCCTCTGACCTGAGAGGGAAGCTTGCTGGGCAGGAAGCCAAATTACTTCAAGGGTTGCTCAAGGATATGGCAAAATCCATTTACCTGTAATAAACCAAGCACTTCAAGTGAGAGACTTTTGATTTCAGAAGACTGTTATAGTATATTACATCTTATGAGGTGAAATGACAGGAATATCCTTTCTGGCTGATCTGTGTGAATTCTCTTACAGGCGTCGGTTATACTAGTAGCAAGACAGGGGGAGTTCAAAGGCAGCCAAAAAACTGGGTTGTGGGGAAAGCGCAAGAGTAACTTCTACTGGCCTAAAAGAGAAAGCCACCCTTGGGATCAGACAACAGAGTTTTTTTTCAGGTTGAACCACAGTTATTTAAGACCCTCCACAGGACATTTTGAGGACACTTTTTGCTTTTGGACACTCTCCTGACCACAAGAGAACAACTGGCAGCAGACAGTGAAGGCCAGTGGCTGCAAGAGAAGGAAAGGATTCTTTAGACTTTATTCTTCTGAACTTTCAATTCACTACGAACATTAAGGTAGAACTTTAGATAATAGTTATAGTGCATTTTTCATGTATATTTTCCACTTTTGTTATTCTGTGACCAAATTGATAAAACCTTTTAGTTGTAAATGTATGATAATTATTTCGTAAAAACATTTGTTTTTAAGAAACCTGCCTGAGCGAGATTGTTATATTGTGCGTGCAATCGTAGGAGGTTCAGTAATAATCTGTTACTAAACTTTTATTGCCAAGGGTTGCCATCATAAGCTACCAAATCGAACAAGGGTCTGAAAAGGGAAAGTCTAGATAAATATAGGGAGAATAGCAAAGTCTCAAGGAAGAGTCTGTGGGTATTTGAACCAGGTTATTGCATGCCTTGTGGGAGAAGGCAGAATCATGGTTACAATGCTACCCTGAAGAGGTTGTAATGCCTGAATCTTCCCCTTTTGTGTAATCAAGAAGGGTTCATATTTGGCTACAAGACTTGAGACTAGTATTGTACACTGATCCAGAGTAAAGAAGGGACCCTGGGATTTTGTGGCAAGTGTTCAATTGTGAACTCAGTGAGCACTATAGATGGATATGAGGAAGGTATCCCCCATTTCCCCCCTCCCTGTCATGGATTTCACTGAGTGGGCACTGTGAGCTCAGTCGACCCAATCCTCAGGAGTGGGTTCGTGACACTAACCACCACTGGAGAGTGTCCAACATCCACTGGGTCACAGTGACCAGCTGGTTAAAGTGACCTGTGCACTTAGACCACTGTCTGGCCAGTTCCCACTGTAGGGAACACATTCTCCAGCAGGCCCAATGGACCACACTGGGGCAGACCGCCATATAACCCAGCAGGTGCAGGAAGTCCTGGGCAGGGCACAACTGCCCAACCCAAAGTGATCGGGCAAAAGAGGAGAGAGCATCCACCCTGTCCGCTGAGAGTCGGGCCTTGGCTCTGCAAGAGTCTAGCTCCATCTCACTGAAGATGATCACCTGTGAAGGCACGAGTTTTAAATTGGCCTCATTGACCAGAAGGCCAAGGGAGACGAAGGTCTGGAGGGCTAGGTCCCTGGACCGCTCCACCTCCTGCCTATAGGGACCCACTATCAGCCAGTTGTCTAGGTAGGGGTAAACCTGGACCCTTCAGCACCTCAGGTAAGCTGCCACCACTGCAATGCACTTGGTGAAGACCCTGGGGGCCAAGGAGAGGATGAATGGCATGGCCTGGAACTCGTAGAGGGTTCCCTCTGCCCAGGAGCTGAGGAACCTTCTGTGAGATGGATGGATCGGGACATGAAAGGATGCATCCTGAAGATCCAGGGAGCAAAACCACATTTTGCTCTGGAGATGGTATGATCTGTGACATGGTTACCGTCCTGAAGGTGTTCGACTTGAAAATCTTGCTCAGGTCATGCAGATCTAGAATGGGGTGCCAGCCCCCTATCAATTTTTGGCACCAGCAAATACCTGGTGACAAACCCTGGGCATTCAGGAGGATCCACAACAGGAACCATAACCTCCTTGCAAAAGAAATGGGCAAACTTGTCCCAAAAAGCTGACAGAATGTCTTCAGATACCATGTCCTCCCATAGGGTGCCGGCTCAGCAAGGAGAGTATTGCTCGAATTGCAGAGGCAGACCCTGACCCACCACCTGAAGGACCCACCTGTCCATGGTGACAGCAGACCAGGTGGAAAAGTGGCAGAGCTGGCCCCCATGGGAGGACCGAGGGGAGGTGTGAGAGGCATGAGGGAGGAACCCCTCATCCCATCTCTGGGTGGGCTTGGAGGAGGGCCCAGCTGAGGGATTACCGGAGCCTCGCACTCCAGACTATGGACAACCAAGGCCACAGACTTTGGTCGAGGTCACCAAGCCTAGGCCTGCTGCTGGTCTGGCCTCAGAAGTGGAGGTGTACTAAAAGGGTTTCTTCTTCTGCTGCTTGGTGCTCTTGGGGTTCTTCTAAGCGGATGTCACAGAGTCCAAGGTGGTACTGGACTTAATGCGTGTAAGGTGGCCCTCGACCCCAGGCCCAAACATGTCAATGCCCAGGAAGAGAACATCCACCAGCTTGTGCTGGGTGTCTACCATGAAGGCTGAGATCTGCAGCCAAGCCCTCTGGTGCATGGCCACTGCAGCCACCACGGAGTGGGCACAGGAGTCCCCAGTGTCCATGGCTGTCTGGAGCTGTTGCTTTGCTACAGCCTGGCCCTGGTCCTGGACTTGTTTGACTGTGGTCTGGAGGTCCGCTAGCAGATGAGGAAGCACCTCATCTCAGGTGCCCTGCAGGGCATGGGAGAAATGGGCCATGAGAAGGACCGAGCTCGCCTGGCGAAGGCCAAGCGAAGAAGCAGTGTATACATTTTTAGCTGCATGGTCCAGTTTCTTGGACTCTTTATCAGGTGGCTGGTCGACGTCCCTGGTGTTGGCAGAGCACCTGAACACACAATGTGCTACCAAGCCCTCAGCCAAGTGGTGTTCTGTGAATCCAGACAGGGAACCGGTAGGGGCCGCGTACTTGCGGGCCATCTAGGCAGATCACACAATCACAGAAACTTGATGGCAGAAAAAGACCATACAGGACCATCTAGTCTGCCCTTTCCCCCCCTACACATCCCCCTCCCTGCTAGCCCCTGCACTCCCCCCGATACTCAGCCCCATATGCTTGTCCCATGCCCTCTCAAATTCTTCCACTGATTTAGCCCCCACCCTCCCCCGACACAGCCCAATATGCTTGTCCCATACCCTCTTAAATTCTTACACTGATATAGCCCCCACCACTGTGTCTGGTAGTCTGTTCCAGGGCTCCACCACCCTCTCCATGAAGAAACACCCTCTCACATTGCTCCTGTACATTTTTGCTTTCAGTCTGAGGCTGTGTCATCTAGTTTTGACCCCCTCCTTCCTCTTAAGTAAACCCTCTTCCCCCACTTTATTGAGACCCTTTACATATTTCAAAGTTTCAATCATGTCTCCCCTTTCCCTCCTGATCTCCAACATGTACAGATCCAGCTCCTTACACCTTTGCTTGTATGACTTTCCCTGCATACCCTGCACCATCATAGTTGCCCTTCTCTGAACCCTCTCCAACGCATCTATATCCTTGCAGAGATGTGGGCTCCAGAACTGAACCCCATACTCCAGGTGCAGCCTCACCACGGCTTTGTAAAGGAGCATTATTACTTCCCTTTTTCTGCTAGTAATGCCTCTGCCTATGCATGCCAACATTCCACTGGCCTTTTCTAACGCCCTGCTACACTTGATTCCTACCTTAAGATTTGAGGAGCCTATGATCCCCAGGTCCCTCTCCTGTTCTGTTACTTTAATTTCCTCCCCACCTAGTATGTACCCTGCTCTTATGTTCCTACTCCCCAAGTGCATCACAGTGCACTTCTTGTCATTAAATTTCAGCTGCCATGTCCCAGATCATTTTTCAAGCATCTTTAAGTCCTCCCTCATGTCCTCCACCCCCCCCCGGCTGTCCACCCTATTGCATATTTTCATATCATCAGCAACTAGGCACACCCTCCCCCCCAAACCTTCAGCAATATCATGGATGTAGATGTTGAAGAGAAGTGGACTCAAAACTGACCCTTGTGGCACTCCACTTCACCCTCGCTGTCCTGGAGTGCACTACATTTAGCACCACCCTCTGAGTTCTTCATGACAGCCAGGCCTTCACCCAGCTTATTTTCCCACCCAACCCCAGGTTTTCCATCTTACTCATCAGCCTCCTATGGGGGACAGTATCAAAGGCCTTATTGAAGTCCAAATAGGCCATGTCCACCCCCCCAGTCAATCACCTGAATCACCCAGTCAAAGAACTGAATTAGGTTTGTCTGGCAAGACTTCCCATTTCTGAAGCCATGCTGTCTGCTGTCCTGCAAGTCACTCTCCTCCAGGTAATCCACCACCCCCTCCTTGATTATTGCCTCCATTACCTTCCTCACCACTGATGAGAGGTTGACAGGTCAGTACTTTCCCTTCACCTCCTTACTACCTCCCTTGTGTAAAGGCACTACGTCTGCCCTCTTTCAGTCCTCCAGCACTCTCCCCATATCCAGGGACAAGTTGAAGAGCCTTGTCAAGGGTGCGGCCAATTCCTCCTTCAATTCCCTGATCACCCTGGGGTGTAACCTGTCAGACCCCACTGCCTTGTCCAACCTCAATCTATCTAGCTGTGCCCTAACGCTATACATAGTGAATGGGCTCAGATCCACCCATTTGCCCTCCTTCCCATTTGACTTTAGTTCATGCTTTTTCAGTCCCTTTCCAATATTATTTCTCCCTCCCCCACCAGCCTAGTAATCTCCAGCCTTGGCCTTCTCTTCTCTTCTCCCTTACATATCTGAAGAAGGTTTTATCCCCCCCCTTTTGGCCTTTTTTTTGCTATTTTCTCCTCAGTATCTGCTTTTGCCCTTCTGATCTTCTTTCCCTGCCATACTCCTCTTTTCCCTATACTCTTCCTTATCTTCCTTGTTGAGTGTCCTTGTAAATTTCCTGAAAACCCTCCTTTCCTTGACTGCCCCTGCAACCTCCTTTGTAAACCAAAGCAGTCTCCTTCCCCTTTTGCTCTTCCTAACCTTTTTTATGCACATTTCCACAGCTTTCAGCACCCCTCCCTTAACAGCTTGCCATAACTCCTTCACTGCCCCTATATTCTCTGTACCCTCCATTGTCTCCCTTACTATCCTTCTCATCTTGTCAAAGTCTGTGCATCTGAAGTCCATGACTGTAGTACTGGTTTTGCTTGTCTCCTCCATTGCCTTGACCCTGTACATTACTGTGCTGTGGTCGCTGTTGCCCAAGACTTCTCCCACCTGCACCTCCTCCACACTCTCCCCATTTGTCAGGACCACATCCAGCAGGTTGTTGCCCCTTGTCAGCTCCCTGACTAGCTGTTAAAGGAATACCCCCTGAAGTGCAGCTAGTATCTCCCTGCTCCTTGGTGATGCTGCATTCGGGATTTCCCCAGTCTACATCTGGAAGGTTTAGGTCCCCTACCAGCAGTAGCTCTCCTTTTAGGGCCATCCTTGTGACTGCCTGAATTAACTGTTGATCACCCTCCTCCCCTTGCATAGGCAAGATGGCGCAGGGCAGGAAGATGGCACAGGGCAGGAAGAGGGGCACTGCCAAAGCTCCAAGGCAGGGCCAAGGATGGCCTCTGCGAAAGCCTCCCTAGGGTATCTCCCCAGGATCTCCATTAAGGGGTATCAAGCCCATTTCTGGACAGGCTCCATTTTCATCCCTGTGGATTCTGAGAGCAGACAGAGAAGGCCCATAAAAGAAGTTGAGCCTTTTTACATCTAGAGACCCCCCCCACCGATTCCATGTCGACTGGACGGGAGTGCAAGGAGGAACCCTCCAACTCCAAGGAGTTGTTAAAAAGGGGTCAACCACCAGAGTCCCTGCTGACCCTCCACAGTCAAGAGTGATGGTGACTGACAGCCAATGGGGAAGCCCCTTGGCCATAAAAGACTCCTTGGTTGGTATGCCAATTTTCAGTTGGTTAGTGGTGGCTCTATGGGAATCAGTGAAGATGCCAGGGTTGGCTGAGATGGGACCGTCTTTGTCGGCTCCTGAGGCAAAAGCCAAGTGATGGCCGGTGTAGGTGCCAGGACCAGATACATATCGGAGAACACCAGCTGTTGCCACATAAGATCCTCATAGCATCAACGCAACTTGTGCTGAAGCCTCTCCTCACTGGAGGACAAGAATAAAGAATAGTGGTGGCACTGCTTCCCATAGCATCAAGAGTGGGCACGCCAATGTCAGCGGGAACCACTCAACTCTGGGAATAAGACCGAGACCTCGACTGTGACCACCTGGGGGACCGGCAGCAGTGCTAGGAGGGAGCCAGTGAAAGCTGAGGTACCTCCGGATCTTGGTCGTTGACCAGAGGCAGCAGGTCAGTGGACTGATCTGTCCCTCCAATGGTCTGAGTCAGGACCAGAGTCCTGGAAAGTGAAGTGTCAGCCTCTTCAGTCGACAACCGGCTTGAGAAAAATTTTGGCCAAAAGATCGACCAGCATATCGGTCAACTAGCCCGACAGGGTTACTGTGGAGCCAGTTGCCTGGGCTGAAGATTCAACTGAAGTCAGATCAGGAGAAGTGCGGGAATCCAGACCCTTGACCAACAGCGTTCCAGATCCCATGAGCGATGGCGAAACTGTGTTTTGGTCTCTTCATTTGACTTGGATTTGTGCTCTAAAGACAGGCCCTGACAGAGAGTCAGTAGAGACTGGCACAACTCCTTAAATTACCCCGTAAAAGAGGAGCCCAGCCAAAGCAGAATGAAGGCTGAAGCCAAGAAGTTGTGAGCTGCAGCCTGGGCGGTCACCTCATACACCACTAGCTGTTCGGTAGACCCTGCAGCCACGGAAGCCATCCAATGGGCATCTTTATATTTGACCGGAGGGTACTGTTGACTTGGCCGGCCTGAAGTAAATTGGGCTTGACGGTCCTCGAGAATGGAAAAGTGAAAAGACCGGCAAATGACGCAGACCTGGGGATCGTGCTCGTGACTCAGACAGTATGGTGTGCGAATCCATTCGTGACATCTTCTGCCTGCAAAGGCACTGACAGAAACCCAGAGTGGACTTGTCACCGTCCATCATGGTCGCGATCGAAGATTGAGCCTGAAGACAAAGTTTTGTAAAAAGTTTAGGAGTAAATTCAGAGCTGTAGTAGGAAAGGGCCTACTCAGCATGAGAATGGTAAGGAGGGAACCATCTTCTTCCAGTGTAAAGGAAGATCTGGCATCATGGGGCAGAGCTGAGGGAGTTACCATGCGAGTGGGTGAGAGGAGCCAGTTTGATGACATTCTGGCCAGTCTCGGAGGGAAAGGCAACTGCCAAGAAATGTGGATAGAAGAGCAGTATAGCGCAGTGCTTTAAGGCTCTGAGCTGCAAATCTGGAGACCTGGGTTTAACTCCCACAGCCCCCACTTGCATACTGTGTGACCCTGAGCAAGTCATTAACTTCCCTGTGCTCCCAGGTTGCACCTGTAAACAAGCTTACAGTTTAGTGTGTCTCACCTGGTTAAACAATTGGAAAACAAAAAGTCCCTAGAACTGTTTTTTTAGCTAGTTTCCAAGAGTTAAAGGTGCATTTAAAGGTATCACCCACCTGTAACATGTGTGTTATTTTCAGCAATTCGACACAAAGCATGTAAGTATTTGTATTATGGTCTTGGATTGGTACAGTGCCTTAATGATAGGGATCACAGTCTCAGGTCATAGTTCTAGCAGACCAGCACTAGTTGTAAATGACTATGTTCCTTGGTGACCAGATAGGCAGCAGAGGAACCCAGAGCTCAGATGTCCATTTTCATTGCTACTCTATGCATAGCTATGTAAATTGGAGACATCAGCATAATGTTTGACTTCCTGTCTCAGTCTCTCTCCACTATTTGCTCTTTATGAAGGTTCCAATTCAAATACATTGTCACAAAAAACATTACAAATACAGTAAGCAGCTCCAGAGGAAATGCAGTTGAGTCAGGCTCAAAGCACTTAAGACAGATTAATTACATAGACCTTTGAAAAATCCATACAGATCATGGTATAAAAGGCCATAGGATATATACAAAGAGAAACAGAATAAAAGTGTTATGGTTGCAATTGCACTGGACTGCAAGGGCAGACTACAAAGATCTCAAACTGATTAATCTTGGGAAGATTCAGAAGAGTTTTAGGTAATTTGTTTAATCAGTTAGCAGCCCTGACAGCAAATGAACGCTTGTCTAGCTGTGTACACCAGAGAGGAGGCTTAAGGGCTTTCCTGGCCATATTCCTGTTGTTGTACAGTATGGAGATGGTACAGAAGCAATTTGTTAAAGCAGGGGGTGTCAGGGCCAGGAGCATCTTTTTCTGCTAACAAACAGGTCTGAAGTTTTATTCTGCAGGGTAAAGGTAGCCAGTTAGTATTTATCTATTCTGTCAGTACATACTACAGAGATAAAAAAAAAATCTGCATCTGCTGTGCAGATCTACATTAGTTGATAGAGTTGTTCTTCATCCTTAATATTTGTCCCTGCTCTGTTACGTACTGTGTATGCTCTGCAGCATTCTTCCAGCTGAAGAGGTGGCACAGAATAAAGTGCCACAAAGATTCATTAATAAAGTAGATCTGGATGGATTAAGGGAAGGGAGAGCGGGGCCCAGACACCAATGAGCAGGGATCTTATGTATACCAGTGAGGTTATGAAACTCCACTGCGGAAGTAGAAGGTAATGTACGCCAGTTCTTGTTCCTGACTGCCCTGCTCCCTCTCCTCTTGTTAGCGATACATTGCATAGCTATCAAAAAGGACACTGAGGCAGTTGAAATGGTGCAGTGTAGGGAGACCAAAAAAAAGGACATGATCTCAGTCCTTCCAGTACTCAAGGGTATCGATACAGTCAAACAGATATGTTTGATCAGGTATGCTCCAGCAGGATGTGGGAAAACACCCTGAAGTGCAAAGGTGGTAATTTAAAGTAGGATATTCTTCTCTCTGATGGTGGTGAATCAGTGGAACAGCATACCAGTGTATATATACGGACAGTACAGGCTTTATAGGTAAGCCTGGACAAATGTCTGCTTATCAAGGGAATCACACAGTACCCTAGGTAGTAGGGTGGGTGAATAATCCATATAAATTAGTATATGCTTGCACAGTAACATGTTGGTTAATACTTATGAGGTGGGTGGGGGTGGGGCTAGTGGACTTAAAAAGTGCCTTCTGACCTAAATTACTATGTTATGTATATACTGTAGAATAGAAAAAGAATGTGTCAATTATATTTAGCGCTTGCCACAAAGTGGCCATATTTGTGTAAATTTATTTTCACTCTAAACTAAAAGTCTTCCATTCATCTTAATGGAAAAAGTGCTGATTAGTGTAATTTTATTTTCCCGCTTCTGAGCACTTCAGTGAACATAGTGAAAATTGATGTACAGTGAATATTTCCTATTCTACAGTATTTAACTGATTAAAGACATATGCGAGCCTTCATAATGTATGCGTTAGACAATGCCTCCCTAAGGGATTTTACATTATGGAAGATTTTCACCTTCTTTCACTTGAACAGTTCCCTCTTACCGATCAATTCTGTTGAAATTTAACTATATTTTTAAAGTGACAGAAGCAGTCCCCCTAAATACTATTTCATTTGTAAATGAAGCACTGAACCTTGTAAACAATGTGTTCCTAAATTAGAGGACTACAAGATTTCACTATTAAAACACACTATTCTCTTTCAAACATAATTCTGTAAGATTGGTAAATAAATTACTGCTTTGTTGGTGGGGGTTCTTGCGTGTTTTTTGTTGCATTTAAGTGTTGTAAGCAGGCAAATAATCATTTTGTAATTAATTGCACTCACATGGAACCAGACATTCTTTTCCAGGATGTTTCTGGTATGCTCATAAACCCACTATCGCCTACAGAGAGCGTTTTTTTGTGTGTGTGTGTAACTGCCTCTACAAGTGAGCGGCCCCATTATTCTCAGTTCCCCACTGGCGACAAACCTAGAGGATATATCAAACCAGCAGGGACCTGGAAAACCAGAACCAAAACCAGGGACACAAGATGAGATGGAATCAGATAATTTAGCCCTAATAGGGCTAAGGAAATCTATAGAGCATGAAAGAGCAGGCAGGACTTCCAGTAAACACCGCCTGAAAATGATAAAGAGCTAGACCAGAGACTGTATGATTTTTTGGGTAAATTGGAGCCCAATAACAGAATTATTTTAGTAGGTGACTTTAACATGCCTGGCAATAACTGAGAATGAATGGAGGAAAAGACACAGCTAGAAAGAGGCTTTTTGGATACTGTAAACAATATTGGGCTTGACCAATATATAAAAACAGGAGCAAGGGGAGAAAATATTATTGACCTAGTATGAAGCAGTATAGGTGAAGATATAATAAATTGCCATACACTTGCACCTCTGGGTAGAAGTGACCATGAAATGGTGATATTTGAGGTAATGAAAGTATCCAGTAAAATAAATGGCACAAGAAATAGCAAGTGTTTCAGTAGAGCAGATTTTGTAGGAATGAAATATGAACTAAGTGTCTGGGATTGGAAGGAGGATTTTAAAGGCAAAAATCAGGAGGGGATGTAGGAACTATTATTAATGAAATTACAAAGTTCAGTAGAGAAATGCATTCCAGTAAAACTGAAATATAATAGGGTCGGTAGGATACCACAATGGATGGGAAAGAATATTAGGAGACAAATAAGGAGGGAAAATAAAGCCTGTAAGAAGGCAAAAAACAACAATGCACTCGAAGACTGGAACACTTACTAGGAAGCGGTTATGGTTTGCAAAAAAAAAAAAACCTCAGAAAAGCAAAGAAAAGAGTGAATAGAAACTGGCAACAGATGTAAAGGGAAACTATAAAACATTGTACAATTACATATATCAGAAATGTGGAGGTAATATACAGGTGGGACCATTGGAGGATGCCACAGGTACAGTATCTTACTGTAGTTAAAGACAAGAAACAAATGGTTCAAATGTTGAACTACTTTTGCTCTGTATTTAATACAAAAACAGATAATACAATACCAGTTGTCTTGGATAGTGAGGAGCATACCATTGAGCTACAGGAAAATGACATTAGACTTTGGCAAATAAATGCAAATAAAGTACCGGGACTGGATGGGATACACCCTTGGGTTGTCAGGGAACTGGCTGATGCCTTGGCAGGATCAGTAAAAATGCTGTTCCAGACATTAAATAACGGGTGTGTTATAGTCTAGACAGTTGGAGAAAAGCAACAGTCATCCCAAACTATAAGGGTAACTAGAAAGAGATTAAAAACAATCACCCAGTGAGTTTGACATCAGTGTTGTGTAAGGTTTTGGAGAGGGTAATTAAAGACAAAATAAATCATTAATATTAACTAATGTAGTCGATATTACCCAGCACGGGCTCACTAAGGGAAGGTCATGTCAAAGCAATTTATTACAATTCATTGAGAAAGTTAGCAAGGCACTGGATGCTGGATATCCAGTGGATGTAGATACAGTACCACATTATGAGCTGGTTGAGGTCCTAAAGAATGTGGGGATGAACAACAAGCTGTTGGCGTGGATCAACTCTTGGTTAACAGATAGGAAACAGCAGGTTTATATCTGAGGGGTTTCATCTGAGTGGGCTGGTGTCACTAGTGGGGTGCCACAGGGGTCTGTGTTGGCCCAAGCCTGTTCAATATATATGTGGCATCAATGAGATGTGAGGAAGGAATATCATTCGAAAAATTTGCAGACGACACCAAAAATTGTCTCAGTGGCACACAATTCAACAGAGGTAGAGAGACTCCAGGAAGAGTTGAACAAACTACAGCAATGGGCAATCTCACACAAGCTTAAGTTTAGTGTGGACAAATGCTGTGTTATGCATTTGGAAAGATCTAACCAGGTCTCCCAGTACTTACTAAATGGGCATGTTTTAAAAGAAACAACTGAAGAACAGGATTTAGGGGGTGTTAATAACAAATAACTTAAAATTTAAAGCACACTGTCAATTGATTACTAATAAGGCAAATGGCATTCTAAACTATATCAGGAGACACATTATTAGCAGGGATGAAAAAATTACTCACCTTAGTAATGTTGTTTCTTCTAATGGAGTCTTGCTATATTATGACATATGCAGTATAACCCCAGGTTAGAACTGCTCCGGAGGTGAAAGAGTTAACTTTCCATGCCAGGCATGGAACCTTGAGCGCGAGCTCGGTTGAAAACTCTGTCTGTTGTAGCTCAAACTTAAACTGTCAGATCTTTACGAGCAAAATTCACTAAGGTTCTGTGTGGAAGCCGTAAACCTACACTAGCCCATTGGCTACTAACTACAAAAAAACACTTTTTTTTTTTTTTATGTGTTCTTGATCCCAAAACAAAGACTCAAGTCAGGGGAATCAAGAAAGAAAATTAAAACATAACACCCAGGCACCCTAAAGGAAGGGTGAAACAAAGTGGGCATCTATGAAGTGCCAACATTGCACTGCCTACCCACATCCCAAAAAAAATAGAGGTTCTGAGAGGGGCAGGCTGGGGGGGGGGAGGTCATAATATAGCAAGACTCCATTAGAAGAAACAACATTACTAAGGTGAGTAATTTTTTCTTCAAACAACATGAAGTCTTGCTATATTATGACATATGCAGACTACACAGCAGTACCCCTATGGAGGAGGCAGAACCTACTTAGAAATAGGCTCTGTGCTAACGGCTGTGTTAAATCGAGCATCACTCCCAGCCTGGATGTCCAGGAGTAATGCTTAATGAAAGTGTGAACTGTTTTCCAGGTAGCTGCTTGGCATATCTCTAGGATAGGATGTCCCCAGCAGCCAGAGACGCAGCTGTACCCCTGGTAGAGTGAGCCCTCAGGCCTGAGGGAGGAACCTTACCCAGTTTTTCATAGCAAAATTGGATACAAGAGACAATCCACATGGCAATGGATCTTTTAGTGGCAGGTTTCCCTTTTCCAACCTCACCATAAGTGAGTAACAATTGGAGGGAGTCAAACCTGTGACCCTTGGTACGTTCTATGTAGTAACTAAGGGCTCTTTTGACATCTAAACTGTGCTATCTCCTCTCGCCAGAGGAGGAATGGTCAGTGAAAAACACAGGAAGGGACATGGATTGATTAAGGTGGAAGTCTGAAACCACCTTAGGCAAAAACTTTCTGTTAGTCCTAAGGACTACCTTATCCCTGTGAAAGGAGATAAAATCAGGTTCCACTGACAATGCTTGCAACTCACTTATGTGCCTGGCAGAAGTGATGGCTACCAAAAACACAGTTTTCCAAGTCAAGTACTTGAGCTCTACTGAAGACAGCGGCTCAAAAGGGGGTTGCATAAGCTGGGCAATGCAAATATTAAGATCCCAAGCAGGGGCAGGGTCCCTGAATGGAGGGTTGGTGTGAAGCAACCCCTTGAAAAACTTGGAGAATATAGGGTGAGCTGAAAAAGAAGAAGCTTTACCTGCTGATAAGAAAGCAGACACGGCTGCCAGGTGCACTTTTAGGGTAGCTGGTCTCAGCCCCAAAGAATTCAAATGCACCAAATAATCCAGGATTATGGGCAAGTCATCAGATTCTGGTGGAATATGCTTGCCAGAGCACCATATGGAAAATCTCTTCCATTTGGAATTATAAGTAGTCCTGGTGGAAGACTTCCTAGAGGCCTTCAAGATATCCAATACACCTTGGGAGAGGTGTAGGTCAGCAAACTCTAACTCTTCAAGAGCCATGCCTTGAGATTGAGAGATTTGAGGTTCGGATACCAAACCCTCCCCTGGGCACAGGTTAACAGATTGTGATTCCTGGGGAGCTGCAGGGGAGGGTGGACTGCTAAGGACATCAGGAGTGGGTACCAGGACTGTCTGGCCCAATCTGGAGCAATCAGGATCATCTTGCAGGGTTGAGATCTGATTTTGACTAGCACCTTGAACAGAAGAGGGAAGGGGGGGAAAGCATAGAGAAACTTCCCTTCCCACCTGAGAAGGAAGGCATCCAGAGGGACTGAGCCCAACACTGGGGGCCTGCAGCAAAAGAGGGAAGTTGGTATTGTCTGGGGCTGCAAAAGATCTCATCTCATGTGCCCATCTGGCAAATACCATCTCTAGTACTAGGGGATCCAGTGCCCATTCGTGATGGCCCCGGGAAATCCTGCTGAGAGCATCTGCCAGGACATTGTCCTTGCCTGGGAGGTGAACTGCCGTAAGGGAGGCATTCAGGGAATAAGCCAGAGACCACAACTTAATTGCTTCGGTGCACAAGGCCGTAGACCGAGTGCCTCCTTGCTTGTTGATGTACCACATTGTAGTGGTGTTGTCTGTTCTGACCTGTACAACCTTGTTCTGAACAGATGTGGAAAAAACTTGAAGTGCTAGAAGAAAAAATTACTCACCTTAGTAATGTTTCTTCTAATGGAGTCTTGCTATATTATGACAATTGCAGTTTGTCCCAGCCTTAGAACTGCTCCGGAGGTGAAAGAGTTAACTTTCATGCCATGCATGGAACTTAGAGCGCGAGCTCGGTTAGAAAAGCTCTGTCTGGATCATTTCAAACTGAAACTGTCAGATCTTTACGAGCAAAACTCACTAAGGTTCTGTGTGAACCTGTAACTCACACTAGCCAACTGGCTACTTAAGTATTAACACATTTTCCTGGTCCCAACACCAAGACTCAAGTCAGGGACCAGAAAATAAGATAAGATAAGAAAAATAAACACAACACCCAAACACCCCAAAAGAAGGGGTGGAAAACACAAGATGGGCATCAAAAGTGCCAACACTGGACTGCCCACCCATCCCTAAAGTAGAAGTTCTGAGAGGGGCAGGCTGGGGAGGTCATAATATAAGAAGACTCCATTAGAAGAAACAACATTACTAAGGTGAGTAATTTTTTCTTCAAACAACATGAAGTCTTGCTATATTTGACAATTGCAGACTACACAGCAGTACCTCCAAGGAGGAGGAACAGAACCTACTTAGGAAATAGGCTCTGAAGCACAGCTGTGCTAATCGAAGCATCCTCCTGGCCTGAATGTCCAAGGAGTAATGTTTAGTGAAAGTATGTACTGTTTTCTTCAAGTAGCTGCTTGACATATCTCCAAGATAGGGATGTCCCTGGCCGCAGCTAGGACGAGCTGTACCTCTGTAGAGTGAGCCCTCAGGCCTGAAGGGGAACCTTACCCAGTTTTGATAGCAAAATTGATACAAGAGACAATCCACCTGGCAATGGATCTCTTGGTGGCAGGTTTCTTCCCAACCTCACCATAAGTGAGAAAGAGTTGGAGGAGTCAAACCTGTGACCCTTGGTACGCCTATGTAGTAACTAAGGGCCCTCTAACATCTATGCTGTGCAGCCTCCTCTACCAGAGGAGGAATGGTCAGTGAAGAACACTGGAAGAGAAATAGATTGATTAAGGTGGAAATCTGAAACCACCTTAGGCAAAACTTCCTGTTAGTCCTGAGGACTACCTTATCCCTGTGAAAGGAAATAAAGTCAGTCTCCACTGACAAAGCTTGCAACTCACTTATGCGCCTGGCAGAAGTGATGGCTACTAGAAACACAGTTTTCCAAGTCAAGTACTTAAGCTCTGCTGAAGACAGAGGTTCAAAGGGGGGTTGCATCAGCTGAGCAATGCAAACATTAAGATCCCAGGCAGGGGCAGGGTCCCTGAATGGTGGATTGGTATGAAGCAATCCCCTGAAAAACTTGGAAAATACAGGGTGAGCAGAGAGAGAGAAGAGGGCTTCCCTGCTGAAATAAAAGCAGAGACAGCTGCCAAATGCACTTTTAGGGTAGCTGGTCTCAGTCCCAAAGAATTAAGATGGACCATATAGTCCAAAACAGTGGGCAAAACAGCAGATTCCGGGGAAATATGCTTCCCAGAGCACCATATGGAAAACCTTTTCCATTTAGAGTTATAAGTAGCCCTAGTGGAAGGCTTCCTAGAAGCTTTCAAAATTTCGAGAACACCTTGAGAAAGGTGTAAGTCGGCAAACTCTAACTCCTCAAGAGCCAGGCCTTGAGGTTGAGGAATTTGAGATTCGGATACCAAACTCTCCCCTGGGCACAGGTTAACAAATTGTGGTTCCTGGGGAGACACAGGGGGAGATGGACTGCTAAGGACAGAAGGAGATGGTACCAGGGCTGTCTGGCCCAAACTGGAGCAATCAGAATCATCTTGCAGGGCTGAGATCTGATTTTGACTAGCACCTTGAACAGGAGAGGGAAGGGGGGAAAGGCATAGAGAAACTTCCCTTCCCAATCGAGGAGGAAGGCATCCAGGGGGACTGAGCCCAACACTGGGGGCCTGCAACAAAAAGTGGAAATTGATGATTGTCTGGGGCTGCAAAAGATCTATCTGAGGGTGCTCCACCTGGCAAAACTATCCCAGTACTCGAGGATCCAATGACCATTCGTGATGGCCCTGGGAAATCCTGCTGAGAGCATCTGCCAGGACATTGTCCTTGCCTGGGAGGTGAACTGCTATGAGGGAGGTGTTCGGGAATAAGCCACAGACCACAACTTCATTGCCTGTGCATAAGGCCAAGACCGAAGTGCCCCTTGTTTGTTGATGTACCACATTGTAGTGGTGTTGTCTGTTCTGACCTGTACCACTTTGTTCTGAACAGATGCAGAAAAAACCTGAAGTGCTAGAAAAACAGCTCTGAGTTCCAACAGATTGATGTGGAGCAGAGATTCCTGAGGGGACCACAATCCCTGGGTGGAAAGGTCGCCCATGTGAGCTCCCCATCCCAAAAGGGACGCATCTGTAGTAAGGGTCAAGGAGTGAGATAGAGGGATGAAAGGAACCCCTTGTCTCAGATTGCTCTGACCCTGCCACCACTGAAGGGCCTGGATCAGGGTTCGAGTTACTGGGATCAACTTGGATAGGGGATCTCTTCTTTGAGACCAAAAGGCTCTCAAATGGAACTGAATGTCCCTCATCTGAAATCTTGCTCCTTGCATTACGGCTGTGGAAGCAGCCATGTGTCCTAGGAGCTGTAGAAAATGCCTTGCTGGTCGAGAGACCTGCACGGTGAAGGAGGAGGCCAGGCCCACCAGGGTCCTTACCCTTTTAAGGGGAAGGAAGGCTCTGGTCTGCCTTGTGTCCAGTTCTGCGCCTATGAAGGTGAGTACCTGGACAGGTTCTAAAACTGACTTTGGAAGATTGAGAAGAAAGCCTACAGAGGTAAGCAGCTACTGGGTAACCTGCAGGTGAGATTTGACCTGGTCTGGAGACTGACCTACAATGAGCCAGTCTAGGTAGGGGAAGATGGCAATATTTTGCCTTCTTAAATGAGCAACTGCTACCGCCAGGCATTTTGTGAATACCCTTGGGGCAGAGGTAAGGCCGAAGGGCATTGCTCTGAACTGATAATGGCCTGAGGGCAGTTAGAATCTGAGGTACTTGGTGGGAGCTTCTGATAAGAACATGGAAGTAGGCATCCTTGAGGTCCAGGGAAGCTAGCCAGTCCCCTGGCCTTAGGGAGGGTAAAATCATTCCCAGAGTCACCATTTTGAATTTTGGTTTTAAAAGGTGCTTGTTCAGATATCTTGGGTCCAAGATGGGCCGCCATTCTCCTGTCTTTTTTGGGGTAAGGAAGTACCTGAGTAAAGTCCCTTGCCCTGGTATAGGGGAGAAACCCTTTCTACTGCTCTGAGAGCCAGGAGGGTTGAGACTTCTGTTTCCAAAGCAAGAGTCTCTAGAGGATTTGCAGGTGGAAAAGATCTGATTTTCATCTTTGGGAATTTTTTGAAGCTGAGAACCAGACCCTGGCTTACTACTTCCAGGACCCACTTGTCTGAAGTTAAAGACTCCCAGTCCTGGACGAAGTAAGCCAGCCTGCCCCCTACAGGTAATGGAGAATCGACCCTGGGCATCCCATCAGGGTGCCTGTTTGGCAGGGGCTTTAGGCTGAGGGGTGGGAGCAGGCCTGCTCATACTCCGTCTGCCTCTCCCTCTGAAGAACCCCCTCTGAACATAAGCTGAAGAGGAGGCCTGGGTTTGGTAAAAAGGGTCTGTGAAAAGGCCTGCCCCTACCCTTGGGGGGCTGCCTCTGAGGAGTGGCTTGCCGTTCCTTGGCTTGTGCACTCCTATAAGTGGTTCTATATTCATCCATTTTCTTCATATAATTCTCTGTCTGCTCCCAAACAGAGAATTTCCCACCAGGAAAATCCATGGCCTTAGACTGGGTATCCTGTGACAGACTAGTACACCTGAGCCAAGCCAATCTATGAAAAGCCACAGATGTAGCCATGACTCTAGAGGATACATCATTAGAATCCACTGCAGCATGGAATTGCACCTTAGATGCCTCAATACCATTGGCAGCCACCTGTTCCAGCTCCTTGGCAAGCTGGCCAGGGGCCTGTTTGGCTAAGGCCATGACAGTATCCCATCTAGATTTCTGGTATCTAGCAACATAGGCCATATAATTTGCCTGTCTGAGTCCCAAGGACGCTGCCATGTATTGTTTTTTAGCCATGGCATCAATCTTCCTGGAGTCCTTGTCAGGAGGATGTGAAGCCAGGGAATATTAGCCTTATCACAGGCTGCAGCCTGAACTACCCCAACATGGCTGCATTGCTGTGAAAGAAATTCTGTATCAGGACCTGACAAGGTGTACCTCCTGTCCATCTTTTATCCACAGGAGGCACAGAATTAGGAGCTTTTAAAATTTTATTGTTTGTTTCCTGAAGGATTTATGTAAGGAATAGACAATCTCCTGACTCTGGGATATCCATCATCTCCACAAAGTCAGGCTCCTCTTGCTCATCCACAGCTTCCTCCAAAGGGAGCTGGAGGGTTTCAGCAACTTTTATAAAACAGAAAATAAGAAGGGACTCAGAAAGCCTAGGGAGACTCTCCAAAGGTCTGTCTGGGGAGATGTCCAGTTCAGTGGGCACATCCAGACTTTCAAAATCACATTCACACTGTTCATAATCATCCTCCCTCCTCTGGTTCATAAAACTCCTCTATATCATATTCTTGAACCGGTGGAACCGGATGAACTGACCTTTTGCCAGATAGTGGCGGTTCGGACGGAACCAGGAAAGCGACTGACAATTTGGATCGCTATTATCTCTGCAGCAGTTGGAGAAGGAATTTTGGACTCCACACCTGCTGATTTTCTAGTTCTCTTTGCTGGAACTGGCTCCACTGAGTCAGCTTTTCGTTTGCCCGAGGAAGTCTCGCCCTGGTCAGAGGGCACTCCCTCCGGTTCGGTTGGCACCGAACCGGGCTGGCCATCCGGGTCAGCGGACTTTTGGCCTCTCGTTCCCTGAGTCTACCAACCCTCTTATCTAGGGTAGCTACAGGGAAATTCTTGCAAATCTGGCAGTCTGCATTGAGGTGGTCAAACCCCAGACAATAAACACATGTGGTGTGTGGGTCAGCCTTGGCAAAGGCTTCCCCACAGACACTACAGTGTTGAAACCCAGTGGGCCCGGTTTTTCTTTGGGGTTTCTCAGACATAATGCCAGCCTAACCAAAAACTTGCCCTTTTCCGGCAAATGCCAGGCAAGACACCCTTATCGGTTCCCAACCGTGTCACGGGTCGTGGAAAAAACCGTAATGAAATCCATTTTTTTAGAACCGATAAGAACCGGGAACCGCACTCTAAATGGCTTTAAATGAATTCAGAAAAAAGTTTTAAAACAACCTGATCGGTTCAAACCGAACTGATAAACATTAACAAGTTCCACACAGAAATAAACCTTTCTATTACTTACAATACCACAGACAGAGCTTGAACCGATCGGTTTGTGGTTAAAATAATTATAATCGTGGTTGAATTTAACCGAGAAAAACACTTTTAAACCGAGAAATAAACCGAGCAGCAGGAGGAATCTCCGGAGCGACTGTTCAGTGAGGCGGAGTAAAGAATCTGACAGTTTCAGTTTGAAATGATCCAGACAGAGCTTTTCTAACCGAGCTCGCGCTCTAAGTTCCATGCATGGCATGAAAGTTAACTCTTTCACCTCCGGAGCAGTTCTAAGGCTGGGACAAACTGCAATTGTCATAATATAGCAAGACTTCATGTTGTTTGAAAAACTGCTCTGAGCTCCAACAGGGTTGATGTGGAGCAGAGATTCCTGTGGGGACCACAATCCCTGGGTAGTGAGGTCGTTCATGTGAGCTCCCCACCCCAAGAGGGATGCATCTGTAGTAAGGGTTAAGGAATGAGGCTGGGGGGTGAAGGGAACCCCCTGTCTCAGATTGCTCTGGTCCTGCTACCACTGAAGGGTCTGAATCAGGGTTCGAGTCACTGGGATCAATTTGGTGAGAGGGTCTCTCCTTTGAGACCAAAAGGCTCTCAAATGGAACTGGACATCCCTCATCTGAAACCTTGCTCCTTGCACTACTGCTGTAGAAGCAGCCATGTGCCCCAGGAGCTGTAGAAAATGCCTTGCAGCTCGAGAGACCTGCAGGGTAAAGAAGGAGGCCAGAGAGACCAGGGTCCTTGCTCTGTCCAGAGGAAGGAAGGCTCTGGCCTCTTTTGTGTTCAGTTCTGCTCCTATGAAGGTAAGAAGCTGGACAGGCTCTAGAACTGACTTTGGAAGATTGAGAAGGAAACCTAGAGATGTGAGCAGTTGGTGAGTTACCCGAAGGTGAAGTTTGACCTGGTCTGGAGACTGGCCTACTATGAGCCAGTCATCCAGATAAGGAAAGATGGCAATCTTTTGCCTTCTGAAGTGGGCAACAGCTACTGCCAAGCATTTTGTGAATACCCTCGGGGCCGAGGTGAGAACGAAGGGCATTGCTCTGAACTGGTAATGGCCTGAGGGCAGTTCGAATCTGAGGTACTTTCGATGGGAGCTTCTGATAAGAACATGGAAGTAGGCATCCTTGAGGTCCAGGGAGGCTAGCCAGTCCCCTGGCCTTAGAGAAGGTAAAATAATTCCCAGAGTCACCATTTTGAACTTTGGTTTTAAAAGGTGCTTGTTTAGATACCTGAGATCTAGGATGGGCCGCCATTCTCCTGTCTTTTTTGGGGTAAGGAAGTACCTGGAGTACAAGCCTTTGCCATGGTGTAGGGGTGGAACCCTTTCCACAGCTCTGAGAGCCAGGAGTGCAGAAACTTCTGTTTCTAGGGCAAGTGCCTCTGATGGATTTGCAGGTGGAAAGGACCTGGCTCTCATCTTTGGAAATTTTTTGAAGGTGAGAACCAGTCCCTGGCTTACTACTTCCAGGACCCACTTGTCTGATGTTAAAGACTTCCAGTCCTGGACAAAGTAAGCCAGCCTGCCCCCTACCGGTAGTGGAGAATCGGCCCTGGCCACCCCATCAGGGAGCCTGTTTTGCAGGGGCTTTGGGCTGAGAGGTAGAAGCAGGCTTACTTGAACCCCTTCTGCCTCTTCCTCTAAAGAATCCCCTCTGGGCATAAACAGAAGAGGAGCCCTGGGCTTGGTAAAAAGGCATATGAAAAGGCCTGCCCCTGCCCCTGACATGCTGCCTTTGAGGAGTGGCTTGCCTTTCTTTGGCCTGTGCACTCCTATAGGTGGTCCTATACTCATCCATTTTCTTTCATAATACCTCTGTCTGCTCCCAAACAGAGAATTGCCCACAACAGGAAAATCCATAGCCTTAGACTGGGTATCCTATAACAGGGCAGTACATCTGAGCCAGGCCATTCTGCGAAGAGACACAGATGTAGCCATGACTCTTGATGAAACATCATTAGAGTCTACTGCAGCATGAAATTGCACCTTGGATGCCTCAATACCATCTGCAGCCACCTGTTCCAGCTCCCTGGCAAGCTGGTCAGGGGCCTGTTTTGCTAGGGACAGCACAGTATCCCATCTGGATTTCTGGTACCTAACAGCATAAGCCATATAATTTGCCTGTCTGAGTCCTAAAGATGCTGCCATGTACTGTTTCTTTGCCATGGCATCCATCCTCCTGGAATCCTTTTCAGGAGGGTGAGAGGCTAGCAGAATATTAGTCTTGTCACAGGCTGCAGCCTGCACTACCCCCACATGGCTGCATTGCTGAGAGAGGAACTCCGGATCAGAGCCTGATAATGTATACCTCTTGTCCATCCTTTTATCAACAGGAAGGATAGAGTGAGGAGTTTTTAGAATTTTTACTGTTTCCTAAAGGATTTGTGCAAGGGAATAGACAGTCTCCTAGACTCTGGAATATCCATCATTTCTACATAATCAGGCTCTTCTTGGTCATCAACAGCTTCCTCAACAGGGAGTTGGAGAGTTTCAGCAACTTTCTAATAGAACATAAAATGAGAATGGGGACTCAAAGCCTGGGGGGGGGGGATCCCTGATGGTCTGTCTGGAGAGATGTCCGGTTCAATGGGCACATCCAGACCTTCAAAATCACATTCACTCTCCTCATACCCCTCCTCCCCTTCCTCCGGTTCATAAAAATCCTCAAAATCATAATCTTGAACTGGTGGAACCGAGCACTTCCCTGATGGTGTCGGTTCGGACGGAACCGGGGAAAGAGACTGGACAATTTGAATAGCTTTAGCTATTTCCTCAGCGGTTGGAGAAAGAACTTTTGGCTCCACACTAGCTGACTTTCTAGCCCTTTAAGTTGGAACCGGCTCCTCAGAGCTGGCTCTTCGTTTGCCCAAGGAAGTATCGCCCTGGTCAGAGGGCACTCCCTCAGGTTCGGTTGAACCAACTGGCTGGCCATCCGGTCAGCGGACTTTTTGGCCTCCCTTTCCCTGAGCCTACCAACTCTCTTTTCCATCGTGGCAGCAGGAAAATTCTTACAAATCTGGCAGTCTGCATTGAGGTGGTCAAACCCCAGACAATATACACAGGTGGTGTGTGGGTCAGCCTTAGCAAAGGCTTTCCCACAGAGGCCACAGTGCTGAAACCCAGTGGGTCGGGTTTTTCTTTTGGGTTTCTCATAGTGCCAGCCTAACCAAAACTTGCCCATTAGTGGCAATCCGCCAAGCAAGACTCTGTTATCGGTTCCTAACCGTGTCACAGGTCGTGGAAAAAACTGTAATGAAATCCATTTTTTTTAGAACCGATAAGAACCGGGAACCACACTCTAAAGGACTAGAAAGTTATTTTAAACCCATCTGATCGGTTCAAACCGAACCAAAAAAGACATTTACAAGTTCCACACAGAAGAAAATAAACTTAAGCCTATCTATTACTTACAATACCACAGACAGAGCTTGAACCGACCGATTGCGGTTTAATTTCGGTCAATAAACCGAAAATTACAACTTTTTTAACTGACAAATGAACCGAGCAGCAGGAGAAATCTCCAGAGCGACTGTTCAGTGAGGCGGAGTAAAGAATCTGACAGTTTAAGTTTGAGCTACAACAGACAGAGTTTTCAACCGAGCTCGCGCTCAAGGTTCCATGCCTGGCATGGAAAGTTAACTCTTTCACCTCCGGAGCAGTTCTAACCTGGGGTTATACTGCATATGTCATAATACAGCAAGACTTCATGTTGTTTGAACATTGCAGTTTTGCATTATGGGGGGATGCAAAAAGGTCCAGTTCCAAATAACCCCATCTCTTGATGTGGTCATCCATGACGGAGTCCAGAGGTTCCCAAGTCTGCCAGGACATTGAGGGGGCTTGGCAGAAATATGGCCATGAGAAAAACATTGTGTGCTATGTTACAGTGCTTCCCTGCAATGGGGACAGAAGTGAACACCTCCTTGTTCACTGATGCAGTGCATGACTGAAACATTGTCTGTCCAATTAAGCAGCAGTTGACCATGCACGGACAGTGAAGGCCTCTAGGCCATGCAGAACAGTCCTCATCTCCAAGCATTGCTGTGGAGTAAGCAATCGAGAGGACCAAACACCTTGTATCTGGAAGGTCCCTAGAAGAACCCTTCAAGCAGAGCTGGAAGCATTTATCATCAGGGCCATCGGGGAATGGGATACAGAAAAGGAGATGTTCTGTCAAAGTTGGAGTGGTCCAACCACCAGAGTATGACATGAGTAAGAGGAGACATCACCAGAATTAAACACTCCATGTTCAAGTGTTGAGCCCACTAGACATGGAGGAACCCCTATAGGATCATCATGTGCAGGTATGCCAATGGGGTAGTAAGGGCTGATGGCTGCAGCTATCATATCAGTCTGAGAAGACATCTTGCTGAGACATAAGCAATGGAGAACAGCTGTGCCTGGGCAATTAATAGCAGTGGCATGGTTCTCTGTTGGGCAATTAGAGTAGTGACATGGTTCTCCAGGAGGACAGCCCAACTAGCAAATGTGTCTAGGACAGCACTGATGTACTGAAGGCACTGACAGAGATTAGACCCGATCATGACAAAGATACCAAGTTGAACCAACATTTGGCGAGTTTGAATTTATGTGTGAAGTATGGCATCCTGGGTCAGGGCTTTCAATAGGCAATTATCCAGATATGGAAATGCGCACAGGCCTTTCTCTTTGAAGTGCTGTAGCTGTCACTAGCCTGCATTTGGAAAAGACACAATACCCTGAAGATACGCCAAAGGGCAAAACGTGAAACTGGTAATGAGAGCCCTCCATATAAAGCAGAGGTACTGTTGTTGACTGCAAAGCACCTTGATATGGAGGTAAGCATCTTTTGTATCCAATGCACACATCCAATCCCCTTACAGAAGCAAAGGGAGCAGGGACTGAAGAAATAATGTACAAAACATTTTGTATTCAATGTACAGATTTAAGACTCTGAGGTATAGGACAAAACATAGATCTTTTGTCCATTTTGGAACTGGGAATAATAACCCTGGTGTAGTTCTGTTTTAGGTGCTGTTTTTATAGCTTGCTTGTGCAGTAACATCTGAACTTCCTCTAGTAAGAGTTACAGGTGAAGTGGAGGATACAGCCAGGGAGAGGGAGGATGCACTGGAGAGGCAGACAGGAACTCCAGGTCATGTCCCTTCATGTTTCTTCTGAATAATGTCCAGGACCCAGATATTTGTTGTGATCTCTCGCCATGTTGGTAAAAAGAGGGAGATCCGGCCTCCCACCAGGATTCGCGGGACTCTTAAGGGGATCTAGGGAGAAGGAAGGGAGTCACAGTCACAGAGTTCCAGGGGTAGCAGAACAGGCCACCGGCAGCCCTGAGGGACCTGGCATGGGTGCCAGGGGGCAAGAGAGGAGGGGTGGGGTACACTGGAACCCATGCCCCCGGTTACAGGTGTAGCCATGGCCAGGACGAGAGTAGGGTCTATGAAAAGAACCCCTCCCACGACAATGACGGAATGTAGTGTTATTTTTGACAATTGTAGATCTGGTCAAGCCATCTCCACACATTTCGGTCAAATGGTTTCTGGCTATGGAAAGGAAAATTAGGCACTGACTGCTGAACATCAGTAGCAAATCCAGCTAGCCTAAGCCATGAGTAGAGCCTAAGAAAATGCCAGAGACAGCAGCATTGGTGGAAGCCTCATACACAGAAGATGCTTCCCAGCATCCAAGTCATAGGTGGCAGTCTGCTGGTCCTTCTGGACAGGCTGAAAGGTGTCAAAGATGACAAGTGTGTGGGAAGAAGTCAGGGAAATCCGGAGACTGTGTGGATATCCATTTTCATTTGCTCGTGGTTTCCCTGACTTCTTCCTCTGTAGTTGTCACCTGTCAGCTTTCTTGCTATGCCAAGTGTTCTCGTCTCTAATTAAAGGGACACTGTCAACTGTTTTTATATCAAATTATTTCTAGTTGAAAACCCACATTTTACAATTGCTTACCTTCTCTAAAATGCATTGATGATGCATGTTGTTTTATCTGCTGCCTTTCTGAGTAGAACTGAAATACATTGTAATGGTGTAATGCTACTCAATATGTGTTTTGTTTCAAATCATTGATTTAGTCTTCTTGTATACGTCATGAAAATTAGGAACACCCCAAAACAGTGCAGCCACTCATGATGAAATAGTTTCCTCTCCTCCCACTGCTTGATGAGTGACTAGACTCTGTTGGGATATTCACAAGTCCAGGAAAGATGCAGTGGGAGTTGATCAAAAAAATGTAAACAAACATGTAGTGTGGTAACAAACCAGCTTACAGCATGACTTCAACCAAGTTCAGCTCTGGTTTGCTTCTCACCAGCTTTTTCTAAATGCCAAGAAGATAGTCTCAATGACCTTTGGCACCAGGCAGTGACTCTCTAGGCTCCTGGCACTACCCACCTTCCACACCCTTGATGGGACCATCTTGGAGGACACCTCCTCATTTAGATATCTGGGGGTTTGGCTGGACCAGCACCTCAACTTCTCTGTGCATATTGATGCTATCCTGAAGAAACTGTGCCCCAAGCTTGGTGCTCTGTACTGGAATTGTAGTTGCATCCAGCTGACTGCGAGGCGCAAAATTGTCCAGAAGATGCTACTCCCCATCTTTGACTAGTGTGACGTAGTCTATGGTGCTGCTCCCAAATCTTCCCTGACCAAGCTGGACACTCTCTAACTCCTTCTGCCACATTGCTATTGACTCCCCTTCCTGCTGCCACCACTGTGAACTCTATCGCTCTCTAACCTTCCTTCCACTATTTCACAGACTCATCTCTCACTGTGCCAAACTAACCTCCAAAGTCTGGTTCGGGGGGCTCCCCTCCTATCCCTCATCCTCTCTCTCTCTCTCTCTCGCTCTCCACTCCACCTCCCCACACCCACTCTTTCAGATCAAATGACGCCCGCACCTTGACGGTCCCTCGCCACTCCACCCTTATCATTCAGACTGGTTTTGCCCATTGTTTCCCTAAAATCTGGAATCCCTTCCCCCCTGAAATATGACATTCCTCCTCCAACTACTCCCTTACCTCTGCCCTACACAATTACATTTCCCTCCGCTGTTCCTGCTTTAATCCACCTTACTACCTATCCCCAGTTTCTGCCTTCCTACCATGACCCCCCCCACCCAAGCAGGGTTCTCAACATCCTGAAGGGGGAAATCAGGAAGTGTCTATCCCTTCTCCACATATTCAGTTTTTGCCTCTCCCCCTCTCTACTCTATCTGCCCTCCTGGGTCACCAGTGTGCACAACCTAACCCCACCCTTTTTACTCCGACAGCACTTGCGTACTAGCTCGAGCCTGCTCCTGGTACACTCATGCACTATAAATGGTTCTATCGCATTATTACTGTTTTATACATTCATATGTTCTTTTGGTATGATTTTGGACATGTATTGTAATTTACCCAATGTTCCACTACTGTTTATTGTACAATACCTTGTGTTCTAACTGTTGCAGAATCTTACAATGTTGTATTGTTTGTACTACCCACATATTATTGTAACTATCATCCTTCACAACCCTATATAACCCCTCCCCCCAGGTCGCACCGTGAGACGAGCAACTTCTTGTTCAGTGTGCCCTCCTGGTAAAACATTTCAATAAATAAATAACACCAGTACGGTGGGCAGTCTGTTTTTCATTTTTTAAAAGAAAAAAGGAATCAGAATCAAAATACCAGCTACTTCAGCAATCTGTGCAGAATGCGTCCAATCATTAAATGTGCTTTTAAACTAAAGACAGTTTGAGGCCTAAGGGGGGTTGACAGTGTCCCTTTAAGAACTCCTCAGCTCATTCATTTCTACAGTGTTTTCTCCCTCCCCATCAGCACCATGTTGTTTTCCAGCTTCTAGTCTTAACATGCCTATTATCACTTTTTGTCTTAGATCTACCCCTATTTTCATTATTCATATATACTGTATTATATAGCCCTTTTTACCCCTTGCCTCTCCACTAACTACCTGTTTTCTCTTTATAATTCCTGAAGACCTATGGTTGAAACATAAGTTTTAATTATTTTTTTTCTATTTTTTGGTGTACATCTAATATTACCATTTTGTTTTATGTACTGCCTCTGTTTGCTTCAAAGTAGTAGTTGTTTACGGTATCAGTCTGTCAACCTTCAATCTGATGACTACTTGTGGAAATGAAAGTTGCCATTTCAGCAAATGCTTCCCAAAGAAAGATGTCCAAGTATAAACAATTTCACTGCACAACTGGAAACAGTGCTGTACTGAATCAAATAACTGTTTTAATCAAAAAGGGACAACATTGTTTTCAACATCACCCATTACTAAGCAATCGCAGTTCAAAATGACTGAGGAAGAATAAACATTAGTCATGCTGAAGAACATAATTCTGTCGTCAACAAATTAACGTTCATAAAAAATGTACAATTTTACTGGTATTCAATAAGTCAAGTGCTAAACACCAGGGTAAACTTGCACTTCATAGTTCTTCCCACAAGGTGGCACTGAAATTCAAAGAACCTCTTCATTCACAAAGTGGCGTGTTTTTTTTTCAGGAAGTCTCTTGAAAGCTGGAAACATCCGATGAAAGTTCATCAAACGGCAAATGAAAAGCAGTAAACCACTTGCGCAATCCTTTGTAGCTGTGCTAACCAGCTAAAACTTCTCAGTATGCAGCATTTTCTTGAAAGTCAGTATATTTAAGAACAAAACCATTAGCATAGCTACCAGCTTGGTAGTAAGTGCTCAGTCTCAGCTGATTCTGGGAATGCTGTGCTCATTTATCACTGCTTTCTTCAACGTTCCTTTTTTAAAGTTTTGAATGGAGCTCAGCAAGGCTCCTCGGCCAGCCCCATTCACGGATGGAGGATCAGGTTGGGCTGGCACATCCAGCTTGGGAGGAGGGGGAGCTGCTGGTGGTAGAGGCGGAGGCGGCGGTGGTGGCGGTGGTGAGGACACACCTACGTAACAAAATAATATAATTAGCATGTCATTATATAAGCAAACTGCCAATTCATCAAATACAAACTGTATTAGCCGACAGAGATGTGCATCAGTATATGCACTAATTTATGAATTATCTTTTTTAAGAGAAACCTTAAAAGAGCTGGCCCACAAATCAGTGCTTGTGCTGACAACTAGTTACAACTGAAACCATTTTTAATTCACTTATTTTCCTTGGGTCTTGAAGCCAGTTGTCCCCTTTCTCTTTATATCCTGTGTTCCACTGATGCTTGATACCATGAGAGCACACAGTGCTTTTATGTGGAACTCTACAGTACCCTCAATGACATCACTGTGAGTCATAAAACACAGGGATTATGAAGTTGTAAAATACTAAAGCTGAAGTAACCAAAGAAACTTTGGGAAATGTCCCAATTTTTATTAAAAGGATTCAAAATCTGAGGGAAAGTATTGTGTATATTTCATAAACATTTTGGTACAATGGTTCTTACCAGCCTGTACCTCCTCCAGCATATGACCAGAGTCACTGCCCGCCCTGGGAGCTCTCTCATCGGTGTCCTGGTTGTGTCTCGACATTGCTCAAACAGTCAGTCACTGCACTGTCCCCTCCCAGCTTACTCAATGGTGTTTGGTGTACCCTATAAACCCAGTGGCCCTCAAGAAGAGGAGGCACCTTACTGAAAGACCAGGAGGCGCTAGTAGACCTGGTGGTAGGCATGGCATCATATTCCCAAACAGTGACTGCCTATTTTCCCCAAGTTTCTCATTTTTCCCACAGCCCCCTTCCCCAAAAATAGGGATGCAAGGACACTTGGTACCAGCACACCAGACACACCACATATGTATCCCTCTCCCATTTTAAGCCCCTGCCTTACACTGTCATCAGCAGTTACCAAAGTGGCAGAAATGCAATGGGGGATCCCTCCCTCTCTAGCGGAAGAAAGAATCCTATAGGCTGCTCAGTCCTCCTCCTCCTACCAGCTGCAGCAATGTTTAGTAACTGTATTGTGAACCCAAAATGCTGGCAAGGAAAACAACACCCTATTCACTGTGCTATCGGGCCAGCAAGAAAATTATATTTAATGTCAAAATATTGTTTGAATAGAGAGTTCTAAAACACAACTACTGCTAAATTCTCTTTTAGGCTTGATCCTAGTAGGACACAAAAAACAGGTCTACAAGACACAAGGAAGTCAACTTTGTGATGCTATCTGTTGTTTGGATTTGCCTCCGCAAAACACACACCTCACTAAATAAAGCTGTGAAATCTTGAGGTTTCTCAGTCACAGGTATAGCAGCTCTTGGCATTACCTCTCAAGCATACCTCTCACCCTTCTGCCTTGAGAATCAGGGACTGGGCAGAGAGAAAATCAGGGGCATGTCTGCACTTACAGAAAAGCAGGGGCAAATGACTAACATCAGGGACTGAGCTTACAGAAAAGCAGGGGCAAATGACTAAAATCGGACTGGGCTTACAGAAAAGCAGGGGCAAATGACTAAAATCAGAGACATATTTTAATAAACAGAAATGTCAGCTCAGGAAGCCCTCTTCTGTATACGGTGGGGCTCAATGGGAGAAGCCTTTTCTGAAGGTTAACTAGATTGTAACACTAATGTCTGCCAATACTATATGCCTCAAAACCTTACTTTTAGTGACAGATGAGCCAAATTTAGGAATAATCAAGGCATTTTTATTAGACTAACTTAGGAACATCCCTGAAAATCAGGGACAGTCGAGAGGCATGCTCTCAAGTTTCCAAGAACATGGTTCAAGAATGTGATTCATCATTCATAAATATACAAGTAATTTTTATAGAAAGATATATTTTCGTCTATTTAAAAATCAGGACCACTTTAAAGAACAGGTATCTACTAAAAACTGTTTAAAGCCTTTAGGTTTACAAATGTTACATCTACAGCAAAAACGTTCATGTTTCCTAGGGCTTTTTGTCCTTTCACACACTGGTAAATGATTACTTTTTCTTCAGGGTCTTTTAGAAACATCTGACTCTTGACAAAGGACCTCACAAAACATACTGTAAATTAAGTTTTTGTTGATTTTCTCAGGGTTTATGGCATATTTTTGTGGGCTAGACCAGGACATCTGTGTAAAAAACTTTGCTGAGGATTTGCTGACCTCACAGTGCATTTTTATGATGCTGAAGCAAACAAATTCTCTAGTCCGCTGCAATTGATACATTTCATTCAGTAGGTACTTAAAGCAACAGTGGAATGAAATTAGGCAAAAACATTTGCCCCTAACATTTTTTTCACTAAAAAAGATTTTAGTCATCTTCCAGTTTTATTTTCAGCAGCTGCTGAAACTTAATTAGGAGTTGCATCTCGGGCAGACGAGACAGACCGTTGGGCTTAATCTGCGTGTATGTATTTGGTGGCAACATTTTCCAGCTCCATGATCTGTGTATTTTATAAATATTTTAATTTCGTTTTTTTTCCTCGAATAAAAGATGTATGCCACATCTGGCTCAAAAATAGCATTAAACACCTGGAAAGGGTTAGGACTGAGGAAAAAAAAGACAACTCCTGATGCACAGCGTGGGAGGTACCTAGAAAAGTAGATTTAGAAACACAATGATGGCATAAATGGACCAATGGTCCATCCAGTGTGCACATAATACCCTACTGTAACCCAAGACATTCTGCAATACAGCGTCTTTGTTTAGACTATCCACCCGTTTGCTCCCTGTTTTACAACTGTCCCCTGAGTAACTACTGAGCCCTTAACTCTGTCCCAACCATGCCTGAAACCATTAACGGTTCTGGCATGCACCACCTACACTGGCAGACTGCTTCATGGCTCAACCACTCTCTCTGTAAAATAAAACTTTCCCACGTCCCTCCTGAACCACCCTCCACGAGCTTCCACTTGTGACTTCGTGCTCTAGATTCACTACTCTTGTTGAATAGTTCCTTGCAGTTCACCTTGCTCATTTTTTTCAGGAACCTGAAGGTCTCTGTCATATCACATCTCTCTCATCTGGCCTCGAGCGAGTACATGTTCAGTGCCCTAAACTGATTCTTGTAGTATCTGCCCTGCTGGCTCTGAATAACTTTGGTTACCCTACGCTGTACCATCTTCAGTCTGTCCTTGCATTTCCTTAAGTGAGGACTCAAATGGACACAGAACCCTAGATGTGGTCTCCCAGTGATCCACAGCGAGGTAGTAATACATCTTTCCCCCTGCTGTCAAAACCCCTCCCTATGTACCCCATCACCCTGTTTACCTTACTGTAGGCCTTGTTACACCGGCTAGCTTGTTTGAGGGAGTCACTTATGAGGACTCCTAGGTCCTTTCCTCAGACGTGGTGCCCAGCTTAAATCCTCCCATCCAATAATTTGTTCAGGGATTCTAGCTCCTCATGTGCATCACCTTGGACTTTTAGTGTTGAATTTCAGCTGCCAAACCCTGGACCATCTCTCCAGCCTTTGCAGGTCCCTCTGCATCTCCCTTACTCCCTCCTCGCAATCTGCCCTACTACACAGCTTGGTGTCATCTGTGAAGAGACGCATCTTTACATACTGAAAGTACTAAACATACTGAAAAAAACTGGGCTCAGGTCTGATCTGTGGGGCACTCCACTAGTGACCTATCTCTCTTTGGATCTGTCTCTGTTTATCACTACCCTCTGCTGCCTCCCTTTTAACCAACTTCCCACTCATCTATGTCTTTTTCTGCACCCAGGTCCTCTAGTTTCTTCGGCAAACTTTTGCGTAGCACCAAGTCAAATGCCTTGCTGATGTCGAGGTAGGGTAAATCCACTGCATTACCCTTATCCACTGTCCTAGTTATCCAACCAAACAATACTATCAGGTCAGTCTGACAAGACCTCCTTGCCACGAACCTGTGCTGCTCACTATCCTGGAGTCCATTTTTTTTTCCAGGTAGTCCACTAGGTCCCTTTTGACTAGTGGCTCCATCAGTTTACCCACACCAGAGGTAAGTCTGACAGGTCTGTAGTTACCTGGCTGCTCTCTGTCCCCACCCCTGTGTAGCAGAACTACGTCCGCCAGCCTCCAGTCTTTCGGAACCACCCAAAGAGCTACTGAATAGCCCTATCAGGGGTTTGGCTTATTCTGATGTTAGTTCCTTGGGCACACTTTGGTATACCACATCTAGCCCTGGGGATGTGACAGGTTTGCTAATATTTTTATTAACTGTAGCTGAAATTATCTTTTAGAAAAAAAATTTTTTGTTGCACTGCTGCAACATATTTAAATGAGTTATGTTATCCAAGACATGCTTAGGAGAACTATGGCAAATATAGATTACTCACCTGTAACCACAGTTCTAGCAGTGATATACAGTCCACATCCACATTTTGGCAGTTTCCTGGAACAGACTGAGTCACTGGATGTCTTCAAGCTTAAGCTCCTCCCCCCACCTGGATGGTATATCGTCTTGCTCTGCCCTATGATGTCAGATCTTTATAAGCTGGAAGCAGGGATTCGGGTACCACACTGCCAGGGAAGGTCAGGTGGGTTGTGTAGATGTGACTACAGTTACAGGTGAGTAATCTATCTTTCTAAGGGTGTGGATATATTTCACTATCCACATTTTGGCAGACTCCTAGCAGTTCTCTGGGAGGGCAGGACAAGGTGTGCACACCTATTTGATGAACAGAAACTGGAAAACAGAGTTCCAAAAAGCAGCATCCTGACAGGACATAATGTCAATGCTGTAATGGGATATGTACATGTGTGTTTTACTCCAGGTAGCAGTCCCACAGATCTCTCGTATCAGAATGTCCCTAGAAACAGCCACTGGGGGAGCAGTATGTCTGGAATAATGTGCCCGAGAGGCACTGTACCAGCCAACCTATAGCAAAGGTTGATACAGGATGTTATCCACCTGCAAACTATCTGCTTTGCTGCTGGTCAAGCCAGATGTGATTTCAGCGCATGTTATAAAACAGCTGGTGAGCCTCACCCTGAACTCCAGCCATGTGCTCCTTATACTAAGTGAGTGCTCACTGTAGGCCCAAAGTATGGAGTCTATGGTCGGCCTCCGAAGATGAGGTGGTAAAGTATACCAGAAGGTTTATCACCTGGTTAAGGTGAAACTCTGATACCACCTTTGACAGGAATTTCAGGTGGGGATGAAGGACGACCCTGTTGTTGTGGAAGACCAGATGAGGACACTAATCCTTCTTGCTAATGTGATAGCCACCAAGAAGGCAGTCTTCCATGACAGGTGAAATATCTTACACATGCATGGGATCAAATGGCTTGCCCATGTGTACAGCTACTGTATTACCGACAGTAAGTCCCAAGGTGGCGGAGGCACTGGATAGGACAAGTGGTCAAGACCTTTTCAAAGGCACCTGACCACCTTCTCCTGGGCCAACATTGGTTTACGAGCCTGCGCCCAAGGTCCCTTGCAGGCTTGACTGAGAGAAGCACCAAAGGTAATAGAAGATGCTCACCACAGGGCAGGCAAAGCGATCAAGCTCCTTGCCCTCTCACCATATCCAGAACCTCTTCCATTTAAATGTGCAGCATTTGCGAATCAGCTCTGGGAGACCTCCACAATGTAGAGCATATCTTCTCAGAGATCCAAGGCCCAGATCTCTAGCCACTCAGGAACCACGCCAAGAAGTTCAAAGACTGAATATCTGAATGGAGGACCATTCTGTGTTGTCTGGTCAGCAGGTCCAGACAAAGAGGCAACTACCATGAAGGCCTGCTGCTGAGGCTGTGGAGATCTGGGTATGAGAACCGTCTGGGCCAGTCTGGAACTCTTGGGATCATCTGGGCTTTGTCCTTCTGGGCCTCAACCACAACCCTGTGGATCAAGTGGAAGAGAGGGAAGGCAAACACGAGGCCTGGGGTCCACAGACTTGCAAAGGCATCCCCCAACAGTATCCTGGAATGTGGGGGCAGGCACAAAACAGCCTCCGCTGTCTGCTTTTTCAGTAGGTGAACAGGTCCACCAGAGGGGTGCCCCACTGGGACATACCACCTTCTGATGCAGGAACCAATCATGCAGCATCTCTCCCACCTGGCTTAGTGTGCCTGCCAATCGACTGTGAACTCCTGTGAGGTGAATCGCCAGATCATCTACATCCAGGCTGTGCATGAGTGTCCAGGTGTGGACAGCCTCCTGATACAAGGGAAGGGAGTGTGTTTTGCTCTGTTTGTTCTGCTGGTGGTGGATTGCCATGTACCTCAGCAGCCTCAGGAAATTCCAGACTGGGCACAAGAGCCCAACAAGAAATAATCAGGCACATGAGTAAGATCCTGAGCTCGGTCCACAGGAAGACGGGCCTTGGCTCATAGGGAGTCTGGTTCTGCCTCAATCAACTTGATCACCTGCAAGGGGACCAGTTCAGAATTGTCCGGGTTGACCAAAAGGCCCATGTTTCTGCCGGTCTGGAGGGCCAGACCTCTGGAGTGCTGAACAGCCTACTGGCACAGCCTGCTTTTCAGCCAGCCATCCAACTAGGGATTCACGGATTCACCCTAACACCCTTGCACCTCATGAAGGCTGCCACTACTGCCATGCATTTGATGAAGACCCTGGGCACAGTGAGAGACCAAAAGGCATGGCCTGGAACTGGTACAGAACCCTTTCTGCAAGTAACCAATGGAATTGACACTAGGAGAGATGGACTGGGATGGGTAACAACGCATCCTGGAGGTCCAGGGAACATAATCACCTGCCCTGCTCTAAAGATGGTTTAATCTGTTTCAGAGAGACCAGCTGGAACTTGTGCTTTTTGTATGAACTGATTTAGATCATGCAGATCCAGTATGGGGCACCAGCCCCCCCCCTCATCCATTTCAGGACCAGGAAGTAGCGGAACATGTACCCCTGACATGCCAGAGTGTCTGGGACATAGGGTATGGTTCCTTTGGCAAGGAGTTGAGCTATAGTACATCCTCCCTGAGGGTCGGTAGCATGTCCTGCAATACCCTGGATTCCTGAGGAATATGGAGTTTGTAAGGAGGGTGAGCCTCGAAATCCATACCCTCTTCCTACCACTTCTAATAAGCAAACAAAAAGCTGCTCCAACTAAACTGCTTGTGCCAGATAACAGCTGTACATAAGAACAAAAAAAAAAAAAAAAAAACTGCACCAAGCAACAAGAGTTGCTAAATAGCACAAAACTTATTAAAGTGCTATAAAGTGCAAATTTAAATGCAACTAGTGCATATATAGCAGTCATATCTTTTTATACAGTAGTGGTGTACAAAGGAACTGCCGCAACCCGACCTGTTTCGCTGGAAACTTTCGAGGGTCCCAGATGCAGAAGAGTGATACCCATTTAAGTGCAAAACTTAAAGGTGGAGTGCATAATAAATATAAAAGTTTTAAAAAAAAGCATACTTGCTGTAAGAGTAGGTGCCAACTTAAGCAGCAATTGATTCAACGCTAGGTTATCTTCTATACAGTAATCCAATAGGTTACGAATTATACAGTTCATTATAAGCCAAGAGAGACTCCTGTACTGTACCACTTCTAAGAACTACTTTTCTGCAGTAATGATGGATCATTGTGGTCAGATGTGGCGCAGCTGATCCACCACTGGGAGATGGGACAAGACTGGACAGGCTGGACATTTACACCCCCCCCGACTTGTTGCTGGGCAGCTATGGAGGGGGCACCAGCTGATGGGGCTGGAGGGTGCCCAATTCCCCTGGCCCCTGCCTCTTTTGACCCCTGGCCACCAAACTTGTGCTTCAGACACCACAGGTCGCTGCTGAGGCTACTGTGGCAGAAATGACGTGTACTGGAAGGTCTTTTTCTCAGGGTGCTGTGCCTTTTGTGTCCTTCTGGGATGACACCTCAGAATCTATGGTGGCACTGGATTTCTCAATGTGACATGAAGCCCCTTCTGAAGGAGCCATCTCTGGACCCAGACATCCTGGCAAACTACTGACCTGTCTGTAATCTGCCCTTTTTAGGCAAGGTTATTGAGAAGGTGGTTGCACTGCAGCTCGAGGCACACCTCACTGCCCTTGACAGCTATGAGCCTCTCCAGTCTGGTTTTAGGTCCAGACACAGCACAGAGCTGGTCTGGATGCATAATAATGACTTTCTCAGGGCCAGGGATGGGGAGAGCAGTCAATTCTTGCTCGCCTTTATCTCTCACCGGTGTCTGACATCGCAGACTATGGCCTGCTACTGGATCGGCACAGGGAATATGTAGGATTCATTGGCAGGACACAAAGGGCAGTAATGGGAACTTTTTCCAGACAGCCCTGTCTTGTGGGATACCCAAGGGTTCAGTCCTGTCACCCATGTTGTTCACAGTGTACATGCTGCCCCCTTGGAGGGATCATCAGATGGTATGGGGTTCATTTCACTGCTATGAACATGACACCCAGCTCCATCTGCCTTTTGCACAGAGAACACCTGGCTTGGTTGATGTGTTTATTAAGTGCCTGGCCAAAATCCAAGACTGGTTGTCATCGATCAGGCTGGGATGCAACCCTGACAAAACTGAAGTAGTGGTGGTTGAGCCAGGTTGCAGGGGGAAAGCAGTGGCTGCAGAAAGAGAGACAGGGCTTCAGCTTGGCTCCTCTGGGCTTGCGGCTGCTGCTAAGGTGAGAAATCTACACAAAAACAGAATCTGTCAGCAGATGAGGACCATACGGCCCACCTAGTCTGCAGCCCCAGATCTTATTTGATTTGCGTCTCTCCTGCTCTGCACATCTCCAGGCTACCCTTATGTCTATCCCATGCACTGTTGAACCCCCGTATTGTTTTCGCACCCACCACTTCTGCTGTAAGGCTATTCTATGGCTCACCACCCCCTCAGTGAAAAAAGTACTTTGTAACATTACCTCTGAGCCTTCCACCCTTCATCCTCATATTATGCCCCCTTGTTCTTGTGCAGTTTTCTCTGAAATATGTTTTCCACCTGTACCCCATTTATTCCCCCTAAGGTACTTGAAAGTCTTCATCAGATCTCCCCTCTCTCTTCTTTCCTCCAGTGAATAGATTTTAAGGTCCTGAAGTCTTTCCTTGTAGGGCTTCTGGTGCAGTCCATGTACCATCTTTGTTGTCCTTCTCTGGACTACCTCTATTTTGCCAATGTCCTTTCGGAGATGTGGTCTCCAGAACTGGATATGGTACTCCAGCTGAGGCCTCACCAGTGATCTGTACAGTGGCATCACCACCTCTTTCCTCCTGCTTGCATGCTCCTCCCTATGCACCCCAACATCCTGTTTGCTCTCCCCAATGCTTTTTCTTGTTGTTTGGTCACCTTCAGGTCATAAGATGTGAGAACCTCAGGTCTCTCTCCTGACTTGTGGTGGCCAAAATTTCCCAACCCATTCTGTACTCCTTCCTTGGATTCTTGTGACCCAGATGCATGATCTTGCACTTTTTAGGACTGAGACGCAACTGCCAGACACCTGACCATTCCTCTAATAGGCCTAGGTCCTTTCTCATTTTTTCCACCCCCTCCAGTGTCATCTTGGTGTCATCTGCGAAGAGGCACATCTTTCCCTCCAGATGCTCTGCAATGTTGTTAATGAAGACATTGAACAGCACTGACCCCTGTGGTACCCTGCTGGTCACCTCCCTCTCCTCAGAGTTCATGCCATTTACCACTGCCCTCTGAGTCCTGCCCCTTAGCCAGTTCCCAACCCACTTTACTACTGTAGGACCCACTCCCTGGCTCCCCAATTTATTTAGCAATCTCCTGTGAGGGGCCGTGTCAAAGGCCTTGCTGAAATCCAGATAGGCTACATCCACTGCCCCTCCCTGATCTACCACCCTGGTTACCCAGTCAAAGAAATCTATAAGATTCGTCTGACAGGACCTTCCTGCTGCGAATCCATGCTGCCTTGGATCCTGTGCCCTGCTATCCTCCAGAAACTTCACAATCCTCTCCTTAAGTAAGGACTCCATTAGTTTCTTCACTACTGAGGTCAGGCTTACAGGCCTGTAATTGCCTTCCTCCTCTCTGCTTCCACTCTTATGGAGAGGGACCACATCTGCCCTCCTCCAGTCCTCAGATACCTCTCCTGTCTCTAGTGATGCACTGAAAAGGGCAGCCAGTGGTTCCGACAGCACTTCCCTGAGTTCCTTTAGTACTCTGGGGTGGATCCCATCTGGCCCCATTGCCTTATCTGCTTTATTTTCCAGAGTTCTTTTAGAACTCTCTCCACTGTGAATGGGCTGGTGTCTACCTCCCTCACCTGAATACCTCTCTTACTGAGTCTCAGTTCCTCACTCTCCCTTCCCCTTCCCTGGTAAATACTGAGCAAAAGTACTTGTTCAGTATCTCAGCCTTTTCTAGGTCATCCTCCACCCTTTCTCCTCCTTCCTTCTTCAGCCTAATGATCCCATTTCTGGTCTTTTTCCTCTCGCTAATGTATCTGAAGAAGGTATCGTTGCCTTTCTTAATAACCTGGGCTATGCCTTCCTCTGTCTGTGCTTTAGGACTTTTAATTATTTTCCCAGATTCCCTCTGCTTCATCAGATATTGTTCTCTGTCCTCATCCTTTTGTATTTCCTTGTTATCTTCTGAAGGCTCTTTTCTTTTCCCTTACTTTCTCAGCCATTACCTCTGAGAACCACACTGGCCTTTTCTTTCTTTCACTCTTGCTACGCATTTTGACACAGTGACTTGTTACTTCTGTTATGACTTGCTGGGGTCTAGACCACTGTTTTTCCACATCTCCCCCTGTACCTTCCACTGCTAGGGCTCTTTTGAGATTTCTATCCATCTCCTTAAAGTTAGCCTTCCTGAAATCTAGGACCTTTATCCTTGTATGGCTTTCCTCCACCACTGTGGGAGTTGAGAGTGGGAAGAATGTGTTTGCTCTTGATCCCACGACCTGCAGTAGGGTCACTTGTGTTTCTTGCCCAGGTGAGATGGGCTTTCCCTGAAAGTCTGGGGGGGGGGGGCTTGACGCATTTCCCAAACATCTTCAGAAAAGGACCCTCCAATGCTGGCCCCATCCAGAAGCAGTGCAGAGACCAATAAGGAACTCACTGCAGCTGCTACCTGCTCAAGGGCCACAAGCTGCAAAGCTGACCACGCAGCCACTGAGGCCTTCTTGTGGCCCTTAGGTCAATCCTGCTCTTAGGGTTGACCAAGGGAAAGCCTTTCCTTCTGATCTTCGAGTAATGTTGAGAGTACTGCCTGACAGAAGCTGCAACTGCCATGTTATATTGCCCACCTAGACAGTAGAGGCAAATAACAAGTGGGACAGTGACTGACATTGTCTGCTGGCACTAGACACAAAACTTGAAACCCAGTTGTTTCTGTTCTTCCACTGTCGGTAATTGCTGAGAGTCAGAGCTGGAGATGAGGACTTTGGTAAAGAGACTAAATTCAGTAAAAGAAATTTGCCTAGAAAGCGCTTTATATAAGGATATCCTTCAGACACTGAAGAGCTGCAAAGGAGGAGACCTGCCCCTTCCCCCCTTAATGGTGGAAGAAAGATCTGACAACACAGGGCAGAGCTGGAAGATACCCTGGGCAGTAGGAGGAGCTTATGCTTGAAGACGTCCATCAAATCAGCCTGTACTAGTGAACTGCCAAAGTGTGGATAATAAACTGTATCCATACCCTTAGAACAATCAGGATTTCTAAAACCTATAGCAAGATTTTGTAAAAATAAATCTTTATTACTGATGTGATACAAAGTCAATCTTTAACAATCTTTCCAGAAGACCTCATCTTTGCGACATTCATTCTAACTTTATTTTGCGACCAACATGCATTAAAGATAACCCTTTGTTTCCATGGCACATATTCAGGCCGATATACTTGAAGTAACATGTTAAGCCCAATTTGTTTTTAAATGGGTTGCTACATGCACACTCACTGAACAAAAACAGTTTTCGTTAAAAAACAGTAAAGTATAATGCTAATCCAGCCGTGCACCAAAAAATTGTTGGTTTCACAAGTACATACCGGATACAATTATTAAGCTGTCCTGTTAAGTTAATGGGGTGACTGGCAATAAACATTCATTTTAATTGCACAACCACGGGCTATCCACTTTTTTCTCTTCCAGTCCCAGTGGGTTTATAAATCTTGTGCAAATGTGTCCTGTTCTTCCACTGGGGGCAATGTGTGCTTCATCCCAAGAACAAAAACACAAGGCCCCTGCGGCAAATCAAAGCACCCCTGCTAAGGTAAATAGCTGTAAATGCTGCAAAGTCTGAACCCTTTATGGCAGAGGTTTAACTGAGGTATACTAATTTAAAGAAGCAACATGTTTCTCCATCCTAATTTAGGAAGAAAATCTTCAGTAACACTGTCCATTTCTACCATCCCAACAATTCCACGGAACAATAAGGATGGAATGACCTCATCACCTATCATACGGATGTTACAGCTGGGCATTCTGAAGCGGACTGCTTCATCTTTATTTTTACAAGTGAACGGGACCTTTGAGAACCTGAGTGTGACAATACAGTTAACAATACAGCCATCAGTGACACAGTCTAAAGCAGGTGAGTCAATATTATGATGCATCACATGAAATGGCAAATACAGCATCTCCAGACACAAAGAAGTTTGTGCTTCCAAACACAGTGGCGATCCTATCATAAACCTTATGAAAACATGTGATATTGTATTTATGAGAATCCCCCAAATTATTAATGCTTTCAGACTATGAACAAATGAATATCAATACTATGGAACAGGAGGAAACATCAAATTATTTTTAATTGGGGAAAATGTTTACAAATGTTATTTTATATTTTGTACCACATCAAATTTTAACAGATTTTTCATAGAAGACGGCTACATGCTGTGACGCAAATATAAATTAAATCACCTTTCGGACTGTGGCACTTTTTTTATTTTTTAAAGATTCTGCATTTCTTGTTAAACAGTATAGAAGTATGTCGAAATGTTCAATTAAGCCCATACGTTTTCTAGCACCATGCCATTTTGGTGCAACTTTTTCTAGCACCATGCCATTTTGGTTTAAAAAGATAGGTTTAACAGAAACGGAGCATCTTTAAACTGAGAAAAATGAGCATTGGCTTACATTACTGAAACGTCATGTTCAAAATGGTGCATGCTCTACATTGAAGTCAGCATAGGAGGGGAGAAAAAGAGGAGACATCAATCATTAGAATTTGTAATACATTACCCTTTCATTTTCAAATGCAGCACTCCCTCATAGGTTGCACGGTTACTATTCAGTTACTCAATTAAATTCCAGACAGAAAAGAAAACTTGTGGCCAAAGTTTCCAAATCCGTAGGACCCAATTCCCACAAATTTACCTTATTTAGTTTTTGGGAGAAAAATATGTTCAAAGATGTTGAAACAGATTTCAGCTTTCTATAAAGTGTTAATTCTAATTAAGAGTAGCTCACAGGTTTTCTCTAGACAACGAGGGACGCTGAATACATGTTACACTGTTTCAGCTGATAAAAAAGCATGATACAGTAAAGATAGCAGGACAGAAGAACTGCAGGCTGAGCACAACCACCACCAGACAAAATTTTCCGATCAGTTCCCATCTCCCGATGGTTGTACTTTATCCATGCTTGGCAAAATGGGATCCATTCAAACACATGAGCTGCATTAGTTACAAGATCAGAGGTGGGTGCCATGCACTGATGCAGACACACAATGAGAGGAATGGTTCTGCAGGAGCAGCAGCCAAGCATAGCTGGCAAAGATGAGGATGCAAAGGGCAACAGACTGTGAAAATCCAAGTCAATAAAGTGAAAGGTGACTGATGCATCTTTTCTGTTCCATGTTTTGCCTCTTGTGAGGAACACCACAAACTACATTACTGCACAGCAGTGCAACGAGTGGGCCAACAGCTGGCACCTCTGTTTTGTTGCATTAGACACTGACTAAAGAAAAACTCCTGCTCTGTAAAACAAACTAAAAACATCCACTGCCTCCTAGTGCACACATTCCACCATAATTCAAGAAGCACAAGTACTAAAATTTGTTATGGTGATGTGTGTTTTCTCTAAGCAAAAGCTATTTAGCCATAACCTATACGATCATTCCCAATAACAGTAACTGTAACCTTTGTAAATGCATGCAAAAATAATTAATCTCTGCATCACCCCATCCCCTCAGGCATAATTTAGCAGTAACCAGGGGTTGCACTTGAGACCCCTGTGATTTCTTCGCAACCTGTATGCTGGGGATTGTAACCCTAAGAACTCCTAAACAGAAAGTATACAATTCCCTATATAATTATTTTAACAGTTACTATAGTTATCCACTAATTGCGTTGCTAGGATAGATTTAGAAATGGACTTTTATAGTAAAACACTGAATTATACATTTTAAAGAGTGATATAGAGACATCCTTTTTATGGACACGATGGCATTGATGATGTCACTGCCTCGCCAATCTTAGTGTACAATACAGCAAGTGGGAATAACTGAGTTGGAAGGGATGATATTAAATTGTGAAGAAAATCCTAGATTTTATGTCTGGCAACATTTACCAAGAGAATCCAGTGCGTTTCCTCAGGGTTTGACAGGATTTTTGTATGTAGAAGCAGCTTATTTAAACCTATACTTCACTGAAGAAAAAACTAAAGTCCCATGGATAATTACAAGTAACTGAATCAGATATTCCATTGAGCATGATCTGAAAGATACTGCAATCTAATCACACCCATGTTGAGCGACTCTGAGCCCCAAGTTAAGGCAACAACACCATAATCTTGAATAAGATTCTTTTTAATTCATACCCCAACAACTCGCCTACAAGACTTCCTGGGGGGGAACACTATTCAATATTCTTTTCATCAGCTTATAGAAATGTATTATTCATTCCTTATTACTGCAGTGCTCTGTACCTCTGAGTGAGTGGGTGTTTGCTACATTGGCTGCAGCTAACGCAGACTGTGCTGGCCAGTTACTGATGGGATTACCCAGTTCCTGTATTGCGACTCTGGTGCTGCATGAGAGTTGCGTGGCTGCTGGTGAGGAGGCGTATAACCTTCAATGTTGATTTGTTAACCAACACTATGGTCCCTGGCTACCTGACTGAACTTCTGTCTCCTCAGTTCCTGCTGCACTCTCCTCTCCGCCGATGAGGGTCTTCTTATGATACTGAGGGCAAGACTAAAGATCTCAGATGACCAGACATTCACAGTGGTGACCCCAGTGTTGTAGAAACCACCCCCGGGGATCTGAAAATGTCCTCATTGGTTGAGGCCTTTAAAAGTGGTATCATACAAGTGTTTGCAAATACCTGATTTTGACCAAGCTAATTTATGTTTATTGTATTACTGAGATCTGCTGCCAGTGTTATATGATGTTTGTGATTTTGACTTAAGAAAAAAAAAAAAATGTTGCAGGTGATGCCTTTTATTGGATTAGCAAACTTATTTTTAAGACTAGCTTTCGAGAGATAATAATCTCTTCCTCAGGTCAAAGTGGACATTTCCTATTTTGATTTTTTAAAATAGTGCTTCTGTCCCACAGCCGGCGCTAACAAAGAAAGAGGGGTAAATGACTGTTGGAGTTATAAACCTACAATTTAAACTCTGGGTTCGTTTTTCTGATGTTTCTTTTTTGTAGCAGGGCTGGTCTTGGAGATCAGCGGTCGGTGGCAGCTCAGGAGAGGAGGACTGGTCGCATGACATGCATAGACCAATCATAGAGTGCCAGGAAGTCCCAACACTTGTATAAATTTGGCCACTCCTAATGTATCCCACACACAATAATTACATTTTCAACCACAAGAGGGTGGTATGCACATTTATGGAACACACAAACAGGGGAGAGAAAGAAATAAGTGCCTCAGCTGAGACTTGAACCTGCTGCCCGGAATACCGTTCCGGTTGTGCTATCAGCTGCACCACCAAGGCAACTGGAAACTGGGCTGTCCTGGAGCCCATTACTCTTTCTTCAATGCACAACCTGGTGCTTCACAGATAATTACATTTTCAGTCATAAGAAGGTGGTATGCACATTTATGGAACACATACAAACAGGGGAGACAAAGAAATAAGTGCCCTAGCTGGGACTTGAAACCAGGCTGCCAGGAATACCATTCCGAATCCGCAACTAGCTGCGCCACCAAAGCAACTGGAAACTGAGCCAGCCTGGAGCACATTTCTCTTTCTCTATTGCACAACCTGGTGCTGCACAGTTAGTTATATTTTCAATCAAACTGTCTGGGTGGTGCAGCTTGTAGCACAACTGGAACGGTATTCTGAGAGGTCTGGGTTCAAAAGTCCAAGATGAAGCACTTATTTATTTCTCTCTCCTGTTTGTATGTGTTCCATAAATGTGTACACCACCCTCTTGTGACTGAAAATGTGATTATCCATGCAACACTAGGTTGTGCATTGGAGAACGAGTAATCCCTGCCAAAACATCATTCCATGCCACAGAAACATTATTCTGTGCCACAGGTCCGAAAACACATTTTGGACAGGATCTGAAAAATGTCAGCTGTCACATTTATTAGGTGCTGTGAAGAAATGGCTATGTTGAACATTTGGGATCAAAATATTGAAAATGACCAAAGTTACGAGCCTGCATTTGCAAATTTCAATGTATGCTCGCCTCTGAGGCTGGGAGATCAGAGGGCTGTGGGTTCAGTTCCCACATCTGGCACTTGGGTTAATATCCCAGTACTGACACTGTAGTGCAGCATGAGAGGGGTGCTGCACTTCTGAGGTGCCGCCTTTCGGATGAGACGTTAAACCGAGGTCCCATCTGCCTGGACTCGTGGTAGTTCAGGTGGATGTTAAAGATCCCATGGCACTTATCGAAAAGAGTAGGGGAATTTCCCCGGTGTCCTGGCCAAATTTCCCTCATTCACTAAAAATACCACCAACAGCTTAATCAGATTTAAGGTCAGCAGGCATTCATCTGTATCCCCCTCTCCCGGGTCATGCCTGAAAATAGGCAGGATTTGTCTAGTGCACTTACCCAGTCAACAAAAACTAAATAAATATTATGGTTGACTGAGTCTTATAATTCTCCATGGAAAACTACAGAATTTCAAATCAATGATTTATACAACATAAAAAACATTCTGTTTTCTTCCAGCAATAGATCTCTTAACCCTTCAACTCTAACAGAAATAACGGCTCAGACACATAAGCTCTGGAAACAGATCAGAAAGGGAGGACCCACTCAAAAAATATATGAATATTGTAGGCTAATATCACAAGATGAAAAATTTACCCCAATTTATACAGATCACACCTTCACTAGATGGCGTGATATGGGTTTATCACACATCTATCAGTTCCTCTCTACAGATGGAATCATTCCATTCGATAGACTTCAATCTTCATTTCCCCTCAAGAACACCGACCGATTTAGATGCTTTCAGATTCGAAATCATATCCTCCGAAACACTATAATTCCTTCCAAATTACCAGTTCCTACCCCTGAATTACTTGAACTCTTCATTGAAGCAAATAAAGGAAATTTGGGAACCCACTTGATAGGCCTTATCCATAAAGAGCTTTGGAATGGGCTCTCCCTTTCCACAACATCCATATTAGCCTCCTGGAATAAAGACCTCCAAACAGAAATTTCCCCCAAATCTTGGTCAAGATCCTCTTTAGCTGAGATAAAATCCACCTCATCCCCCGATTGGAGGAAGTTTCCATGGAAATGTCGTTCAAGATACTTCAGAGCTCTGTCAACATTAATGAAATACCTCCCTGACGAGTATGGGAAATGCGGATGCCATCGTGCCACGCTGGGGCATGTTTTCTGGTCCTGTCCATCCCTCATGTCCTTTTGGTTAACCTTTCAGAACGAACTTACCATTATTTTTACTGAACCAGTGGAATTTACCGCCGAACAGTTTCTAATAGGAGTTTATCCGGACCATGCTCCCCTCCCCCCCCGGGAGCGATCCCTACTACCAGTTTGCTTCATAGCAGCCAAGAAGGCAATTACTAGATGTTGGATGAAAACCCAGATCCCCACTGTCCAGAATTGGAGGAAAATAATGTCTGAAATTTATAAAACCGAGACCTTCAATGCTGAACAGCGGGGAGGATCCACATCACGAATGCTGAAATGGAAGATGTGGATCCAATATACTGTATATCTTCAGAACAACTAGATCTGAGTATAAAAAAACTACTTAAGTTAAAAAAGAAAATTATCTATAAAGTCATACTAACCCTGACTTGTCATTGATTTGAGGCTTTACCTGCTAGTAAATTTATTCAGTTAATTACTTCTTAAGAATTAGAAAATGCCCTTCTGAAATGTCATGACATATATTTTACCTATGGAAAATTGTTAACAGAACCTCTGTAATATCCATTGTGTATTTATGTGGAAAAAATATTTAATAAAAAGAAATTTAAAAAACAAAACAAAAAAACTAACTAAATAAATAATTTTGTTGTTTTTAAAATATTTGTATGCCATATTTTCAACATAGCCATCTTATAAGCACACCTCATGAACAAGGGCAGGGAAAATTTTCAACTCTTACCCGAAAGGTGATTTCGCGCAGTGACTGCAAAATCCTCTTTCATAATAGATTGCCTAAGTTCACCGCTATTACTCATGAGGTAGGTTCTCAAAAAAAGCATGCTGAAAATTTGGGGCAAGAATATTCAAAAATAGCCAAATTATGCCGCTAAGTTCAAAACCCCATTGAAAAACACTGAACCGCATACCTAATTTCCTCAGTTTGCAGTCAGGCTTTGAACAGTGAAAACATGTCTGCGGTCCAGAGAAGATTACAGTGTTGTACCCCCTTTGGGTAAGTAAGGGCTTGGTGGGAGTGGGTGCTGAGTGGGAGGGTCAGGTGGGGACTAACAGCACAACAGACATTGATGGATGGTTTTCTTTTTTACAGGTTTACAAAAAAAAAGATGAGAAATGGTGTTCTTTATCATAGGTGGTGACACTGGAGGACTGGGCGCCCTGGGGTGTCTGTGTTATGTTTGGGAGGGTGTGAGGGGTGGTGGGTGTTGAGAGTGGAAGGGGCCCAGATTGGGGCGGACAGCTACAGGAGTGTACCAGCAACACATCAATGGGCGTTTTCTTTTGCAGGCTAGATATATATAAACAAAAAGTATGCTGTGGGCAACATGGGGGATTGGCACCCCAGTGTCAGTGTTATGTTTGTGAGTGGTGGTGGTGCTGAAGGAGGGTCGGGTGGGGGTCTGGCTGGGGTGGCGGAACAGTGAAGGCAACACACCTCTGCATCAAGCATTTGAGGAAAAGCAAGAGGAAAAAGAGACAGCTATTGTTCTCTAAAGACGTGGCTGAAAAAGTAAAGGCTAAAAGGGTACCATTCAGAAGGCATAAGGAGACAGAGATGGAGGAGGATAGGGTGGTTTATTAGGGGAAGCAGGGAAAGGAGCAGCATGAAGGTGCAAACTGAGGAGAGAAAAGCACAAGTAGTAATGAAAGGGGACAAGATATTTTTTAGGTATGTAAGTGAAAAGAGGAAGACCAGGGCAGGGATTGCAAGGTTAAGGAGAGAAAGGGGGGGGGACTGTGCAGAGAAGGACTGGGAAAAGGTAGACATCATGAGCAAATACTTTTGTTCAGTGTTCACAGAGGGAGGAAGGATGAGTGGAGGGTCCACAAAAAAGTAACAGGAGCTGTAGAGGGAGGGAGGGAGGAAGGTGGACACAAGTCCTTTTTTCGGAGGACAGAATCATGCAGGGACTCACTAATCTGAAAGTGGATAAACCAATGGGGTCAGATGGAGTGCATCCCAAGGGTACTGAGGGTGCTCAAGGAGATACTAGCTGCACCTCTGACAGTCCTATTTAACAACTCACTGGAAACAGGATTAGTGGAGGGCAGATATAGTCCCATCTCACAAAACTGGTAGCAGGGATGAGGCTGGCAACTATAGGTCAGTAAGCGTGACGCTGATGGTGTAGGAAAGTTAAGGGAATCACTGCTGAAGGAAAGGATTGTGGAACATCTTGAATCCAATGGATTACAAGACCTAAAGCAGCATGAATTCCTGGGGGGGAGGGGGGAACCTGTCAAACAAATCTGATAGATTTCTTGACTAGGTGACTAGGGAATTAGATCAGTATGGAGTGGGGGATGAGGCCTACTTAGAGTTCAGTAAGGCTTTCAACACCATTCCGCATAGAAGATGCATAAGGAAGCTGGGTAGCTTAGGGGTGGGATCAAAACTGGCAAACCGAGTAAGAAATTGGTTATGGGCTAGGTGACAGAGAGTGGTGGTAAATGGAGTTCAGTCAGGAGAAGGGAGGGTGACCAGCGGGGTGCCTCAGGAATCAGTACTGGGACTGGTCCTCTTTAAAAAGTGAAGGTCTGCCTCTTTGTGGATGACACCACAATCATGGGTGGAAAGAATGAGCAGAGACCTGAGAAAACCTGGGGAGTGGTCAGGGACATGGCAGCTGGGGTTTAATGTGAAAAAGGACACAATTATGCACTTAGGGCGGAGAAACCCAGAGTGGAGTACAAAAATGGGAGAAGTAATAGTAATGATCACCAAATAAGAAAGAGACCTGGAGGGTAATCATATTGGATGACCTAAAGGTGGCCAGGCAATGCGACAAGGCAGGTGGAAGGGCTAATGGGATGCTGGGGTGCATAAGGAGGAGTACCAGCAGCAGAAAAAGGGAGGTGGCACTGCCTGTGTATAGACTGCTGGTGAGACCCCACATCTCCAGAACAACACACACAGTGTAGAGACTGTCCGGGGAGGAAAACTAAAATGGTACAGGGTCTGCATCAAAAACCCTGTGAGGAGAGAAGAAAGGACCTCAATGTGTACATTTTAGAAGAGAGTAGAGAGAGGAAGGACATGATAGAAGACCATTAAATAGCTCATAGGAATAAATAAGGTACAGGAGGGAATCATTTTTCATAAATAAAGATGCTCACGAACAAGGGGACGTGCAATAAAGCTGGAGGAGGGTAGATTCAGAAGAGATGTGTGGAAGTACTTCTTCACAGAAAGAGTAGTGGATGCCTAGAACAGTCTTCCAGTGGAGGTGATGAGGGCAAAAACAGTGGTGGGGTTAAAGAATGCATACGATAGGTATACCAGAATCTTATTAGAAAGGAAGGGGGGGGGGGCAGATTAAACAGGGTCTGTAGTGACAGTGTAGGTAGGGAAAATGGGCAGATTAGATGGGCCAAATGGTCCTTATCTGCCATTCTATGTTTATGTTTCTATATGTTGGTTTTTGGTGCACTGAATTTTCATGTTCAGCACCACGAGCCTTCAAATGAAGGGTGTGTAATCAAACAGCTATTACTAGTGCCTGTGGCCTTGTCCACCTTTGGGAGACAACCACTTGAATCTGCTGCTGCTGCTGAGGGATGGAACATCTTACAGACAAACCAGAAACAGTCCTTCTTTGCCTTCCTCAGTGTTTTTAGCTATAGCCTAGATCTGCTCCTATTACTTATATTAATGTCTTGTCTAGTATTAAATAACATAAAATTTTTTATATGTATTATTCTCTGTAAATTATTGTCATATTCTATCCTGGTTGTACCGTGTACCGGTTTGGCTGAAAAGGGTTAATCTTACCCAGTCCACACCTCCTGGCAAAAATTATAAGTAAAAGTATAATATATAGAATAAAGTATAGGGTGGTGTATGTAATGAGAAGTTTACACACACCCGAGGGGTTAGAGGCTACATAAACTCTGACAGCGAAGTTCGAGGGTTTTGTGCAAAGCATCTAACCCCTTGGGTGTGTGTAACCTTCGAGTTTACACACAACACCCCATATTTTATTTTATATAATTACTGGGTCTCCCCTTTTTGGCCACAGCAATTATATAAAATAGCTGCTGTTCCAGTGGCTGTGCTCCAGTTCAGTTTTCCACTAGTGAGCCAGTCCACAGATTTTCATTTTCTTAGCTTCTACATTAAAAAAAAAAAAATAGTTTTGCTAACCCCTATTTAGACAAATTAACACTTTTTGGTTTTTGAAGTGACTTAGCGCCATGTTTCTCTGGTGGCTGGGTTGCGGGTGAGAAGGAAGTGGTGAACCAGGAAGGGAGCTACTGCAGCAGGCGCATGCGCAGAGCGAGGGGACTGTGTGTGTGTTTGCCATTATAAACGTGCCTTTATAATGGCAAATTACATCACGGTCTCCCTATGGTAAAAAGGGGACGGCCATTAATTATAATCTGAATTTGTACTGTGTGTGTGTGTGTTATAAAACAGGACAAAAATGCCCCAAAATACTGTTCTCTGATTTGCTGAAACAGGTCATCTGCCGTGCTGTGCCTGTATGTACTCAGTAACTCATGATGCTACATTTATAAGCCAAACAGTTTTAACAGCAGGCCATTTTTAAGTGCAGTAACATACAGGGTAATTGAGTTTGATGGGAGATACCCCCACTTCTCTTGTATATGCTACACCAGAGAAGTGCCCGTAACTGCTAATGAATGCATACCCTGTTTGTTGAGCTGCACAAACAGCAACCACTTTGCTGCCCGTAGTGACGCAGCCCACTACAAGACGTTCAATCAAACTTTGCTATTCCTAAACAGAATTAGAAGAAACCCCTATAACACTCCCTAAGTGACCAGTGTTAATCACATTATCACCAATTCTCAGTCATCCCTTGCCCTATACCTCCCCTCTCATGTTCCCCAGATACACTGGTTTAACAACAACAAAAAAGTCTGGCTTATTGCACTGTGCCAAGAACTGACACCATCTTTTGAATAACCCCACAGCCTAATCCACTGCCCAACCACCAAAGGTCCATTATTTTAAAGCTGGTCTCCCCCTACCCTTGGACACCAAACAATGACTGAAGGGGACAATAACAGATTTTGCTGAGCAGGCTCAAATAATGTACAGTTTTATTATTAACAGGGGATGCAGAGAAAGCACAGTGGAAATTGCACTCTCCTGGGTCAGTAATATTCCCCTTAACCTTGACTCTCTCCAGAGGGATACTCTTAGGAAACAAACCACACATTCTCTGGTGCCTTCTTTCCATTCTAATACCACATCTCTTCACAGGACCATCACTAGGAACTTCCCTATTCTGCAAACTGACCCTGATATCGAAGCTTCATTTACCAAGCCCTCAACTGCCTCCTACCCCAGACCACCCAACCTCTGGAATCTCCTGGTAAGAAGCAGCCTATATACTCCTTTTTTTTGTTGCTGTTATTTATTATGCTTATTTATTTATTTCACTGTTCGGAAGGAGTCTTTGAGCGAAAGCTTTTTTGCAAAGGTTCCATGTCAAGTATGTGGCATATACAGTACAATAGAAGGGGAACTGCCCCCTCTGCGGTTCACAGTTCAAGGGAAGGAGTATACACCATAACAACTCAGGGAACATTTAAACAAACAGTGCAATGGTAATGCAAACATAGAGACATAATGCGGAATATAAGTACAGAATAACAAGTAACCAGCTACTGAAGCTACTGCCAAAAACCTTAAACAAAGTCAGTCTATGAGCATATGTGGGAAAACAGAGACAAGGACCTCAGCAGCCCATAGTACAGGCTTTGTCCTGGTAACAGGGATGGGGACTGAAAATGGCCGACTTGGGGGATGGCTATAAGGTGCCATTTCAACTCCGACTGAAATGTGGGGAGGCTGTCAATAAACAATAGGTGAGCAGGGATCTTGTTTAACCACAAGAGAGCCCTGTAGGCAAAGGACCGCTGTCCAAGAGACGTTTTCCTAAATGGGACAGCCAATGAGCCCAGAGTCTGGCCCCTGGTCTGCTATTTTTGGGTTACTAGGCCTCCGAATGCTCAGCTCCCAACTCCCCTGATCTCAGCCCACCACCGAGACCTACCTGGAGTGTTGATCCACCCAGGCTTACCCCCTCTGGGTGGGGCAATCAGACAGGTATGGCCCTCATGGATGACTGGAAAAGAACCCCGCCAGGAACACCACTGGGAGGGCCTCCAGGGCGGGGCCGCAGGACCGGATCACACTGACAGAAACTCTTGCTCAGTCACTGGCCAAGCATCACAGTAGCAGTGCAATGCTGAAGAGGCGGGGCGTTATGGACAGAGCTGGCAACAATTTTTAGATAATGGTGGGCTCCTCGGGAGGCATGGCGTGCGATGACATAAGGCGCTACATGTGACGTCTGGCATGCCTCCCTGATAGCTTGGCTCTGACAGCTGTATTCCCCCGGCCTCTGCTGAGGGTCTATCACGCACCGGTTGCACCCCCCCCGCCCCCGGAGGAGGAGAGCAGTCCCCAGGACATGCAATCATTCATTTTATTAAGGGTTAAACCACAGCGTAAAACTCATTTAAAATGGTGACCCAGAATCTCAATACAAAACAGTTATATTACACATAAATTTTACATAAACACAAATAAATAATTATTCTCCCCCCGGCCAGCCCTCCAATGCATTGAGTCCGTATCTGAACCCGGGGTGCCGCGTCACAGACAGAAATTCAACTGCTGCATCAGCAGGCCAGCTAGGCCTACATACTCCTAACAATTCCTCCCTAATGGGTATCAACGCTTGCGACATAACTTGCTGCTATATCTGCAAGTTTATTTCTAGTGTCACTGAAATTCAAGGTCCTACAGGTGTTTTTCACATCATCAAGGAGTTCTCATGCACTTAACAGTAATATGATATATCGTATTCTTTGCAAGAAATGTGCAGCTGTCTACATCGGAGAAATTGGCAGATGCCGGGCTGACCGATTCAAGGAACATTACAGCGCAGTCAGGAATGGAGACACTGACAAACCCACTGTATCCCATTTTATCTCCAGGGACCAAAATGTCAGTGATCTTTCTGTTGTCGTTGTCTGTTTCTGTGTTTGCTTTGCCTCAGGCTGTGGTGCAACAGCACTCGCATCTCTTAGGGGATGCCTCCTCTTTTCTTCATGTATAGTTTTGTAAATTACTTTTGCTGTCTTATTTCTGGACACCCACACTGTAGGAACAGGCAATGAAGGTGTTCCCATTGGCTTTTGTAGCTTCGGGTTGAATGTCAGGAAACGGTCCAACTCAGCAAAATCAGCAGTGCACCGAGGAGGGCTCGTACAATCGCAGACCCACCCCCTCAATTGCTTATTTTTATGTCAAGCTGCCACATTAATCTTTGACAAAGAACACTTGCTCTGTTCTGCACCGTAATAGGCATGAGGTACACAAGTAAATCAACCTTGGGTTAAGGACTGTTGCTTTAATTCCTTTTCTTCTCGAAACTTGGCTTTATGTTAGGAACAAAATGCTAGATAACTACTATAGACAGCAGGTTTCCATTCTGCAGATAGCCTTGTTCGCTTGCCTGATCAATTTAAAAAGGCTGTACCCGACTCGCTGTCAAATGACTGTTGTTAGATGTTATACAGTCTATAATTTTGATGGTCCAGAGTTCAATGTCTCCAGCTGTACTCAGGGTCCTTAAATAGTATGTACCTTTCTGCAATAATGTCTTATTTGCTAAAGACTGTAACTTTCCTACTGCTGTCTCCCGTTAACTCATACAAAAGAGCTACTTTTCTCTCAGTGAGTTTGCTCCCCAGGTAAAATTAAAAAATTCCACATACCAAAAAATTCACCATAAAAAAAGAAAGCTTTAAGATGTCTACAGTGAGGCACTAGCTACTGGGAAATGCATGTATGCCCTGCCACAAAGATAAGTGAAGCACATGTCCTCATGACCAGGGCCACTGAAAATTGTGGAAACAAATCCCCCAGATTTTTTGCTAAAATTACGTGAGTTGTACCATAAACCCCCAGCGCTCCACTAAATATTGTTTAATGTTTTCTGAAGCAAACACTGGCCAAATTAAATTGCTAAATACATACAGTATATTGTTTAAGTAAATGTTTACAACTTGATGAAATGTCGGTGTTTTTGAAATTTATCACTATGAGGTGTATCTTCCAAAATCTAAAAAAATCAACTTCATGCATTGCTAACAAGACTTTATTTCGTTATCCACAGCTCAACAGTCTTAAATTCAGAAGCAACATATTTTGTAAGTGCTTAGTTATAAAATGTTTACCACAAAATAAATACAAAAACATATTTTCACTGCATCATACAGTTGTCTGTAATGCACTTTTGTTTTACTTTGGCTGCAGTGATTTTGGTCTGTTTGAAGGAAAATATTTAAATATATTTCATCTGTTTCAACAGACTGGGCAGGATTGGATGAAGGGAGACCAGGAAAAGGCAGACATCCTGAACAAATACTTCTGTTCAGTGTTCACAGAAAAAGGGGGAGGATGAGGGGACACAGAAAAGAAGGTAGGTGGACACTTGTCCGTTTTCAGAGGAGAGAGTCCCAAAGGAACAGACAAATCTGAAAGTGGACAAGGCAATGGGGCCAGACAGGGTGCATCCAAGCATATTGAAGGAGCTCAGGGAGGTACTGACTGCACCTCTGACTGTCCTATTTGACAGCTCACTGGAGACAGGAGTGGTTCCGGAGGACTGGAGGAGGGCAGATGTAGTCCCACTTCACACAAGTGGTAGCAGGGAGGAGACTGGCAACTATAGGTCAGTTAGCTTGACTTCGGTGGTGGGGAAATTAATGGAATCACTACTGAAGGAAAGGATTGTGGAATATCTTTAATCCAGTGGCTTACAAGATCCGAGGCAGCATGGATTCACAAGAGGGAGGTCATGTCAAACAAATCTGATAGATTTCTTTGACTGGGTGACCAGGGAATTGGATCAGGGTGGAGCGGTGGATGTGGCCTACCTAGATTTCAGTAAGGCCTTCAACACCACTCCACACAGGAGATTCGTAAGCAATCTGAGCAGCATAGGAGTGGGTCCAAAGGTGGTAAACTGGCTAAAGAATTGGTTAGGGGATAGGAGACAGAAGGTGGTGGTAAACATAGTTCACTCTGAAGAAGAAAGGGTGACCAGTGGGGTGCCACAGGGGTTGGTACTGGGACCGGCCCTCTTTAATGTCCTTATTAGTGACATTGCAGAGGGGCTGAATGGGAAGGTCTGCCTTTTTGCGAATGACACTAAAATCTGCAATAGAGTAGATACTCCAGGAGGGGTGGAAAAAATGATTAGTGATCTGAGAAAGTTAGAGGAGTGGTCAAGGGTATGGCAGCTAAGTTTCAATGTGAAAAAGTGCAAAATCATGCACTTAGGGCACAGAAACCCAGGGGCAGAGTAACAAAATGGGGGGAGGGGGAAAGACTGGTATTGATGACCACCAAACAGGAAAGAGACCTGGGGGTAATTATATCTGATGACCTAAATGTGGCCAGGCAGTATGACAAGGCAGCTGGGAGAGCTAAAGGGATGCTGGGTTGCACAGGGAGAGGTATCACCAGCAGAAAGAGGGAGGTGGTGTTACCTCTGTATAGATCACTGGTGAGACCTCACCTAGAGTACTGTGTCCAGTTCTGGAGACCTCATCTCCAGAAAGACATAGACAAGAGTGGAGGCGGTCCAGAGGAGGGCAACTAAAATGGTGCAGGGTCTGCATAATAAGGTCTATGAGGAGAGACTGAAAGATCTCAATATGTACACCCTGGAGGGAAGAGGGAGAGGGGGGATATGATAGAGATAGTACAGTTACTTAAGAACTTACCGTAACAGTAGATCTTTGAGAGGAGCTCTTGCAGCAGGCTATTACCATTAGGACTATGCCACAGGCACTAGGACCCACTGGAAAATTCTTATCTAGCAGTACCCAGCAGGGGCTGACCCCAACATTGATTCTGCCCCGACGCTGGCCATGGTACAAAAGGGGACAGTCCCCGGCTCCACCTCAGTTCACCCACCGAAGACCCGGGAACAGGTTCCGACAGGCGGACCAGGCGGAGCATGCTGACCATATGTAGAACTCTCCAGGGAGAAGGAGGGCAGGAAAGCAGCACCTGCTGCGAGAGCGCCTCTTGAAGATCTACTGTTAGGTAAGTTCTTATGTACCTGTACTATTTTACTTTGAGTGGGAACTCTTGCAGCAGGCTATTACTATTAGGACTGAATCCCAAGCAGTCCCGCGACAAGGAGCAGAAATCAACCCCAGGAGGTGGCTGAAGATGACAGTGCTGATCAACTAGGCATGCTAAGAAAGCAGACCTTGGAGGACCGGTAGGCCGAAACTGGCCCTGCACCTGGAAACAATATCTAGGCTGTAGTGCCTAATGAAGGTGTGCACGGAGCTCCAAGTAGCCACTCCATAGATGTCTCCGACTGAGACGTTCCTCAATGATGCAAAGGAAGCAGAAATCCCTCTGACAGAATGGCCTCTGACAGACCCCAGAAGAGGCTTATTGTACTTGTTGTAGCAATAAACAATGCAGTGGACTAACCACCTGGAGAGAGTCTGCTTCTACACCAGTCTACTGAGGTGCTGAGGTGCGAAGGCCACAAAAAGCTGCTCCAACTTACGGTGAGGAGCGGTATGCTTGAGATAGCAACTCCTCAGCCTGTGGACATCCGCCAGCAGCGGAGCAAGCCCCCCATTAGAATGATCAGGAAAGGCTGGCCCGTGGCACTGAGTGCTGAGGCTGGATGCCTTACCTTGTGCCACACCAGTGACCTGTGTTTGGCTACGAGCACGGGCCGCTGGAGGTCAGCGCGGGGGGAGGGGAGCTAGAGCAGGAGTGGCCAAAAGGCAGCACTCATCTCCGGGGTGGTGGGGTTACATCCCTCGGCCATGGTCTGCCTCCTGGTAAAGGTGAAGCTGCAGCGCAAGCCAGAGGGGTGCAACGGCTCTAGGCCAATGGGTGGGCAGAAGGGGCTGTTGCCGGGGCTCTAGCACGCATGTGACTCTACTCCTGGGGCCCTGGGTAATGGGGAGAAAAACAGAGGAGAAAACCCCCAGCAGGCAGGATGACTCCCAACCCTCCGCAGGCACTGCTCCCGGGCTGGGCATAAGGTAAGCCCTGGTAATTCTGGGTGTCGGAGCTGGGGGGGCTGAATGGGGCATGCCGGTGGCGAAAATAGTGACGTAAAAAAAAAGAATGATAAGGAAAGTAAACTGGAAGGTCAACATTCTGATTCAGAGTTAACTCTGAAACCACCTTTGGAAGAAACTTAGGATTCGTGCGTAGGGAAACCCTTTCCCTGTGAAAAATCAAAACTGGCTCCTTACACATTTCTGAAGCTCAGAAACTCTTTGAGCAGAAGTAACTACAACCCAAAAAAGAAACCTTTCAAGAAAGAAAACGCAGCTCGCAATCTGTGGCAGGCTCGAAAGGAGGGAGGGTAAGCTTCTCCAGCACAAATAGGAGATCCCAGGGGGGTACTGGATCTCTAATGGGAGGCTTTATATGTAAAATGCCGCTTAAGAAGGTTCGGGACATGTTCAGCTGGGCCAAGGTTTTTCCTTCTACCAGAGCGTGGTAGGCAGAAACCGCCGACAAATGCACTTTAATGGAGGAGTAGCTCAAACCTTGGTTTAATAAGGAGAGGAGGTACTGCAAAACTGAGTTCACTGGCCAGATAAGGGGTTCTAAGTGATGGGAAGAAGCCTAGAGACAAAAACGCTTCCACTTCATAGTGTAAGTGGATCTAGTAGAAGGCTTTCTCGCCGAGATGAGAAAGTCCGCCACCTCCTGAGAGACCCAGTACCTAGACTTGACTATGTCTGCAGGAGCCATGCGTGAAGATGCAGGGACTTGAGATCCAGATGGACCAACGTGCCCTGATTCTGTGACAGCAAGTGCGAGCTCTGAGGCAGCAGAATCGGGAGGTCCTAATGCCAGCAGTTGGAACCAAATCTGCAGAGGCCATAGCGTGTCGACAAAAATCATTCGTGCCCCCTTGGCCTGGAGCTTCAAAAGGACCCTCTGAATAAGAGGAAAGGGAGGGAAGGCATATAGAAACCTCCCTGTCCAACAGAGGGACAACGCGTCTGGCCAAAAAAACACCAGGCGCATGCTCTAGTGAGCAAAAAACTGGCAGTTTAGCATTGCGTGGAGACGCAAAGAGGTCCAGCTCTGGAAGACCCCATGCGTTGAAGAGCTGGTCCGCTACTGACTGGAGTAGCTCCCATTCATGTGCCTTGGACCGTGACTGGCTTAGACTGTTGGTCAAGATGTTTTGGACACCTGGAACATGCACTGCGGTGAGGGATATGTGATGATCAAGAGCCCAATACCAGACTCTCATAGCCTCCCTGCACAAGGGGTACGAGTGAGTTCCCCCTTGTTTGTTGATATAGAAGACAACCGCCATATTGTCCGTCTGGACCAGAACAGAGCCCGGTAATAGGTCCTCTTGAAATGCCCCGAGGGTGTTGAGGACCGCTCGCATTTCCAGGACATTTATTAATTTTTTATTATTCTCTTATTTATTCCCCCTCGGCTCTGGTCTCCTCGGGAGCACCAAGGAGTCATCCCCCTGTGGTCCGCACCTACCTGGTCAGTCCCTCCATTGTCCACGTAGCCTCGGTTTACTCCCTGGGGTGGGGATGAGGTGGGCCCCAACACTCCGACAATTCAGTAGCATCAGTCGGGAGGGTGCCAGGAGGGCAGCCGCAAATCGGGCGCAAGCTACGGTGCTCTGTCTCTGTTGGAGCCAAGAGGCATTTTTCCTTTGTTCTGGGAAGTGGCCGGTGCCCTGACATCAAGGTGTTGATTCCGATGTCTGCCACTCCCCCCACTCCTTCTTCTGCTCCTCAGCGCTTGCTGTGTCTCCGACTTCCGCCAGAGATCAGTCGAGCACCGTACACGGCCCCTGTCCCTCCCCAGGAAAGGAGAGCTGTCCTCCGGATGCTCAATCCTCTCCCTCCCCTGCCGACCCCCTGCAGCCTGGGCTGGTCCCCGAACCCGGGTCGCAGGCATGGCGCGAGGTGTGGCATCCAGTGCCTCAACCCTCAGTGCCACCGGGCCTGCTGCATTTCCAGGACATTGATATGAAGTCCGTGCTCTTCTGGAGACCACGTACCCTGAGTACAACTGCTTCCCAGATATGCTTCCCAACCGGGCTCGGAGGCGTCTGTGGACAGGATCCAGCTCGATGGCCCCTGATGAAAGGGAGCCCCTTGTTGCAATTTGAGGGGTTCAGCCACCATGTAAGAGTCCCCCTGACTGGGTCTGAGATTCGAACCAAGTGCTCTAGACTGTCAGACTGATCCCACTGCACCCTGAGCATCCACTGCGGGACCTTCATGTGGAGGAGGGCGAAGGGGACTACAGGAATGGCTGCCGCCACGTGTATCAGTAACCTGAGGACAGTCCTGGCTTGGACTTGAGGGGTCATAAGAGACTGATTGAGCCACCTCTCTCAGATGATCCCCCTGTTCTGAGGGAGGAAGGCCATGCCCTGTACCGTGTCCAGGACCACTCCTTTGAAGATGAGTTACTGACTGGGCTCTGGGGACGACTTTGCAAAGTTCAGAGTGATCCCCAGCTGTTGGTATAGTGTATAGGTATCTCTGAGAGCTTGAAGCAGACGCACCATTGAGGGAGCTGCTAAGAGCCAATTGTCCAGGTAAGGGAAGACGTAATGACCCATGCGTCTGAGAGCCACAGCTACCACAGCTAGGCACTTGGTGAAGACTCGAGGATCACAGAACAGGCCAAATGGCAGGACCAGAAACTGATAATGCCCCCTCAGAAGTGGGACCATAGAAATTTCCGGTGGGGAGGGCAGACCACTACATGCATGTACGCATCTTGTATGTTCAGGGAGCAGAGCCAGTCCCCTGGTGCAACAGGAGAAAGAGACCTAGCAACGTCACCATCCTGAACCTTTTGTATTCGATAAAGAGATTTAACGAACTGAGGTCCAGAATGGGCCGAAGGTAGTTTGTCTTTTTGGGAACCAAGAAGAAGTGGGAGTAAAAAACCCCACCCTACTGCCCCTGAGGCACTGGCTCTATCACCCTTTTTTGCAAGAGGGCCTGAATCTCTCCTTCTATCAAGGGAATATGGGAAGGAGGATAGCGGGAGGACCTTGACGGAGTTTCCGGAGGAATTTCTGTGAACTCCAGAGTATGTCCCCTCCTTATGACGTCCATGGCCCAAAGGTCTGAAGTTATCTTGCTCCAGCCCTCCACGTGGAGGGAGAAGAGGCTCCCCACCACCTCCAGCAGAGGAGGGGGGCCTGCAAGGAGTCACTGGGTGAGTCCGGGTGTAGGCAAAGAGGCCTGGGAGGACTTAGGGCCTCTTGAGGGGACGCTACCGGCTTGCTGGGAAGTAGCATTCCTCTTGAAGCCTCCTCTTTGCTGTTGTTGGTCAGCGTGGGTGTTCTGCCCTGAGGACTTATGAAAGGAATGCTTCCTAGCACGTCATTGATCCCCCTTATAGAGTTGTTGGATGGAACAAATCGACTTCCCGGACTCCTAGAGACGTAAGATGAGTTTCTCAGTCTCCTCCCCAAACAGCACCGAACCTTGAAACGGAAGGTCCTTGATGCCGGACTGCGGGTTCTGGGAGAATCCTGAGACTCTGTACCAGGCGTGGCGCCTAAGGCAAACTAGACGATGTATCTGCAGTGTCGTATGAGGCACACAGAACATGTGTGCTCATGTCCGAACCCGTCTTAAGGATCTTCAGGAGCTTGGTCTTTTGAGCCGAGTCTGGCAAGGCATTGGCTACCTCTTGGCTCTTCTCCCATAACACATTTTGGAATTGCACCATGCGCGTTAGGGAAGCTGAGTGATATAATGGAGTAGGTGGAGGCAAAATAGACTTCCTTGCCCACCAGGTCCCGGTATCTGGACTCAGGACCGGGCGTATGTGAACGTAAGTGTCCCGGCTGCTTTGACTTATCGTGAGCAGCCGCAATTACCATGAAGTTGGCTTGAGGGTGTTCTTCCAGAAATGGCTCCTCCCTTGGTGCTCTGTACAGCCTGTCCAACTTCTTTGGAACTGCCGGGGTAGTTGCTGGATGCTTCCAGGTAAGCCTGGTCAGGTCCTGGAAGGTGTCCACCAAAGAAGGGACCACTAGAGGCTTGGGCTCCTTTTGCCTCAGGTATCTGGCCAACCTCCAGCGTTCCGGATCCAGGTCCTCCGTCTCCCAACCATTGGAGGCCTGGATGTGCCTCATGATGTCCATAAAAGTGGGGTCATCAGGAGGCGAGTGGGGCGGGGTCTCTTTGCCATCCGGGGAGATCCTTTCTCATGAGAGACATCATCTGAGGACGAGCGGCTCCCATGGGAGGAAGGCGACCTCAACCTGGATTGGCCCCTACCCTCTAGACCAAGAGCACTGAAAGACAGACATCGGCTAGGAGAAAGACGTTGGCCCAGGGACTGATGACGGTTAGAAGACCGAAGTCAGTCCTGAGACCGGCGATGGCTGGGGGAGCATCTGCAGCATTCGCTAAACCGGCGACAGCTTGTGGGACTTGCTCCGGGGTGACCGATGGTGGCTGACACACCTGGACGAATGTCGCTGGCATCGGTCCCTGGAACGGGAGCAGGACCTGACTGATGAGGGGGAGCGGGACCTAAAAGTGATAGGCCGCTCAACCCACAAAGATTCAGAGGGTGGCTCTGAAGGGTTGCCCCCGGGTACAGGAGTCCCTGCCAGGTCAGGTGTTGCCACCTGGACCGGCTTGGAAGGAACCACATCCCTTTTAACCTGGCTCCACCCAAATTGGAAGAGCTCCTTAAGTTTTTCTTCATTGAAAATGCTCTCTGCCATGACCGCTGGAGGGTCCAGCTAGGCTGGGTCCTGCTCAATGGGCGACACTGGAAGGTCAGGGAGGTCCTGTGAAGAGGAACTTGGGGAGGCCCCTTCAGGAGTGGAGGCCCGCCGCACCTGCGGCTGGGCCTGGGCTGGCAGCTTCTGTGCTGAAGGACAGCCGATCCCGGTCTCCGAGGTTGGTTTCTGGTCCGACAGCTTAGCCGGCATCTGGTTAGACTTGAACAGGTTTCAAAGGGCAGGAACCTGATGGGAGCTTGGACAAGGGTTTGTGCTCCTTGGATGCAGGCTTACCCGGAGCCCCAGATAAAGCCCAACTTGAGGCCTTCTTTGGTGGGGCTGAGGCATGCGCTGAAGCGGAGGTCTTAGGGACATCACCCGGGGTAGAAGGAGGACGCAAGGCCATGACCTTCGCCTTCACAGGTGGTTTGCTCTTGGACCCATCTGCGGAGTTCGAGGCCTTCAAAGACTCGGAAGGCCAACTCCGGTCTTGAGAGTGCTTGGAATGATGAGAGTGGTCCAAGCCACCAGAGCCGGAGGACGAGGCTTTCTTATGCGGAGAGCGAGGATGGGAATGAACTCAGTCCTTGTCCTGGGACTTCTCCTTGAGTTTAGTCTTCTTCTTGGGAGAGCTCTGCATAACTGCCACTTGTTTGTCCAGCAAATAGGCATTCAGTGCCTTCAGGCGTCTGATCCTTGTCCTGCTGGTAAAGCCCTTGCAGATGTTGCAGGTCTGGAAGTCATGATCCAGGCCGAGGCAGAAGACACAGGCCTCGTGGGCATCTTTGGCTGGAATCCGATGGCCACAGGGACACTTCTTCTTCTTGGGCCCAGAGGAGGACATTGACGACAGAGAAGACAACATGCAATGGAGAAAACTACTAGAAACGGGAAAGAAAAAACAAGAAACTTCACTGAACTGCTTTACAATGAGCTAAGGTCAACTGTTGAGAGTGGGTCTGCAGCAGGAAAAAATGGAGGTGGAGCCGGGGACCGGCCCTGCTAGGTACTGCTAGCTAAGAGTTTTCCTGTGGGTCCTAGTGCCTGCGGCATAGTCCTAATGGTAATAGCCTGCTGCAAGAGCTCCCACTCGAAGTAAGATCGTCAGATTCTTCACAGGTATAAACAAGGTACAAGGTAAGTGAACAGCACAATTTGTACCCTTACTGCCATCCACGGTTTCAGATGTTAAATGCTTAATGCACACATGCATAGCCAGAAGGTTTTGAAACCATATCAGGCCATGAATATGATAAAAGCAGTACCACACTTAACCCCTAAGAAAACCCTTCCCCACCTTACACTTTACTGTTTTGGCCAAACCCAATTCTGCGTACTACTTTATCAGTATATCTGTATGTATATTTTAAGTTTAATCTTTTTTCACAATGTTGGAACAACTCCATAAAATGCTAGAAATTGCGGCAGTACTGTGGGGAATGGTGGAAATTAAGATGTGCTCTACGTAGCAGTCCTCCACGCTGCGGTCAGGAGCACCAAGGGCTGCACTACAAAGGGTGACAGTGACTACTGTGGGCATCAGTCATGGAGGCAGCCAGTGTGTGTGTGTGTGTGTGTGTGTGTGTGGGGGCAGAAGAGGGGGGAAGGAGTTTCAGCTGGTGCTTGAGATAGCCCAGGGAGGCAACAAAGCAGAAGGAAGAGGGGAGTTGCTTCCAGAGTGGATGGGATGTGACAGGAAAAGGCTGACTGCCCAGCAGAAAAGTGGGGGTGAGGAATGGAAAAGGTACAAGGATCCCTGGAGCGAAGGGAACAGGAGACAGAAGGGATAAGGGATAGGAGGGGAAGAGAGGTAAGAGGGAAGGGATCTAGACTAGTATTTGGAAATGAATGAGGTACAATAGATCTGGCGATGTGAAGGAAGTGGGAGAATGGATAAGGAGGTGTATAGTGAGCAATGATGAGTACAAAGAGGGAGGTTGGTAGCAAAGTGGCAGAATGACTTGCTGAGGCTATCCAATCTGGTCAGGGAAGTGGAGGGGCCTGTGCCACAGGCCACATATGCATAATCAACGTCTGTGAGCACCACTTTGGTAAATTCATGGCAGACCTAAAGAGATCGTCTTTATTGCAGTATAACACATCAAGTTTAGGTCAGATCTTTGCATGAATGGTGTCAATGTGGGCAAAGAAGTCAATCTTCCTGTCTAGCCACACACCAAGGTACAGTACCTGAAGGACTGGACCACTTCAAGATGGTTGCCATCCAGGGTTGTGAAGATGGGCAGAGTTGGGGAGTCTGGCCAGTTTCTGACTGATACCAAAGGTCATGGATGCAGTTTTTTTTTTGTGTGTGTTGACAGAGTTAGTTTGATTGGAACCAGTGCAGAACACTGTGGAAGTCTTGTTAGGGCAGACCTTCCATGGCTGAGGAGGAGGGACAGAAGCTTTTGATGTCTATGCCATCTGCATACATGTGGACATGTGAGTTATGAAATTGTGTACCTTGGTCTTCTCCCTGTCTTGGTGAGGTGTACATACTAATTTGTGTAACCCTTGTCTCCTCCTTGTATTGATGAGATGGATGTATTATTTTGTGTGCCTCGGTCTCCCCCCATTCTTGGTGAGATATATATAGCAAACTGTGTGCCTCTGTGCTCTCCCCATCTTGGCGAGTCACATATATTAGACTGTCTACTTGTTATCATATTAAATTGAGATCCCTGTGCTACTCCCTTCATGGCGGGTGGGAGGGGGTGGATTTACTAATTCTGTGAACTTACTATCCTCCCACATAATACCATGTGGTGGATATACTTAGCCTGTGGTACTCGCTTCCATATGTTGATGCTATGGTGACACAGTTGCCCCCCCCCTTCCTAGTACACTGTTGTGGAACACACCTTTGCAGTTGTGTGCTTGTCCTCACTTCTATGGTAAGGAGATTTGGTTATCTTTTGTTTGCCAGAAACAGTCACAAAAACTCGATATGGATTCTAAGCGATGGAATGCTATACTAATTTGCCTCATGGTATGTACACGTCTAGTGATCAACTGTGCCTTTAAATATAATGTGTGGTTCTAACTCTTGTTGCCCTTTACATTTCACCCTATCAAATTCCTGAATCTGCCATCGCAGGAGCTGGGATACTCTCCACGTGCTCCCACCCAATGATCTGGAACAAGACTCACTGTATCTTAAAAGGCTGAATTGGGACTACTACATTGCAATTAGATGCCTGAGATTTTGCCCCATAATCTGTCTTGCCCTATTCATCTGCCCTTTGTGGGGAATAGACTTTAACCCTTGACCCGAGCCCATGCATTCTCTCTACCTTAACCTTCCTCCATGGCTGCATAGTAAAGGGCTCAAGACTGACAACTTCAGTACTCTGGAGTCTGCTTTGAAACCCTGACAGACTGAAGGTCTGTGTTAACCATTACCAACCTGATATACTTGGAATCTCAGAAATGTGGCTTCAGCTCAGTGTGCCTGGCAACCTAGATGCACTACCTGGATATAGTTATATTAGGTGTGACTGGCCAGTATCTAAGAGGGGAGGTGGTAGATTCCACCTCAGTGTTACTACCTCCAACTGCCTTACCTCTCCTGGACAAAACTTGGAATTTTGCCATGTGGTACATCTGTTAAATAATTCTATGAAGTTACATTTATTCAGGGGTGTAGCTAAGAAGCCAACCAAGATGGTCACTGAATTTCTTGCTCTACTTCAGCCCTTAAACAATCCACGCATAATGGCTGTCTAAAGTGGACCTTGGTCCCATTTAAGCTCCACTGAAAAGCCACTCACCTGCCGAGTTTGTCAATACCAGACACAGGTGAGTCTGTCTCAGTAAGCTGCAGTTCACTGCCGTTGTCTCTCCTGCTCATGCTCCAAGGCAGAGCGTGCGAAACCCAGCCATCATGGCAATGACTGCAGGAGACTTCACTGATAGAAACCTTCAGGAGATAAAAGGCATGTTTGAACATCTCAGCGCAGATGGGCAAACTGGAGCTAGCTACACAAAAAAATCACCTCTGACACAGTTGAGATGTGTCACAGGGTCAACGTAGCCAAACAATGCATCGCAGACACAGAGCACTGCACGGACCATATGATGGCCTACATACAGGACCAGAACCAAACCATCCAAATCCTTTGGGACTGGGTGAAGGATATGGAAAATCAAGGCTGCAGGAACGATCTACAGCTGGTGGGCTTCCCTGAGGGCTGTCAGGGAAAAGTGTCTTGGACTTTCTTCAGACAGTGCTGCCAGATTTACTGGGCCACAGCTAGCAAGGCCCTCTTGAAATCAATTATTCTCACTGCTCCCTTGCTCCCAAGCCCACACCGGGAACCCAGCCTTGTCCCATCTTGGTCCGCTTCCTCTGTTTCCAAGATAAGAAACTGATTATGCAACTGGTCAGGGACAAACAAGACCTCAATGGCATGGCCACCGCATCCAAGTCTTTGCACACTTTTCCCCAGCCTTGTCAGACCACTGTAGGGCTTTCATGACTGCCAGAAGGGCCTGCAGTACTCCTTCCGATATCCTGCAACCCTACGAATTATCTCATGCATTGTAACTTGGTCTTTCGAAATGCCTGAGGTGGAAGAAAGAATAGTTACATAAGAACTTACTGTAACAGTAGATCTTTGAGAGACTCTCCTTTATTAGGCCACACGTTTGGAACTGGAACGTTAGGGCCACTCGGAAACATTTGCTAGCTAAGGGCCATCCACATATATAAAACCGTGGGCGGTCTCATCATTCATCAGTTCCCCGCCAGAGATTGGCCTCAGAGGACCTTCAGCCATGAAGAACCAAGAGATGAGACCAGCACCAGGCATGGGGCTAGAGACAGGATGCATGGAGTAAGGTTTTAGGCATAGCATCTGATATGACCCTCACTGACTGTAAAAAGGGGGAAAGGATGGAGGGTATGACATGGCCAAATGAAGGAGATTCTCTCAAAAATCTACTGTTACGGTAAGTACTTACTGTACATGACTGTTCTATTTTCTTCGAGGATATCTCCTCCATTAGGCCACACCTCTGGAGTGACTCCCAAGCAGTACAACGTAAACTTGGAGGATGGCACAGTGTGATATGTAATCAGGACAGAAGGCCTTGCAATACAGCAAGCCCAAAGGTAGCACGTCTACGAGAGACGATGTCCATAATGTAATGTTAAGTGAAAGTACGAACACTGCTCCATGTGGCTGCAGCACTTATGTCAGCAGCAGGGGCATTTTTGTAACAGCAACAGAAGTGGCCATACCCCTTGTGGAGTGACCACACACAGCACCAGGAAGTTCCCTACCATACTTACCGTAACAATGTAATACAATTAGTTAGCCATTTGGATGGGCATTGTTTAGACACAGAAGCACCCTCTTTACCAGGTGTGAATGAAACAAAAAGCTGAGAGGACTTTCTGCAGTCCTAGGTGCAAGCAATATAGTATCTTAGTATTGTAGGTACATCCAAAGTGTGGAGCAGTGCCTCACCCTGGCTGGCATGCTCAGGATAATACACAGGAAGGTGCATCATTTGATTCAGTGTAAATTCAGATGCCACCTTCGGCAGAAACTTAGGATTTGTACACAAAGAGACTCTGTCTTTGTGAAAAATCAAATAAGAAGGCTAGCACATTAGAGCTTGAAGTGCAGAAATCCTCCGAGAAGAGATCATTCACAACTAAAAATAATGTTTTCCATGACAGGAAACGTAAGCTACAACTTGCAGCAGGCTAAAAAGGAGCCAATGTCACTTTCTCAAGAACAAAATTCAAGTTCCAAGGCAGGACTAGATTATGATGAATAGGTGACTTCACATGAAGAATACCTCTCAGAAACATATGTGACATCTCTAACTGGCCAACCGCACGACCATCAATAGGTCCATATTCCGGGAAGCAGCCCACAAAGTGAAACGTTTCCATTTTGGAGAATAAGTATGTCTGGCAGAAGGCTTCCTAGCCACAGTCAGAACATCAGCAATCAAAGGTGATACCTCACAGCGTCCAATGGCTACGTTTTCAGGGGCTATGTATGCAGGTGCAGGGACGTCAGGTCTGGATGAACCAGGGACCCCTTGGCCTGTGACAACAGAGCCTAACACAGACGTAAGGGGACAGGAGGCTCTACCACCAGATGCTGAAGGAGTGGAAACCATATTTGACAAGGACACAATGGAGCAATAAGGATAAGAGTGACACTTTCCACCCTCAGCTTGTGCACAAGCCTCTGTAATTTGAGGAATGGGGGTAAATGTGTATAGAACTTTCCCTCTCCAGGAGTGGGACAATGAGTCTCATCATAAAACTCCAGGCCCTCGAGTGAAAGAGCAGAAACGTGGCAGTTGTGTGGGGTCGCAAAAAAGGTCCAGCTCTGGATGACACCAGCTTCAAAGAGGTCGTTTACCACAGAGGACAGCAGTTCCCATTTGTGAACCATTGACTGAGTCCTGCTTAACCCATCTGCCAATCTGTGCCAGGTAGAAGCACAGCTGATAGCTGAAGGCCATGAGACAGAGTCCAGTACCATCTCTTCACTGCTTCCCTGCATAGAGGATAGGAATGAGTGCCCCTTATTTGTTGATGTAAAGCATCACACTCTCATTATCCGTCTGGATTAGCAGAGAATTGGGACAGAGATGATTCTGAAAGGCCTGCAGGCTGTACAGAACAGCCTGCATTTTCAGGACATTTATATGCAGCTCGGTCTCCACCATGGTCCAGGTCAGACCCCTGTGTCTGTAAGGGCTGAGATAAGCACCGCAGTCAGAGTCCAAGACATCTGTGGTGAAAATATGTACAGGAGCTGGTACAAGGAATGGAACACCCTTCAGGAGATTGTCATGACCCATCCACCAGAACAACTCTCTGCACAGATGAGACATGACAAGAACCATTTGGTCCAGCTCATCCATCAGCAGATCCCACTGGACTCTGAGTGTCCACTAAGGGATCCTTCATATGAAGGCATACCAGTGGTACAGCCACTACGGAAGCTGTTATGACGCCCAAGAGATGTAAAATTGTTCTTGCAAAGACATAATGCCTCTGGTATACCAAGTGTGCCTCAGCAACTAGTGTCTACCCTGTCCTGTGGCAGAACAGCACATCCCTTCTCTGTGCCCAAGACTGTCCCCTAAGTATTGCAGTCTTTGGCATAGAATCAGCACAGTTGTTGGTGCATTCACTGTGACCCCTAAGTCGTCGAACAAGTGACATGTCCGAGACAGGGTCTGTTGCACAGCTTCCCTGCTGTTGGCCTTCAAGAGCCAGTCGTCCAGATATGGGAAAATATACAGGTCTTCCCTGCGAAGGGCTGCTGCAACTATAGCAAAGTATTTGGTAAAGACCCATGGTGCAGAAGACTAGCTAGAGGGCAATACTTTGAACTGACAGTGTTCTTCCTCCAGCACAAAGCAAAGGTATTGTCTGTGAGATTTCCTGATCTTGACATGAAGGTATCTGTCCTTCATGTCCACAGAACAGAGCCAGTGCCCTGTTTGCAGAAGGGGAATCAAAGCTTGCAAGGATACCATGTGAAACTTTTTGTATTCGATATACAGGTTGATGTCCTTGAGATCTAACACAGGACACATATCCCCTGTTCAATTCAGGACTAGGAAGTATCTAGAACACAACCCTTCATTTCTCTCCTGAAGAGGAACTGATTGTATGGCATGTTTTTGGAATAAAGACTGAACTTATTCCTTCAGATGGGACAAATGAACAGGAGGACAAAAGGGAGGATGATCTGGGGGGATCTGTAACAGTTCCAGAGTATGCCCCCTTGCAAGAATTTCCAGAACCCACTCGCCTAGTGAGTGTTCACCATTTTTTTCAGATGCAGGGAGATCCTGCCCCCACACTCACCCCTGGAGGTAACAGCTGAGGTGGGGGAGAGACAAAAGACAGTCAGGTAGAACTGGTGGTGGCAGGGCCACGAGAACAGATTCCTTTTGGTGCTTTTGCATGGGCACCAGGGAGGAGGGGACTCGGAAGGGGGCCACTTCCTCTGCCATGGCCTTGCTAACAGTAGGTATGACCACCCCGGGTAGCAGGCAGACAAAAGGAGCCCTGACCATGACCTATAGGAGGAGTGGGATACAGGGACTCTATGACCTTAGAGTCATTTTGGACATTTGAAGGCCATGTATGGTCTTTTCATCATCATAGCCAAACAATTCTGACCTTTAAAGTGAGCATTCAAAACTGCCTGTTGCACACAATTGGCAAAGCCAGCTCTGAGCCAATACTGTCTCCTTATGCAAATGACAGAAGCTGCAGCCCCATCAGAGACATCATAAGCTGAGCGCAGCAAATGTTTGCCAACCTCAGCACCAGCAGACAATGTTTTAGGCAGATCTGTCTACACAAAGTCCTCAGGCAAAGCATGAACAGCAGTAAGAGCAGCTTTGATAGGCTAGGCACAAGTGAATCATAATGAAAATGAAAGGAGGAGAGGGAGAAAGGGTTTCAGATCAAGTAGGGTCTGTGGTGATAATGTAGGCAGTGAAAAAATGGGCAGGATTGTGTGGGTCAAGCGGTCCTTATATGCTGTCAAATTCTATGTGTCTATGCTTCTTTACACAGGCTGTTCTGATATTTGATCATGTGGCCCTGGTACAGTAGTTTCTAATCTTATGGCCTCATGATGCAGAGGCATAAGTCCATTTGCTCATCAAATCTAGCTTCCTAGATTCCGCATCAGAAATCAAAGTACTTTTATGTCTCGGGGCCCTGGGTGTATCATGAGCAGCCATGATGATCACAGAGTCAGTTTCTGGTTGGTTAGCATAATAAGGCCTGGTAGATTGTGCAGGATACTGCTTAACAGCCTTTCTGGGAACTGTAGGCAGTGAGATTGGTCTGTACCATGCAGCAAAAGAAGCATACTCTAATGTAGGATATATAGGTGGAATGATAACTGAGGGGGAGCAGTGCACCTCCATAAATTCCATGAGATGCATTTTAGTGGAATCTTCCTCTTCTACAGCAAAGCCCATAGCAGACTGCATTTGCTGCATCATGGTTTAGACAGATAGGTCCTCAGGAGGAGATCTCGGGGTATAAACCACCAGATCCTCACTACAGGATGAGAGGGTAGAACTAGAGCGAGGGAGATACTCCAGAAATTGTTCTCCCTCATAGTCCTCCCCTAAGTCCATAAGGTCAGGATTATATTCTATTTCACTGTTGTCAGCACGAATGACAATGGGAGCCGCAGAATGGACCCATCGGGTGGCACTGGTGGCGGCTTCAAGAATCTGTGAGGTATCACTGGAACCTGTCGAAGAAGGCTGATTGCGAGAAGCCCCATAGGCTGAATAACTGCCTGTACTGGCAGCCCTGACAGAATGCATCAATATATTTCAGAAAACAATGCTAGCACAGCCTGGGTGTTAACCTTGCAAAAGAGCTGGCACTACCTGCATCGATGGGCCTTGGCCTGATGACGATGGTGTCATGCTGTCCATGGTAGGTTCAGTAATGCCTAAGCAAAGCCCCAACTTTGGTGTCTCAGTGATGGTCGGGTGGGGCTGTAGTTGATGCTGCCTGGGTGGACATTGATGAGGATGTACCTTTTCTCAATGGTGACAGGGACCTTGTCGGCGAAGCAGACTTGTCCCTTTCTCTGTGTCTGTGCTTATGACCAGATGAAGAGGATGCCCACATTGATGACACTTCCTTTTCCCTATCCTTAGACTTCAGCAGCTGGTTTTCAGCCAGTGGAGATGGAGAAGCAGATTTTGAACCACTGTCCTTCTTCATGGCTTTGAATGACTTTAGTACAAGGACATTTTCTAGTGCTTTCTTACAGCATCACCTTGTAATCTGGTTAAAGCTCTGGCAGATCTCACAAATCCTCAAGTTGTGAGACAGGCAAACTGTGTGTATGTGTCTGCTTTATAAATTTGATCTCTGAACTTGCAATAATGAAATAAAAGCTCTTTTGACTTCTGAAGCATACAGAAACACAAAAGAACATGGTGCAGAGTAAAATAACAAATGGTGGCGGCTAAGTTGAAGCGTTTCCTTCAGCAGGTCTAATGAGGATGATCAATGGCGCGAGAAAGAACTGAGGAGTGATGGGGGCACCCAAGTGTATATATACATACAGTAGATGCTGCATGTCATTGTGGGTGGCCCCTGGATAGCAAGTTTCCTAATACTGACGGATTATAGTTCCAAAGGTGCAGCCTACTGAAGGAGATATCCTCGAAGACCACTATCTACAGTCACACTGGCCCAAGGTCCATCTTGCCAAATACAGACTTACTCCAGCAGTGAGTTGAGGGGACAACCAACCACAGGCTACAGACACCACACCCGCACCAGACAAATGCAACAACAGGAGGACAGGACTACCTCTCCGACTGCCACCCAGTGATGACCAGCAATGGCAACTACCGCCAAAAGAGAAAAACAAGAAAAAGACTGGTGCTGGGCAGAGAAAGGACAGGTTTCCTCACCTATGTTAATGGAGTCAGAGCTGCAGTGTCAGCTCCAAGCACTTCTCGAGGTTGACTTCCATCACCCTGGGAAACAACGACTATGCTGCTCTGCAACAGCACCCAATCCCGGGCCTTCCATACCCTCTGACTTCCTCCTAGAACCCAGAGGTAGTGCACTCACCATTGAAACTCAAGTCCTGGGTGGAGGTTGCCACTGTAGCTCCGCTTTCCCCCAGCTATTCGACGAGTACGGAAGAGCTGAAGGAGCACTCCGGTGTTTCCACACAAATGGCTGTTGCCAACACCTGAACTTTTTTCTGAGGTCTGACCTGAAATGTCTGGTTTATATCCTTTTGTGTCCATTGAGAACTGGTAGCATGGCGACTGATCCCCGACCAGTTGGGACCCACAAGCAATTAAGACACTTGGGTTCTTAAAGGGGATGCTGGCTACTAAACTCTCCCATCCCAAATCATTTCAAGGTTGCCTTTCCCACTTTAAGACTGTGCATGAAATTTGCCAAGTGAGGGCTCACTGTGATTACTGTTCCTGATGCAGTCTGATGATATACCACAGAGACTCCATCACCGCCGTGCTGCTTCGGGTAAGTCTTCACAGCACCACCATGCAATAAGGAAAGGCACCCCAGGGCACATATGGGGAGGGTCCCTTCAGCATTCTTACTGGCATCTGAGCATAATGTACTCAGTGAAATCCCCTCCTGACCCGAGTTCCATTCTCGGACATTCCCTTAGAGTCTGTACCAATCCAACTTCCATCCATGTGTCTAATGGACACTGGCGCTGCCACATGCAGCACATTTCCAATGCTCACAAGGCATAGTACATGTTCCCATGTCATAGTAGATCCACTTTGGATCCTTTTAGGAACCCGCTCTGGATCTGTGTAAATGGACAGCTCAGGCTGCCAGTGCCGATTGTCTGTTAAGCCCTTTTGAAAATGTGCTTCCCCTTGAGATCCCTGAAGGAATGCTAGTTATCAGACAGCTGGTGCCCATTTCGAAGAAGTTCCCATGGGGGGTGGGGGGTGCTGGGGATAGAGGATACAAGGGGTTCATTGTTGTTTATTGCTACCTACTGTAGTGTACTGGGGACCATATATTACTGTATGGGGTGACTGGGGGATAAATCGGGTGGGGGAGACAGATGCCAGGGAGGAACACTGTACTGTGTGAAGGACTACTGTTAGATGATCACAGCCATGTCTGCATTGTACAGTATTGTGTATCCCTGATGGAATTTAACATGGTCAGCTAGAACCTCAGAGGTTTGAACTTCCCTAGAAAGAGGAATAATGCAGTGTCACAGCTTAAACGCCTCAAACTCACCTAGTCTTTCTTCAGGAAATGAAACAGGTGACTACAGAGGCTCGCAAATTGAAGAAGGACTGGGTGGGAGAGAAGAAAAAATTACTCACCTTTGTAATGTTGTTTCTTCTAATGGAGTCTTGCTGTATTCTGACTATTGCAGTGATAACCAACCTCTGAACTGCCCCGGAGAGGAAAGAGTTAACTTTCCATGCAAGGCATGGAACGCTGAGCTCAAGCTCGGTTGAGACTGTCTGTTGTTGTTTGAACCCAAACTGCCAGATCTTCACGAGCTAAACTCACTGGGCGTCCTGTGTGGAAACTGTAAACTTACACTAGCCAACTGGCAACTAAATTTATTAAAAAGGTTTTTTGGTTCCAAGGCAAAGACTCAAGTCAGGAAACCTAAAACACAAAACACAACACATACCCAAAAATAAGAGGGTGAGAAAAAGGGGCACCTCTAGGGTGCCAACACTGTTCCTGCCCACCCACATCCCAAAACCCAGGTTCTGAGAGGGGAGGCAGGGGGGGAGGTCAGAATACAGCAAGACTCCATTAGAAGAAACAACATTACTAAGGTGAGTAATTTTTTCTTCAAACAACATGAAGTCTTGCTGTATTCTGACTATTGCAGACTACTAGCAGTACCTCCATGGAGGAGGGACAGAACCTACTGAACAGGCTCTGAAGCACTGTTAGCCAAACCAAGCATCGCCTTAGCCTGGATATCCAGAGAGTAATGCTTGGTGAAAGTATGTACTGTTTTCCAGGTGGCTGCTTGACAAATCTCTAAGATAGGAATATCCCTGCAGCAGCCAGGAAGCAGCTGTACCTCTGGTAGAGTGAGCCCTCAGGCCTGAGGGTGGGATCCTACCTAATTTTTCATAGCAAAATTGTATACAAGAGACAATCCACCTGGCAATAGATCTCTTAGTGGCAGGCTTTCCCTTACCAACCTCACCATAAGTGAGGAACAGTTGGAGGGAGTCAAACCTGTGACCCTTGGTGCGCTCTATGTAGTAGCTAAGGGCACTTTTCACATCCAGGCTGTGCAGCCTCCTCTCCTCAGAGGAGGAATGGTCAGTGAAGAAAACGGGAAGAGATATAGACTGGTTAAGGTGGAAATCTGAAACCACCTTAGGCAAAAACTTCCTCTTAGTCCTGAGGACCACCTTATCTCTATGGAAAGAGATAATCAGGCTCCACTGACAGGGCCTGTAACTCACTTATGCGTCTGGCAGAAGTAATGGCTACCAAGCACACAGTTTTCCAAGTCAAGTACTTAAGCTCTGCTGAGGACAAAGGCTAAAAAGGGGGTTGCATAAGCTGAGCAATGCAAACATTAAGGTCCCAAGCAGGGGCAGGGTCCCTGAAGGGAGGATTGGTATGCAGCAATCCCTTGAAGAATTTACAGAATACAGGATGAGCTGAAAGGGAAGAGTGCTTGCCTGCTGACAAGAAGGCAGAGACAGCTGCCAGATGCACTCTAAGTGTAGCTGGTCTGAGTCCCAAGCTATTGAGATGAACCATGTAGTCAAGGACTGTAGGCAACCCAGCAGACACTGGAGAAATATGCTTCCCAGAGCACCAAATAGTAAACCTTTTCCATTTGGAGTTGTAAGTCTTTCTGGTGGAAGGCTTTCGAGAAGCCTTTAGAATATCCAGAACACCTTGAGAGAGATGCAAATCAGCAAACTCTAACTCTTCGAGAGCCAGGCCTTGAGATTGAGAGATTTGAGATTCAGATACCAAACCCTCCCCTGAGAACATGTTTACAGGTTGTAATTCCTGGGAAGAGACAGGGGAAGGTGGACTGCTAAGGACAGCAAGAGAGGGTACCAGGGCTGTCTGGCCCAGTCTGGAGCAATCAGAATCACTTTGCAGGGTTGAGACCTGATTTTGACTAGTACCTTGAACAGGAGAGGGAAGGGGGAAAGCATACAGGAACTTCCCTTCCCAATTGAGAACTAGGGCATCCAGGGGGACTGAGCCCAACACTGGGTCTGCAGCAAAAAAGAGGAAGTTGGTGATTGTCTGGGGCTGCAAAAAGATCTATCTGTGGGGTGCCCCATCTGGAGAAGATCACCTTCAAAATCAGGGGATCTAGGGACCTATCTGTGATGGCCCTGAGATATCCTGCTGAGAGCATCTGCCAGGACATTGTCCTTCCCTGGGAGGTGCACTGCTATCAGAGAGGTATTCAGGGAATAGGCCAGAGACCACCACTTCATTGCCTCTGTGCACAAGGCCGTAGACCGAGTGCCCCCTTGCTTGTTGATGTACCACGTTGTGGTGGTATTGTCTGTCCTGATCTGAACTACTTTGTTCTGAACAGACTTGGAAAAAACTTGAAGTGCTAGAAACACTGCTCTGAGTTCTAAGAGACTGATGTGAAGCAGAGATTTTTGAGGTGACCACAACCCTTGGGTGGTCAGATCCCCCAAGTGGGCTCCCCAGCCCAAGAGGGAGGCATCTGTGGTAAGGATTAGAGAATGAGATTGAGTGACAAAGGGAACTCCTTGCCTTAGTTGTCCTGATCCTGCCACCATTGCAAAGCCTGGATCAGGTCTGAGTCACTGGGATTAGCTTGGTCAGAGAATCCTTTCTCTGGGACCAGAAGGCTCTTAAGTGGAACTGAATGTTCCTCATCTGAAATCTTGCTCCTTGGACCACTGCTGTAGAGGCAGCCATGTGGCCCAGGAGCTGCAGAAAATGCCTTGCTGGTCGACACACCTGGAGGGTGAATGAAGAGGCCAGTGTAACAAGGGTCCTTGCCCTGTCCAGGGGAAGGAAGGCTCTTGCCCTTATTGTATCCAGCTCCGCCCCTATGAAGGTGAGGAGCTGCACTGGCTCTAGAACTGACTTTGAAAGATTCAGGAGGAATCCTAGAGAAGTGAGCAGTTGCTGAGTTATCTGTAGGTGTGACTTGACTTGGTCTGGAGACTGACCCACTATGAGCCAGTCGTCCAGGTATGGAAAGATGGAGATCTTTTTTTCTCCTTAGGAAAGCAACCACTACTGCCAGGCATTTTGTGAACACCCTTGGAGCTGATGTTAGGCCAAAGGGCACTGCTCTGAATTAATAGTGGCTTGAGGGCAACTCGAACCAGAGGTACTTTCTGTAGAAGCATCTGATGAGAATGTGAAAATAGGCATCCTTGAGGTCCAGGGAAACTAGCCAGTCCCCTGGCCTTAGAGAGGGTAGAATTATTCCCAGAGTCACCATTTTGAACTTTGGCTTTAAAAGGTGCTTGTTTAAATATCTGAGATCCAGGATGGGCCGCCATTCTCCTGTCTGTTTGGGAGTTAGGAAGTACCTGGAGTACAATCCTTTTCCCTTGTGTAGGGGTGGAACCCTTTCTATGGCTCTCAGAGCCAAGAGGGAAGAGACCTCTGCCTCTAGGGCAAGGGCCTCTGAAGGATTTGCAGGTGGAAAGGATCTGGTTCTCATCTTGGGAAATTGTTTGAAGCTGAGAACCAGTCCCTGGTTTACTACTTCCAGGACCCATTTGTCTGATGTTAAAGACATCCAGTCCTGGACAAAGTAAGCCAGCCTGCCCCCTACAGATAGTGGAGAATCGGCCCGGGCAAACCCATCAGGGTGCCTGTTTGGCTGGGGCTTTAGGCTGAGGGGTGGTAGCAGGCCTGCTTATACCCCGTCTGCCTCTCCCTCTGAAGAACCCCCTCTGGGCAAAGGCGGAAGAGGAGGCCTGGGCTTGGTAGAAAGGCCTATGAAAAGGCCTGCCCCTGCCCCTGGAATGCTGCCTCTGGGGAGTGGCTTGCCTTTCCTTGGCCTGAGCATTCCTATAGGTAGTCCTGTACTCATCCATTTTCTTCATATAGTTCTCTGTCTGCTCCCCAAACAGAGAATTACCAACAATAGGAAAATCCATGGCCTTAGTCTGGGTATCCCGTGACAGGCTAGTACATCTGAGCCAAGCCATCCTACGAAGGGCCACAGATGTAGCCATGACTCTAAATGAAACATCATTGGAGTCCACTGCAGCATGAAATTGCACCTTGGATGCCTCAATACCATCTGCAGCCACCTGCTCCAGCTCCTTGGCAAGTGGCCAGGGACCTGTTTAGCTAGAGCCATCACAGTGTCCCATCTAGACTTCTGGTATCTAGCTGTGTAGGCCATATAATTAGCCTGCCTGAGTCCCAAAGATGCTGCCATGTACTGTTTCTTTGCCATGGCATCAATCCTCCTGGAGTCCTTATCAGGGGGGTGTGAAGCCAAGGGAATATTTGCCTTATCACAGGCAGCAGCCTGCACTACCCCAACATGGCTGCACTGCTGGGAAAGGAACCTCGATCTGAGCTTGAAAGAGTATACCTCTTGTCCATTCTTCTGTCCACAGGAGGTATAGAATTAGGAGTCTTTAAAATTTTAAATGTCTGTTTCCCAAAAGACTTATGGAGGGGAATAGACAGCCTCCTGGACTCTGGGATGTCCATCATCTCAACATAATCAGGCTCCTCCTGATCCTCTACTCCTTCCGCCATAGGAAGCTGAAAAGTTTCAGCCACTTTTTTGTAAAACATAAAGTGGGAAGGGGACTCAGAAAGCCTAGGAGGAGAAACCCCTGAAGGTCTGTCTGGGGAGATGTCCGGGTCAATGGGCACATCCAGACTTTCATAATCACCATCACTATCCTCATACTCTCCTTCCTCCTCCTCCTCCTCCTCCTCCGGTTCATAAAACTCCTCTAAATTATAATCCAGAACCGGGGGAACCGACCTAACCGAGCCACTAACCGATGGTGCCGGTTTGGTCGGAACCGGAGTTAGCGACTGAACAATCCTTATCGTTTTGGCTATTTCATCAGCGGTCGGAGAAAGAACTTGTGGATCCGAACCGCGATTTATCCTTCTTTTCTTTAACGGAACCGACTCCTCAGAGTCGGTTCTCCGCTTCGTCTAGGAGTTTCGCCTGGTCAGAGGGCACTCCTTCTGTTGGGTTGGAACCGAACCGGGCTGGCCGTCTGGGTCATCGGACTTTTTGGCCTCCCTTTTCCTCAGCCTACCTACTCTCTTTTCCAGGGTAGCTGTGGGAAAACTTTTGCAAATCTGGCAGGCTGAATCGAGGTGGTCAAACCACAGACAATAAACACAGGTGGTGTGGGGGTCAGCCTTAGCAAAGGCTTCCCCACACACACACTACAGTGTTGAAACCCAGTGGGCCCGGTTTTTCTCTTGGGTTTCTCAGACATGGCCAGTCCTAACCAAACTTACCTTTTTTTCGGCAATCCGCCAGGCAAGACATCCTTATCGGTTCCTGACCGTGTTACGGGTCGTGGAAAAAACCGTAATGAAATCCGTTTTTTTTAGAACCGATAAGGACCGGTTACCACACTCTAAAAGCAGAACAAACTTTTTAACAAACCTGATCGGTTCAAACCGAACCGATCCGACGTTTATAAGTTCCTCACAGAAGCTAACAATAATAAACCTATCTGGTACTCATGGTACCACAGACAGAGACTGAACCGACAGGTTAGATGGAAGGAATTTGGTCCGAATGTCGTTTTTTCCCTCGGTTCAAGACTTCATGTTGTTTGAAACAGCACAGTGCTGCAAATTCATCTAAATGAGAGGTATCTATTCTCATGCACAAATCGTCGGGACAGAAGGTAGACTGTGCCCAGTCAGATAAAGAGGGAGGGTCTTTATTCAGGTTGCCATCATGAATGGCCCCTTGGTCCTGTCTAATATATATGGGCCAAACAATGATGACCCTGCCTTGTTTGATAGACTGAGCCAGGCTCTCACCGACTTTAACACAGATAGGGCCACTGTGCATCTTGGGGGTGATTTGAACGTTACCCTGGATACCCTAGTTGATAGGAGAGGATCCTCCTCCAAACTTCACTCTGGGGTACTCCAGGCAAAGCCATGATGGAAGAGTATGGGCTGGTGGATGCCTAGCACACACAACACTCAACTGTGAGGGACTATACCTTCCACTCGGTGGTGCATGGTTCCTGCAGCAGGATCTATCAATGGTTGGTCAGTACTACTGTCATGTCCCAAATCACTGAGGCCCTCCACCCCACTATCATATCCGACCATGAGCCCATCAAACTCAGGGTGCTTTGTGGTCCCCCAGTGCAGAAATCCTTCAACTGGAAACTGGACCCCATACTGCTACAGGATGCTGACTTTAAGAGATGGATCCAGCAGGAGGTTAAGGTATACTGGCAGGTCAATGTAATGGCAAAGTCTCAGATTTCACCCTCTGGAAGGTCTTCAAAGCCACCATTAAGACGTAGAATAATGGCCTATGTCACCCAATGGCGGAGATCTAGAGAAGCAGAACAAGCCTCCCTGGAGAAAGACCTTAACGAAGCACAGGCCGTTTATAAAGCTGCCCCAAACCAACCCTCTCAAAGCCTACTAACTAAGGTCACAGGCTCTGTGTCAAACTGAATGACCTCCTCAATAGGCAGGCAGAACCAGACAATCAGGCACCCACGGCACTCCTGGGGTGGGGGGAGTGGGAGAAGTCCAGCAAATTGCTGGCCTACTATCTGAAATGTACGTAGGCTAGAAAAATATTCCTGGTACTCAATGATGCCACAGGCACCCTCAGGCATGGCCCCAAATCCATCAGCACCATCATGCCGCAGTTTTATTCCAAGTTATATGCCTTGCCCTCCGTACCCAATGAAAATGCAGTGGAGGGCCTTCTCAGTATCCTACCAATCCCCACTCTCACCCCGAGCCAGGCTTTGTAACCGGACCTCCCCATCTAGACTGGGCTGAATATTATAGATATTTGTTTAAAAGTTATTAAGTTTATTAAAATTCACTTTATTTAATGAAGAATGAACTGACTGAAGCTTTGGGTATAGGGGGTTGTAATACATATGTGTACATTAAATTCAGATATACTGAAGTACTCATAGCCTGCAGCATGGTAAAATGATTACACTATAATTTATATATTTACTGAGTGACTGAAATGAAACTAATTTGTCTTGCAGTATATGTACATCATAAGAACAAATGAAAGAAATATATGTGAAGTTTAAACAAAAACAATTTAAAGGTAGTGTTTAAATTTTTTGTAAAAATTCAGAATTTGTTTGTTAAAACTCAGCACATTAACAATTTGTATATTTTTCATATGTATTTCAGAATTTATATAACGGGATCCCCTTGAAAGAGCCTGAAAAACACGGATGAAACATCGGGGAATTTTTAAGAAACCATGTGAAAGAGTAATAAAAGTGCTGAACTTAATCTACTGAGAGACATCAATTTTATTGAGACTTCACAGTTTAACTCACAACTCAAACATGTCTCATATAACCTCCCCATTATCAGCCAGAAAGTGGCTCAGGCCATCAAATCCTTAAACCTGCACAGAGCTCCAGGTAGGGATGGTTACCCCACAGATTTTTACAACCTAATGGTCAATGAACTCACCCCCGTACCTCCTAAAGTTATTACAGGAAGCACTTAACTTGGCCATCCTACCACCATCCATGAGGAAAGCAGTAATAATGCTATTACCAAAAACAGGCAAGGACCCCTCACTACCGGGCAGCTACCATCCCATCTCACTGACTAACGTGGATGTGAAGGTGCTGGCCAGTACACATGCCACCAAACTGGAGAAGGTCCTACTTGGGCTAATATACCCCTCACAAGTGGGGTTTGTAAAAGGAAAGCTAGGCTCAGGTGACCTAAGCACCCTGCTATCCCTTATACACAAGGTGCAAAATGTAAACTCTTAGGCTGCTGACCTTGTGGTGGACTTTAAAAAAAGCCTTTGATTCTGTGGAATGGCAATACCTGCTTACCATGTGGAGAAAATGAGTCTGGCCCTGGATTTCGACAGTGGGTTCAACTCCTTTACACCTCCCCCTCTGCCTCCATCCTTACTAATGGCCTTCATTCTGCCTCCTTTCTTCTGCTGTTTATCCTGGCCATAGCACCCCTAACCATTGCTTTGAGGGAACACTGACACATTCTGGGTATCCAGGCTCAAGATTGGCAGTACACCACCTTTCTTTATGCAGATGACTTACTGCGTACTGTTTCAGATGCTCCACAGGCTGTCCCCCCAAATACTAGCACTGCTCACATCCTTCTCTCAGGTCTCAGACCTCTGAGTTGAAAATAAGGCACAAGTCATTCCCTTAATGCAGCCTGTACACTGGGTGCATTCAAAGAGGAAGGCCTGGCAAGGGCTGAAGAGGGAATTACCTACCTGGGGGTTAAACTCCACAGGAACCTCACAAAAATGGTGTCTATAAACACTGAACCTCTAAAAGCCTCCACCAAGGTAGAAGTACAAAGGTGGAAGGCTCTACACTTGTCTCTTGAAGGCAAAATAGATGCCATTAAAATAACTGCCCCCCCAATCCCTACACATCTTAGCTCACCTGCCACTTAAAATCCCTCCCACCTAGTTCTGCAAAATAGACAAAGTACTGGGAGACTTCCTCTAAGAAGGGAAACCCTAGTAAGGCAAAACTGAGAACACACTGGAGAAGAGGAGAGTGGGACCTCCCCTGATTCCAAGGCTACCATGCAGTCTTTATCCCAACTTAGACAGCACAGTGGTTTCAAAATGACCCAATAGCCGCTCCTGTCTGGCTCCACACAGCCTTGACTGGGGGAAGGGGCACTCCCCATAATAGGCACTATATACCGAGCAGGGTATGCCTATGAACCCATCCCCACCACTGTCAGTCTCTGACATCCTGAGCGAAGTTCCACCTTGCGACTGGGGAATCCCCCACCCCCAAGGCCTGGACTCCCACTGGGCAATCCACAGATCCGTATTGGGGGCAAATGCTCTACTGGTTGGCATCATGGGTTTGCCATATCTAAGAAAGACTTCTGGAGATATGTCAAACTCAGGGATGTCATCCAGAAATACAAATGTGGGGGACAGGGACAGGACCTGGCACTGCTCCAAAGCCTGCACCCACTTACTGTATGGAATGCCCTCAGAAAAATGAGGGTCAGTACTATCTACAACTCCCTCCATGAGGCGCATCATGACCCTTCTCAAATGGTCAGGAAACACTGGGAAATAGTACTGGGGCTCCCCATCTCTGGCTCCCAATGGGGCCACTGCTGGGACAGACTCCATAGCACCTGCAGGGATGGTAGAAGCAGACTAATCCAAAACACTTCATAGGTGGTACCGTATGCCCCAGGCACACAAATCTATGGGCCTCTTGACAGAGGACTCTTGCTGGAGGTGTCAAGGACCATGGGCCTCACTGCTGCACATCCTGTGGCACTGCTCCTCCCTGCACCCTTTCTTGCAGCAGATCCAGAACATATGTATCAAAGTGACAGGTTCACGGCAGTGAAGGTCACTGCCAAGAAGCTGATACTCCGACAATGGCACACCACAGATGTCACTTCAGTACCGGAATGGCTCCTGGCATATGGGCAGTTAACAACCTACAAGAAACTCTCCAACTTCACCTCTCACACTATGACTGCTTACTACAAATGCTGAGCCCCCTTCTGAACTCTGAGTTCTCCCAGCCTGGGGCTAAGCCACCCCAGAACATGCCTCCACCTCCCACTCACTAACTAACCCCATGGTAATGCGAAACTTTCTACATACTGACAATAGCCAGCCTGTTATTTCCAGTTGTATCTTACTGATGTACCTGTTGAACATTTGTTGTTTTTGAGATCATACTGTCCAGTACTCAAAAGGTATTTGATAACAACTACCCAGGGCAGACCCTACATGTAAGCATCACACCCTCTCAGGGCTCTTCGGAGTTGGACTTCCTTATCAGACCCTCACTCTGCAAAGCTGTGTACTGTCACTGGAACTGAACTTTGTGTTGCTCTAGCTACATCACTTTCCTTACATCTCACACATGCTTTGGATTTATTCTACACAGAGTACTGTCAATCCTGTTAATTTAATGCTTGTAGTTGCTGTTGGTTGTAACTGTGTTTGGTTTCAATAAAAATGATTAACTACAAGGAAGTGACATTTATTCTATGTATACATCCCACCTCCACCTGCAGGTGGTCTGAGTGCCCCCGCCTCCCTAGTCAACTCTGTGGGCCCACTGGTAAAAAAAAACAAATTCATCCTCCTAAGTGATTTCAATATTAATTGGCTCAGCCATAAGCCATGACACTCTTATAGACTGGGTACTGACCCCTACAGGACTTAAAATTTTAAAGTCTGGTGTGTATACTGATGCCATTAATGACTATTATCCAATTTCTGCTTAAGAAAGGCTAAACCCTCCATGGTCACCCCAAGACTGATACATTTCAGAAATGTATATATTTTAACCCAACCCTGTTCAAGAATGAACTCTCAGTCACTGACCAGTCTTGTCTATGGGCCATCGATGATGTCATCCTTGCAGTTCTTACTTAACTCCTAAGTTTATTGACCTTCAGAACAAATCTGTCCCCTATACAGCTAGAAGGGTATATGGCCCTATCACTAAGTGACTAAATTGCTTACTCATTACAATGATCAGGAACAGAGATAAATGTTGGGCAAAATTTAGGGTGTCTAAGATTATGTCAGACTGGGTAAAATACAGGCAGCTTTAATAAGGCAGAGTTCACAAGAGTACCTTCTGTAAAAAACCTATTTGACTCCACTGCCGTTTACCCACATCATTTCTGGAAATGTCTTAAAAAGCCCCTAGGTTATGTCGATGCCTTTTCCCTTACTGATATGAACATTAATGGTGTAAACTGCACTAATCTGGCTTCTATTGCAAATGCTTTTAGCTATCATTTTGCTGACCTCTCTGCTTATACTGGGTACTTCCCTCCCACGTCTCAACCCAATCCTCAAACTGAATGCCCAACTGTGACCAGTGACCCTCCCCCCAAGCCATCCTCCTTTCTACTTCAGATTGGCCAAGGTGTCTGGAGTTTATAAATTACTGTCACAGAACCTTGAAACTAAATCAGGGGGCTCTCAAGGGATCAAACCTAAACTTCTCTATTCATCTGCTAAGAAGACAGCTCCTGGGGTCTGCAGAATTATTAACATTATCGCCAGTGTCTGGGATCATACTGGACTCATGAAAAATGTCACATATTATTCCAGTTTTTAAGAAGGGAGACCTCAAAACCGTAGCCAATTTCAGGCCCACAGTCATCTCACCTCTGCTTAATAAGGTCCTTGAAAAACTGATATCCACGCAAATCACAGACAACCTTTAGCAGTATAATCTTCTCTCTCCTGCACAGCATGGGTTTCAAAGGGGTCATAGCATCACTACAGCACTGCTAATTCTTACAAATGTCATTGCTACAGGAATGGAGAAGGAAGACCTAAAAGGCACTGTATTCATTGATCTTACGAAAGCATTTGATCTTGTTGACCATTCCTTGCTCTGTAATAAACTCAGCACCCTTGGCATCTCCCTCACTGCCCTCCCGAGGCTCCAGGATTATTTGAGTAATAAGTGTTAGAAAATTACATTTGGGATCTGCTTCTCTGAGCCAGCCCTTACCAGGGCTGAAGTTACTTAAGGGATGATCTTAGGCCCTCTCCTCTTCTCAGTGCACATTAACAATATTCATTGCTCTCTGTTCCATAGTGCATCCACACTCAATGCTGATGATCTGGCTCTCTGTTCCGTAGTGCATCCATACTCCGTGCTGATGATCTGGCTCTCTGTTCCGCAGCGCATCCATACTCCATGCTGATGATCTGGCTCTCTGTTCCGCAGTGCATCCATACTCTGTGCTGATGATCTGGCTCTCTGTTCCGCAGCGCATCCATACCCTACGCTGATGATCTGGCTCTCTGTTCTGCACTGCATCCATACTCTGAATGATGATCTGGCTCTCTGTTCCGTAGTGCATCCATACTCTATGCTGATGATCTGGCTCTCTGTTCCGCAGCGCATCCATACTCAATGCTGATGATCTGGCTCTCTGTTCCGTAGTGCATCCATACTCTGTGCTGATGATCTGGCTCTCTGTTCCGCAGCGCATCCATACTCAATGCTGATGATCTGGCTCTCTGTTCCGTAGCGCATCCATACTCTGTGCTGATGATCTGGCTCTCTGTTCCGCAGTGCATCCATACTCTGTGCTGATGATCTGGCTCTCTGTTCCGTAGCGCATCCATACTCTGTGCTGATGATCTGGCTCTCTGTTCCGCAGTGCATCCATACTCTGTGCTGATGGTCTGGCTCTCTGTTCCGCAGTGCATCCATACTCTGTGCTGATGATCTGGCTCTCTGTTCCGTAGTGCATCCATACTCCGTGCTGATGATCTGGCTCTCTGTTCCGCAGCGCATCCATACTCCGTGCTGATGATCTGGCTCTCTGTTCCGCAGCGCATCCATACTCCGTGCTGATGATCTGGCTCTCTGTTCCGCAGCGCATCCCTACTCTGTGCTGATGATCTGGCTCTCTGTTCCGCAGCGCATCCCTACTCTGTGCTGATGATCTGGCTCTCTGTTCCGCAGCGCATCCCTACTCTGTGCTGATGATCTGGCTCTCTGTTCCGTAGCGCATCCCTACTCTGTGCTGATGATCTGGCTCTCTGTTCCGTAGTGCATCCATACTCTATGCTGATGATCTGGCTCTCTGTTCCGTAGTGCATCCATACTCTATGCTGATGATCTGGCTCTCTGTTCCGCAGCGCATCCATACTCTATGCTGATGATCTGGCTCTCTGTTCCGCAGCGCATCCATACTCTATGCTGATGATCTGGCTCTCTGTTCCGTACTGCATCCATACTCTGTGCTGATGATCTGGCTCTCTGTTCCGCACTGCATCCATACTCTGTGCTGATGATCTGGCTCTCTGTTCCGTAGTGCATCCATACTCTGTGCTGATGATCTGGCTCTCTGTTCCGCACTGCATCCATACTCTGTGCTGATGATCTGGCTTCTGTTCCGTAGTGCATCCATACTCTGTGCTGATGATCTGGCTCTCTGTTCCGCACTGCATCCATACTCTGTGCTGATGATCTGGCTCTCTGTTCCGCACTGCATCCATACTCTGTGCTGATGATCTGGCTCTCTGTTCCGCAGCGCATCCATACCTGTGCTGATGATCTGGCCTTCGTTCCGCACGCATCCATACTCTGTGCTGATGATCTGGCTTCTGTTCCGCAGCGCATCCATACTCTGTGCTGATGATCTGGCTCTCTGTTCCGCAGCGCATCCATACTCTGTGCTGATGATCTGGCTCTCTGTTCCGCAGCGCATCCATACTCTGTGCTGATGATCTGGCTCTCTGTTCCGCAGCGCATCCATACTCTGTGCTGATGATCTGGCTCTCTGTTCCGCACTGCATCCATACTCCGTGCTGATGATCTGGCTCTCTGTTCCGCACTGCATCCATACTCCGTGCTGATGATCTGGCTCTCTGTTCTGCACTGCATCCATACTCTGTGCTGATGATCTGGCTCTCTGTTCCGCACTGCATCCATACTCTGTGCTGATGATCTGGCTCTCTGTTCCGCAGTGCATCCATACTCCGTGCTGATGATCTATCTCTCTGTTCCGCAGTGCATCCATACTCCGTGCTGATGATCTATCTCTCTGTTCCGCAGTGCATCCATACTCTGTGCTGATGATCTTGTCTCTGTTCCGCAGCGCATCCATACTCTGTGCTGATGATCTGGCTCTCTGTTCCGCACTGCATCCATACTCTGTGCTGATGATCTGGCTCTCTGTTCCGCACTGCATCCATACTCCGTGCTGATGATCTGGCTCTCTGTTCCGCAGTGCATCCATACTCCGTGCTGATGATCTGGTTCTCTGTTCCGTAGTGCATTCATACTCTGTGCTGATGATATGGCTCTCTGTTCCGTAGTGCATCCATACTCTGTGCTGATGATATGGCTCTCTGTTCCGCAGTGCATCCATACTCTGTGCTGATGATATGGCTCTCTGTTCCGCAGTGCATCCATACTCTGTGCTGATGATATGGCTCTCTGTTCCGTAGTGCATCCATACTCTGTGCTGATGATATGGCTCTCTGTTCCGCAGCGCATCCATACTCTGTGCTGATGATCTGGCTCTCTGTTCCGCAGCGCATCCATACTCTGTGCTGATGATCTGGCTTCTCGTTCCGCAGCGCATCCATACTCTGTGCTGATGATCTGGCTTCGTTCCGCAGCGCATCCATACTCCGTGCTGATGATATGGCTCTCTGTTCCGCAGCGCATCCATACTCCGTGCTGATGATATGGCTCTCTGTTCCGCAGTGCATCCATACTCTGTGCTGATGATATGGCTCTCTGTTCCGCAGCGCATCCATACTTCGTGCTGATGATCTGGCTCTCTGTTCCGCAGTGCATCCATACTCTGTGCTGATGATCTGGCTCTCTGTTCCGCAGCGCATCCATACTCTGTGCTGATGATCTGGCTCTCTGTTCCGCAGCGCATCCACACTCTGTGCTGATCATCTGGCTCTCTGTTCCGCAGCGCATCCATACTCTGTGCTGATCATCTGGCTCTCTGTTCTGCAGTGCATCCATACTCTGGGCTGATCATCTGGCTCTCTGTTCCGTAGCGCATCCATACTCCGTGCTGATGATCTGGCTCTCTGTTCTGCAGTGCATCCATACTCTATGCTGATGATCTGGTTCTCTTTTTAAGCTTAAATAACAAAGGGAGCATTAACAACTACATCTCCTTGGACCTCCAGGCTGCTGAAAATTGGCTTGCTCATAATAAACTTCTAAATACTTCTAAAACCCAAGTAATGCTTTTTGGCTCTATACTCATACTAAGACATGGTTCATTCAGTCTCATGTAGTGATGGCACCATCCTTGCCTTGGTAGTGGCCTTCCGTTATCTAGGGGTGACCTTGGATCCATCTTTGAACTTCTCCATTCACACAGTAAGCACACCTGTAAATCTGTAAGCATTAGGCTTGGGCTCTCATATAGAATTAGGCATAACCTCATTCCCAAGGCTTGGTTTGCCTTTGCCAGTGAGATCCTTTTACCTATATTTATGCATGGGATTCCTGTGTATTCAGTCACAGTCAAGGACATGTTGAGGAAATCAAAATGGAATGTACATATGATAACTTGTGCCACTCTGGACTGGTTAGAAAGCACCCGGAGCATCAATGTACTCTGTATTCTAGGGTTCACTGTATCCCCCCTCAATCCTTGTGTGACATTGCTGTGACAGGAGCATCCTAGTATTCTAGGGTTGGCTAGCTCCCCCTTAATCCTTGTGACCCTGCTGTCGTCGGAGTCATTTATAGCGTCATCCTGTATCAGACGGATATGTCAGTTGCATTCCTGCTTCTGCCTCCTCACAGTGAATATCCCTTTAAGTCTGCTAATCAGGACCCTTTTGCCCACTCCTAAGCCGAGAACTAACTTGGGGAATATTGCTTTCCTGAGTTTTGCTCCTATTCTTTGAAATTCCATTCTGCACTGTATTTATTTTTCCCTAATGGCTCAGGGTGTTCATAGTGACTATCGTAAGCACTTACTTAATGCTTACAATTGTACCTGTTTCTCACTGGCCTGTCTGCTTGTAACTGTTTATTGGCTATACCTCTGTTTACAATGTTCAATAATCTGAATTTGTGTGTATATTCTGAAGTTTTTAGTGCTCTGTATTGTTTCAGTACCATGCTTCTGTAATTATGTATCTATTGCTTTTGGTGAACCTATTTTTTTTTGTTCACTGTAATGTATGTTTGTGATCATTGTGTTATTACTGATTGTATTCTCCCAGGTCGTGCCTGAAAATAGGTAGCATATTCTCTACTGCACTTACCTGGCAACATACACTAACTATACTAGATTAACTAAATAAATAAAAATGTCAAATTTTGCAGAATTATGATGTATTCTGTATATCAATATTTTTTAGATTACAAAAAAAATTGCTACAAATCTTGTTTTCTGTTCAGATTCTTTTCCAACTCCTTGAAAGTCCCATCCTCAAAAGGGGCTTTCCAAGGGAGCTCTAGCATTTATTATGCTGCACATATAATTCTTTACACTGACTGACCTGCATGCCACTGGGCAAAGAGCTGAGGTATATCTAATGAATATTTTGTTGATTTTCTAGAACAAAATGTGTCCAATACTGTGTAAACTAGGAATATGTTCCTCTTTTTGTAATTCTAAAGCACCAGTGTGAACTCTTAAGTACTTATGAATACTGGGATAAAGGTCAAATTCCTATATTTCCATGTTTTTCTTTACCTGTTTTCAATGCATTCATTTCACACTTCCAGACACAATGTAATAAAACCAAAAGATTGTGACAGTTGAACTTCAGGAAGGTCAACAGTTATATTTGGGATTTTCCTTTTTTTTTTTTGTTTGCTACTGTTAACAGATTCTGAAGCCTGGTAAACTTACATATCACATGACTAAAAATGTAAAGAACCATAATCAAAAGAAAAATGAAAGTTGGCTTAATTCTCTGGAACACAGTAATACTTACACATTTCAAACTTGTTAGCATACTCCTTAAGATATTCTACTCCAATTATTATAAAACCAAGATCTAATATTAAATCTATATTTTGTCAGTTTTCTTTAACGTTATACACTCAATTCCTTTCGGCCTTTGTATATGCACTCCTTTATGAAAAGACGGTCAAATGTCACTTGACTCTGAACCCGGCCCCCCATACTTAATGCAGAGCATGAGTCAACATGCACCATTTTATTTATATTCCCTTACTTTATTTATCCAGCAAAGCCTAAGACCCACTTTCAATGCTTTCAATGGGGTCCTGTTTCTACTCCATTTTCCAGCTGTGCGGGATGCTGTACAGGTAAGTAAAGTGATTTGCTCTAGGGCACACAGTGAGACAGTGGCTGTGGCAGTATTTGAACTAGTGATCTCCTGTTTCATAGTTCAGTACCCTAACCACTAGGTCACAGTTCATTCTACATACAGCTCAAAGTTTCTGAAGATCCCTCCATCCATCCCACCCACCCTCACTCACATACATCCAACCCATGCCACCCCACCCCATCCCATCTATCCAATCCCATCCTTCCCTCTCACAACCATCCATCCATCCATCCATCCCAACTCAGTGCTCTGGATTTAAGAACCTTTTATTATGGAACATAAGAGATGCTTACCCAAATGACTTTAAGTGATTAAAATAAAGTTGAGAAATGATCAGCTATCAGAGCTTCTGATTCTGATAACCCCATAGTAAGGGCCAAGGGCCCACACACTCTGCTTGGGACTCTTGCTCACAGAAGCATGTGGTCCAGAGATGGACCATTTTTCCACATCAACTTTTTAAAGTAGCAGTATTTGTTAGTCATCATGTGTTTTATAGCAATAATGTATTTCTGGCAATGAAAACACATCATTATGCCAACTATTTTATTTCAAGTCATTCCTGCAATGAGGATCTGTGATGACAAAGTTGCTAGAAGTTCTTGCACCTTTGCAATGTACACCATGAAAAAACTGAACGTCTTGGTGTGGTGTGGTGTTATTATCCATCCAAACATGTGCCAGCACCTTCAAAATTCATACACACTACAAATCCAGTCGTTGATATCAAAAAGGTACCCTCAACAGAAGAGATTTTTAAATACTGTAGCTGGCAGCCATCTTTAATGACTTAAGTCATTAATTACAAAAAATTATTATAAAAGTTGTTTCTACATACTGGAGGTAAAACAAAAAGATACTGATTCTGAATCTAAGGATGTCAGAAATACATTTTTGATAAATAAAAAAACTACATGATGAAAACTTGCTGACTAACAAATAAGGCAGCTTTCAACTGAATTTTCTGTTCATCGGCGCCATACAAATTAAGTAATTTTCTCAGAATGGGACCACTGAAAATCTGCAGTCACAGTCTCAGACTTTAAGTTATCTATCAGAAGCTCTGAGCCACCAAAGCATAGGCAAAGAATATCCAGAAGCAATGTGTGGTGTATGGGAATGGTCTTTACACTGTGTTTGGTGAAACGCACAAACATAGATAGCGGCAGTATTGCTCTTAGCTGAAAAATAAGCAGTCACATGTACAGCTCTGTTGGCATAAATATCATCTTTTACAGACAGTTCTTCAATATAAAAAAAAAACATTTAACCAACAGTGAATCCAAGGTAAAGGATCCTCAATCAGTAGTTATATACTGACCATGTAACAATAATTTAAAGAGCTAGTACTGCCAAAATAGCAGGAAGAAAATATTATTAGTTGTTAAAAGTACCTAGCTGTTACTTTTTATTTGAGTATTTTTCTTCTTCCTTATGCTCATTAGAAGGTTTTCTCCTGGTAGCATTGTGTGGGATGTAAAGAGCAGTTCTTTACCTGCATGGCGACATACTTCTCAGCCTTCCTCATACATTCAACATCACTGTGACCTCACTTGTTGTGACATCACAAGTGACTGATCCTGCAACAGGTCACTGACTTTTCTTGGCGAGTTGTGATGTCAAAGACAATGAGGTCATCAGCTGATGATTTATGAGAAGAAATAAAACTAACTATGTCAGACTCCAGGTAGGGTACTGCTTCACGCCTCACTCCATGCATGATCAGGTACAAACACTTTTAATTAGCAAAAGGGGTGAAAAAAAAACTTTAGATGTAAGACATAGTAGTTCATTACTTTTGAAAGTTAATATTAATTCTAGGCAGTAAACTAGCTCTTTAAGGTCAGAAAGGACTTTAGGTCCATCAGGTCTACCCCCGCATCATAACCAGGACTCAATAAGTGCAGTATGCTGTAAAAAAAGTAATTACTAAGAACTTATCATAACAGTAGATCTTCAAGAGAGGTTCTTGCAGTAGGTACTCACATATCCAGCTGCCAGGCACTAGGATCACACAGAAAAATTCTAGCTAGCAGTGTCCCGCGGGGGACCGCCCCCGACGTCACGTGACTGACGTCAACGTGATGCTACATAAGGAGTGGTCCCCACGCCCGCCTTCCAGGTCTTTCGCTGGAGACCCAAAAAGGTCCAACAGGAGAAAAGGAGAGGGCTCCTGGAGCCAAATAATGACTAAATATGAAAAACCACAGAAGGAAACTCAGGGGGAGGTTGGGTTAGGAAAAGCAGTACCTACTGCAAGAGCCTCTCTTGAAGATCTACTGTTATGGTAAGTTCTTACGTAACTGTACTATCTTACTTCAAGAGGGCTCTTGCAGTAGGTACTCACATACAGGACTCAGTCCCAAGCAGTGACCTGAGACATGGGAGGCAGGAATGAGTTTTCCAGCGACTCTAGGGTACTCACGAAAGGAGTCCCTCTAGGACAGCAAGGCCAAAGTCTACTCTATGCCTAGACACAATGTCCAAACTGTAATGCTTGGTAAAAGTACGGACAGAACTCCAAGCTGCAGCTGTGCAAATGTCTGCGGCTGAAACATTCCTGAAACAAGTGGTAGAAGCAGCCATGCCTCTGGCTGAATGTCCTTTAACCTGACCCAGAAGGGTTTTATTGTACTTCTGGTAACGGAACATAATGCAGTTTGCCAACCGTCTGGACAACCACTGTTTAGAAACAGCTGCACCTTCTGTTTTGGGCACAAAGGAAACAAACAACTGGTCAGTCTTACGGACAGATTTAGTCCTATCCATATAGTACCTAAGAATTCTGTGTACGTTCAGAGTGTGCAGAAGTGCTTCACCCCTATTGGAGTGCTCCGGATAGTACACTGGCAGGTCCACACTGACTGATTCAAGGTGGATTCTAATACCACCTTGGGTAAGAACCTAGGATTGGTCCGTAGAGCCACCCGGTCTCTGTGGAAATTCAAGTAAGGAACCTTACATATGAGAGCTTGAAGCTCTGAGATCCTTCTAGCTGAAGTGACAGCAACTAGAAAAAAACACTTTCCAGGAGAGATAACGCATGTCTGAACTCACTGCCAGCTCGAAAGGCAGCAGGGTGAGTTTCTCTAGTATGAAATTCAGGTCCCAGGGAGGAGCAGGGTTCCATATCAGGGGTTTCGGATGGAGAATCCCTTTCAGAAAGGTTTTGGATACCTCCAACTGAGCCGAAGTCTTCTGTCCCACAGGAATGTGACAGGCAGAAATGGCTGATAAGTGTACTTTTAGAGTCGAGTAACTCGAGACCCAAGTTGAAGAGATGCGGCATATAGTCTAAGACCTTCATGATGGAACAGGAGAAAGGTTCTATCCCTTTCGAGTCTGCCCAGATGGAAAACTGTTTCCATTTCATGGCATGTGTGGCTCTGGTGGAAGGCTTTCTGGCTTCTGCTAGAATTTGTGCTACCCTTGGGGAAACCCCGAAATGAGCAGCGGCTATGTCAGTAGGTGCCATGAGTCCAGATGAAGGGATTTGAGACCTGGATGTACTAGGGTCCCCTGTTAGTGTGACAAGAGATTTTAAGAGACCGGCAGTGGAAAGGGAGGTTCCACTGACAGCTGTTGCAGTAGAGAGAACCATATTTGTCTCAGTCAGAAAGGAGCAATGAGAATCATCCGTGCTCTTTCTGCCTGAAGCCTCATTAGCACTCTCTGAATCAATGGGAGCGGAGGGAAGGCATACACGAACTTCCCCCTCCAGCAGAGAGATGGCACGTCTCACCAGAAAACACCACACCCTGGAGCAAGCAAGCAGAAGGTTGGTAGTTTTGTGTTGGTTGGGGAGGTGAACAGATCTATTTGAGGTCTTCCCCACCTTGCGAAGATGTCATTTACCATTGACTATCCGAGCTCCCACTTGTGAGCTGTGGCTTGTGTGCGGCCGAGTGCATCTGCCAGGATGTTTTGAACTCCTGGCACGTGAACTGCCATCAAATGTAGTTTGTGGGTGGCTGCCCAGTACCACACTCTCTCTCTCTGCCTCTCGGCAAAGGGGATAAGAGCGGGTTCCACCTTGTTTGTTAATGTACCAGACTACACACATGTTGTCGGTCTGAATCATAAGATGACCTGGTAGAATGAGATGTTGGAAGGCCTCGAGGGTGTTCAGTACAGCTCTCATCTCGGGTATGTTGATGTGAAGAGACAGTTCGACATGGGACCAAAGACCCTGTGTTCTGTGTGGTCCCAAGTGTGCTCCCCATCCCAAGCCTGACGCTTCAATCATCAGTGTTTGGGAGGGGCTGTCTGAGTGAAATGGAACCCTTTCAGAGAGGTTGTCCTGGTTTTGCCACCACAAAAGGTCCTGTGTCATCGGATCTGGGACTAGGATCTCATGATCCAGATCATCTGATCTCTGATCACACTGCACTCTGAGGGTCCAATGAGAGATCCTCATGTGTAGTCTGGCTAAGGGGACCAAAGGGATGGCCGCCGCCATGAGCCCCAGCAGCCGAAGAATCACTCTGGCTGAGATTTTCTTCTGAGAGGCCACCAGGTGCGGCTGGTGCTGCAAAGTTGCTATCCTGTCTTTTTTTTTTGTTAACTATTTTTATCCTCCTGCGGCAGATCTACCTCTGCGTCCACCGAGCCTACCGATCTCGGGGTCTTCTAGCGCCATGCGTGCCCTGGCAGATCCCCAGAGTCAGTCTGGGGGCATCATCCACGCCGGCCCCCACGATTTCCCTCGTTTTCTCCCCGTGAGCTACCCCGGAACCCCCAGAAGCGGTGGCGCATGCACGTGAGGCCATTATGTTCACCGCAGCTCCTGACCGGGTTCCCCAACCCTCCCCATCGACCTTTGTCTGAGCTCTCTCACGGTGCCGTCCCTCCAGCCTCCACCAGAGGGTGGCCGAACTTCCGAGAGAGTCAGATACTTCCATCCGAGGTGGAGCGCTGCCAGCCGGCAGCTTCTCACATCCTCTCCCCCCCCCGCCGACCTCTGCCGACCCTGGCTCGTTCCCGAACCCAGGTCACTGGCGTGGCGCGAGGTGTCGCATCCAGCGCCTCAACCCTCAGCACCACTGTGCCAGCGCTATCCTGTTTTGTGCAGGAAAGCCTTGCCCTGGATGGTATCCAAAGCTTCCCCAATAAATTGGAGCTGTTGGGTAGGGGCCAATGGGATTTGGCATAGTTGACCGCTATACCCACCCACTGGAAAGTGTCCATGGTAAGCTGCATAGCTGAGACTAGGGCCTCCCTGGATGGGGCTGAAATCAGCCAATCGTCTAGGTATGGGAAAACTTGAACCCCTTGTCTGTGCAGGAAAGCTGTCACCACCGCTAAGCATTTCGTGAACACCCTGGGAACCAAGGAAAGGCTAAACGGTAGTGCTTTGAACTGGAAATGTTCCCCCTGAAAGTAAAAACAGAGGAATTTGTGGTGTGGTGGACAGATTGGACTGTGCAGGTAAGCATCCTGTATATCCAGAGCACAGAGCCACTGACCGTTCTGTATGGGAGGAAGTAGGCTGGGGGAAGAGACAACATTCTAAATCTCTTGTATTGCATGAAGAGGTTCAGAGAGCCGAGATCTAGAATTGGTCTGAGGTGGCCTGTCTTCTTGGGAACCAAGAAGAAGTGCGAGTAGTAACCTTTCCCTTGATGTTTCTCGGGAACTGGTTCTATTGCTGCCTTTGCCAGTAGGGATGTTATTTCCTCTCTTACTAAGGGTAAGTGGTGAGGTGGGTATAATGAGTGACCTGGAGGTTTTGTCGGAGGTCTGTCTATGAATTCTACTGTGTGTGACCTTTCCCCACCAGCTGAAGCACCCATGAGTCTGTTGTGATTTTCTCCCATTCTGGAAGATGAAGGGAGAACCTTCCCCCTACCAGCTCCTCTGGGGTGCTGAACAGGGGAGGCGGGAGGGCTAAGACGTCATGAGGCAGAGGGCAGGGTGAAGGCTGTGGCTCCCGAGGCTTTGTGAGACTTAGCCAGGGGGCGCTCTGGCAGCTGAGGTTGCCCGACATTTGTTTTGATGTTGGTTCTGATTTTGTTTTTGTTGGCGATGTTGCTGTCTCCAAAACGGCTGTTTTGGCTTTTGTGGAGGTTTGTACATGAATTGCATAGAACGTACAGCCTTGCCTTTATCTTAGAGGTCAGTTATGTCCTTGATGTCTCTGCTGAAAAGGACCGACCCTCTGAAGGGAGCATCCTGTATGGCCGTCTGGATTTCCGGTGCCAGGCCTGAAATCCGAAGCCACGCATGGTGTCTTAGATTAATGGCTGTTGCCGAGCCCCTACCTGCAGCATCCACTGCATCGTAGGTTGCACGTAACATGTGTCTGCAAGCAGATCTAGCTGATCTAACTAGATCTGCTATCTCCTCTTTTACAGTGGAGTCCTGAAGAGAGTCGATTTTGGTCTCTGACCTAGGACAGATTTTTGATAGTCTCCCATGTGGGTGACGTAATTAAGTGCCCTAATTCCCAGGGTGGAAGAAGAATAAATCTTCTTCCCGTACTGGTCCAGAATTTTGGAATCTTTATTGGGGAGGGGGCACTAAGGTGTTTCGGTTTTGCGGACCGGTCATGGGCCACACTGATGACCACAGAGTCCGCTTTGGGGTGGAGACTCAAAAAGTCCCTATCATCTGGGTATTGATAAAGCCTGTCTGCTTTTCTGGCCACTGGGGCCAGCGAAGAAGGCTGCTTTCAGACAGTGGTTACCAAGTCCTCATGTGGCTCGATCCAGGGTGGAATGAAGTTTGGGGAAGAGTCTGCCAAATCAAGGTGGGCTACCAGTCTCTGTCGTTGCGGATCCTGGACAATGTTGCGCCACTCATAGGCTGCTTGAATCTTCCTGAGGAGCTCCAAGAAGGAGGGGTACTCTGAAGGGGATTTTGGAGACTCTTTAGATTTTGGGTCCTCCAGTGCAGGGGTTTCCAAATCGGAGTCGGAGTGGGCTATGTCACTGTTCGAGTCCAAGGATTCCTGGTCACTAGAAAAACTGATGGCTCGAAGTGGAAGGGCTACTGGCCTTGAAAATTCTGCCAGCCTGGAAAATTCCCAGGGCTGAGGGTTAGATAAGGGCTCTGGACGTCTGCCCTGCGTCAGGGCCTTAGGACCAAACGGTGGGGAAGGATCTGGCGAAGGAGGCCTTGGAGTCGGCGTCGGGGCTGTTGGTAGCTGACGCATTTCCAGCTCTGATGTGAGCTGTGACTTTGCTTCCGCCTAAAAGGAGTTAAGGACCATTTGAAGGTCCACTTGTGGCTGAGGTGGAGGGTTGTTAAACCCATAGCTGGGGTACCCACAGTAGGGGAAATTAAAGCCCGATGGACGGTAGTCCGGCGTTTGAAATCCTGACATTGGATATTGTGGTGTGGGGTATCCTGGTGTCTGGTATTGCGGAGGATAGCCCGGTGTTGGTTGCCCAAAAAGGTTACCAGGTGGGCCAGACGGAGGGGTGGAAGGGTCCCATGTCAGCCCTGATGGAGGGATCGTCAGGTCCATACTGCATCCCATGGGGGGAAGGCCCCGATGGAGAAGGCAGCAGTGTGGGTCCTGCTGGTCCTGACATCATGCCCGACGGAGGACCCTGGGGGACCGTGATGCCTGAGGGAGTCGGAGGGACAACCATCTGGTCCAATGATGGCTGTGGCGTTTGAGGCTCCGGCGGAGGAGGTGACTGAACTCCCAATGGCGGGCAATCTCCTGGCTCTGCATCCCCTGCAGGGGAAGCTGGAGGTACAGTTTCTATCGGCGGTAAGGGAGACGTAGGAGAAGTCTCCTTCGTCAGCTGCGTATTTGATGTCAGCTGGGCCGTCACCTTCTCGCCAGGCCTATTATTGGGGCCTGATGAAGGATCCAGGGTTGGGCATCCATCGGAGCCGGTGGAGGGCTTAGCAGCCATAGCCGTGCGAGAACCGGCGAAGCCAGAACTCGACTTACTGGACCCACTCATACAGCTAGGCCTTGAAATCTTTGAAGCCATAGAGGAGGTGGGTGCCTCCCGATCCCGGTAGGCTCCCATTGAGCCTGAGTCCGGGTCAGATGGGGGAGCAGACGGCCGTTTGGTAGCCACCAAAGCAGTCATTGAAGGCTAATCTCCTGGAAGGGATGTTACCTTTAGGGCGTGACACCAGTGGGAGGCGGCGGGATCACTGGGGACCCTTCCCGGTCCAGACGTCTCTCTTTGTCCTTCTTGTTGTGACGGCCCTCCGGGGAGGACAGTGAATGCCTGAATTTCTTGAGCTCCTTTTCCATACTGGCCATTTTCTCTAAAAGGTGGCCTCTAGGGACTGCTGCCTCACGCTATGCGCGGCCATTAAACTCTGGCAGTGCTTGCACCTTTAACCTTATGGCCTGTGCCCAGGCAAAAAGGCAAAAGGTATGACCATCCTTGTGAGGGAGCTGAGTTCCACAGGAGTCGCACTTGTTCTTATACGATTCTGAAGGCGTCAGAGATGACATACACAACAAGTTTTTGTTATACACAATGAGAAAAAAATGAATAAAGTAACTATTTTGAGAAATATACTCATCCAAAGATGGCGTTGACAGTAGCAGCGTTCTTCTGTGAGGTTTGACATGTGCAGGTTGATGGGAAAGAACTGGAAGGTGGGTGTGGGGACCACTCCTTATATAGTGTCATGCGAACACCAGGCACGTGACGTGGGGGGGGGGGGCGCGTTCCCCCGCTGGTCACTGCAAGCTAGAATTTTTCCGTGTGGTCCTAGCACCTGGTGGCTTAGTCCGATATACGAGTACCTACTGCAACAGCCCTATCGAAGTAAGATCATGTAGTAATTTATAGGGCTTCCCCACCCACTCTACTACAAAGGGTACCATGATTCCTTTGGTATGCAAACATTTGTCCAGGCTTACCTTGGACAGCTGTACTGTTTGGGCAAAATGACAAGATTTTTCCTCACTGTTTTAACCCCTCTCCCCCCCCCAATTTTCTTGGCTGGCTGCAGCTAAAATCTGGCCAAGAGGATGGACATGCAGCTGCCTTCACAATCACAGCTAGTGCTACTTGCCAGCAGACCAGCACGGGATTCCTCCACAGCAGGTGACCTGCACCCCACCAAAGGGTAAACATTTCATCCCCAGGATGTGCTCCACACAAGTGCCAAAAAGAAAGCACATATCTGCAGTGGCTGTGAAAAGCATCAGCCACTGAAACAACAAAGGTGAAATATAGTAGCTGCACTCTTAGTCACACAAGACAAGGTGTTACAACTCTCTTTTTCTCTCCCTGTATTCATGCCCCCTTCTCCACTAGCCTCTTCTGCTCTCAGTCAACCCAGCCACGTCACTCACCATCTCTAGAACTTACCTGGCTGCAGATCCGTGGGGCCAGGGCCCAGCAGGTGATCTGGAGCTTGCAGCGAGCAGGAAAATCATCCTACCAGAGGGGCTCTTCTTTCTCCATTTTCCTCCCTTTGCCCCACCCACCCACCTTCGTGACATCGGGTGCTGGGCCTGTTCTGTCAGACCTCGCACACAACTGGCATACCCCTCTTCAGGAAAGCCACGCACCCTGGCACCCACAGAGGTCACTAGTGGGGCACATAGTGACACCTTCCTTCCCCGGCTGGGAACGCTGCCACAGCAGTGCCTACCCAGCACTCGGGCCACCCAACCAACTTCCTGGGCTGGCTACCAAACCCAGGTTGCCAATGTAGATGTGTGCAGTGGTACCCACAGGGTGGCTGACTTAAATACACAATTCAGGCAGTTTTATTTCTAACAAGCCACCGACAAGGGGTTACTGCCAACCCTTTGGGAGAACAATGATTCTGGCTATGCCTGTACTCAACTTTTACTTTTCCGTATACAGTATACTGAAAGAGAGTTTCCAAACAGTTAATGCTTCTGTTTTTATATTCTTCTCTGCAATACTGTTTGAACTGGTCTTTCCTGACATTTTGGTTTGAATCCTCAATCCTCCCCCACCTGTTTTGCTGGCATCCCATTTCTGCTTTTTATAAGACGATGGCATTTCATAGAATTAAGATGCTAGCAAAATATTCCAAAGGCTAGAATGTGGAACCCGATACTCACTATCTATTTTTCCATCTACAGAAGCTAAATCCATATTCATCAACATAAAAGTTTACCTGCTGTAAATGGTGCAGTAATAGCAGGCCTTCAGCACACAGATATACAATCAGGCCAGCATGTAGTTAAGGAGCGGAATAAAACAACGTTAAAATGACCCCATCCGTGAAACAGACAGATGTTTTGCTCACCTAATGATGGCGAAGGGGTCGGTGATGATGGTGATGTTAACGGAGAACTCGCCCCAGAGCCTGCTGAAAAGGAACACAAACAGCAGAAATTTTTTTGCTTGACTGAACCAAGCAAACAATAATTTCTACTCAGCAAACTGTTTATTGCACAACTGTGTGTGTGTGTGTGTGTGTGTGTCTCGCCTGCAATCCACATTCACAATAGGCCGTGATACAAATCTGCTGGGACACTTTACTTACCTCAGAAACATCTGCTGGGACAGGTTGCCTTACCTCAAAAACAATTATACGAGAACATGCTGGCACAATTCCCTTCACCACAGGTACTAGAGTCCCAGCAGATGCTGACAGAGTTGTGTTACTGCAAGTATTACTGGCCCAGCAGATCTGCACCTACTGGGACACTTTATCTTATATTAGCCTTGTTCTAGCACATGCTGGGACACTTCCCTTCATCACAGACACTGCTGTCCCAGAAACTCCACATCTGCTGGGACACTTCATTAATTTCAAGTACTACTATCCTAGCACATACTGGGACACTTTCCATCAGCACAGGCACTAGTGGCGCAGCAGATGCTGGCAGCACTGTGATACTGCATGCACTACTGTCCCAGCAGATCCACATCTTCTGTAACACTTTGCCTTACATCTGACTTTATTGTCCCTGTACATGCTATGACACCACTCTTCATCACATTCACTACTGTCCCAGAAGATGCTGGCAGAGCTGTGTTACTGCAAGTACTACTGTCTCAGCAGATCCATGTCTGCTGGGACACTTCCTAACCTTAGACAATACTACCCAGGGTGCAGCGGTGGTAGCTCTTATATAGGAAAAACAACTCGAACACTCAAACACAGAGTGGGCGAACACATAAGGGCCATAAAGAATGGTGATTTAACCGATGCTTTGGCAGCCCATGTGAAAACAACCTCTCCTACTGAGAAACATGAATTTAGATTTAGTGGCATAGTACGTTTATTTCTGGGCAGAAGAGTGGGAGATCTGGATACCCTCATATTAGAACAGGAAAGCCATGTGGATTTTCCAGTTGGGAGGTTTTTACCCACCAGGGCTCAACGACAGAACTGACATAATGGCTTTCATTAGAAAGAAAAAAAGGAAACCATAGAAATTATACCTATGGCTCCAAAATTGTCGTTGATTGTTAAACAGCAACCTTTTCAGGATATGATTCTGATGTTGTGAGTCCTTCTGTGCTCTATGTAGAAATTGACCCAATGCATTTCTATGAAAACAGTACATACAGTGGATTAATACTATAACATTGGAAAGCAAGAGCTTTTTCTAACTTTTTTTCCAATTCTTTCTCTCTCCTTCTCTCTTTCTTTTTTAGGTAACCCATGGGTGTTGCATACAGCTCCTGAGTACCAGAGAAAGCCAACCACTGTAGGTGGTAGGCAAAAATGAGGATAACAAAAATAATAATTATTAATATATAGAAAAAATCTATACTCAGTTGATACTGGTTGCACCCCACGGACCTGCTGTTTTACAAAATGAATTGGCCTTGGAACTAAGAAGCAATAGGAAATAGGATCTCTCTTTTGATAAACTTTTAAGTGCTTGCATTGGTACTATTGGCCAGGAAGTTATTTTGTCTTCTCTCACGATATAAACTGTAAAAGGTTTTTGTACCTATCCTGTCAGGATAAGCAGAATACTAGTTAGTAAAGACTATAGGTTTAGGTATCACTATGAACTACTTAAGAGCACACTGCACCTTTAAATGGGTTTTGTAATAGGATTGGTCCACAGAATTTTAAATACGACAACTCTCCCCACTGACCAGTATCTCTCAAGAAAGCCCACGGGCAAAACCTAGTCAGAAACTCTGCTGCTATTGCTTTGGATTGCACGATTCTGTAGCTAATTTTGCACATTAAATATTTTGAAGCCTTGCTGACGCCTGGTGCCAATTTTTTTCTATTGCTTTAATACTACCTAGGAACATGCTGGGAGACATCCCTTCACCACATGCACTAGTCTGTATGTAAAACTCAATACTAAATATGGATGCATCAACAAAGAAGAGGTATGGTTCAGAAATCAGTAAACAAGTTCACCGTGGCCTGCTCCATTCCACCTCAAAAAAGCAGAGTATATCCTACGAAGGCACCATCAATCACAGCACCTGTGCATCACATCTGCTTACGTTAGTGCTTCAAATGTTTAATTCACCAGGGCCTCTGCTGATCTTTCACCTCACACTGTTCGGGTTGTCTGTTACACTAAACTGTGCAATCTCCAGTGTATGTTGCTGCCACCTTATTGTATAGGCACAACTGATAGTGGAGGGGATAAAAGAGGAACAGTCATGTTCTGCCCAGTGGCCCGAAGGGGGTGCATTATGTTCCCATGTGGGTGACCCAGCTTCATTATACAAGCCCACCCAACTGCCTTAAGAAGATAAATCCGTGGGAGTTCTGCAGAGGCAGCACTGTCAGGCTCCAGGCATGAGGCAGACATCATTACACTAGGGCCTCCTGTAATAAAGTGAAGCAGTCTGATATCACTGAGGTCCATGCAATCATACCTCTCAAGTGTCCCTGATTTTCAGGGACGTCCCTGATTTTGCCTCAAAATTTTACTTTGTCCCTCCTAAAATTTGTGTTTTTGTGGCTAAACAGTGGGGACTGTAAGCACAAAATAATGCCAATTATTAAAGTTACAGAGTTGCTCTTCTTTAGAAAATGCATTTTGCACTAAGCCCCATATTCGTCCATCTTTCTGGGTGGATAGCTCTAATTTTGAAGATGTGTCCCTGATTTTGGTCCTTTCTCCCTGATTATTTTAAGCCTTGTCCCTGATTTATAAGGCAGGAGGTTGAGAGGTATGCATGCAATGTCAGCCCCTCCTCCACAGGTCAGGTGGGTAGCAAGTTGTGGGGAAACAAATACATCAGTAGAGGGAGGAAAGGGGAGAGAATAACTCCACAATAACACATAGGAAGATTTATGCCGCTGACTAATCCCTCAGTGCTACCCAAGACAGAAAGGAACCCCTGACAAAGTGCCTGAAGACACAAAGCGCTAGCGTGATGGAGACTGTTCCTGGTACCAATACAGGATTCCAGTTTCTGTTATTAATTTCCTTTTTTACAAACACTTCCATGTGTACTACTAGTTTTGGGTTTTTTGTTAGCGTGTCCCTGTAGCCTGTTTTGAAAGAATCATTACATGGACTACCGATAAAGAGTTAGGTTTCCATGGCTGCTTTAAGTCAAACCTGAACTCAGAACTGTGGATTTCTGTGGGTTAAGTGCTACAGAACCTCTTACCCCTTTCCCAGCGGTCCGTCCCTGTGAGGTCACAGGGATTTGTGCTGCCAATATTTGTTTACATTTTGTTTATGGCTGTTGGCCGCACTTTTAGCAGCTCCTGCTGTTGCTTAAACATGACCTGATGGGCTTAACGTCCTTCTGTCCTGAACCCTGCTACCCGCACTAGGCCCAGGCCTACTGTGACTATTAACAGGCACACTGCCGCTTCATCATCATGGCTAAAGAGGGGTGACACAAGCAGAGACACTCTCCCTCTCTCAATGTATCCCAGTGCTCACTCACAACAGGGCGCTCCATCCAGGGGTCCTTGCTCCTGGCCCTGCTTGCTATCCCCAGGGGACAAGGAGAGCTGCTGCTAACTTGCACCCGAATGCATGCATCTTCTGTCCTGGTCCCAGTCACACAGCACAGTTCCAGGGTCGTGATCACAGGTGCAACACGCAGCCACAAAGATCAAAAGGGCTGACTGCACCAAAGTTGTGGCAGCATCTGTTGCTGTTGCCCATCGGTCCCAAAGCTGCAATTCTATGGAGACATGGGGTTAAAGACTCCAGTTAAGGCTTGGGGAGCTCATCAGGTAAGCCCAAATTTGGGGGGGCCCACACAAGGTAAAGTATCTCAGCCAATGCAGAGCTACTGGGACCATAGTGGCTGTGGTACATGAGTTCTGTCAGCACGTTCTGGGACAGTAGTGACTAAGGTAAGGGGAAATGTCTCAGCATCTTCAGGAACAGTAATGTCTGAGATAAGGGGATGTGAAGTAAAGCCTTCCAACTGAAGCTTTGGCAAGAAGCAGGGTCATACGTGATTCCCTACAAGGGGCTTTTCTCAGGCAGCTAGTCAAAGAACCCACCAGGGATGGGGCAGTGCTGGACCTGTTACTTACAAATGGCAGCACTGCAGATATCACAGTGGGCAGTCACCTAGCTACAAGTGACCACTGTACAGCCTGGCTGAATATCAAGACAAGAACAGAGGCTAACCATACGAGGATAAGGTCCTGGACTTGAGGAGGACCGATTTAAAATAAATGGATAACTGCCTCAGAGGAGGGATTGCCAGGAAAAGACAGAGGAGCAGTGGGGAAAAATAAGGGTGGGTATAATTAAAGCAACCAACCTCTGTGTAAAGGAAATGAGTAAAAGCAGAAGGAAAAATAAATTGTTATGGTTCCCTAAGGAAGCAGCAAAGGTGGTAAGGGAAAAGACGGTGGCATTCAGGAGGTATGAGGAAAACACAGAGGGAGAAGGACAAGGAGATATATCAAGTAGAGCAGAGGGAAGCAGGCATTGCTGGGAGGAGAGCACAGGTGCAGACAGAGGAAAAGATTGCCAAAAGGGTCACTAAGGGTGAATAAGTTTTCTTCGGATAAATAAGTAAGAAGAGAAAAGCAAGGGGAGGGATAGTCAGGATCAGAAGGTCCGAAAGGGGAGACTTTGCAGAACAGGACTAAGAAAAAGCTGACATCCTAAACAAGCATGTCTGCTTAGTCTTCATAGGTGGGGGGTGGGGTGGACCACCAGGGAGTAGCAGGAACAGAAGAGGGGAGGTGGACACAAGTCCATTTTCAGAGTCTGGAAGGGACATGCAGCTCAGAAGGTGGACAAGGCTTTGGCAATGAACAGGACACATCCAAGGGTACTAAAGGAAATCTGGGAGATGGGACAGCGGTCTCAGTGAGAGCCTTGTTCAACAGCTCACTGGAAACAGATGTGGTTCCAGAGGACTGGAGAAGAGCTGATGTGGTCTCTCAGCAGGGAGGAGGCTAGCAACTATGGGCTGGACAGTCTTACTGCAGCAGTGAAGAAACTGACACCCTACTAAAGGAAAGACAGAACTTTGAGTCCAGTAGGCTGCAAGGCTACAGGCAGCACAGATTCACAGGGGAAAGGTCATGCTAAATGAATCTGTTAAGATTTCTTTGACTGGGTGCTCAGGGAAATAGATCAGGTGAGGGCAATGGACATGGCCTATCTGGACTTTAGCAAGGCCTATGACACTGTGCTGTATAGGAGGCTAATAAAGGAACTGAGCAGCCTAGGGGTGGGATCCAAAGTGGTAAACTGGGTTAGAAACTGGTTAATGGATTGGAAACAGAGTGGTGGTAAATGGCACTCATTTTTATGATAAAAGAGTGACTGGTGAGGTATGACATGGCTCAGTACTTGGAACAGTTCTGTTCAATGTCTTCATAGGTGACACTGTAGAACAACAGGAATGGGAGGTATTTCTTTTTTTAGATGATACCAAAAACTGAAATAGGGTGGAAACTCAGGTGGTGGTGGAGAGAATACGTAGGGATCCTGGGAAACCTGAAGAATGGTCAAAAGTGTGGCAGTTGGGGCTCAATACCAAAAAGTGCAAAATCATACACTTAGGGCATAGGAACCCAGGAGCTGAGCATGGGATTTGGGGGGGGGGGTTACTGACAGTCACTAAATAGGAAATAGACCTTGGGATTATCATACCTGGGGTCCTCAAAGTGGCAGCGCAGTGTGACAAAGCAGAAAGCAAGAATGACACTCAGTAGAAGGTAAGCAAATATAATATACTGTATATCTATATATATATACATATGTGCGTGTGTGCGCGCGCGTGTGTGTATATATATATATATACACACACACACACACACACACACACACTCAAAAAGGATGTAGATTTCTAAACCAAACCAGTGTTCATTGGCACCAGAAGCACAAAAGTGTAGCATTAAACCCTGATGCATCAGGGACAAGTGTGGCCTTTCATCCGGGACATGAAGGGTTAGTGGGATGCTGGAATGCAAAGAGAGGGATATATAGAGCAGGAAGAGGGAGATGGTGTTGCCACTGTATCGCTTACTGGTGAGACCCCACCTGGAGTACTGTATCTAGTTTTGGAGACTGCACCTCAGAAAGGACACAGACAGGGTGGAGGCAGTCCAGAGGAGGGCAACTACAAAAGTGTAGGCGTCGCATGAGAAGCCCTAAGAGGAGAGACCAAGGGATCTCAACATTTACACCATGGAAGAGAGGAGAAGACAGACAGAGAGAGATGTGACACAACAGAGACCTACAACTACCTCACAGGGGTGAACAGGGTGCGTGGGGGGTCTCTCTCAAATGAGAAAGAGCACCAGGACCAGGGGGCAGGTAATAAAACTGGAGGACAGGAAGTGCAAGAGAGATGTGAGGAAATATTTCTTCATGGAAAGGGTAACAGACACGTGTTACAGACTCCCAGCAGAAGCGGTGAGGGTTAAAATAGTGGGGGTGTTAAGTGTGCATGGGATAGACATAGGGGAAAAGAGGCATGAGGGTCACCGGAGACCACATAACGTCTGCAGAGACAGATTAGGTGGGAAACAACTGGGCAGACTGGGTGGGACAAGTAGTCCTTTTCTGACAATTTCTATGTTTGTATCTGCTGAGACACTAGAGTGTGTGGTGAAGGGAAGTCATCCAGCATCTGCTTGGACAGACTACCGAGCAGGCAAGTGTCCGAGCATCTGCTGGAACAGTAGACACTCTCTTTAAAAATATTTACCATTAAACAGCTCAGTACAGAGCAAACCTTCTACAACTTGGTAAAGAATTCAAGTTTGCATAATTCTCCTTAGTACGCACACAAAACTTACCAGAGTTATTATTTGAGCTGCTGTATTTTGCTGAATGATCTTCACCATTTTCATTGGCAAACTGTTTTGACTTCTGCTCATTAAAAACAAAATATAAATCATAACATAGAGAAAAAATGTACTTTTGTGCAGTGTCTGCATGCATCAAATGACACTGTAACCCACATAAATACATCATGCAATTCTGTACAGGAACAAGAGATGTGATGTAAAAATACAGCTGTGAATCACGATAAGCAAATCAGCATGGACAAAAAGGGTCACAACATTACTGCAAAAACAAAACCAGAAAAAACAAAACATAAAATAAGATTTGTGTCTAGCAAAACTGCATTACCTTGGCTTGCATATAATAAAAAAAAACACAGAACAAAAATAGGTTAATATCCTTTAAAATAAATATAAAACACGCCAGCAGCCAGCTTTGATACGTTTACTAGAACTTACACAGTTAATTAACCATTCTGGGGTCAGATATGCAAAACATAGCCCGGGTGCTAAAGGGTGTTTGCCCGCACTAACCAGGTTTTGTGTCCGATTCGTGGGTGTAGTCTATATTCAGACAACCCCAAAACGCAGGCAAAATCCATTGGCACCCGCACACTAAGTTACTGCTGTGCTCATGCAAATGAGGGGGTCCTTCCCTGCATATAGTCGCACTGGGAAATTCAGAGGTTTGCAAAGGTGCTAACTGCCACCTGAACGGGTGTAAGTTACTGCCTTTGCGAACCCTGACTTAACGTGATGCAAGTCCTTGGTGGTGGGCAATGGTACTGCAACTGCCTGCTCCCCCTCACTTCCTGAACCCCGACTGGGAAAATCAAGGGATACCCTGGTGTGTAGTGGAACCTCTACCATTCGATCACCTGTCCCGTAATTGCTGACATATTCCCTGGTGTCCATTGGCACCCCCTGCCCTCTGATCATCTATCCTGTAACTGCCGTGACATTCCCTGGCATCCAGTGGCACCCCCCTCTCTCTGATCCCATTGGCCGACCTGCTGTGCGAGTCCCTGGCGTCTAGTGAACCTTACACCTGCCCAGCACCTGTCCCGGTGCCACTCGGATTCCCAAGTGGCCAACGGGCCCCCTGCACTGCCCACACCACATGCACACCCCACCCCTGTATCTCTGCAGAAGGTGCCATGGGTAGGGTCCTATACGGTGACTGGCCCAGCTCTTCATTCACCTCCACAGCTGGCCATGGTATGGCATCACCGGGAGCTAGTCCAAACTGCTGACAATTGCTGCTGGGAGCACAACAAGTAATAACATCTCCCTGGGGTATTTTGGCAATGTTGACACTTATATAGCCTACACTAGTACTTGGTATCTTCTGGTGGCAGCTGCTGTCAGCTTGGACATGGGAATCACCATTTCTTTTCAGTGTAACAGTCCTTCTCCCTATTCCCACTGCTGGTGCTGGTCCCTATTCCTGCTCCTACAGTTGCACTTGAATTCTTCAGCAGACCTCATTACTTTTTTGATGTGGCACCTGTGTGCTGCTATATTAGAGCCCGTGGTTAACTAACGTACACCCCCCCAACTCCCAAACCTGACTCTGCCAGTGGGACCAGTACAAACCTAGGGAATGGGCAGTGGGACAAGCACTTGCTTTGGGACCTGGTAGATAGACTGGTGCCAACTAGGAGTGGGGAAAGGGACTGACTGCAACTGTTGGAGCAGGAACAAGGACCAGCACCAACAGCGGGATCAGGGAGGAGGACTGTCATGCAGAACAGAAACAGTGAATGCATTCGCAACACTGATAGGCTTACACTGCACAGTGGAACTGAGTTCCTGTCTCCTTGACTGTGCAACTGCCCAAGTCCAAGCTGACAACCACTGCCACCAGAAGAATAACAAGTACTAGTGTGGGCTACACAAGTTTCCACATTGCCCATATACCCCAGGGAGTTATCATTATATGTTATTCTTCCAGCAGCAGTTGTCAGCAGTTGGGTCTCGCTCCATCATGCCATATGGTGGCCAGCTGAGGAAGTGAGCAGAGGGCTGTACCACTTGCCATCGTGGACCCTCCACGTGGCACCTTCTGCAGAGATACATGGGGGGGTTGGCTGGAAGGTGTGCATGGTGCAGTCGGTGGCGGGGGGGGCGCGCTTGCCACCAAGGAGTTCGGGTGGCACTGGGATGCGTGGTTGGGTGGGGGGTGCCCCTGGACCCCAGGGACAACAATTATGGTGACGGGTGCTCGGAGGGCGGAAGTGCCACTAGACATCAGAGACAACTTCATATTTAAGGCAGCGGGTGCTCAGGGGGTGTCACCAGGGACAATTTTCTACTTACAACAGTGGGCGATCAGTGGGGGGTGACAACACCAGGGAACACATGTCGAATATGAGGATGGGTGTTCGGGCATGGGGAGCTGCTCTTCACCATGCCCGACATGGCAGGCAGTCACAGGAGAGGCGCAAACCTGCTGTCGCTTCCCATTCAAATGAGCCCACAATGGGCATGCATATGGCCCTTATCGCCTTGCATGCCCAATGGGCTCATGTGCATCTCGCTGGCTGAATATTGCACTGTGGCTCCTGGCACTAACAGGTTCAGGGTGCAGTTCCCTGCACGTCCCTATGGGCTGCATACAGCCCAGATCCATGCTGGGGCAGCGGTACTTGATTTTGTGCTGCCCTGACATAGTCCTATATTCAGCTGGATAGTGCTGGTGCACTATCTATCTAAACACAGCATCCTCAGGATCAGGCGCAAGGGCAAGTGCAGCACAAACGTTTGCACTCTGCTTTTGACCATTACTGAATATCTAGCCCCTGGCATTTATGGAGTTGGCAAATGAGAGTGGAATTGAATTTCAAGGTGGGGAAGGTGTGAACTGGATCAACGCCTTAGTTTTTATACTTGAGTTCTTTAAAAATGTGACCTTTTATAACTGGCGTCATTGTTTGTTCCCAGTACTCTGTATTACTAGCACCACTGTTTCTCCAGTTATCCCCTATCTCCTTCACACAACCTTACTTCCTTGGCATACTTGCTATGTATCCCTAGTATTCAGGATTAGCACCAAATGTAAATGTACACCATCCTCAGGGGCTGAAGCTGTACTGCATGATGTTTTGGCTCTAGGGGTGCTTGGAATATATCAAATGGAACCAGATTTGTTGGATTCCAAACCAATTTTCAGATTCAGAATTTGTGGAACTGCAGTCTGAAAATCCTATCATTCTTAAACTAACTCCTATAATCTATTTTTGCATAGGATTTAGGATTTCAATTCTGAATCAGAGTCCAATTTTGAGATCCTTTTAGGAGATACAGTAAATCAGAATCAGATTAGGATTCAGACATTCCTAAATTCCTAAATCTGAAAATCGGTGCCAGCCCGGTGGTGCAGAGGGCTGAGGCACTGGATGCCACACCTCGCATTATGCAGTGACCCGTGTTCGGGAGCAAGCGCGGACCACCGGAAGTCAGCAGGGTAGGAGAGGGACCGAGCATCTTAGGGACAGCTCTCCTTCTCTGGGAAGGGGGGGTTTCCCAGATGTCAGTGCATGCCTGGCCCCTAGCGGTGGCCGGGGGCTGGCACATCGACGCTGGACCTAGTGGGGTAGACTTGGAGCAGACGCTTGATGGGGTGCGTGCACAGAAGCGTGCACGAGACAGTCGCTGGCATCACTGCACGCTTCATCTCCAGGGAATAAAGAACAAGGGAAAACAGGCTCCTGGTTGGGCAGCATGAGCTTCCAACCTCCATGGCCTGACCGCGAATGGCACTTCCTTTGTCTGGATCCTTCTAAGGTGAGTAGAGCTTGCGGGGGAGGGCTCTTCACCACCCCGCCCGGGTGGTGGCGAGAGGTAAGCCGTGTGGGGAATTGAGGAAGTCACCAGCCTAATATTGGGGATGAGAGCCAGGAGGTTGGTCGGAATGTACAGCCAACCGGGAGCCATGGGGAGAAAAAGATAGCAAAAAAAAAATCTGATCAGAATCGGCCAATTTTGACCATCATCATCAGAATCAGCCAATTCTGAATGTCCCTATGTGACACAATTTCGCAAACAAACCTTACCAGTATTGCTAAACTGTAAATGAAAAAATCTGCCTCCCCCGGCCAGTTAAGCTAAACCATATATATTCAGTATAAACAGCATTGCGCTACTCTTTCTCAGGGAGGGAGGGTGGTGGCTCTGTATTACACAACTGTCCCCATGGCAGCTTAGGGGGAGAGAGTTGTGCAGACAGACCATGTGGCTCAAGACAGCAGATAAAATCCTTCAACTAGCATCAATATGAACCTGGACATAGGATGAGGTAGCCTTACACATCCAGCCCTATTCTGGAAAATGTCAGTTAGTGTGGTGGGTTGGCTATGTCCCAGCGAACATCTGCTGATGCAAAGTGGTCTCCAGTTTTGGGCTGTGCCCAAGTAGGCTGGGGTTGGACATGGGGGTATAACAAATAAGAAGACTGGAGGAAACAGCAGCAGTGTTCAAATAACTGATGCCAGTATGCTCTCCTAGACCATATGAGGCACCCCAATCTCTGAGTTCTGCTGCCCCCACCTACCCAATCAAGAAAGTTCTTGCCAGTTCTTCTCTTGGCTGGCCCTACCTGTAGGGGTTAGGTAAGGACAGCACAGACAGAGTCAGGCAGTGGGTGTCTAGGGGGACAGTATTAACTACTAAGACGGTGTAGAATCCAGGCTTACAGGCTGCAGGAGAGCATGGCCCACCAGGTATGGGTGGAAAGCAACAAAGAGCTGCACTTTCAACTCAGCCCCAGCGTTGGGCCCATTCTGACCAATTCAATAAATACGCTATGCATTGAAAACAGTTTTTTTCAAATTATTTTACCTTTCGCGCCAAAATCTTTCTTTTCTTCTTTTCTTCTTCAGAACCGTGATGCGACTGAGCCCTTGTAAGCCTTTTATGTTGATAAATCTTGTGCAATAAAAAAAAAAATACAATAATGTCATACGAATGTGGTAACAGTAATTATACATCAATCTTAAGGAATTAAGAAACTCGATTGGTTGACAGCTGTTATAAAACCCCAGACGTAGTAATAAATAAAAAAAGTTCCAGTCATGACCTCATAACATAGAGGATACTGGATGGGCAATGGTGAACAAAAAATGCTGTATTTGCTTTGAGAGGTTATCATGACAACCATTAGACCTCGAAAGCAAAGTGAGATTGTTGTTATCTTGGTTTACTTTTCTATCTGGCTTTAATGTCTCCCCAGTCTAGCAGTTACAAAAGCACTGAGAGAAGTCATGATACGGTACACCGTGGTCAGACTCCACCCAGTACCAAGCAATTACAACCCCACCCCCAGCACCACTTGCAGTCCCCCATCACTGGACAAACAAGCTAACCACCCCAGCTCCTTTTTCACTGCTGCCTATAAGCTGCAAAAATGAATACCCCTTTCCTATCTCCAGCCCCTGCCTCCCTCCCTCAGGAGCACCCCAGTCATGTCTGACTCCCTATATGCCTATCTACGATGGCTACCTACAAGTGAGCCATGGCTATATCCCCAAAGCAGGAATGGGATAAGAAGATTTACCTCCCAGTAATGTCAGGAGGCAGTGTAAATGGTAGTGAGGGTCCCAGATATACCGGGATCTGCCACCGTGGGTGCTGGGATAATTTTCTGTACTCCTCTCTGCACACTAGGATGTCAGCATGCAAGGGGTGCAGCGCGGGGACATGCACGACAGTGCTCTGGCCCTGCTCCTGAATTACTCCCCCCCCGCCGCTTAACTCTGCCTAACTCTGCACTGTCACCCGCGGTCACCACTGTGGCAGCAGTGCAGTGAAGGAAGTGACCCTCCCTCACCGGACAGAGTCTGCTGTGATGCTCAGCCCTCCCCTGGCCAACCCACCAATGACCCAAGCTTGTTCCCAAACCTGGGTCTCCAGAATTGCAAATGGTAACCACATCACTGTGTTGCTGGACTGGCTAGACCTGGGGAATAATTCTAGGATGTTGCCAGTGCCAGGGTGGCTCCACTGACAAAATGTTAGAGTGGGGGATCACTGGATCAACCAGATAAAGTACCAGATCACCTCAAAAGCAGTTAAGTAAAAACTTATTTTGCACAAAAAAGAACAAATTGAGGTATCCCTCATTTAAGTGTGGGGCTTTTACTCATGCACATTCCCCATGAAGGACAGCTTTAAGATGGTCTCAAGGATTCTGAGGGCCGTAAAGATTTTTTAATCTGGTTCTGAGGTTTTTCCCAGTCCTGGAGAACTGTACATCAAAAATTAATGGCCGCCTTCTTATTTTATTTGGGATTTTGTAAGTTACTGAGTCCACAGATCTGAAGCTATAAACACAAATCACTGGCATGAAATGGCTAGTCAAGTATGTGGATGCAGTGTGAATAAAAGGCAAGAAATAAAGAGATTTATAACATGGCCAGGGAAAATGGTCCACTCCTATTTGCCAAGAGGCGTCAGCTGATCATGGATTAATACTCAAATAATCCACGGTTGCTCCATGCAGAGCTCAGACACCGCACAGCTGATGAGATGACAGAGCTCAGACACAGCATAGCTGAAGGGACCATGGCAGTGTTCCACAAGTAGACTGTTGTATTCAGTTTCTAAGTATTGCGTGCCATGTTTACACGTTGTTGCTGTGCCTTTCACAGGAAGAGAAAAAGACAGTATAGCACAGTGGTTAAGGGCACTGAGCTGCAAATCTGGAGACCTGGGTTTGGATCCCATCAGCCCCCAATTGCATACTGTGTGACCATGAGCAAGTCACAACCTCCTAGTGGTCCCTGGTTGCACCTGGGAACAAGCTTCAGCTTAGTGTGCCTTTCCTGGTTAAACAAAATTTCTTAACCTCCCCAGCTTGCCTTCTGGAATCCTCCCTCCACTTCTGTCTCCCCAACTCTTGCTACCTGTCCCTCCTTACTGTTCTTCAGTGCAACTCTGTACAAGCTGCAGAATTCAGACCAGTTGCAGTGTGCTTTGCAGTCTCCCATTCTGTGTTGCTCCTTCTGTAATCCCTGACTCCTTCTATCCTCCCGCCTCAGTGTTGCCTCCCCTTCTGTCTCCCCAACTCCTGCTACCCATCTGTCCTTACTGTTCTTCAGTGATGCTCTGTACAAGCTGTAGAATTCAGAGTGGTCACGCTGTGCTCCACCGTGTCCTCTTCTGTGTTGCTCAGTAAACGTCCCAGCATTGTGTTCTCTGTAGATCAAGCAACCTTTCAGTTGCAAAATCACCCATGTGCTGCATGTCTGTGTCTAAATGTCCAGTCCCCATTTTCCCTGGCCATAAGTGTATTAACTCGTTCCAGAGCATGGGTTACGTGACAAATTAATCCACGCCTGGGTGGTTGTCAGCACTCAGCCTGTGGCCTCGTGCGACAATTCCTCCCAGGGGTGGATTAATTCCCCAGTAACCCATGCCCTGTCGTGGGTTAATTCTTACACAGTCAGTGTGTATGAAAGGTGTGGTATAAAACAAAATTCTTTTGTTTCCTGAGAAGCTCCTCCTTCCAGTTTCCACTCTACCAGAGGGCAGGCACTTTGAGAAAAAAAACACTTGTGTCCCAGACCCAGAAAGATGCAGTCACTGTGTGATCAAACTGGAGTTTCCTGTTACTACCGTACTGAAGATTCAGCATACTGGCCACACCTATATTAGCTTGTAAACACATTATAAGCAAAGACATTTCACTTAGCCAGAATCAGCAGTTGTTCAGTTTCTAGTTTTACTTTCTGTTTCCATTCAACTGGGGAAGAAAATGCAAGTAAATGGCTGCGTTACCAGTTTCTGTTCTTCCTGTAATCGCTTCTCTATGCATTCTTTGGTGGTTTTCAAGGACTCCTTCAGCTTGGTAGGGATCTGTGACACAAACCAAAAGCACAGCAAGAAGTCTTCAGTTTTTTTTTTTTTTAAGATAATATCTCCTTTCATTATGTGACCTTAAATGCAACTGATCAATATTTCATTCATTTGGACACCTTCTGTGGAACACACCCGGAGTACTTTATATAAAAATGATGTACACCCTCATAACTTGTAAATGTTACTTGTTTCCTTATTAACGGACAACTCTTTTCGTGTAGCTGCTGGGGACATATGTGTTTGCTTTAGTTTGTTTTCACTGTTCACACCAGCCCTTGTAGTTAGCCTAGGGTTTCCATTTTATGGTTATTGAAATCTCATTGTCTCCGACAGCTGCATTAGCATCTGAGAACATGATGTCGCAGCACCCATTTACACCATGTATCTCTATGCTGAAAGTACACATAACCTGAAAAACTCTCTAGAAACACACAGCCTGAATGCAATTTAAAGGAAAAAAAAACCTGCACTGCATCTAAGACAGTTTGTAAAGCTAACTAAAGGTAAATGTGGTATCTCACACCTCGCTTGGCTCGCTGCAACTTGTTTTGTTGAATTCTAAGTAAGCAGACAGGCATACTGTGGAGTCTAAAAGGTACAGACACATCATGTTCTCATATGTTAATGCAGCTCTCAGGGACAATGAGATTTCAATAACCAGAAAATGGAGACCCCCAGGCTGGTTGCAGGGGCTAGTGTGAGCAGTGAAAACAAACTGAAGCCAACACATACAGTATATCCCCAACAACTACATGGAAACAGTAGTTTGCTGACAAGGAAACAAATAACATTTACAAGATATGAGGGTGTACTATATTCCAGTAAGTTAAAACCAGCATAAGAAACACAATCACTGACTAATGTGCACATTTATCTTTACATTTCAGCAACTTATGACACTGTCAGCAGATCTGCAAGAAAGTAATTGTTTAAAAAGCTGGCAAATAATCTTACATCTAACATATCACGTCGCCACACTGGTGACTCAAGTTTGGGAGTGGACACAGTAACTCATCTGGGAGCAGACTTGGGAACTGGACTGGGTGGCTGAGGAGGAGGATGAGTGGCACCTCTGTGTGGCAGTGCTCACAGTCAGGAAGAGATGGTGCAGAGGTTCCACAGCCGCAGTGCCCCCTGTGGTGGGCTGGGAAGCAACTCTCCTCTACAGGGTGGGGCTGTGTGCTCACGAGGTCTGTAGAGACTGTGCCTAGTGATGAACAGGAGGTGGGCAGGGACACGACCAAAACCAAATGGCAAAGAAAATACCTATATGCCTCAAGTCATCTAAAGGATGGTCACTAGAACCCTTGGGCTGGCTCCATGTGGATCCCCCACCGGCTATGCCGGTGGGAGGAGCAGTAGGCAGGGCTGAAAGACTGACAACATGAAGAGTCAAAGTGAGAAGCAGGTGGCAGATCAGGGACAAAAAAATATATAAAAACAAAGATTTTAAAGAGAAAGTCCACCTGACACCTAATTTGAAGTACAGACAGCTGGAAGTGCATTCTACTGTTCAATGTCTTTTGACTTGGCGGTTTCCAATAATGTCCACGCAAGCAGCTGAAATGACTTCCTAGTTTTCTGTGTCTGGCCAGTTTTCTACAAAATACATTGCTAAGTTTGCATATCTTCCGATCAGATTTAGACAGCATGCCAACACCAGCAAGAACGTGTGTCTGTGTGTGTGTATAAGTGTGAGAGTGTGTGATCAGGGGGCAGCTGCAGGGATGAGGGTGCTTTCTGGGCTCATCACTCTCATATGGCAGTGTTCTCCCTAGGATCTTTAAAGCCCTGTTTACCCGGTCACATTTGCACTGGAGTAACCCGATCACTCGGGTTGCTCCAGTGCAAATGTGACCGTGTGTACACGTACCCGATCGTGGTGAGCCACCCATTAAGCCAGTCCCAAGTGCCCTGTCAAGCTGGGGACACCAACTGGAGTGACTTGCAGTGGATTAAACCGCTGTGTGGACTATCTGTGCCACTGCAACACGACCACTCTCTCCTTGCGGTGGCAAGCGACAGTTCGGGCCCCCTGATACACAGCCCCTCACCAGCTCAGACTGTAGCAGTGCAGTTAGGGGCCATGTGGACAGGCAGTTTGCCACTTGCTGGTGCTTGGGACCACATTGCTGCGGTCAGAAAAGAGTAGCCCTGCTGCCATGTGAACATGGCTTAAATCTGGCAATAGCTCCAAGTCTGAAGTATACCGACACTACTACCACCAAGTGTAATGGCTATTTTTTCAATACTGAATCAAATAGCCAATGCCTTTCACCAGGAATATGTCAAAAACAGCCCTGAGAATGCAGGAAACTGCATATTATTCAGTAAAAACAATCAATTTTTCTCATGGAATACCACTGGATTTCTTTCTCCAGAGGACAATTTATTTTAAAAGTCTGTGACCCCCCCCCCCTTGCTGATTTAAGGGTTCCTTGTCTATTCTTAGGAACCTGATTCTGATAAAATATTGCACCTTACTCACAAGAAAATTAGGGAAGTAAATTTTAATAGTAGTGATGAAAAGGAGGTTGTATCAATGAATTCCCCCCTCCCCCAGTTTGATTAAGATTGCCTGACTGAGTTACAGTACCATGCAAAAGTCAAGGGTCCCAGAATCCTCACTATTGGCTTAACTGAAGCTCTGTCCCTACTAGCAATATAGTTACAATGTTACTACAAGTATCAAGTTGGAATACAGTACAGTGGACAGCACTGTGTGGGGTCTCTGTGTGCAGGTTAACACTGGGCACCTGGAAGGCTAAGGAGAGTACTCGTCTTAAACAAAACCCTGGTTTACAATCACATTTGCACTGGAGCAACAAGAGTACTTGTGTTGCTTCGGAGCAAAGGATTCCGTGTACACACTTACATCTTCGATCATTATGGCGCTCCAGGATCCTCTGAAAAGTTGGGGACATTGATCAGCGCGAGCACATAGTGAGCAACTTAAGCAGCTGTGTGGACTGGGTGTGCTGCTCACTCCAATGTAACATGACCCTCTGTCCCACAGTTCCTCATTGTCTCCCAACATCCTCCACTTCCACCGATCAGTCCCTTGTTAGAACAAGGAAGTGAGGTAGTGCAGAGAGTTGGCTCGTGCACCAGGAATCCCTTGCAAAATTTTTTAAACATAAAACTGATTTTTACATATCATCAGAGGCCAATGTTTTTTTTTTTCAGTAATTTGCCATGCTTTCTCCCCAGCTGTCACAATAAAGCAGCTTCTTATAGCGGAGTCCAGCAGAGCTGTAGAATAAGCTATTCATAGCTGGGTTCTCTCTCAACCCAGATATATATTTTTTTTAAACTGAGCTGGGGCATGAGAACTGGGCTCCTGCAATAACAGAGATGACTAGTCTCTTTCAGCAGAGTAAAATCCGGTTAATATTTATGATAATTAGAGTCCCCCAGTTCTGTTGCAGGAATAGAACTGGGTGGGTTCACAAACACTGCTGAGGCAAAAGACGCATGATTTCGTTGGGTCTTGTTTAGGCTGTATTGTAAGAGGGACTGCACTGGTAGCGTGGTGTGGCCGCCAAGAAAGTTAAACAAAGGTGATTACCTACTCTTCCTGTTTAGCCTGATGGCATGGAAACACAGGAAGTGACATCAGCAGTACACACATTGCAACATGCATGTCACTACTGATGTCATCAGAAGAGCTCCCCCCGGTCACGGTCCCTCACCAGCACGTCTTGTGCTGGTGTGAGAGGGGCCGTGTGAACTGAAAACATTAACACTGCAGAATGTCGGGACAGCACTGGAACGAGAGTGTGCGGTAAACTGAGCGGTCATGTAAATGCTGCTAAAGAGGCAACCAAAGAGAGAGACATAACCTGTGTTGGACTGGGACAGCGTCAGACTTCTATCTATTCTAAATACCATGGAGTCTGTTGAAATGTTTTGTTTTTTTTTGGTCCAATTTTTCCTTCTTTTTTTCACTGTTTATCTGGAGCAGCTCAGCTAATATGCAACATTTTATTTATAGTCAGATCCTGCTCCTGCCCAGTTTTACAGTTGGGGATGGTAGGGGACACAACGTACCCAGAAGGCAAGAGACTTGCCCCGAGTTGCACAGTGAACCAGCAGCTCTGGTTGAATGGTAATCCAGGTCTTGTGGTTCACAGTTCTGCTAACTGGTAGGCTACACTGCCCCAGCTAATTCTAATGCCTGTCTCCTCATGTTTCCCCCATTAGTGCATTACAATAGCATCTGCTTAGTGCAGCCTCTGGGCCCTGTAAAAGAGAAATATATTTTGCAAGGATTCCGTCTGTTCAATGACACTGCAATTAACTATAAAGAAAACTGAACCACAGACTGCCACTCATGAAATGTTAAAAATAAGTTTGTGACTGAACAAATATTGACACTGATAATAGTCCACCATGCCAATCTGACAAAAGTTTCTTGTCCAGTTCCACTTGCTCTGGGTGGAATGCTGAAGCTACAGTATAGGCCATGTGGCTACATTTTGGTCAGTTCTGCCTTATCAATGTCCTGAAGTCCCACCCAGTCTCCTCTCCTTAGTTAGGAGCAGTTACTAAAACTAACGCAGCAGCATACTATATACTTCCACAGGATAATGTTTTTCGTTCGAATGTCTTAGTTCTCTGGGCAGTTCAGTACTTTACCGACTGGGTCACCCATCTTTCCTATAAAACAAAATCCTGCACACTTCTGAAATTGCTGGAGTTTTGTTCTTTGTTTTATTTTTGAGTTGTAAATCCCAGAAATATTTACTAGTTAAATTAAAATTTACAAAGCACTTGGCTTCCAATTTGTTCGACATCTTTTTGACTCCCGTCAGATGATAATTTCTTTGTGTGTAACTGCACTCTTACTGTCTTCATGAAGGGCACACTCCACAGAAATGTTCTGAATATGTGTGACGCCATGGAGCTCAGCAGCTGTGGTTTTGGTCACACATGGCCACAGTCACAATACTATGATGACAGGTGATCAGAGAGTGGGGGGTGCCAATGGACACCAGGGACAATATATAAATTACAGGGGGGGTGCCACTAGACATCAGATACATTACAGGGATGGTTGATTTGGGTATGGGGGGTGCACTAGACACCACGTGTTCTGTTGTTCACCGGGACTGGGTTCAGGGGTAGGGGGTCTGCAGTACCGTGGCCCACCACCAGGGCCTTGCAACCTGTTAAGTTGGGCTTTGCAAAGATGGCAATTTGCATCCGTTCAGGTGTCACTTGATACTTGTGCAGACCTTTGACTTTATCGCTGTGCCCTTATGCAAAGGAGAAGCCCCTCATTTGCATGAGTGCAGCGGTAAGTAGCGCTCGGGTACCAACGGGCCCACAAATTGGGTGCAAACCCCAGTTAGTGCGGGCAAATATCTCTTAGTACCAGGCTAACTTTTGAATATATGGCTGCAGGCATTTAATCAGATGCCTGGCTCAACATCCAAGTGGATCCCCAGTTCCATATGGAGAAGAGAAAGTGCAGTTACGTAAGAACTTACTATAACAGTAGATCTTCGAGAGTGGTTCCTGCAGTAGATCTTCACATATAGGACTGAGCCCCCTGGTATCAGGTTCCAACGGCAAACTTGTAGATAGCAATCATCAGTGGGGACCGCTCCCGACGTCCGGTGACGTGATGTCAGCCCGGCTATAAAAGGGGGTGGTCCCACGCCCGCTCTCCAGTTCTTTTCCACCAGAGACCTAAAGAAAGGTAAGTAGAAAAAGTAGGAGTGAAAACTCTCAGGACCGTGCTTCCTCTCTAGACCCAAGGGTTAGACAGGATGGAGATAAAGGAAACATTCCAGGAGTAGGGGGAAGGTGGGTGAGGAACTAGACCTACTGCAGGAACCACTCTCGAATATCTACTTTTACAGTAAGTTCTTGCGTAACTGCAATATCTTACTTCAAAAGGGTTCCTGCAGTAGGTCTTCACATATAGGACTGAATACCAAGCAGTCCCAAAAGAAATCATACAGAGATACATCCGGGAAAAGGAGAAGTCACCAACAGGAACTTATGACAGGAGGACTTGAAGAACTGCAAGGCCAAAGCCAGTTCTCTGCCTAGAGGCAATGTCCAGACTGTAATGCTTAGTGAAGGTGTGAACAGATGACCACGTGGCCACTGCACAGATCTCTGTAGTAGACACATTCCTGAAAAAGGCAGTAGAAGTTGCAACACTCCTAGTGGATTGGCCCTTAACTGCCCCCGGAAGGGACTTCCCATGTTTTTGGTAAGTAAAATGGATGCAGTTAGCTAACCATCAAGAGATGGTCTGCTTGAAAGTAGCCTTGCACTGGCACTAAGATTGGATTTACGAACCTTTTTAGTCTGGTTTGTATAGTATCTGAGAATCCTGTGCACATCCAAAGTGTACAACAGGTATTCCTCCCTGTTAGAATGCTGGGGATAGTAGACAGGCAGTTCTACACTCTGATTAAGAGTGGTTTCTGAAACCACCTTAGGAAGGAAAGAAGGGGTAGTCCGAAGAACTACACTTTCCCTATGAAAAATTAAATAGGGCTCTTTGCAGACAAATGCCTGAAGCTCAGAAACCCTTCTGGCGGAAGTGACTGTGACTAGGAACAAAGTCGACCAGGAAAGGAAACGCATGTTACAACTAGAGGCTGGTTCGAATGGAGGTAAGGTCAGTTTCCCTAGCATAAAGTTCAAGTCCTAGGGGGGGACAGGGATTCCGGATCAGAGGTTTCAGGTGGAGGATGCCCTTCAAAAAAGTTCTGGCAACCTTCAGTTGAGCCAAGGTTTTGCCCTCCACCGGAAGGTGGTAGGCCAACACCGCAGAGTGATGGACCTTAATGGAAGAGTAGCTAAGGCCCGTCTCTGATAAATGTGCAAGGTACTCTTAACACTTGGGCCGCCTAGCACGAAAAGGGGTCCCAGCTTCTTGCTAGGGCCCAGATCGAGAATCTCTTCCACTTCATAGCGTAAGTGGATCTGGTAGAGGGTTTTCTGGCTTCTACCAAGATTATGTGCAACCTGCGAGGATACACCATAGCGAGAAACCGCTATGTCCACAGGTGCCACGCATGAAGGTGGAGAGACTGAAGGCTTGGGTGCACCAGGGTGTCCTGCTCCCGAGTCAGAAGGCCGTAGGAAAACGGCAAGGGAACCGGAGGTTCCAGTGCCAGTTGTTGCAAGAGAGGATACCAAATCTGGCGTGGCCAGAGAGAAGCAATTAGAATCACAAGTACTCCTTCTTGCGGTAAGTTTCACCAGAACCATCTGAATGATAGGAAAGGGAGGAAAAGCATAAAGAAACCTCCCTGACCAAGAGAGATACAGTGTGTCTCACTAAAAAGCAGCATGCCTGGGAACGAGCTAGCAAAAGCTGGGTAGTTTGTGTTGAATGGGGAGGTGAACAGATCTATCTCCGGCCGACCCCATCGAAGGAAGAGGTCTTCGACCACCTCTAGCCTTAGCTCCCACTCGTGAGCCCTGGCTACTGATTGACTGAGACTGCCCACCAGAATGTTGCTTACACCTGGAACGTGGACTGCTGTCAAGAAAAGGCTGTGCTGAATTGCCCAGCACCAAACCCTCATTGCTTCTCTGTGGACAGGGTATGAGCGAGTTCCTCCCTGTTTGTTGATGTACCAGACTGTGGACATATTGTCCATCTGGTCAAGAAGTGGTCCCTGTACCAGAAGAGACTGAAATGCCTGGAGGACATAAAGAACCGCTCTGGTCTCCAGAACGTTGATGTGGAGCACAAGCTCCTGGTCGGACCAAGACCCCTGTGTCTTGTGCATCCCCAGATGGGCTCCCCAGCCCAAGTCTGAGGCATCTGTGGTGAGGATTTGGGTTGGGACAGGGGATGGAAAGAAGTTCCCCTTGAAAGATTGGAGAGAGCTTGACACCAGTGAAGATCCTCTTGTAGGTTGTTGGAGATCATGACTTTCTGGTTCATGTCGTCCTTCCTCTGATTCCATTGGACTCGTAGAGACCACTGGGTGACTCTCATGTGAATTCTGGCCTGGGGCACTGTGGAAATGGCTGCTGCCATCAGTCCCAAGAGACGAAGCATGGCATGTGCTGGGATCCACCGAGCCTGGGCCATGAAAGTGGCTTGAGCAACTAGAGTCTTGGCTCGATCCAATGGCAGAAAAGCTTTGTTCTGAACTGTATCTAGTACTGCTCCAATAAATTGGAGCCATTGAGATGGTACTAGCTGGGATTTGGGCAGACTGACCGTGACACCCAGAAGAGAAAACAAGTTCAGAGTGAAAGAGAGAGCCTCTTTCAGGCTGTACAGAGAGGATGTTGCGAGGAGCCAATCATCCAGGTACGGGAAAACATAAATGCCCTGGTGGCAAAGAAAGGCTGCAACCACCGCTAAACACTTCGTAAACACCTGAGGGGCCAAGGAAAGGCCAAAGGGAAGTGTTCGGAATTGAAAATGGTTCTACAGGAAAGTAAAACGGAGAAAGCGTTGATGGGCCGGGAGGATAGGGATGTGCAGGTAGGCATCCTGCATATCCAGGGAGCAAAGCCAAGAACCTGGATGCAGCAGGGGAAGAAGCCGCTGAAGGGTCAGCATGTGAAACCTCTTGTACTCGACAAAGAGGTTGAGCGTGCTGAGGTCCAGGATCAGTCTCAGATCGCCCGGCTTCTTTGGAACCAAGAAGAAGTGAGAGTAAAATCCCCCTCCTTTCTGTCTTTGGGGGACGGGTTCTATGGCCTCTTTTGACAGAAGGGCCTGACTTTCTTGGGAGACAATGGGGATCTGATCCCTTGGATAAAAAGACCGTCCTGGCAGATGAGGGTCCGGAATATCGGAAAACTCTATCGAGTGACCTCGCTGGATGAGTTGTAACACCCAAGATTCTGTGGTGACGAACTCCACCCCTCCAGGTGGAGGCCGAACCTCCTTCCCACTGGTTCCTCCTTGACTAACGGAGGTAGCGAAAGGAGGGGAAAGGAGTCAGGACGCCGACGGGAGGGGAGCTTTTGTCACAGAGGCTGGCTTGGGGAACTTGGTCTGGGGGGTTTGTGCTCCTGAACCGGGGGCACGTCGTTTACCCTGACATTTGCCTGGTTTTTATTCCATCTCCTTTGGCGACAAAAAGGCTGCTTTTTCCTGCCCCATCTGGTACACAAAGCGTGCATCCTGAAGGGAGCGTCCTCTCTCCTGCAGCCCAGTAATAATGTCTTTGGCGTCGCCGCCAAAAAGGAAGGAACCCCTAAAAGGGGCGCCCAGAAGGGAGGACTGGACGTCTTGTGCCAGACCTGCTATCCTAAGCCAAGAAAGGTAACGGAGGCAGATCCCTGTGGCTGCCACTCTAGCCACTGAGTCCACTGAGTCATACATTGTGCGCAATGCATGACGGCAAGAGGACTTTCCCATTCTGACCTTGTCCAGTAGTATTTTGCATAATTTCTCATCTGAACCTCCAGAAGGTCCCTTTCCAGCTCTGAGAGAGATGCCTTCTGGAATGCAACTATGTGCGAGACATAGTTTAGGGACCGAATGGCACAAGAGGAAGAGGAATAAATCTTACAGCCAAACTGGTCCAACTGACGAGAGTCCTTGTCCGAAGGTGAGGAGTTCAAGTGTTTTGGTTGGACTGACCGGTCATGAGCGGCTGTGCTCACCATAGAGTCAGCCTTAGGATGAGTGTTGAGGTGCTGAATCCCTTCCGGGGTATAATAAGTCCGATCCATCTTTCTGGAGACTGCCGGGATGGACGACGGCTGTTGTCATACCGTGGTTACCAGATCCTTATGAGCACCCATCCAAAGGGGGGATGGGGACGGGCCCCAATGGTAGCTAGATCAAGGTGTTCCACCAGTCTCTTATGCTGGGAATCCACCTCTTTGGAAGGCCAGCCTCCAAAGGAGGGATCCTCTGGAGGAGATTTTGGGGACTCCTTGGGAGGAAACTCGACAGGGGACCGAGGGTCCAAAGGTTAGGAATCAGAGTCCGTGTCTGAGGGCTCTGAACTGCTGGGGATGGAAGGGTCTATCCCAGATGAGCCCATATTAAGAGCACTTGAAGCCCTTCTGGATGGAGGCAGTGGAGGGGGGCCCCTAGGCAGGGAAATGTCCCCCACAGACTGCCTGATCTCCGTGAGGATCTGTTTTCTGGCATCCTGCCACCAAGAAGGAGCCAACTCGCAGTCTGGCACCAGAGGTGGAGCAGGAGGTGGCTGAAAACCCAGGTAGCTTGGGTACTGCAGATATTGCCATGAAGGGTACTGAAACCCTGGCGATCCTGGAGAATAACAGGGGTACACAGGGTTTCGTGGGGTCGGGGGCACATGGCCTGGCATCGGATACTGAGGAGCCAACGGCGTGCTTCCTGGTGGCGGAGCATGGGGGTCTGGCCAAGGAAAACTGCCTACAGGATCTGGACCTACCGGGGGTGGTGCCAAAGGGCCACAAGGTTGCGTGGGATCCGGGAGGGCCTCCCGAAGGTCCCGAAGGAGGAGGAGGAGGCTCCATGGACAGATCCCCAGCCAGTGAAGGACTTTTGTCTGAGGGCAGCAAAAGACCAGGTGAAGGGGGGAGTTCTGGGAGGGGCCCCAATGACAGGTCAATAAATGATCCTGATGGAAGAGAGAAAACAGGCTTGGGTGGTGAATCCCTGGGGCAAAGAACCTGGAGGACTGAAGGATCACTGTGCAGCTCCCTCTGTCTGACGCTGGGGGCCAAACTGGAGACCGACGGGAGAGTAGAAGGGTCTGGGAGGATGACGGAGGAGCCGCCGTCTGACTGATCGGACCTGACAGGGCTAGAGGAGGTCGGGAGACCGCCACTAGGCTTATCGGCAGGAGCTGTGCACCCATCAACCGTGTCAAGGGGTGACATCAGCCAAACTGAGAGGCGAGTGGACTGAAACCTCAACAGAGGCGACCTCTGGCTGCCCGCTCACCTCGGCAGGAGGGGGAGAAGATGCCCGGCCCAAAGAGGCGGACAGGGTACCAGAAGTAGTACTCACAGTTTTTGGAGGCCTCCTGCGTGGCAATGGACTCCTGTCCCGGCGCTTCTCCTTACTCTTCTTTTTCGTCGGGGTCGGCGATGATGACCTTTCCCTCAACTCCTGAAGCTCCTTTTCCATCTACGCCAAACGTCGGGTAAGGAGGTGGGCCTTGAGTGTTCACTTGTGCCTGGTCTTGGTTGCCTGGTTGAAGGCCTGGCAGATGGTAAACTCCTCGGCGTTATGTTTGAGGCCTAGGCACGAGAAGCAGCAGGAATGGTCATCCCTGTGTGGGATTTGGGCTCCACACTTCGAGCACTTCTTCTTTGGTCGAGACGACATCAATCATCGGAAATAAATGAGAAACGTTTATATGAGGCGAAGAAAACTTCAACTGACACGGGCATTAGAACGTTGTTCTACTTGTGGCAGAACTAACTGAGGCGACGGCGGGAAAGAACTAGTGGGCGGGCACAGGACCGCCTCCTTTTATAGCTGGGCTGATGTCACGTCGCCTGACGGGGGTGGTCCCTGCTGATGATTGCTACCTACAAGTCCTATATGTGAAGACCTATTGCAGGAACCCTCTTGAAGTAAGATCTACTGTATCCCCATACAAGACCGACATAACTTAAAGAGCAACTCTGCACTTCAGCATGTGCTTTTATAAGTGTTTTAGCTGTTACAATTTAGTACAGAAAAAAATTTTTTTCATTTTCAGTGTTCCTTTACAAGATTTACAGCACATCCAGTTAGTCCATCTCAAAAGCCTGTGTAGAAAACTGTTGCTTCTCCCATGTTAACCACATGGTGCCTTTGTTTATGTCATCATAGTGTTCACCATGACAACAGACTGTGATGTCACAAACAGCAATTATGTGGTCAGCAGGGGAGAGTCCAATATATGTTTAAAGACTCAGTGAAATAATTGCTGCATTATCTACAATATTTAGTAGACCAAACACAGGAGAAAGTAAAACAAAAAATTAAATTACTAGAAAATGATGAAGTTAAAACATAATTGATGTAAATCTAGTGTAGTGTTTTTAAACACTATTATACTGGAGAGTGGCTCTTTGAATAAAAAAAAAAAAAATGAAATGTACACCCATGCCTCACAGCCCTCCTTGCTGTGTGGGAGGGCTGGAGGCAACATGCAGTGGGGTACATCTGGCCCTAGGAAGGTCAGGGCAGCCATGCTCAAAGGGCACATGACAGCTATGGCAAGGTTCCATCTAGCACTGTCCTGGTACCCTCTGCATGGTCACCAGGGCTAAGAAAGGTTGCTGCAGGTCGTGCGGAGCGAATTTTCACCCCTTTGCCCACCCCGTTCCAGCTGCATATACCCACAGGTGTAGTGGAACTGGGTGAGGCAGGCCACCTCAACAGCTGTCATGGATGCAGTAGGGCACTCTGCGACTTTCCCCTCTGCACCTATGTAAGGGGTCTAAATCCTTTGTAGATCAAGCCCCAAAAGTACCCCTTTGACCTTACACTGCTCTTTTGGGGTCCCAACACATTAGATAAGACAAAGCAAACTGCCAAGTTGAAAAAAATGGATTTTAGCAAGTTTAAATTTTATTTATTTTGAAAAGTTTCACCAGGAAAGTCACACTGAGCTGCAATAGCTCGTTTCTAGATGCGTCCTGGGGGAAAGGGAAGAGGGGGTACAATATTGCTAAGAATACAGAACAGATAAAGTACATAAAGTATATAGACTTAGTCTGTACAAAAACATTAATATTAAGGCAACATAAACAATTTGAAGGAAATCAGGCAGTGCTTAACATAAATAAAAAAATTAACAGCTTGTTAGCATCACTGAAATCCTGGTTCATATTTGCATGTCTCCTGTTCTCTTTCTTTATAGGTCCCCTTTTCTTTTTTCTGGTCCTTAAAACCAGTGCTGCATGTGACCCTATGATTGACTGTAACATTACAGCCGGTCCAACTACTGTCATCATGGAATACAATCAGTCCATGGCTACGGACACTGATACTGCTGCATGCATAAGTTACTACTTCACTGGAAACTGAGCAGAATGAGGAGCCCCTTCATTTTCATCTACGTAGCAGCTGTGCCAGGAGTCTCAGAAGGACTGCAACTGATGATGCTGGTTACAGCATATGTAATGAGCAGTTGGGGGCTACATATAGAGCTGGTTTGAAGGACTAAGGAGGCAGACAACAAAAAGAAACAAAGAACAGGTGAGAAGCAAAATATAAGCTGGGAGTGCTATAAATCGCCTTTCAGCATAGTTAGTAGGAATAGACACGGATACTCTGTTCATGGTCCTCTTATTTACCACAACAGCTGTATGAAATGATTACGTTACAGCACGGGCTGGCCTGCTGGTACAACGGCAGGGCTACTGCTTCCAATGCCAGCAACCCTGATGCGGGAAACTGCTTGGGGGGGGGGGTGCTGAGCATCTCAGAGGATGATCTCTCCTCTGGGGAGGGCAGATGACCATCTCTGCCATAGCACTGGCACCTGGGCGACCACAGGCAGATGTGCAATCTGAGGCAGGTGGGGGAAAAGGACATTGGCTGGTTTCACATGGCTCCAGGCAACTGGGTGCACGTGCGCACACTGAAGCCTCGCTGCCTATATCTTGGGGTGGGAGAAAAATGGTAAAAAGCTCACTGGCCTGCGTGGATGATGTCTGCACAGCTTCTTGTAACTATATATTCTTAGATGCTCTGGAGCGGGGCACTGCTACCTGCTGCTACCTTCAGCCCCACAATGGGGGCAAGACACAGGGTTGAAAAAAGGGCCACAGGTAAGGGGGATGGGGCTAAGTGGTTGCCTGCAGCTGATAAGGAGCAGAGCCAGGATGGAAAAAGTGCAGTTAAAAAACAAACAAACAAAAAAAAAAACCAAAACAGTAGAGCACCATAATGTCATTTGCTGTTGAAATTGTTATGGTTTTCCTACAATGTCCTGCTGCTTAATTAAGAAAAGCAACAGCATGAGACACACTCATGCAGGGACAGCACTAACAAATACCAAAAGGGCAAAAGCTGCAACCCGCCAAGAAATGACCTACTTTCCCTTGCCAGTCAGTCCAGATTGGTGCACCTGCTTGATGGCAATATTTGAAGGAAGGAAAAGTGAATGTTTTTGAAAATTTTATCTACTGTGCTACGGAAATTTCTGCTTTCAGTTCCCTATTGGCCCAGTAATTTCCTGCTTTGACTCACACTATTTTACCGCAGGGGGTCTGATTGATCCATGTTTCAATACCCCCAGTGCTGTCACTACCCTCATGTGATAACTGCAACTTGGACTTTTTTGCCTTGTAGTGTTCAACCTACACTTTGTCCTCCGTTACGCACCCTATATACTTTATGTTACAACTTTTGCACACACTTCCCAATCTTCAACCAATAAAAACTACAGCTTCATCCTTTACCTTGAACTGCGGTTTCTCTGAATTGAACAACTGAATGTCACTGAATAACCTGAAAAAAAAATGTTTTTTTGTTAAAAATGAGCAGCAATGTTCTTTACAAACTTTTTTTCACTTCTATCCCAAATTAAAATTAAAGACCCAATAGCACCAAAATTACCTCAAGCTATTTTTTTTTTTTTTAATCAGCTGGGCATGTTTGATGCCAACTCCAGACGCAATTTTAAAATTTACACTGCAAAATGGGCAAGACAAACAAAGAAATGTAATTGGGCAAATGTAATCACATGACTTTACAGTATCCCAGCTCTCCTTTACCACACCACCCCTGGGTGACTACAAGGGAGGTGCAGAGGGCAATAGCAATTCAGGGAAGCCCATCATGATGTCACACAGACAACCTCACGGGAAGTGATGAAGGAGGTGAAAAAGTCTTGCATGCCCCGCACCCGCTGACCTGGTACCACTCCAATTAAAGCATGGTCTCAGTCAGGAATGTCCCCAATCCAAGCAGCCTCACAGTGGGGGGTACGCCACGGACAGTGTGGAGCAAAAGTCCTGGGAATGGCAGGGTACGCTGGGGACAGCAAGGAGAAGCATAAAGATAATGGCAAAAAAAAAACGTAGTGTTAACTATTGTATAACATGGTAACTCTTACACATGTAGTAAACTGTTTTAGTATGGGTAACTATTCTATTGAGTGATCATGGTTTCACGTGCAGTTAACTGTTAAAGGTAGTAACTATTCAACTATTCTATAGCATGATTACTGCTTTAAATGCAGTTTAATGTTTAAGTAGTGTAAACTATTTTATTGCGTGATCACAGTTTCACATGCAGGTAACTGTTTAATTAGTGTTAATTACTCTATTCTGTGATTACTGTTTAACATGCAATTTATTTAAACGAGCCGTGTGGAAATACTGTATATAAACTTGTGTAACTACTGATTTTGCTTTCTGGAATCACCAAAAGTAAAACGGCAGCTAACCTATACAGTTATTTTTTAGTGAAGCATTCACATTGTGACAAGGATTATATTGGTGTAGTATGTACATGTCTTGTGAAACCCCTTTCATTATTTTGAAACTGTAAATTCTAATGATATTAATGAAACTATAGCCTTCTGTTTTAGGAAGGTTTTCCTTTTTAAAAACTGTATGCTCACTATGTGTTTTTTTTTTTTTTTTAACTAATGTAAAATGTACTTTTACGTAATTATGTTTGACTTGCAAAGACCAGATTGGGTCAATCAATAAAGTACTGAACAAAATATACCATGAAGTGGCTCACGGCTTCATATATACCAAGCAACAATTTTCAATAGAAACAGTAAGACATTATCAACCTGCCTTTGTTTCCCTCCCCTACACAGTACTTTGAAATGCACAATTATGAAATGCTGCATAAATGCTACTTGTATTTTATAGTTCTCAAACTTCCAGAGCTGTCATATGCACTTAGGTTCATGCTGATACTTAGCCAGCCAACAGCCAAACCTTTTTTTTTCAAATAAAGAAAAGAGTTGGAATTTTTTTTTTGAGCAAGTTGTACACAAATGATTCACAGGATGTACTGTCATCTAACACGACTCCCACTTGTAGGAACTCCTGAGATAAAAGAAGTGAACGACAAGCGGTCTCCCACATAAGTAAGATTATCATCGGCATCTGTGAACTGTCCAGCAAAACTCGGCTGTCAGGCTTGGGTTCATTTACTGCAAGTTAACCTGAACAGTCTACTGGGCTCCTCAACCGTTTAATAATTTAGGTTAGGCAGTTAACTTATGTCATGGTGACTAGAGAGGACTGAAAGCACAACTGGAATCCAGACCCAGGCAGACTTCACCAGTTTCCTCTACCTCCTTATAACACCCACGAAAACATTCAGGAAACTGTACAGATGCAGTGTTCTTTGAACTGAGTAATACCTGACAATGATTTACTTACTATCACAAGCCTTCTTAGAGAAATACTCTGTAGATAAGCCTTTATGATTCTGACTTGGCAAATCACTAGATTCTGAAGCATTAGCTAAAGAACAGTTAGGTAAGAACTATTCGAGGGAATCTCTATCATTGGGTCACACCTATGGAATTTAGCTGTCAGGTGTAAGAATCATCAAATCAGATGACCTAAAGGAGACCAAGCAGTGTGAAAACGTGGTGAGAAAGGCAAACAGAATGCTAGGATGCATAGGTAGGGGCATAACCAGCAGAAAGATAGAGGTGGTGGTGCCACTGTACAGATCACTGGTAAAGCAACACCTGGAGTACTGCACCAAGTTGTGGAGACCGCATCTCAGAAGGATATAGACAGGATGGAGGTAGTCCAGAGAAGGGTGATGAAAATGGTACAAGGGCTGCACCAGAAGCAGTATAAGGAAAGACTCAGGGACCTCAATATCTATTCACTGAAGGGGGGGGGGGATATGATAGAGACATTCAAGTACCTTAGGGGTATAAACAGGGTACAGGAGGGAAGCATGTGTCAGAGGAAGCCTTGCACAAGGACAAGGGGACATGATAGGAGGCTGGAGGGAGGAAGGCTAAGGGGGAATGTCAGGAAGTACTTTTTCACAGAAAGGGTGGTGAATCTGTGGAACAGTTTCCAGCGGAGGTGGTGGGGGCTAAAACATTAAGGAGGTTAAACAGCAAATGTGATAGACATAAGGGTACCCTTGAGATGGGCAGAGAAGGTGTGCCGCAGACCAAACAGGATCTGAGCTGTCAACACTGAGTAGGGAAATGGGCAGACTAGGTGGGCCGTATGGTCATCTGCCGTCAGAGTTTATGTTTCTATATAGCTGGTCAAACCTATGGTTGAAATCTCAAACAGAGTAAGAGAATAGCAGCAAAACCCTATCTAGGGTCAATCAATTAACAAAAACTGAAAGAGAACTGGCAACAAGTGGGGGAGGGTGATTCAGGGGACAAACAGGAAAAACAGGGAACAGGACAACATTTGGGGGTGAGGCGAGAACAGGGTCAAGATAAAATAGAGGGAGAGGGAAATGTAGAGACAGCGAGACAGAGTGGGAAGGGTGGTGTGCTACAACAACTGCGGGGCAGCAGATTTTCTGGTAACCATTTGGAATATAGGGGCTGTCCAGTATATATGAGCATAGGACAGCTAAGGACAAAAATAATGCAGCTCAGATGGGAACTGAGGAGAAGGGAGTGGTGGGCTGAAACAGCAAGGCAGTGGGAAGAGAGACAGGGGGAAGTAGCTCAGGGGAATGAGATTATCTGACAAGGGTACGCACCTGTCAGGAAAGTACAGTTGTGTAAGAACTTCCCGTAATAGTAGATCTTCGAGAGTATCTCTTGCAGCAGGTCATAACACATGGGAACCTTCTACCAGAGGCACTTGTTTCCAGAAGACTTTTTAGCAGTCGTACCTGGGATCGCCTCCTCATGCACCACGTGACCAGGTCTGTGCACTATAAAAGAGAGGGCGGTCCCGATACTCCTCAATTCTTGTCCTCATTAGCGACCTCATCATGCTGTCACCGAGGGAGCTGAGGAGAAATACGTATATAAAGAATCATGTGTTTTGGATATAACCAAAATAAATATACAGAAGTATAGTACGTATCTGTATATATAGAACTATACAGGAGTTGGAAAGTAAAGACAAACTCCACCCCCTAGTGAAGACAGGAAAAAGGGTGACGGAGGGAGGTGCTGCATGACCTGCTACAAGAGATACTCTCAAAGATCTACTGTTACTTGAAGTTCTTACTCAACTGTACTATCTTCTTCGAGATAATCTCTTGCAGCAGGTCATAACACAAGGGAAGATTCCCAAGCAGTTATGTGTAAAGCAGGGTGGCAGGCAAGTCTGTCTGTGTGAAAGCAGACCTTGGACGGCTGTACGTCTAAAGGTATTCCTCGTGTAAAAAGCCAAGCCCATCAATGGTAATGTATAAGGGAGGGCCGGATCCCCCAGTACAGCAGTCTGTAAACCTGCTGTGGTGGTAGCCAGAGCTCGTGTGGAATGAGTCTTGACCACAGCCAAGAGTGGCAGCTTATATGTCATTTTTGTTATGACACAGAAAACAACGTAGGTGGCCACTAAGCTTGGACAGACCCTGTACCAAAACAGGGCATCTTCCCTGCTCTATCCAGGAGAAACTAAACAAAAGGTGGCACTGTTTTGCGCTGTGACCTCGTTCATTAAGAATGAAAGGGACTGTGAATAACCAAGATGTGAATTAGAGCAGCCTCAGGAGCCTCATGCCCCACATAAGAGACTGGTAGCCGAATGGTTACTGATACACAGGAAAAACTGAGACCACCTTAGTGAAAAAGGTAGGGTCAGGTCACAGAAGGACATCCTTTCCTTAGGAAAGGCAGATAGGGCCCTGTATGCACAGAGCCTAGAATGCAGCAATGCAGCCAGCCAACGATACTGCAATGCAGGGTAAAAAGTTCCAAGATAGGAAGTGCAGGCCTAAAAGGGACCAATCATCAGTCAGTCAGTCTAGGACTTACCTGAGAACCCCCAGAGGTTGGTGGAGTCTTACCGGGGTGCAGGTGGAAGAATGTCCCTTAAGAACAATCGTACATACCCAATGGAGTAACAGACCTTTCTCCCATCAAGGAAGGAAAGGCAAAGGTTCGCTGACAAAGGAAACCCCAAACATCGAAAGTGGGAGTAAATAGTCCAGTGTGTACAGAGGAGGACATGAAAACAAGGTCCAACTCAATCCAGTCCCCTCAGATACATGGCACCTGTTCTGTGAAGAAAGGGACATGGCAAGAGACATCCAGGTTGGCATTAAGATGTCCTTCATCATAAAGGTGACTCTGGAACCAAGAGAGGGGTAAGTCCTCTGGAACTGAGCATGAAGGAGCAGGAAACGTAGAATTGGACTGAAGGAGCATTGCCAAAAGAGAAGGGCAGGAGGGTGGGCATAAAGAGGGAGTGGTATCAGTACCCAAACCCTCAACTGTAACAGTTGGAACCACATTGGTCCTGACCCCACTGGTGCCTCCAGTAAAGAGAGAAAACATCCAGCCAGACCTGGGCAGCAGTGAGGCAGTAGGATACGGGGTGGAGAGACAAACAGATCCCCGTCAGGATGAGCCCAGCGGACAAAGGAAGTATGGAGAGCACAGAAAATGGCTCTTCCAAGACAAAGACAGACAGATGGGCATCACCCATCTGCCAAACACCTTGGCGTGTTTTTAGACCTTTGAAAGGAATACCCACATCCTCTGGAGTTGAGGTACTCATCGCACAAGTGGTCATGAACCTTCATAAACGGAGAAATTTGATAGCAGGCAATAAGACGCCAGCATCTGTTTGCAGGTAGATCTCTGTTCCAGGGCTCTCTGCAATGACTGTGCCTTCAAAGTCTCAGGTATTATTGGGGATATGTAATCGATTGGGATAGCTACAACGAAGTATCCCCAAAAAGTCAGCAGGTGAAGCCTAGCCAAGATGCCTCTGGTGCAGCAGACAATGGGAAGCCAGTTAGCCCAGGCGTGTCCATCGAGATACAGGAAGGAAAGCATTTCCAACTGAATGTATGCCATAAAGGTGTACGTTCATACCCAGAGACTTGAATCATACTTAGAGTACTGACCGGTGTAAGGAAGATGTATAATGATGTTTCTGAAAAGCAAAACATCCAGGCATATAATGGAAAAAGCCACAGAGGCCCACTTTGCAAAGAATCGCAGAGATCAAGGCCCAGTATTATTGGAAGACTCCAGTGGCAGAGTCTATCCTGAATGGGGGTTTTATTGCCTTTTGCAGCATAGGATGAAGGTCTACCATGATCATTGTCCAGAAAGAAAGAGAAAACACACTCCGACCTTTGAGGAGGGGGATGCACAGGCAAAATGGGCATTATTCAAGTAGAAAAAAGCCGGGATCCCAGACATCAGGACAGCTACTGTAACCATGGATTTGAGGGGACCTTCAGGCTGTGGGTGGTCCCAGGCACGGAACCAGAGGAACAGCAACCATCGACCTTGGAATCAAAGGCAGGGAAGGCTAACACAGGTAGTGAACTCATGTTAGGGAGGCCCCCACAAGGTATCAGCGGGGACCAAAAATGTACTTTTGTAAAAGAATTCACCTGATGCAAAAAATTACATGGAATGCACCAAAGTATGGTGCAACCTCCAAATAATAAGCCAATATCATGCCTAGGGGCACGCAGCTCCTACACCTGGGCCCCAGAGGGTAGAACTGGTCCGGTCCCTAGTCCTGAGCAAGAAAAAAGGGGCTACACCCCAACAACTGTGGACGGAGCTTGTCTGTACAGCACAGCTACAGGTGGAGACCGGGACAGGACCTTGAGGTGGCCTCTCCGATAAGGGGGGGCCACCAGGCCACAAGAATAGGCATGTCCACCTGTGCCCTACTGGCCCAACTCGAAACTCCAAAGAGACACGGTCAGACTCCATTGGAATAATGCAGAAAAGAAAACTGGTGGGGAAGCAAACCCCAGTAGGCCGGCAAAGAATCGACTTAAAGGAGCCAGTACAGTTCAAAAAAAAGAGTCACTCGGTTGTTGAGGACATCGGTGATGTCGAAGCAGTGGAAGAAATAACCGTATAATCCAGTATGAGGCCAGAGTTTTAGTTAAAGACCAAAAAGGGTCCGGGTGTGGATTACAGAGGACACCCCATAGCCAAAGCTGCCGGTTAGGTGGTACATAACTCACGCACCGTTAGGAGACGATGAGAAGGCCCACAGTGAGGCCAATAGCAAGGGCACCTGGGTCCAGGCCTGCAGATTATTCTGGGGCCCATTGTGGACAAGAGGGTCCAAGTCCTAATTGAGGAGAAGGTCGAAGCCTTCTTCAATGAGACATCATTGGCAATGAAAGACCCAAGGCCATCATCGACCTGAGGGTCGAAACCCACTGCAATGAGGGGGCCAAGCCTTCCTAAATGAGAGTGGGGGGAAGTTTATCAAAGCCAGTGGCGGCGAGAGGCCCAGGAGCCACCGCTTCTAGAGTCCATTGTTGACTGTGAGGGCGAAAGCCCTCAACAAGGAGAGGGCCGAAGCCATCGCCACCGAGGCCACTGTCCACGAGAGGGCCAAAGCCATCGTCGATGAGAGGGCAAACATCATCGGCAATGAGAGAGTTGAAGCCATCACCACCACGATGGCAGAAGCCACCATCGACGAGAAGGTGGAAGCCATCATCCAATGAGAGGGCAGAAGTCATCGTCAACAAGAGGGCGGAAGCTATCATCGATGCGAGGGCGGAAGCCATCGTCGACAAGAGGCGGAAGTCAGCATGAAATGAGAGGTGGAAGATTGTCACCTAAAGGGCTAAGCAGTTGTTTACTTGAGAGGGCGGCTTAATCGCACGAGAGGGCTGAGGCCATCATCAACATGAGGGCAAAAGCCATCATCAATGAGATGGCGGAAGCCAACTTCAGTGATGCTGAAAATGTAATTATACTTACGAAAATTCAAAGTATCGTCATCGTCATCGGTCTAATACAGATGGTCAGTGATGACAAAAGTTAGTAGAAAAAAATGTAAATGTTAAAAGGCGAAGATACTGCTGAGATGATCTCCAGGAGAGATGTGTACACGTCACGGAAAAGAAAGAACTGAGGAGTACCTGGACTGCAATCTCTTTTATAGTGCACAGACCTGGTCATGTGGTGCATGAGGTGGTGGTCCCAGGTATGACTGCTAAGAAGTCTTCTGGAAACAAGTGCCTCCTGCAGCAGGTTCCCATGTGTTATGACCTGCTGCAAGAGATTGTCTTGAAGAAGATCACCCAGTATTTGGGGGTATCCCTTCCTCAGAGGGCCAGGGTACAAAGGGAGGGGAAGTGGCAGGTAGTAAGGGGAGGGGTGGGAGCTCAAGAATTGTGAAAGTGGGTAGAACTCCAGAGGGAGTTCCCTTAAACAGATTTGACCCCCTGTCTGGAATGGGGATTGGGCAAGCAGGAGGTGATGTGAGAGGTCTGAGTAGGGATGCAATGGAAGAGGGACAGAAGAGGAGGGTTGACACAGGGCAGGGAAGTCTGGGGAGATGGTAGAAGAAGTGAGCCTAGTGGATGGGATGGAAGAAGGGTTAAAAAGGATAGGTTTAGAGGGAGGGAGAGAGGGGAAAGTGAGGGTAAACACAGCCATCGGGAATGGAAGGGGTTCAGAGAGGAAGACAGACATAGTTGAAGGGAAATGTGGAGACGGGAGGGGGGCACCAAACATTGTATTGGGTAAGAATAGCGAGAAGACAGGTTCTGCAGGAGTGATGGTTGGGAGAGCAGGGAACATGGCAGACAGGGGAGGTAGACTGATAGTAACTGAGGACTCCATGATTAAACGCATCAGCTGGGGGAAGAAGGGCTGAAGGGGAAGGATTGGCTGTTTGCAGATGACACCAAGATCTGCAACAGGGTGGACACTCCAGATGGAGTGGAGAAAATGAGGAGGGACAAAGGAAAGTTTGAAAAATGGTCCAAAGTGTGGCAACTGAGTTTCATTGCGAAGAAGTGCAAAATCACGCACCTGGGACGTAGAAACCCTGGAGAAAGCTACAAGATTTTGGGGGGAGATAGTTGCTGATGGTCACCAAAGAAGAAAAAGATCTGGGGTTATCATCTCAGATGCCCTAAAGGTGACCAAGTAGAATACAAAGGCTGTAAGGAAGGCCAGTGGCACGTTGGGGTGCATAGGAAAGGAGTATCCAGCCGAGGTAGGGAGGGAGGAGGAAGGTACACTATATAAACACCGTGAAGCCTCATCTGGAATAATGTATAGTTCTGGAGCCTGATCTTCATAAGGACACACAGGGTGGAGGGGTTCAGAGAAGGGTAACTAAGATGGTACAGGGCTTGCACCAGAAGACATATGAGGAGAGATTAAAAGACCTCAATATGTAAATACTGGAAGAGAGGAGGGAGCGGGGAGAGATACTAGAAACCTTCAGGTATCTTAAAGGCATAAACAAGGTGCAAGTGGGCAACATCTTTCAGTATAGGAGAAGTACAAGAACGAGGAGGCAGAATAAGGGTAAATGTGAGGAAGATTTTTTTTTTTTCACGGAAAGTGTGGTGGATGCATGAGATAACCTGCCACAGGAGGTGATGAAAGCAAGCAACAGTGGGGGGACTCAAAGATACATGGGATAGGCATAAGGGAACCCTAGAGGTGGGAAGGAGAGGCTAAAGCCGATGACCAGTTAGGGTCAGCAGCCACTAATAAAGGTACGGTATATGGGTAGACTGGATGGGCCTAGGGGTCCTTATCTGCCATCATTTTCTATGTTTCTAGATCCCACGGAAGCTTTTTTTGCAGCAGTTTATTAGGGGCTGCCCATGCCGTCAGGCTCTTACATCACACACCCTATATAAGCGCATGTGGCCCTGCTTCCCTCCTCAGTTCTTTCCCTAGCTGGAGGCCATGGGATACAGAAGTCCCACCAGGGAATCGAGGAAAGAGAAGGTGCCCAGGTAGCAGAAAAGCTGGAAAATCAGGACAGCCAAACTGTAGAGTGAGAGAAAGAAGGGGATGGAGTGAAGAACGGCATGACCTGATGACAGATTCCCTCGAAGATCTGTTTAGAGTAAGTTCTCACATAACTGTTCTATGTTCTTCGCATGGGTGTAGGCAGGCATACTCCAAGCACTCCATGGTGTGCACTTTTATTTAAGGGGGGTAGCAAATAGGCTCTGGAGTGAAACTAGAAGGAGTGGTCACTAATACTCTCTTTGCATCCCAAGGACACTACAACTTTACAGGCTCTGGGCTGGTATGTGGGTGTCTTAGGGAACAATGCATGGCATTTGTATTTACCCATGCATGGCAACAACCACTGTCATGAGATACAAAAGCTGTATTTGTTGTGCCAAATGAGGCAACAAACACAGTCCTGATGTACATTTGTATATTGTCTGGCTACACCCGGGGGGAGGGGTGTAGCAGTGAGCCCACTTGGTGTGCAGATCTGAAATCCCTGGCTACACCCCTCCTTCTTCGGGGATATCTCTGTCATTAGGTCACACCTATGGCATGAGTCCCAAGCAGTGCTAAGAGCAAAGACATTCTGGGTGGCAGAAGGACAGAGGCGTAGGAAAGAATGCCCTGAAGCACAGCTAGGCTAAAGCCTGCCCTTCTTTTGGAGGCAATATCCAGACTGTTGTGCTTGGTGAAGTGTGGACAATGCCCCCAAGTGGCAGCAGTGCAAATCTCGGCTGCAGACACGCCCCTAAAACTGGCAACTGAAGGGGCCATGCACCTGGTAGAATGGCCCTTAACAATCCCAGGAAGTTCCTTACCATACTTTCTGTAACAAAAAATAATACAGTTGGCCAACCATTTGGACCAGCACTGTTTCAAAACTGGAGCACCCTCTCTGTCAGGGATGAAAAGAAACAAATTGAGAGGACTTCCTGCAGTCCCTTGTATGGCGTGTATAGTAACGCAAACTTCTATGCACATCCAAAGTATGGAGCAATACTTCCCCTGTATTGGCATGCTCAGGAAAATAAACTGGCAGGTGGATAGATTGATTCAAAGTAAACTCAGACACCACCTTAGGAAGAAACTTAGGATTACTATGCAAAGAGATCATGTCTTTCTGAAAAATCAAGGCTGCTCACACATGAGAGCATGTAGCTCTGAAATTCTTCAAGTGGAAGTAATGGCAACTAAAAATAACACTTTCCATGACAGAAAGCATAACTCGCAAGACACGGCTGGCTCAAAAGGAGGCAGAGTCAGCTTTTCTAGAACAAAATTCAGGTCCCAGGCCAGAAATGCATTACAAATAGAAGGCTTCAAGTGTAGAATGCCTCGAAGAGAAGTACGGGCCACATCCAGCTGTGCCACCGTACAGCCATCAATGGGCACATGAAAGGTTGATATAGCTGACAGGAGTATTTTAAGAGAGGATTATCTGAGTCCTGCATCAGACAAGGTCAGAAGGTACTCCAGAACCTGGTTCACCGGACAGGTGAAAGGGTCCAGGCTATGAGAAGTGGCCCAGATGGCAAACCGCTTCCATTTCATATAGTAAGTGGCCTTGGAAGAAGGTTTCTGGCAGCCACCAGGACATCAGCCACCTTCTGAGACACACCAAAACAAGCAATGGCTATGTTCTCAGGAGCCACGTGTGCAAGTGGAGGGACTTGAGGTCGGGATGACCAGTGTCCCCTAAGCCTGAGTCAGCAGGTCTCAGCAGAGGGTCAGGGGGACTGGACGTTCAACAGCCAATTGTTGCAGTAATGGAAACCATATCTGCTGAGGCCAAAACGCAGCCACCAGAATCAGGGTGGCACCCTCTATCTGTAGCTTGATGAGCACGTCTGAATCAGTGGGAAGGGAGGGAATGCGTAAAGAAACCTCCCTTTCCAGGAGAAGGACAATGTGTCTCACTAAAAAACTCCAGGCCCTGGATCTAGTGAGCAGAAACGCAACAGTTTTGCATTGACTGGGGATGCAAAAACTTCCAACTCTGGATGACCGCACCTGTCAAACAGGTCTTCTGTGACCGAGATTAGCAGTTCCACTCATGCCTTTTGGATTGAGACCTGCTGATGCTGTCCATCAATGCATTTTGGGCACCTCACACATGGATGGCTGACAGTTCTAGACCATGATCTCAAGCCCAGTACCAGACCACATTGCTTCCTGGCACAGAGGGTAGGAATGGGTCCCCACCTTGCTGCTGATGTAATAGATCACACTGAGGTTGTCTGACTGCACCACAAGAGGACCCGGAGAGAGTGAGATGGGCCTGGAAGGCATAAAGAACTGCCCACATTTCTAGGATGTTAATGTGGAGGTAAGTCTCCCAATGGGAACAAAGGCCCTGGGTCTGATGAGGGGCTAGATGGGCTCCCCACCCTAAACTGGAAGCATCCGTGGTGAGGATCTGGTGAGGAGTAGGGATAAGAAAAGGGACAAAAAATCTCCACCACCTAACTCTTGGTTAAGTACTAAACCCCAGGTTTTTTTCCTTGCATGAGATGCAAGACATGCAAGTCCTCAGTGCAAGGAAAAATATGTTTTAATCCTGGAAAATCAGGGGTCAAAAAGGTCAGGATAAATCATTTTCTGACTTGCTCCAGCAGATTTGCAATGTATGCCCTTTGGTGCTCCTGTGGTAAAGATTACATAGGACAGACCACTAGGAGTCTAAAAGAAAGAATTCAGGAGCACTACATGGTATTGCAAAAATGAGATTCAGAACATCCTTTAGCAAAACATCTGGTGGAGCAGAAGAATCTCACGGGACATCCAACGCATTATATGGCCATTGATCATGTACCATACAAAATGAGGGGGTGGCAATAGACAGCAGGAATTAGACAGAAAGGAGTCTAAATGGATTTTTGTTTTAAAAATGTTAAAACCCCTAGGGTTTAACAACCTTATGGATTGGAAACCTTCGATACACCTATAATATGTCCTGTGGCTATATTAATATCCAATGAAGTGAGCAATCAGTATTTATTTCTTACATAATTATGAGATGCTATGTGGGTTACTGGGCAAAGGAATCTTTTTCTGTTGGTGTTTTTCACAGATTTGATGATTCAATTTATGTATTTATTTATTATTTATTTATTGATGCTAAGATTAAAAACCTCTGAGCTAGAAGCTCATTTACAGAGGTTCCGCATCAGGGAGTAGACAGACTAACAAACAATACATCAAAGCACAGGATTATAAAAAAGATTACATTCCATAGTACAGTAAGTAAACAAGAGTGTTAACATTAACCTAAGCAGTTTATGTTGCTAGGAGTATGGTACATTAACCCAAAGAGGAGAAGGAGGTATTCGGAGGGCAGGGCATGAGTATCAGGTGGCAGCCTAAGCCAAGCATTGTCAAGTATAAAGGGGGGAGTAACTGGAGCAGCTAATGAGATGCCTTTTCAGGGAAGGGGGAGAAGAAAGAAAGAACGCAAGAGTATAAGGGAAGTAAAAAGAGCAGGGAGGAGGGGATGAAGTAGGAAGGGGGTGTGGGTGGCCAGGAGCTGGGAGTCAGTGTATGAGAGGTTAAGAAGAGGAGCGGGGAGGTTTAAGGCCACAGTCGCACTTGTTTTGACTAGAAATCAGGTGCACCTTTAGATTTGCCTTAAATTGGCCAAGCTTGGTGCAGGTAAGCAAATCTGGGCTGAGAGAATTAAGCCATTTTGGGGCTCTATATCCGAAGGAGCATTGTCCTTGAGAGGTCTGCCGGAAAGGGATCTGTAAGGTACGAGAACATTTGCTTCTGGTACTCTTGTAAGAGTTAGTATAAATTAGCTATGCACGTTGCAAACTACATGTATTTAATGAGAAAACACACAAAGATCTATGCCACACCCAAAGCTTATGTCTGAATCAACAGCGGCATTTCCTCCCCTTTTCCACTTCACCAGGGCACACGCCAGAGCTGTCCGCTCTCCCCACTTCTTTTTGCCATCTACATAGAGCCCCTGGCAGTTGCCCTGAGATCAGCCTCGGATCTTGAGGGTATCCCCTTCCATCAGAAGGAGTATAGGCTCAGTCTGTTTGCTGACGATCTTCTTTTGTCTCTCCTGTCTCTGACCCAATCAATACCAGCAGCGTGGAAAATATTAACACAATCTGAGAAAATAGCAGTATTTAAGCTAAATATTAATAAAACCACAGTGCTCCTAAATAACTACTTTCCTCCCATTTCTTTAAAACAAGCTTTGCCTTTAAAATGGAAATCTACCAAAATAAAGTATCCGGGAGTCCACACTCCTTTAGACTTGTGGGTTGAGGAAATTTTGAATTATGAACCAGTGACGGGGGCGATTCAAGGGGATTTAAAGAAATGGGGGAAGCTAATATTAACATTTTTTCAAAGAATAGAAACAATCTGTATAAATGTCCTTCCCTGTCTATTATATTTATTCCAGAATATCCCCTTTTTCCCACCTGTGTTCCTCTTCAGGTTCTGGGATAACATGATATCTGGATTCATTTGGGGACATGCTCGCCCTAGAATAAGGCTGCGCCTATTAAAACTATCCCTAAAACAAGGTGGTACAAATCTGCTGGGCCTGAGGCTGTATGCGGAAGCTGCATTTTTGCGCCTCCACTTGTTGTGGTTGTCCCAGGGCTATGAAGCTCAATGGAAGACATTAGAGTTTCATCTAAACGATTTACATGACATAAAAAATATACTTTTCTCCTCCGCGGGGCAAACACTGCCCTCGAGAGATTCTTCCACTATAACCACGCAGGCTCTAAAAATATGGTTTAGACTCAGAAAATTGAAAGCCTTCCTCTCCACATATGAATACTGTAAAATTATTTCGGAAGAAGAAGAACTTTTACCATCTAAATCGGATCTGACCTTTGCCAGATGGCGCCATCTAGGGCTGGAGCACATATTTCAGTTTCTAGGGCATTCTGGTGTCCTGACATTTGTGGAGCTCGCCCTTAGATACAATATCCCGAGCTCTGCTCTGTTCTGCTATTTCCAAGTCAGAAACTACATCCTCAGGAGCAGAGTGATCCAGGTCAAGATTATATGCCCAACCTCCCCCAAACTGTACACGGATCATATTCAGGAATCACTGGGATCACTTAATAGGGTTCCTGTACAAAATTTTAAGGGACTTAACCCAAGTCTACTGATTCGGTTCGGCAGAGCTGGAACAAGGACCTCGGTCTGGAGGTTACTGGGCAGCAGTGGGCAGGGACGGTGTTGACAGTGGTGCGGGTTACCTCTGCAAGTATGTGGAGGGGATTCTCATGGAAATGTCGGTACAGATATTTTAGATCACCTGCGAGGCTCATTAAACATATGCTGGCAAGCTATGGGAATTGCTGGAGGGGTTGTGGGTGCTCCGTAGCTGACTTGGGTCATATTACGTGGGAATGTCCTATCCTCATGCCTTTTTGGATGTACCTACAAAAAGATATATCAGACTGTATAGGGGAATCTGTTGAACTCAATGTAGAAATGTTTCTATTAAACATATACTTGGACTACTCCCCACCCTGGGCTAGAACACTGCTCCCAGTTTACCTACTAGCTGCTAAAAAAGCTACTAGAAGATGGTGGATGACCCTGAAAGTTCCCACGATACAGGACTGGAGAGGATTACTAGTGAACATCTACAAAATGGAAAGCCTACTGGCTAAGATGAATGACAAGGAACAACAATTGCGGGTTAAGTGGCAGAGATGGATTATCCACCAAATGGAGGTGGACTTTGACTTTAGTCCCTGAATGTGAAACACCTGGTCTGGGGAGTGGGAGTGGGCGTGGGGGAGGGCCAAAGACAAATAGAATGCTCACCTTACCATTTATGCAAAAGATTTTACATGCGGACTACATGTATCAGTAAACAGAATGTATTGTCATGTCTTATCTGTGTCTATTATGGAAAATACAATAAAAAACATTAAAAAAAAAAAAAGAAAACACAAAGCACATAGGAGTAGCTGATATTTCCTTTTTGACACATATACATAATAAAAACATTTTTCAGCAACAAACACGGATTGATCTGTTGTGCAGCACCTGCAGCATTAACTGGCTCTGATTTTTAAAGCAAAAGGAAATAGAAATATTGTGTTGTTATAAGGGTTTGTTTCTTTAACGTATGAAATCATGCATAAGAGTGTTATAATTTAAATGCACTTGTCTCAGAGGTGTTTTAATTTTAGGTTTATTAACTTTCATGTAGCACTTTTTTGAATTATGCTATGGAAGGGGTTTGGCTGGGCTCACATAAGATCAGCAGTGGATTGGGTCTACCATGTTGGAATTCCAATTAAATAATTTCAGTTGATCTGAACACTAATTAGAGCTGGCCTGATGTAAGCTCCCCCATAACAACGACCATAGTACTTAGACTAAATGGGTTAAAAAGCATCAATTAATGTAATTAAATGTTTAATTAGTGGCACCTATGGTTGGATGATTTAAAACAAGAGCACAACATACTTGGTCACGCCCCCTGACAAAGGGGTAGCAGTGCCCCGAAGCACTGACTGGATGGGTCGTGGAGCCTAAAAGCTTTGTACATTTCATGTGCATCACTTTTTGCTTACAGTTGTAAGTACTTAACTTTATTTTTTAATAAATAAAAAATACTCTCCCTGAATTTTGGATCTGGAGTGCTGGATTTTACTTATTACGTATAAGAAAAGGGACATCCTTTAAGAGATTGGCCTGGTCCAGCCACCAGTGAAGCACTTAGCGTAGCGGCGAAGAGACCAGCACCAGCTGAGCTAGATCGTCTGAGCACTGATCCCACTAAACCCTGAGGGTTCACTGCAGGATCCTCATGTGCAACCGGGCCAGCGGGACCGTAACACTGGCTACAGCCATTAGGCCTAGTAGCCTAAGGAATGTCCTGGCTGGGACATGCCAGCTCTGAGCCACCTCCTGGACCTGGGTAATAACGTGGTCCGCCCTGTCTTGAGGGAGGAAGACCTTGGCCTGCATAGAGTCCAGGACTACCCCTATGTATTGCAACCACTGAGATGGGGTCAGCACAGACTTGGGCCGACTGACAGTGACACATAAGGACTGGAATAACTGCAGGGTGCATTCTAGAGTCAACAGCATATGCTGCCTGGACTGGGCTATCAGTAACCAGTCGTCCAGGTATGGGAACACATTGAGGCCTTTGCGCCCTAGGGCTGCTGCAACAGCTGCTATACACTTTCTAAATACCCGTGGCACAGAGGACAAGCCAAAGGGCAATACTCTGAACTGGTAATGCTTCCCTGGAACAGGAACCGCAGGCATCATCTGTTGGGGGGGGGGGGCAAATCATGATATTCAGATAGGCATCTTGCATATCGAGGGAGCACAGCCAGTCACCCTGCTTGAGCAGTGGAAGTAGGCCATGCACCATGATGATCACGAACTTTCTGTAGTGGATAAAAAGGTTCGGCTCCTTGAGGTCTAGAATGGGCATCAAGTCTCCTGTTCTTTTGGGAACCAGGAGGAACCCTGAGTAAAAAAAAAAAACCCTTGTTCTTTTGCTGCCTGGGCACTGGTTCAATGGCCTGCTTGTGCAGCAAGGTGAGGACCTCCTCCCTGAACACCTCTGTGTGGTCTGGAGGATAAAAAGTGGGGACCGGGGAACATCTGGAAGATGTTCTAGAAGTTCTAGAACATGGCCCTGCTTGATTATATACAGAATCCAAGCATCTGTTGTGATGGTTCTCCACTGGGCCGTATGAAGGGAGAACCAACCTCCGATCACCACATCCTGACTTGGAACAAGGAGGGAAGGGCGTCTGTCAAGGAGTCAGGCTGAGGTTGAACTGGCGGCTGGGGCCGTACCTCCTCCTCTGGATTTCATGGCAGAGGAACCAGAGATGGAGGAGGGAGAAGGCAAGCAGAGCTGTCTCTGCATTTGCTCTGGAGTTGGTTATGGAACCCAGCTTGTAAGAGACCCTATAAAAGGAGGGCCTCGGTCTTCTCCTGGGCTGGGTATGGTAAAGGGAGTGAACAGACTGAACAGCCCTGCCAGAGGCCAGCAGGACATTGATAAATATTCTGCATGTCTGGCACAAAACGTTTGTGGCCCACAAAAGAGGCATTCAACACCTTTTGTTGGACGTCAACCGCAAAGCCAGACACTCTAAGCCAGGAATGCCTTCTGAAGCAAATGCCAGAGGCAGATGCCCTGGCTGTAGTATCAGCAATATTATAGGTGGCTCTGAAAAGATTCTTACCGACATCTTCCGAGGCCTGGAGCACTCTGAGAAGCTCTAGTCTCTGAGAACCCTCAGGGAGGGCCTGAGCAGCAGCTCTGCCCTTCCTCCAGAGAGTATTCTGGTACTTAACCAGATGAGCCAAGTAATTTGCAATCCAAAGGCCCAGAGTGGCAGAGGCAAAAGTTCTCTTGCCCCAGAGGTCTAGCCTCCTAGATTCCAGGTCAGGGGGAAAGGAACTAAGGTGCTTAGGGGCCTTAGTTCTGTCATGAGCAGCCTTACTAACCATTGAGTCAGTTTCTGGCTGGGTGGCATTAAAGTGCAGCCCCTGAGGTGCCTGATCAAACTTGTCAGCCTTTCTGGGCATGGCTGGTATCAGGTTGGGCCTGCACCAGGCCGCAGTAGCAGTATCATTCAGTGCTGGCAGCAGAGGAAGAATAATTTTGGGTGGAGACTCTGGGATCTCCAAGAAATCCACCAGATTCCTCCTTGTTTCATCCTCTTCCACAGTCTGAACTCCCATAGTGGAAGAGAGCAGCTTCATAATGCTAAAGAAAGATGGGTCCTCTTGAGGGGGTGGACCTTGGGTGTGTTTAATGGAATCCTCACTCCTGGAGGAGACAGTGGACGTATCAGAAGATTCCACTTCAATGTCTTCCTCCTCATCCTCTTCCTCAGGGAGGATGAGGCCAGGGTGGTGGTGGTATTCCTCATCGATGTTGGCCTGCTCTGAAGCAGGGACTGACAGTCGGAGCACCGACAGCTCTTTGGAAAGCGCGGGGTGAATGGGTTGGACTGGCATTGATGCCACAACACCAGCCGATGATGCGGGTGTGAGGGTCGGGGCCGCGGAACAAACTGTTGTATGAGAGACGTGGTAATGGAGGAAAGAACAGCATTGAGGTTGATGGTGGGAAAAGGAATTGTCATTGACCCTGGTGTCAACGGAGGGGCACATAGCCCAGCTCCGACAATGTACAGCTAGCAATAGTGGAAGCGGATGGGCCCATTGCCTTTGAACCTCGAGGTTTGAGAGGCATCGATGACGGGGGCTGGACTAACAGCCCCTCTGAAGCCCTGTGATGGTTGGGAGAAGATTCCACCATGAAGGGCCTGATAGGGACAGAGGCCTGCACGGAGCGAGGCGCCAAATTCGAAGTGTCGACAGAGCGATTCCAGGCGAAGAGGAGGAGGAAGAATCCACAGGGACTGAGATCATCGAAGGGGGGAATGGTCCTTAGGCCACTCCTTGTCTTGACGAAAATGTTTCCCTGAGGATTTGTCCCTGGCCCTGCTGGCCTGAGAGCCTGAAGAAGCCACCAGAGATTTGGGGGCCCGAAGACTCCTGCCCGCTGGCTGCCTGTTGCTCCATGAGAAATTCTGCAGGCCTTCTTGCATCCACACTGGGTTGTGAGGTTGAACTTTAGGCAGGACTCACAGGCGAGAATGTTATGGCTAGGCCCAAGACAGCAGACACAGAGTCTGTGGTCGTCGGTTGAAGAAATCTTCTTTCTGCAGTGACAGCGATGGAAGAGAGCCGATGAGGGATTAGTTCTTGACATACAAATGATAAAAGAATCACTTTGAACTAAAGTGATTCAAAGGAAACATTAACCCATAGGCTGCTGACAGAATTAGAACGCATAGTAAATCTAGGCTGATATATCAGTCTGTGGCACAGGAAGGGTTAAAGAAAAAAGGTAGTAGTTTTGGTGGTCAAACTGAGGAAACGTCCGTGGAGTTCATGCACGAATGGTTGACAGCAGGGAAAAAAAGAACTGAGGAGGGAGCAGGGCTGCCTGTGACATCGGAGCCTGACGTTGGTGTGGATGGCCCCCAATAGACTGCTGCAGAAAAAGCTTCTATGGATTCCTGGCGCCCGATGGCTATGTTCTATAAGTGTGACCTGAAGACAGAGATATCCATGAAGAAGATCATGAGTTATCTTGAAATTACAAGGCATTCAAAATATTGTGGACTGCATGTGATGGAAAAGAGGTTAACTACTTGGATTAAGTTCACTATCCACACTTAGGCAGACTCCAAATTGTCATCCAAGAGGCAGAGGCTAAGGGCACACCCCATGGTTTTCAGGTGAATATAGACTGGAGGACTGAGGATCCAAAAGCAGCACTGAGGTGACTCTGCAGATTGATGTTGTAATAGGAAATGAACATGTGCACATTGGACCAGGTAGCAGCTCTAGATATCTCAAAGATGGTGATGAACCTGGCAGCAGCCACACAGGCAGTAGTATATCAAGTGGACTGAGCTCAAATCCCCTCTGGTGGCTCCTTCTCAGCCATCTGGTAACAGAACTAATGCAGGGTATGATCCACTTGCCAGTCGCCTGTTTGGCTGCTTGTCTGCCCTAGGCAGCTTCAGTATATGTTACAAACAACTAGTGCATCTCACAATAAAATTCCTTCATCTGCTTCATACAGAAGAGCAGACCTTTGAGAACGTCCAGCCTGTGGGGCGTCCACAGCAGAGTTCCGGAAAAACACCAAGGTCTAGTTCAGACATAATTCCAGAGATCACCTTGGGCAGGAATTGTGCATGAGGGCAAAGGACAACCTTGTCACTGTGGAAAACCAGATAGAGTGGCCCCATAGAAAGCACCTGGACAATTGGAATGGGAAAATATATAAGCAAATCTTTCTAAATACATCAAGATAGAGGCCTTGAGACTTATGTAATTTAAGATACTGCATAATTGGTTCCTTTATTTATTTAGCTTTTGTTGACCGGGCAAGTGCACTAGACAATTTAATGCCTATTTTCAGGCATGACCCGGGAGAAATACACCATACAAAATACAATGAATGCAGCATAACAACAAAACATCTTACAAATACAATGAGTACAACTGAGTACAGTACAACAACAAGGTAAGGTAAGGTGGATAATCACTATACATCTAAAAGTACAAAGTATTAACAGTTATCGGAACACTAACAATGATCAATATAAGTTAGTGATATTAAACAGCAGATGTCAAAACTTTCCCACAGTATAGAAGGTATACATAGTATGTTGGATTGGAAGGCACAGTGTCAAGAACAGGAATAAGTGCAACTGTCACAGAGTGGCAAGTACAGCAACATGTGCAATTGTCAGTGGACATAAAGTATTTGCAGAGCTCAGTTTTAAAGATGGAATGAGACAGTGAGTAACGCAAAGTATGAGGTAAAGAGTCCCAGTATTGAGAAGCAAAGTAAGAAAAAGCCTGCGTACCCATATTAGTAACACATTTAGGTGTAGTGAGTAGCTCAAGGGAGGAGAACCAGATGGGGATACAATATATTGGACTTTTTAAACATGACTGCAAGGGTGGCAGGGGTACCTGACCTAATGAATTTGTCAGCAGTACACCCCAGAGCATATTGCATGACAGACATAGGGGATAGCCACCCTAGGTTACTGTAGAGATCACAGTGTTGTGTCAGCCTGTGTGCAGATACGGCAAAACGACAAACACCATTGTAGGCTGTGGTCCATTTGGAAATAATACTTGTACTAGCCTGGGAGAGGGGTACCAGTCCGTATGTTAGACTGGGCAGTAATACTCCACAAGCAATGGCAAGTCTCCAGGTTTTTGGGGTCACCCTTTTTAAAAACAGGGACAACCTTTGCTACCTTCCATATCTTAAGAACCATACCAGTTATGAGCGATAGATTAAAAATCAGTGTAATAGGAGGGGCAAGTTGGAGTGCTATAATTTTCAACAACTTTGGTTCTAGACCATCATTTCCAGGTACGCTACGAGGGGAAATGGCCCGAAGTAATTTAACAACCTCACTACTGGTAACTGCTCTGAGACAGAAAGGAGGAGAATTAGAGGGAAAGGCTGGGTAAGATGGGTCGGGAGAGCCACAACTGACTTTAGTATATTTGGGTTAGGTCAGTGAACAGCAAATTGAAGCTTTAGTAATAATTTGCAGATTATTGCAGTTAATACCATTCAGTAGCATATCAGATTCAGGGGCTCTAGTGCTACGACTCAAGAGGCTTTTGATATGGCTCCAGAAATTTTTGGGGTCACCCACGGTTGCCTGAAGAAGTTCTTTACAGTATGAGTTCTTAGCGGCAGAGGCACAAATGCCTTTTTTTCACAGACATTTCTACACCTCCTATACTCGTGCCAATGAGACAGGGAATTTGAGGCTTTGAACTTGTCCCAGCTTTTATCCCTGGCCTTAATTTCAGTAAGTAGGGCACTATGCAGCCACTTAGTGGCAGCTCCCTTGACCCTGCGCTAATAAATGCGATATGTTTGTCTTGGAGAACCTGTATTTGAGAAATAAAATAGGGGAGAGCTTCATCCACATATGATTACAGATTGGGGACCAGTCAACTTATCTCAGATCTGCTAAGAGATCAGGGATATTAAGTTTAGAAAGATTGTGGGGGGAAAAAAAAGGTATTTTGGCGAGATGGATGGGATACAAGCACTCCATATACAGAAAACAGGTGAATGATCACTTATGGCATCAGGTAATATACCAGAGGTAGTGATCCTGTCCTCCCTGTTGTTTTAAAATCCAGTCATTAAGTGTTTTACTGGAGTCCCTAAGTACAACCTGGTGGGGGACGTAATGATTTGCGAAAGATGACATTTACTTAGTAGTAACTCATAGCTACCAGACTTCTTGCTGAGTCAGTCTAAACTAATGTCACCAAGTAAAGTAATAGAAACTTCATTTTTGCCAGTGCCACCAGAGAGGAAGTGACAGCATCTGCAAGGCCTGCAGATCCATTTTTGGGAGGGATCATAGAAACATAGAATTTGACGGCAGATAAGGACTACTTGGCCCACCTAGTCTGCCCATTTCCCCTACCTAACGGATAAGCAGCAGATCATAGTTAACCAACAGCCTACTTCCTCCTACCACCCACTAGAATTGTCTTATGTCTGTCCCATGCATTCTTGAATTCCCCCACTGTTTTTGACTCTACAACCTCCTCAGGAAGGCTGTTCCATGTATCTACAACCCTCTCTGTGAAGAAATACTTCCTCACATTACCACTGAGCTGTCCCCCCTCTATCTTCAAATTGTGCCCCCTTGTTCTTGCACATCTCTTTTTCTGAAAGATGCTGCCCTCTTGGACTTTGTTGATTACCTTGAGGTATTTGAAAGTTTCTATCATGTCCCCCTCTCCCTCCTTTCCTCAAGGCTATACATCTTAAGCTCCTTTAGTCTTTCTTCATATGTCTTCTGGTACAGACCCTACACCATTTTGGTTGCCCTCCTCTGGACAGCCTCCACCCTGTCTATGTCTTTGTGGAGATGGGGTCTCCAGAACTGTACACAGTACTCCAGATGTGGTCTTACCAACTGTCTGTACAGAGGGCCATCAACTTCCTGTTTTCTACTGGTGATGCCTCTCCCTATGCATCCCAGTATCCCTCCTTAATGCCTTCTCACATTGCTAGCCCACCTTTAGGTTATCTGATATGACTACCTCCAGGTCCCTTTCCATTTTTGTTTTTGTCAGTATCTCACCCCCCATTGTGTACTGTTCCCCTGGGTTTTTGTTTCCCAGGTGCATTACTTCGCACTTCTTTGCGTTGAATCTAAGCTGCCATACATTTGACTATTCCTCCAACCTTGCCATGTCCCTTTTTATCCTTTCCACCCCACCTTGCATATCAACCCTGTTGCAGATCTTTGTGTCATCTGCAAACAGACATACCTTCCCTTCCAGTCCCTCTGCAATATCACTTATAAAGACATTAAAAAGGACCGGCCCCAGTACTGAACCCTGCAGAACCCCACTAGTAACCCCTCTTTCTTCAGAGTGGACTCCACTTTCAATTACTTTCTGTGTCCTGTTGTCCAGCCAGTGTTTTACCCAGGCTACCACCCTGGGACCCACTCTCAGGCTGGCTAATTTATTAATCTTTTGTATGAGACTATGTCAAATGCCTTGCTAAAGTCTAGGTAGGCCATGTCCACAGCCTCTCCCTGGTCTACTACTTTGGTCACCCAGTCAAAGAAATCAATTAGATTTGTCTGACATTACCTTCCTGCTGTGAATCCATACTGCCTTGGGTCCTGTGCCCCACTGGCCTCTAGGTACTCAACAATTCTTTCCGTCAGAAGTGATTCCATCATTTTCCCTACCGCTGAGGTCAAACTGACAGATCTGTAGTTTCCTGCCTCTGTCTTGCTCCCACTTTTGTGAAGGGGAATCACATCCGCCCTCCTCCAGTCCTCAGGTACCACACCATCCTCCCATGATTTATTAAAAAGGGTAGTCAGTGGTGTTACTAGTTCTTCCCTTAGTTCTTTTAGAATTCTGGGGTGAATCCCATCAGGCCCCAATTCTTTATCCACCTTCAGTTTTAATAGTTCTTTCAGAACCCTTTCTTCTCTGAAAGGACTAATATCAACCCCCTTATCCAGAGTGCTTCTATTGACTGGATTAGGTGTCTCCCCCTGCTTTTCCATTGTGAATACTGAGCAGAGGTATTCGTTCAGTATTCCTGCTTTTTGCTGTCACTCTCTGCCCAACCACCTTCCTCTTTATTCAGCTTCAGTATCCCTGTCTTAGTCATTCTTTGCTCCCTAATGTACCTGTAAAAGGTTTTTATTTATTTATTTTATTTATTTATTGTTGAGATCAGTTTTACAACCTTTGAGTCAAAGACTCGTTTACAAAGGTACCTCGTCAAAAAAAGGGGGGGGGAGACAACAATAGAGTGAGGTTAGGACAGGGATGACGAACAGGTTAGATACATAAAATATACATTTGGAGAGTGCAGACAGCGAAGCTGTACTGGAGCAAACTTGTGTAAGGTACTAACATTGGTAAAACAACAGGAGATACATTATTGTTTTATCCCCCTTCTTAGCCGAGTTGGCTATCTTCCTCGGTTTGGGCCTTTGCTATTCTGACCGTCTTCGCTGCTTCCTTCTGCTTTAACTGGTACAATTCTGTCCTGCTCCTTCTGTGTTTCCTTATACTTTCTGAATGCTATCTTTTTCTCCCTTACCTTCCCCGCCACTTCTTTTGAGAACCATAGTGTTTTTTTCTTTAGTTTTGATTTGTTTATTTGCTTCACACAAAGGCTTGTTGCCTCTATGATGGCGGTTTTGATGTTTCCCCATTGTTGCTCCACCCTACCTTTTTGCCTGTTTGCTAGTGATTTTCTGAGGCACTCTCCCATTTTGACAAAATCAGCCCTCCTGAAATCCAGTACCTTCACTTTTGTGTGGCCTGACTCTACAGCTAAGTTTATCGTGAACCGCACTGTTTGGTGGTCGCTTGTTCCCAGATGGCTACCCACTTCAAGATCAGAGATCCTCTCTCCATTCCCATTTGAGAGTGCCAGGTCTAAGATTGCTCCCTCCCAAGTGGGTTCCAAAACTAGCTGTCTGAGGCATGCCCCCTGAAGGGCATCGAGAATGGCCCTGCTCTTGGATGTGGCTGCAGCAAAGGTGCTCCAGTTAATATCTGGCATATTCAGGTCCCCCAAGGATGCCGTCTATCATTTCCTTGTCTATTTCTTCCCCCTGATAGTTACAGTTATATAGTTATTATAGTTATGATATGCAATTTCTTGGGGTTAGCAGGGAGTGTAACACTTCGCAAGATAACTGTGGCTGGGCTAGTAGAGCAGCGAGTTGCAGGTGATCTCTGTAGTAGATCAGAACACCACCATCCCTCTTTGTGACAGTGTAATCTCTCCTTAAACTGTACCCCAACAGGGAGCATACAGAGTCAGGAATGGATGGTTTCAGCCACATTTCGGTTAGGCACAGAACATCTGGCCATAGCTAGAGACCCAGGTTTCAAGGTCAGCAAAGTTACCCCTACAAAGTATACAAGCTGTGGAAAATTGCTGATAATTTGTGTTCTAGATGTCAAGAGGCAGGGGCTTCCTTAATCCTCATCTTTTAGGGCTGCCCAAAAGCGAGGCCACTTTGGAACTGCATCAGAGAAATTGGATCCACTTTTAAGTCTGGAAAACTCACTTACCTCAGCACTGTCTGGTGGGCCAGTACAATTGCCATCTTCTTACCACACAACAGTACCACACAGCTTTAACTGCGGGTGTAGCGAAGAAAATCATACACTGAGTGTCACAATGAAATTTTAGCCACTCAGCGTATTGAGAAAATCATAGCCAGCACAAATAATAGATTTAATAGATGCCACAAAAAATGGGAGAAGTTGAACATTTTGTTAACTGTAGATCCAGTACCCGATCAATAAAAATCAAAAACAGGTCAGCCTGGTTATAGGCCCTGGGTAAGATTGCTGTAACAAGTTACCTAATGAATAATATAAGTTGATAGAACTATCAACTCTTAGCATCTTAGAATTCCTTTTGTATTACTATACTCACTGAAAGTATAGTGCTAAAACTGTATTACTATGCATGATTAACCCAAATGTCAAATCAATGCTAGAATGTCATGGGGGGTGGGGTATGGTTATCGTTACAGTGTATGGTTTTATTGTATATGGGGGGGTTATGGTTGTCTGTTACAGTGTATGATTTTTTTGTATGTCAGTAGTATCTGATGTCTTTCTTTTTATACTGTCTTGTGTCCTGTGTGAAAAAGAAATGTTTTCAATAAAGCACACTTATTTAACAAAAAAAAAAAAAAAACACACCTGGATTCTACTCAACTATCTGGCCGAAGTGACGGCAACCAAAAATATGATCTTCCATGACAAATGTGACAGGTGACATTTCACCACTGGCTCAAATGCTTCTCAGAAGGAACACATGGTCTAAGCCTTTGAAAAGTGCAGTGACTACTTCTTTCGGTCCACATTCAGAGTACCAGCCTTGGCAAAGAATGCCAAAATGGTCATCAGGTGTACACTGAGGGACATGGCTTGCAACACTTACTAGGACAGGGATCAGAAATAGTTAAGAATGTGCCTCACTGAGCAGAAAAGCGGACACAACTCATTGTCTTTGTACCAGCACCAGAACCTCTTTCATTACTTCTGTAAGATTTGAAAGTCTACTTCATCTGAGATGCCTTTAGCACTCAGAAGACACTCTTGGAAAGCTTTAAGGTCTAAAACTCTAGCTGCTTAGGAACCAAGCTGTTGGATTCAGGGACTGCAGAACCAGGTGCTTGACCAGCCCTTCAAATCATGTAAGACTTCTGAACCGCATGGGATCAGCCAAACTGATTTGTTGCAGGGTCTAAGAAGGGTCTGGCACAGAACTGGTACTGCAAATCCAGAGCAACAAGGATGAGGGTCATATGATTCCTCTGGACCTTAAGGAGTACCTTGTGGACTAGGAGGAATAGAGAGAAGGTATATGAGACTACCGCCTCCATAGATGTGGTAATGTAACCCCTGGCAGAGTGATCTGCCAAGGGGGAAAAACACTAAAGATCCCTAGTTTCCTGTTTTCTCAGGAAGTGTACAGGTTCACCAATGGGGTTCCCCATGCAAAGACCACCTGCAGCAGAGAACCTCTCTTGGGAAGCTTATCCCACATGGCTGAAGTGGGTCCACCAGCTGGTTATTCCTGCCTGCTACACAGACCACCAGTAGGTCCACCTGGAATAAGTGGGCAAGAGACCATGTTTGCAGTGGCTCTTAACATACTGTGCAGGAGTGAGCGTCACCCTACTTCCTCAGGCAGAACATGGCTACATGTTGCCAATGACAGGCCAAACAACATGGCAAAAAAACTGTTATAAGGCTCCCTCCAATCCAAAGTGTATGAACTGCCTGTAAGATGTATGACTGGGGACATGGAAGTACATGTCCTTGAGGTCCAGGGAGCAGAAACACGCTCTGGACTCCAGCAACAGAATTATTGGTTCACTGTGACCCTACAAAACTTCATTTTGCACATAAACTAGTTGAGTATCTGCTGATTCGGAATGGGATGCCATCCTCGGTCTGCTTGGGTACCAGAAAGTACACTTACAAATCCTTGCTGAGCGGGACTTTTCTAGTCTGGCTCTATCACTTGCAGCCCTAAGAGCAGCTGAACCGTGTCTCCAAGTGTGGAAATTGAATCTATGATATCAGGTTCTTCGGAGGTGCATGGGACTGGTAATGGGGCACAGTCTTGAATTCGAGAAACAACCCTGAGGTGATCACTTCCAAGACCCCACTTATCCAAGGATACGAGACACAGCATGAGGAAGTGAACAGAAAGCCACTAACTAGGAGCTGCAGCAGGGACTGCAATGGAGAGGGCCTGGGCTCCCCTCCTGTCACTTCTTTTTCTTAACACCAGATCCAGACGCCTGTCCAGAGCTGCCACCATACTGCTCTTACAGGATCCTTGTCCTGAGTCCTTGAAATGGAAGGACTTTGGTGGATGGTATTGCTGCTACTGTTGTTGCTGCTGTCCCTGAGGGCAATGAAAGACAATATGAAGGGAACTTTCTTCTTGAAGGCACAGATTTGCAGCCATCTTGGTGAAGGATGTGACAGAGTCCACTGTGAAGCTGGACTTCTCAGTTATGATCAGGCAGCCCTTTGCTTCTTGTCTCAACATCTTTGTCTGTCAACAAAAGATCTGTCACCTTTTGCTGAATCTCTTGCAAGAAGGAGGAAATATGTAGCCATGCCCAAGCCATATGGTCACTGCAGCTGCCATGGCCCTGGATGACTCAAGGGACACCTGCAGCTCGTGTTTGGTAGTTAACCATCCTATGCCCAGGATAACCATATGGTCCTGCTGGTTATCCTCTGGCAGGAGAAGCCACTGGTCCGAGAGCCTCATAAAGAGCTTGTGGCTGTATCTCACCATTAGGGTCACATAGCTGGCCTGTTTGATGCCCAAGGACAATGCTGCATAGACCCCGCAGGCAAAATAGCCTTAACGCAGAAATATAGAATTTGAAGGCAGATTTAAGGACTGCTTGGCCCATCCAGTCTTCCCTTTATTCCCTACCTACACTATTACTACAGACTGTGCCCAATCTACAGCTCTTTCTCCCTCTCCCTTCCTTTCCACTATGATTTCCTTGTGCTTATCCATGCAGTCTTGAACCCTACCATTTTTCACCCTCACCACATTCACTGGAAGGCGGTTCCAGGAATCCAACACTCTTTCTGTGAAGAAGTACTTACTCACATCTCTTCTGAATCTACCTCCCTCCAGCTTTGTAGCATGTCACCTTGTTCTTGAGCTCCGTTTCTTCTGAAAAATACTTCCCTCCTGTACCATTTCTTGACATCCTTGTCCAGGAGCTGTAGAGACTCCCCCTGCATTCTGATATTGTGGAACACCACTTCCGCAACCAAACCTTCCAGAAGGGTGTTCTAGGAAACCAGTGAACCCTTCCAGCCATAAGGCCTGGCGCTCCCAGATATGGAGCGCAGGACCCATCACTATAGGGGTAATGGGCATGGCTGTCCTAGAGGAGAAGTCCTTCTCCAGAATGTCAACCTATGAGTATAACTCCTTCTTATGGACCTTTTCCAGAAGAGTGTCCAAGGCTGACAACATCTTGTACAGAAGTGATGCAAATAAGGAATAATCATTCAATAAGAAAGCCTGATCAGAGCAGAGGCTAACTAATCTACTTCCTGATCCTGGGAACTCTCCAGGCATGAGGATCCATCAAAGTTAGACATTGTTAAAAAGTGCACCCAAATGCCTCTAAGGTGAATGGACTACGATCTTTGTCAGGGCAATCATGACCAACAGGATCCTCCCAGGGAGTCCTGTCGCCTTGCTAACCACCTTGGTCTGGACCCCCACCTATGGCTGAGATGGTAGAGGGATGATCTAAATTGGCTGAAGCAGAGGGACAGCTGTGCCGGTGGCAGGGTCAGTTGAAGCTGCAGCTCCAACAATGGACACAAGGGTGGAGTCAGGGCAGGTATGAACAATGACTGCCAACAATCCTGAAGGTGGGCCAAGTAGCAGCTCAGGACCCACTGTTGCTACTTGATCACTTTAATTCTTTGACAGGCAAAGCAGCAATGGTGGAAACCTGAAAAGAAGGTCAAGGAGCCCATATAGCACTGCCTTGATGGTCCATGGTGGTAAGGCTGATGTCGAGATCGAGAGTGGGTCAGTGATCTCAACCTGTGATGCATGTGCTGTCAAACAGGGCTTGGGCTCAGCTGGAATTATCTGCCCAACCCACTGACCAATGGGTACTGACTGAACTGGTGGCTCGTGTGGAGTCAGGACAACTACTGACTACATGGGCAGAGGCCCAATCAGCCCAGCACCAATTAGCTATGACCCACCATAGTTGGGTGAAGTTGGCTTAGGGATGACCGAGATTTGGTTTAGGGCAGACGACCCACCGCCAACTTCCTCGGAGCTGACGGTCCCCACACTGATCACTCCTGATTGACTGACATGGTCATTTACTGGCACTGAGTGGTCTGACTTTCTTTACAGAATTTCTGCAGAGAGGCCAAGCTGGTTTACTGGCTATTAGGCCTCTGTACTGCGTTTCTGGTCACCACATTATAGAAAGGACATAGAAGAGATTGAAGGGGCTAAGCACAGGACCAACAAGCTGATTAGCGGCTTTGGAGGCAAGATCCATGAGGAGAGATTGAACATTATCAAAATATTTGGCCTAAAAAAAGAGAAGGTTGAGAGGGGACATGATCATCGTTTTCCAAAAACTAAAGGTGACAGACAAGATGGAGTACACAGATGTTTGAGCTGGTGAGTGCAAGCAAAACTAGAGGGCAAGGCCTCAAACTGGGGGGGTGGTGGTGGTGGCAGAATAAGGGGAAATATTAAAGAGTTAGTGAACTGCCTAAATCTAATATTAGTTTTTAAAAAGCAGTCAACAATTACCTTTTATATGGGGTACTTTTTCCTTTTGGCTAATTAAGATTTGTTTCCTGATGTAGGTGTGATGTGTGGAACAGCATTCTGCCTGGCAGCTGACATTTCCAGCTCTGTTCCTCCCATTACATCATAAGCACTGTGACCCCACTGACAGTGACATCAAAACAGCTCAGGAAGAGCCACTCAGTAGCTGCCAGGCTAGTCACCTGTGATGTCACCATCAGAGAGGTCACAGTGCTGATGATGATATAGTGGGAGGAATTGAACTACATATGTCAGCTGCCAGGCACAGTGCTATTCCACACATCCAGTATAATACTGTCACACAGAAAACTTTCTTTCCACCCTCTGTTTTTGCCCCCAGGGCCACAGTAAGGGAGGCTCCCATCTGCTGTCTGCCACTCCCCTGCACTGTCGCCCATCTCCCCAGGACCCCAGCGGCGAGGTGCCCAGTTACCCTCCATGGTGGGGCCAGGAAAGGGAGGTCCATCCTTCCCCCCCAAAAACACATGATCCAGTGACCGTTGCAGGCCGCCTGGTGACATGGCAGGTGAAAGTGTGGCCAGCAGGCATCATTCGCCCTCGCCATGCCAGTCCTTTTTCCTATACTTTTCTCTTCTAAGTGCTCCCTAGGGCCTCAGCAACCTCGATTGCGTGTGTGTGTCGGAACTGGTGGCTCCTTTCCATCCACACTGGCCTAGTGCCTGGCCCTCCATCTGCATGGCACTACCACCGAGCCTCCACTAGGTGGTAGCCAAGCACCGGGAAGACCAAACTCTCCGATCCGGAAGAGGACAGCTGCCTGATGGACGCTCAGTCCTACTTCTAGCCCTCCCCCTAGCCAATCCCCAGTGGCCCGAGCTTGTTCCTGAACTCGGGTCACCAGCATGAGAGAGGTAAGGACCTAAGCGCCTCTGCCCTCTCTGCCACCAGGCCAGCTTACACAGAAAACTTTCTAACGAACATAAGGAAAAAAAAATACTTCAGAAAAAAAATGTTTCAACTGACTACTACTTAAAACTTGAAACATTTTCCTGTCTTCTAGTTTTGGTTCTAATAGCTCTTAAAGAAAGCATTCCTTCACATCAAGGGAGGTTAACATGCCCAGTGAGGTTGTATAAACTAGCACTATTCATGCTATCAAAGCAGAACTAGATAGACTCATGATGGAGTAAAGATAAAATTCTGTTAGCAGGTGACGTGGTAGAGGCTTCCAATCGAGGAGACAGAGTGGGCCAGCAGCATTGACTTTTTTATGTCTACAGCATCTGGGATGCTACTCTTTGCAGCACAAGTAATTCAAACTGATGAAAATCAGCCTAAAAACCTAAATCATTAGCACGAGCTGTGAAAGAGATGACTTGTCTGTTTCTGTGGGGAAAAAAAACGATCTGAGAGTAGTTGAAGGCAGTGCCAAAGACGCACAGTTGGGCAGTAGGAGGTGTCAAAACTGAAGATTGTTTTAGTGACTATAGTGGACAGTGAACTCAAATTAAGTAGTTAGAACTCTATTTCCCCTCCATAGAGACCAGCTTGTACATTGATTAGTCCTCTTTTGTCCTTTTCTCAAGGAATAAAGCTGTATCACAAGTCAGACCAGCTCTGTAACAAGATGATCTGCTAGTCTTACTTTATAATCTGAGTCTCTGTATAGATCTACTGCTTAGTATCTGTTTACATACTATGAAACCAAAATATATGCACAAAGGAAGAAGCTGTCAACTCACGGTGTCTGTAAAAGCTGAGTGACTGTTGGCATGCCAGTTTTACAGGCGTCTGTGGAAAGTATGGATTGTAGCACCGATACTGGAAAAGAAAAACAAGCCCCAGTTTTTTTCCCCTTTAAGAAGCAATTTTTTAAACATATTTTTACTGGTTGTCATATCTGCATATACATGTCCAACAAACTACAGACAAGAATACATTCAGAAAAATCTACAAATTGGTAAACATCACCACAGGCGGACATACAGTGCAGTAGCTACACAACAAAATGAGAACAGTATGTAGACTACAGGTTTAGAAATACACAGAATCTCTGGAAACCCTGGGAAGTCCCACCAGACAATGCTGTTGTGGATAAATAGAGCACCAAGTTGGGGGAAGGACACTGCTGGTAAAATGGGCCCAGCAAGAGTCAGTGTTTTTACACATCTCCTTAGCTCGTATGTGAGATGCTTTAGCAGCAAAATGCTCAACAAGATTTGATACGAACTTTTGTGCTATCAAAGAGAATCATCTACTCATGTATGGAGTCTGCATTATTGGCAGCAAATAGAAAGACCCTAGAGCACCCAGGGGTTCTTGCTTTGGTCCTCCGTCTAAGGACAGAAATGGTGCTCAGCTCAACTGTAGTGTGGAAGACCAGGAACAGGTCTGCAGCCACTGCTGTACAAAAAGGTTGACACTAGTCACAGTCCCAAAAATCAGTATATATAAGAGACTGCTGACACTGGCAACACACTGAGGAGACTGATGTAATTAATTTTTGTACCATGTGTGGAGGACAAAATATATTCAGAAACTTGGTACTGGGGCTTCCTTACATTTGTGGCACACTAAAAGGCTTATATGACTTTTAAGGAGAAGCTCCCACATCCTGGGAAAGTTAGGAGGCCTTTAAGTCCCGTTCCCATAACAACTTACAGTAAGTGTTAAGAAAGGGGATCATTTTCCCAATACCCAAGTACAGCATACAGCATCTTATAAATGATACCTTTAGAGGAGTGATGTTTAGACAGCATCACCCATTTCAGCTACAAAAGCAGGGATCCTTAAGGAGCATAACGCTCCATCCACTGACTGAAGCTTTGGACCTGGAAATACCAGAAAAGGTGCCCTATCAACATATTAAACTACCCAGTCATGCACAGCTGATCACCTGAGAAAAAGTGCCCCACTGCTTGGAGCCCTCTGTTCTTTTCCTGGTGCAAATCTGCAGTCCTCCAGGCAAAGAGGATGTCTGTGTTAGTATCACTAGAAGATAATATGGTAGGTTCCTAGGCAGGTAGACCAACTACTCTAAACAAACAGGAGCGGTTGGAAACTGCAAATGACCACAAAGCCCTCAAACCAGCCTGGCCTAGATATAACAGACATGAATGCTGTCCCCTCTACCCTTAAGTCAGGCAGGGGGAGGCAATATAGAAAAGTGGTAAAGAGCACTGAGATGCAAACCAGGAGAACTGGGTCTGAATCCCACAGCCACCACTTGCATACTGCGTGACTATGAGCAGGTTAGTCAACCTCCCTGTGCTCCCAGGGTGCACCTGGAAACAAGCTTCAGCTTAATGTGTCTTTCCTGGCTGAAAATTGCGGAAAAAAAAGAGTCAAGCCTAAGTATGAACAGTAGGAATCTGGGAATTTTTTGCCCGTATTGGCGTGTTTAAATCAAGTCAGGACAGCCCTACAACACTTAATTAGCCAAATTAAATGATAAAACTCTCTCCGGCTCCTATCACTTGTGGCATATTCACTCTGTTTGATAGTGCAGTCCCAATGGTAGTATCAATGGATACTGGAGTATTTTAATTAAATGGACTTGACCAAGCCATGATAAGAAAAGGGTGTGCCACCATCTCAAATCAGACCTATTTGTTCAAACAATCCAGTCCTAGTTGAGTTTAAAGGTCAGTCAGTTGGGTACCCAACTACGCATACCATAGTATGTCAGAAATGTACTGGTATGAGATGAAGCAGGCTCAAACTGAACTGCCTCAGCACTCCCAAAATCCTCCAATTTTGTCTGCTGACCTTATACCCAGAAAAACTGACAAACCTAAGCAACATGTTGACTAATGCTGGAAACATTTCTCTGGGCCTGAGATAAATAATTAAACACTGTCTGCATATAAATTCAGCTACCGATGCATGCTCTCAGCCAAGAGCACAGAAGAGGTATTCGGATCATACTGGATATATTTTACTAACGGCTCTATAAAGCAGCAAAATACTTAAAACAAATTTCAAAGTAGCTCAGCTTTGCTCTTTACAAAAGTGCTTCACTATAGCAAGCTTTCAGAAGTAACTTGTATTTAAAGAGGTCGCTAGTTCTGAAATACTGTAATTAACAAACATAGTCATTAAAAAATGAACTGTTGGCCAAGTTCAGGTGTACAACAGAACACAAACCACCTCTATTTTGTGTAGTGGCTTTCATTTAAGTTGAATCCCAGAAATGCTTTACAGGATTTATGCCATGGAAAACTAGTCAGCCGTAACCGATTTATAAGTGCAACTGACAATATAATGGCTTTTTACAGCAACGATGAATAAATAATACATATCTGACTTCAACCAACAGCACAAGATTTATTGATACAATTTAACAGAAACACCTATTGCAGTAAGCAAAATAATTAAGTTATCATACCACTGACAGAGCAAAGACAGAACAGAGAAAGGATGGTGGGAAAGACAGATTAGAGGTCACAGATGAGAGGTAAAGATGCTTGTTTGGTTGAGATTAAAGAGGGAAGAAGAGTTAAAGGGAAGGTCCCCTAAACCTTTTATTCTATTTACCTGTGTAGTTTGTAGGCATGAACAATGACTGCCTCTACTGCATCCTCCTACTTTCATCAGGATTTAAATGTAAATGAAAGTACTTAAATCTAGTATGAAAACTGTTCGGCTAGCAGTATAGCCTAGAGGTTAGCATAATGAGCTGTGAACGAGCTTGGTACATCCAGCAGACCAGACCTTGGTTTAATTCTCACAACCTCCACTTGCATACTGAGTGACTGAGCAAGTCACTCAACCGCCCAAAGTTCCCAGGTCGCCCCTGAAAACAGGCACTTGTGCCTAGTGGGTCTTACCCGGTTACCAAAGGCTAAAATTAAAAAAAAAACAAAAAAAAAAAACCTGACTGACTCCATTGCAAAGGTCACGACCCAACTCATGTAAGGCATCCTGGAATTGTATGATGAATACACTCTGAGAGTCTGTCTGATATGGATGAATGTATGATGTATTTCTTTTTCTGTTATAGAAAATAGGATGCACTGTTTCAAGTCGTTTGCTGCAGGAGCTAAACAGCTTCAGAAGTGATAGAATAAGATAATTAAGAAACAAAATTAAGGTTAGAGCCTTGGTATTAGTTTAAACTATTAGCAGGAAAAGGCATTCTAGTTACAAATGAAAGGCTTATCAGTGTTTTATATTTCTGTTTTTGTTTAGTGTCCTCTGGTGGAAGTCAAACAATGAATGTTAACATATAATGTATCAGAGAAAAGAATGATTAGAAAAATACAAGTAAGGTTATATGACATCTTTTTTATGTAGGCTCTATACCAGAATCACATTTTTATAAGATAAATGAATATATTCATTTTGACATTTTTGATGTTAAATATGTTTTATAGAAAAAACAGTCTTTCCTGAAGAAGGGTTTACCCGAAACATTGATATTTTTATGGACTGGAAGTTTTTAAGTTGTTTGTGTCTAGGAAATGCTGGACAGTTGGGATTTATGAATATACTAATGCTCCATATTATTTTTTGTATAAGCGTTTGATTATATATAATTTGCTTTTTTTTGTATTTTTTCTTGTTTTAGTGATGGTCGGGCATTATTCCCCCACCAAGGGAACTGTCCCTTCAAATGTCCACCATTGTCATCAGACACCTATTTTAGGTGTCATGCTTTGGGCATTCTGAGGAAACGTAAAAGAAGGTGGAGAGCTGATCCTGGTGGGGGACAGGAGGGAGGGTGGATTGGGGTGGTGGGGTCCAGGAGACGCCCTGGGGTGAAAGGGGGCCAAGACAGAGGTTATTCTTGTCTTGTTCCCATACCCAAGGGTTCCGACTTTAATAGGCAGGAGCCGAGGTCTTCCCAGACAGCTCATCCCACCTTGGCAGTGTTATGCAATGCCAGATCTATTAAAAACAAGACAGCTGTTATAGCTGATCTTGTTGGGTCAACTGATCTGGCTTGCATCACCGAGACCTGGCTGGATGAAAATCCAGGCCCTATATTGACTTCGGCAACACCAGCTGGGTTCTCGGTGATACACCATCTAAGGTTGGATTGTAGGGCCGGGGGTTGAGCCATTATGTTTAAGACTGAGCTGGGCCTTGTGGATGTGCCATTGGGAAGTACCAGATCCTCTGAATATATCCTGGGAGAGGGTGCAGGTTGCGGAATTCTCCTCGTCTACCGTCCACCAGGAGATGGTGGAGAATTCCTGCAGGAGATAGCAGACTTCATCATCAACATGGTGTTGCAGTCCCCCAGATTGATAATTCTGGGGGACTTCAATGCCTGGGTCGACGATGAACTCTCGCGTTTTGGTCAAAATCTCCTCCAGTTGATGATATCGCTGGGCCTAACACAGGTAGTTACCTCCTCAACCCATATAAAGGGTCATTCATTGGATCTGATCTTTCTTCTGGGTATGGAGATTGCTGATTTGGGGGTGTAACCAGTCAGCTGGACTGACCCATCACACCATAAGGCAGTATAGCGCAGTGGTCTAAGGCTCTGAGCTGCAAATTTGGTGACATCCAGCAGACCTGACCTGGGTTTGAATCCCACAGCTTCCACTTGCATACTGTGTGACCCTGAGCAAGTCACTTAACCTCCTTGTGCTCCCAGGTCGCTCCTGTAAAAAAGCTTTCAGCTTAGTGTGCTATACCTGGTTAAACAACTAAATAAGGTTCAGCTTCAGGGCTCCCCCCAATAGGTCTGCCCCTACGGAGATGGTTCAGTACCACCCTTTAAGGGGTATTAATCCCAGTGGCTTAATGGCAGTGCTGGATCTATCAAGCTTGTCTGGGGAATGCAAGAGTCCAGATGATCTCGTGTTAGCCTATAATAAAGCTGTGGGAGATGCTCTGGACAAGATTGCTCCTGTTCGTGTTCGGCCTCTCACCCTTTGTTCAAGGAGCCCTTGGTTTAATGGCTCCTTGAAGGAGTTAAGGAGAGTTGGCCGAAGGTTGGAGAGAGCCTGGCGGAGGTCTGGCAGTGATGCTGACAGGCTTAGGTTGATGGCACATTATGATGGCTATCAATCAGAAATCACCCGTAAGAAGGCAGAATTCCTGTCCAGGGAGATTTCTGCTGCACAGAATCGACCGGCTCAGCTTTTCCGGACTGTTGACAGATTGTGCAATCCAATCTGTCTCCAGCCCAGAGAAGCTTTTTCTCAGCTAAGATGCGAGGAGTTCGCTCGGTTTTTTTGCAGATAAGGTTGCCGGCATCAGGTCGGCATCGGGTCCGACCTCTCCTATGAGGGATTGCAGTGGTCAACAGGAAGTGTTATGCACCCGGTCTGTCTGGTCAGATTTTCGCCGGCTGGAGTTCACTGACATTATGAAGATCATCCAAACACTGCGACCAACCAGTTGTAGTTTGGATCTGGGTCCTACACCCCTTTTAGTAGGATGTGAGAAGTTATCTGCCGATCCTTGCTGACATTGTCTGGAAATCCTTGGAGAGGGGGGTCTTTCCAGACCCCCTCAAGGAGGTGGTAGTTCGGCCACTCCTTAAAAAACCCTCCCTGGACCCAGATTGTCTAGCTAACTACCGGCCTATCTCTAACCTGCCTTTTGTTGGTAAGGTTATTGAAAAGGCAGTTGCGTTGCAATTGGATGATCATCTTATATCTCACAATGTCTACGATACTCTCCAGTCTGGTTTCAGCAAAAGGCATAGTACAGAGACTGCCCTTGTCCGGGTATTGAGCGACCTCCTTATGGCCAGAGATCGAAAGGCGCGTACCATTCTGGTCCTTCTCGATCTATCTGCTGCATTTGACACTGTAGACCATGGAGTGCTATTGGAGCGCCTGCGGGTTTTTTGTGGACTGTCTGGTACAGTCCTCGAATGGTTTCGATCTTACCTCACAGGCAGGTTTCAGAGAGTTGTCACTGGAATTTATTCCTCTGGCGCTCACTCCCTGTCCTGTGGAGTACCGCAGGGCTCCATTTTAGCCCCCATGTTGTTTGCAGTGTATATTCTGCCATTAGGAGAAATCATCAGGCGATATAGCTTGAGCTTTCACTGTTATGCAGATGATACCCAGCTGTATCTGTCCTTTCTCCCCGGTCAGGGTGATGCACTCTCTGTACTTAACAACTGCCTTGATGAGATCAGACTTTGGATGAGTTCGAGCTGGATGAGACTCAATCCGGACAAGACTGACGTATTGGTGGTGGATCCAGGTCATCCAGGGTTGGGTGTGGGAGCTGGACAACCATCAGGTTTATCACTTGATGGTGTACCGCTCCCTACCTCCGAACAGGTGCGAAATCTGGGCGTTATTTTTGATGACGGTCTGACTCTGAAATCCCAGGTGTCCGCTGTTGTCAAATCCTCTTTTTACCATCTGAGGAATATCGCCTGGGTGAAACATCTGATTCCCCCGGGTGACCTTCCAACATTGGTCCACGCCTTTGTCACTACTCGTCTGGACTACTGCAATTCCCTCTACCTAGGGCTACCTGGGGTTGATATCCGCGCCCTTTAAGCTGGTGCGAAACTGGCGGCAGCCAGGCTTTGACTGGGACTTCTAGAACCAGTCATATTACGCCTGTGCTCCGTGAACTGCACTGGCTGCCTGTTTGGTGGTGGATCACCTTTAAGGTTGGTTTACTAACCTTTAAAGTTCTACATGATCAGGGACCCGGTTACCTGAAAGATCTCCTGGTTCCTTACTGCCCCCTCCATCCTCTCCGTTCCGCCAACGAGGGATTGCTGGAGATTCCCAGGGTTCGTCTGAAGTCATCAGGATCTCGTGCCTTTATTTTGCGGCACCAACCCTGTGGAATTCTCTACCTCGTTGTTTAAGAGAATGCCCAACCGTCGACAAGTTTAAGGTCGCCTTAAAAACATATCTTTTTGAGTTAGCATTTTTAAATTGAATTATTGTTTTATAAGTGATTTGTAACATCTTGCTTAATGTAGATTTAATGGTTTTTCTTGTGTTTTTAGCTCTGGTTGATTTTAAGTTTGTAATTTAAAAATTTTAATGTTGTACAGCGCCTTGGTTTTGAAAGGCGCTTTATAAATAAAATTGAATTGAACTGAATTGAATTTATTCCTCTGGTGCTCACTCCCTGCCTTGTGGGGTACCACAGGGTTCCATTCTAGCACCTATGTTGTTTGCAGTGTATATGCTGCCATTGGGAGATATCATCAGGCGATACAGTCTGGGTTTTCACTGCTATGCAGATGATACTCAGCTGAATTTGTCTTTTCCGCCCGGGCAAGAAGATGCTCTCTCCATGCTAAATAACTGCCTTACTGAAATCAGACTTTGGATGAGTTCCAACTGGCTGAGACTGAATCCGGATAAGACTGAGGTATTGGTAGTGGACCCAGGTCGTCTGGGGGCTGGACAACCATCAGGCTTATTGCATGGTGGTATGTCGCTCGCTACCTCTGATCAGGTACGTAACCTGGGCGTAATTTTTGACGATGGCCTGATCTTAAAATCTCAGGTATCAGCTGTCATCAAATCCTCTTTTTATCATCTGAGGAATATCGCCCGGGTGAAACACCTGGTTCCACCGGGTGCTCTTCCAACATTGGTCCATGCCTTTATCACTACTCGTCTTGATTATTGCAATTCCCTCTACCTAGCGCTACCTGGGGTTGATATCCACCGCCTGCAGCTGGTGCAGAACACGGCGGTCAGGCTTCTGACTGGGACTTCTAGATCCAGCCATATTACGCCTGTGCTCCGTGAACTGCACTGGCTGCCTGTTAGGTGTCGGATTACCTATAAGGTTGGTTTATTAACCTTTAAAGCCCTACATGATCAGGGACCTGGCTACCTGAAAGATCTCTTGGTACCCTATTGCCCCCTCCGTCCTCTCCGCTCCGCCAATGAGGGATTGCTGCAGATTCCCAGGGTTCGATTAAAAACATCAGGATCTCGTGCTTTTGCTTTTTCAGCACCAACCCTGTGGAATTCTCTACCTCACTGGTTAAGAGAATGTCCAACCGTCGAGAGATTTAATATGGAGCTAAAGACTTATTTATTTAGTTTAGCTTATCCTAGCTATGGTTGATTTATTTATGTCTGTTTTTAAAATTTACATGCATGTATGATCTCTCTGTACAGCGCCTTGGTTTTGAAAGGCGCTTTAAAAATAAAGATGATTTGATTTGATTCAAGTACCTGTGAATAAACTATTTATAAGGAATAAACAGCGGGTAGATTAATTATTTAAGGGTGAGTGGGACAATTTATAACCAATATCTTTTGCATGATGTTTTAGTACTGAAGCCTGCAGTAGTTATACTGTATGAGTCAGTGCTGTTGCTGTCCTCAGCAGTCCCTATGTTCTTGTCTTATGCTGCCCATGAAACTTTTCAAGGCACAGTAAATGCTGTGCTGTTTTCTGTAGTTTAAAGTGTATCTGAGTTAGAAAAAATGCTTTTAGAGAATACAGGGACTTCTCAAGACATGTAACAGAACTGAACGAATGTCAGGGTCAGACTGACCAGTCAGGCTACTGGGCACAGACCGAGGACCCAGAAGGCAAAGGCGCCTGCCTGGGAAGCAAAGGGGCCCACCTGGGAGGCAAAGATTGTACAGCCAAGAACAGCCCATGTTGAAACAACTGGCCACAGAACTCTGGGAGCAGTTCTTAAGGGAACAGGGTGTGAGTGAGTGCCAGGAGCGAGAAAGTGAAACCAGTGAGCCAGGGCAGAAAAGTGCGTAACTCCGATGTGGAGAGGGGGATACAGAGCACCTTTCTCCTACTTTGTCGCGCTGTGCACCTGTAGCCAAGGTAGGTACTTCCTACTACTTGTTTATAGACGCAGCTAGGGTGTCTGTCAACAAATGAACAGAAGGCTTTTACAGAAACATAAAACAGAACTAAAAGCAGAAAGACAGCGCTGCCTGCAAGCTACCAGCCGTGCCCGTGAGCCAGCAGCCGCGAGCCCGAGGTGGAAGAAAACTGTTGCTCAACTCGTATTACTCAAACATTTGTTGCATGCTTTGAGCCCTCAGTGACGGTTCTCGTTTGATGAAAACATGAAGGCAGTTGTTTACTAAGATGGATTTTTTTTTTTGTAGAACGAGGGAATACTTCGCTTACTCGAGATACTATCTCAAAAGCACAGAAAAAATGTGTCATGATATGTGAAGCCAGCCTGTCTGTGCAAAAAAATCTGTTTATGTTAGAGCCCCGACATGGTGACTCAATTGGTTGGTTTGCACATCGCTGGTCAGTACATAGTGTGGCTCGTGTGTTGCCTTGCGATCTGGCAGATGAGCTGGGTCTCCCTTTATTGAATACTGGACAGCCTTGCCAAAAGGAGGATGAGACAATTTGCTTTAGTAGTCGGATGCAGGCCTACAGATGATTTTTGGAGAGGAGACACGGTGTGTGAATATCATGTTACTTTATGACTGTGGAGTGGTGGTGGTGGATATAATATTATTGTATTGCATGTTCTGCTAGACAAAATGTGCAGTCTCTGTTTATTTACTTATTTTATTTATTTCACAAATCAGATTTACAAACCTTTGAGTCAAAGACTCATTTACAAAGGCACCTCGTCACAGGAAGGGGAGACAATATATTTGTGAAGCAAGACAGTGGAGAACAATACAGGTGAGATACAGAAGAGCATACAAAGCAGGGCCTTTCAGAGAGCAAAATAGGCGAGATACAGAAGAGCATACAAAACTAAACTATTTAGTGTCCCAGTGGAGCACTCAGGTTACAGTGTGTGGTATACAGACTACAACAGCTATTCTAAGTAATCTGGTACATACGTAATACTATAAGTGACAGATTGGTTCAGAACGACGCACTCAGAAAGCCCTGTAATGGGCATTTGCAGCTCCGAGTGTCAGTGAGGTGTTTGCGTAGGGCGACTCTGAAGGGACCAATTTTTGAGATGTTTGTAATGTGCGTGGGGAAGGAGTTATACCAGGAAGCTGCTCTGTGGTGAAAAGACCTTTGGGCGAGTGTGGTCCTAGCTCTAGGCACCTGGAAGGTGGCTATGGTAGTATTGTGGGTGATGACCGAATGGGAGGCCCACTGAAGGGGTGTAGTGACTCCTGGGGGGCAGAGCCCAAGTAGTGCCTTTTTTGCCAGTATACCGATGTGGTATTGCAGGCGTTCTTCAAAAGTATGTATGTTTGAGGTGGAGTAGAGCTGGCATGTGTGAGTTCTGCAGAGGGCACCAGTCAGAAGCCTGCAGGCTTTGTTGATACGAGGTCCGAGGTCTGGGCTTTGGTGAGGGCAGTGGGGTCAGCAGCTGCATAGGTAGGGAGTCCATAATCAACCAAAGACAGGATAGAGGAAGTGATAGCCAGCCATAGAGCAAACTCAGGGAGGCAGTCTTTGCGGCAGTAGAGGAGTCCAATCCGGGCATTCATGGCAGAGGACAAAGAGTTAAGATGGGCATGGAAGGAGAAAGTCGAGTCGAAGGTGATGTCCAGGTATTTGTATGTTGAGACCTGTTCAAGGGGGTGGAGGGTGCTGGGAATGATGCAAAGGGGAGCATTTCTGGAGTTACTTTGGTGGTGTGCAAAAATCATAGAGTTTGTCTTCTTGAAGTTCAGAACCAGACGATGGTTGAAGAACCACTTTTCAGCTTGGCTGAAGGTGAGTTGCAGGGAGCTCTGGAGTGTGAGTGGGTCGGGGTGTGAGGCGATGAGGACTGCACTGTCAGCGTATAGAAGCATTTTGCCTGTGCAGAAGCAGGGGAGGGTGTTTAAAAAGAGACTGAACAATGTGGGGCCCAGGATGGAGCCTTGAGGGACCTCGGAGCGTACAGGTAGGGCAGTTGATAGGATACCATTTAATCTGACCTGCTGGGATCTATCCCGGAGGTAGCTGGAGAACCAGACCAGAGGGCCAGATAAGAAACCCAGCTGACGGAGGGAGTCGAGCATTAGTGGGTGACACACAGTGTCAAAGGCCTTGGATAGGTCAATGAACACTGTCCCGGTGATCTCCCCAGCATCAAGCGCAGAGTGTATTTGGTGGAAGAATTCCAATAGGGCTGTAGTGGTGCTGTGACCAGGGCGGAAGCCATGCTGCTCTGGGCATAGTATGTTGTATTTGGATAGATAATCCACGAGTTGGGTGGATACTATTTTCTCCAGGGCTTTTGGTGGGGGGAGGATGGAGATAGGTCTGTAATTGTTTGGTAAAATGCGGTCTCTATTTTTATGGATGGGGTAATTTCAGCCAATTTCCATGTGCCGGGAATTGGCTGAGGCGTAGGGATCGGTTAAGAAGGTCAGTGAGGGGGGCTAACATGACATCAAGTGTCAGGCGGAGTAGCTTGGAGTCAAGGGGGTCACAGCTCGGGTTGTGGGAGGAGAGGGTTTTTTTGAGGAGTGGCTTGGTGTCATGGGGAGAGATGGTCCTGAAGAGAAATGGGGGACGGGAAATAGCTGGGCGGTTGGACGCATGGATAGGGTCAAAGAAATGGGCAGGAAGGACTGCACTTAGGTCAGAAAATGTTGTGTTGAGGCAGTCAGCAACATGTGGTAGGTCAGTTTTAATTGTGCCGTTAATAACCATCTGGGAAGGCCGAAAGTAAGTTGTTTTCGGGAAATCAGACATTATTGTTGTCTTTTATTTGTCTTTAATGGTTTGAGCTCTCTGATGTTGGTTTTAGACTCCCTCAAAAGTGATGTGCTCAGGCAGGCCTAAAGAAACATGGCCGCCTTATTCTGATGCAGTCTCTAAGCTAGATCACTAAAAAAATAAAGGAACAAGTTAACAACTCCTAACCTGCACTTGCGGACATGTTTGATTTCTGAGGGAATTAAAACATCATTAAACATGGTCTACAGGTGGTGGGTGAAAACACACATATTGTCAAGGCTTGGGGGCGAGACGGGACAGTATGTAGAAGTGCCTGTACCACAACCATCGCCAGTGACACCAGTTCCCCTTCCTGAATCCCCTATAGCTTTAAGTCCTGGTGCTTAAGGCACCACCACTTGCCAACAATCTCCTTAGAGGGAATCTGTATCTCTAGAGCTTACCACATGGTTGCCACTAGTTAGATATTACTCTGTATGGTTCTGGTTGCCAATGGGCAACTTACTAGACTGTAGGGACTCTGGAGAGGAGGGGGCAAGGGTGCAACTTATTAGGCATGGGGAGGGAGTAACAGGATAGCAAATTCTGTTTGAAATTACCTCCAAAATGTGCCAGAATGCACTAAATTTTTACATTTTTCTGGGGGCCTAGGCAGCCCACAGACCCCTGGCCTATAGTTTACAATATTTGCGTCAACAACCGCACCCCCCATCTATTTCATGAGGGACCCAACACAACATTGTTGCCCAGGGCCCAAATGGATCCCAGTCAGCCCCTGATAAGAGTTTAACTTCTGCTGGCTTGTGCATGTTTGCATCACCAACTCCCATGAAGCCTTGCATGAGTGGCAGCATGACCTCTGCAATGAAGACAAGCAGGTTTTCACACCATGGCAAAACAGAGCGAAGCAATTTCATTAATTTTTAAATTAGGATAAAATCTGTGGGATGCAACAGAGGGAATTATTATTCATGCCTACCTTTTCCTTTAATGAGGTGGGGGACGGATAAGAAGGAAATCTCAGGTATTATAGTTGAGAAGGCTAGGCCATCAACACAGAATACACACAGCTCCCAGATTTGGAAACCATTTAATCAAGAGGATAAGGGCATGGTGTCATAATGTTGTGGATGAAACCGCACACACATAAAGACTGCGCACCACAATACAGTGTGTGATAACACCTGGCTGTTTTTCTTGTGTTTTGCAAGGGGGCTTAGCCCCCCGCGCCCCCCCCCCACTTCCCAGAACTATTATACCCAACTCCAAGGGGGTGTGGACATAGGGGCAAGAAATAAAATAAAAACAAAAAAAGATTCCCTAGAAGGCAATCAAACCACTTCCCCCCTACCCCATCCACTGCTGGGTCAGGTGCTCTAGCCACTCCATCATGGGAGCGGCTCGACCAAGCACCCGACTGGCAGCAACTACATCCACTTCCTCATTGCTGGTGAGGGTCAGAGGGGTAGCAATACTTTCTATTGCTGTAATTCCCTTGTCGCTATAAAGCCACACATGGTACTAGCAGCACGGTTTTGCTGTGCGTGGTTTCATCCGCGATATTATGATCCAGCAGGGAGGATAAGTTATACTTAGAAAGGGTCCAGTGATGTGCTACTAAAATGATACACAGACTACAAAATCAATTATGAACAAAGATTATGTAGTCTCCGGCTGATTAGTCTGGAGAACAGAAGACTAGGAAAGACCTGTTAACAATGTTTAAGGTAATAAATTACCAGAAATTATTCACTGAAATGAACTTCAAATTCAATAATAGCAACTGTGGCCCAGATATTCAGACTACGCCCAGAAAGGGAGCAAGTAGTTGCTCTGCACAACTGAGATGCATCGGAGCACCAAATTGATATATTCAAATGAGATGGGCAATGGCGCTACCCATCAGAATATATCAATAAATGTACATGGTGCAAATGGGGACCACTGACGGTGCACCATTGCATCCCCGTCGGCCTAAATACCTGGAATGGGGATGTGCCGGGCTCAAATTCCAGATATTCAGACAGACATATGCATGGGGAACTTTGATAAACAGGAGAGCAAATAAACTGAACACTTGAGAAAATGGGGAGCAGAAGTTGTAGGGCTCTAAAGATGGTGATGTAATACTGTTTTCTGGGTGTGAGTGAGAGGGTAGGCTGTAGCATTTTGGATAAACTAAAGTCAGAAAAGTTGGAACTTGGATAGGCCACCTAACGGAGTTGCAGTAATATAGATGAGAAATGACAAATGCTTAAATAAGGATTTCAATCAAGGAGAGGCAAGACGGTGGGTGTGGGAAATGTTTTCAAGGTACTTTTGCAGATATAAGAGATGGGATAAAAAGGATACCTGAGGCCAAAAATGACATTTAAGTTGCAGATAAAAGAGACATAAGTGAGGTCTCGGCAAAGGAGGAAGACAGAGAAGATGGCATTCCAATTAAGGATGATCCTCTTGTCCAAAAGGAGCACTTCAGTCTTTGAAACATTGAGTTGTAGGACATTTAAGTGGAGCCATGTAGACAAGATGAGGATGGGTCACTGAAAGATTGAAGAGGTAAAAGTGGAGTCATCAGAATAGAAACTGTGGCTAAGGTTTATAGTACTGATAAGCTGACCAAGGCAGGGAAGGGAGACCAAAAAAAGCAAAGGGCTGTGAACTGAGCCTTGAAGTACACTATAGAAAAGAAGCCATGGTGCAGAGCAGAAACAAAGAGCAGTTGGATAGGAAGCTGTAGAATCGAGAGAGAAGCCAAAATCAACAAGCATTTGTCAATGCCGAATGTTGTCTTGCTGGCATTGGTAGTGCAGGAGTTAGAGAGATGCACAATAGGAATGGCAGTGAAGTGCCGGCCGGGGGAGAAGGATTGATCGCCCCCAGGACTGCTCTCCTTCTCCAGGGGGGAGGGGGCACTGTGATTGATGCAGGAGCAACACCTGGTGGAGGCTGGGTTGACGCCATACACCGACACATGGAAAACACTTCTGGGGCAAGACAGACGCAGGACGTCATTGCACGTCACTGCCCCAGCTTAAAGGGGAGAAAAACACTGCCCTGAACGTCTCCATGATGCCCTGCCCCTGGCCTCTATTAGCCACCCAGCTGGCTCTCCCGACTAGACACTAGGATCACGGCGCCAGTGCCCTTATGGTGCCATGACCCCGCCCTCTGAGGGACAAGTCAGAGGTAACTGGGAAGAGCGCAGGCAATATGGGTGGTGAAGGTACGGGGTGCCTTGACCAAGGCAGAGCCCAGACGTCCGGTGGCAGGCAAAATGTATAAAAAAAAAAAAAGGAATGGCAGTGAAGTATTGAACTGATGCCAACCCCACCCCCACCCTGCAGAGACTGACAGGCTCTGGGGCAGGAGCTGCTATATTTATTGGAATGTTTCACGAGGAAAGGCACGTAATGAAGCCTTGTCATCTGATGCTCCAATGAGGAAACTGCACCTTATTGGAGTGGCAGATTTATTTATTTATTTGAACAGCAGTTTGAAAACCTTTGAGCCAGAGGCTCATTTACAAAGGTACCTTGTCACAGGAAGACATAACACAGCACAACAGTATGTTACAACAATAATGAATACAACAATGGGGGAATACAACAAGTTGGTAGAAACAGGAGTGATGCATACAATAAGAAGGTTAGGCAGTCTATAAGCAGCAAGCAGGTGGCATTGTCATAACGACTGAGTAAGGCTAAGACTAGTAACAATTACAGCTGCGAGTATTAAGTAGGTGATTCCGTAGGGACGTTCTGAAACAGGATATCGATGGGGCATCAGAGATGGAAGGGGGCAGTGTGTTGAACCAGGAAGGGGCTCTGTAGCCGTAAGCTCTTTGACCGTGTGAGGTCCTGGCCCTGGGAATAGATACGGTGGTTTTGCCAGAGGTATGAGTATGAACTTGCGGTTTTGCAAGATGGATGGTGGCCGTCAGACTTGGTGGGATAGTCCAAGGAGGTTTGTTTTGTTATGATACAGGTCTGATATCTAAGGCGTTCATCCAGATCAAGCAGCAAGGCTTTAGCGTATAGCTGACAGGTGTGCGTTAACCTAGGCGCCCCAGAAATTAGCCTACAGGCCTTGTTTAGAATAGCACGAATTTTGTGGAGAGCGGTTTGATCAGCAGCACCATACACTGGCAGCCCATAATCCACTAGTGACAGGATGGATGAGGTGACTGCGAGTCGGAGGGCCTCGGGGGGGGGGGAGACAGTTTTTAAACCGGTGTAAGATGCCTAGTCGGATATTTGCAGCTGTGGCAAGAGCTGATATGTGGCCATGGAAGGAGGGAGTGGGGTCAAAATGGATCCCAAGGTACTTATAGGAGTAGACTTGCTCAAGCGGGAACTTGAAGCCAGAATGTATGAGAAGTTTGAAGTTGTAGGACTTGTTTTGTGGGTGAGCGAAGATCATGGTTTTGGTTTTTTTGAGATTTATCACCAGTCTATGTTCCTTGAACCAACCGTCGTTTTCATTGAAGGATCTTTGCAGGGAGTCCTGGAGAGCGATAGGGTTACGATCAGTGGCAAAGATGATGGCGTCATCTGCATACAGTAATATATTTCCAGTACAGGAACCTGGTAGGGTGTTAAGGTAAACGGAGAAGAGTAAGGGTCCCAGAATGGAGCCCTGGGGAACACCAGAGCGGATGGGACAGATGTCGGAGTGAGTCCCGCTAATTTTAACACGCTCTGAGCAGGCTGACAGATAGCTGACACACCAGGAGACAGGCCCAGTGGCAAAACCGGAGTGACTGAGGGCATCCAGAAGGAGGGGGTGGGAGACGGTGTCGAAAGCTTTTGATAGGTCTATGAACACAGCACCAGCCAGAGAGCCCATGTCTAGGGAGGAGTGGAGAAAATTGGAAAACTCTAGGAGGGCAGTACTGGTACTATGGCCAGCACGGAAACCATGCTGTTCAGGGCAGAGAGTGTTGTAGTTGGTGAGGTAGTAAGTAATTTGAGAGGCCACCACTTTTTCCAGGGCTTTGGAGAGAGGAGAGAGAATGGAGATAGGCCGGTAGTTTCCGGCCAAGGACCTGTCACCACCTTTAAGAATGGGAGTGACTGTGGCGAGTTTCAGACTGGCGGAGTGCTCCAGGCAGAGATCTATTGAGGAGGCTGGTGATTGGGGTAAGGACCAGGTCTAAAACCTGTCGGAAGGATACATGGATCCAGGGTGTCACTGCCTGTGCTATTACTCGTGGGGCATTGACTAGAGTAAGGTTGGAGTTCTTGGGCAGAGACCGGGTGAGAGGTGAAATCACAGATGATGTAATGACTGTGGCAGGCAGCGGGGGTGTTGGAAAAAATCGGTAGGGAGGATAGGGCCAAGATCCGTGAAGGAGGTATTGAGGTAGTTAGCTATAAGGGTTGGGTCACAGGAGATAGTGCCATTGATATTGATCTGGGAGGGAGGGGGGCGTGTGCTCCCATTTAACTGTTTGATATTATCCCAGAAGGTTCTAGCATTCCCCCAGGAGGAGGTAAGCGAGGACTGATAATGATCAGCCTTGGCCTTTCTGATAGCCCAGGTGCACTTATTTCTGGCAGCAGCCTACACCTGCCTATTGCTGGGCCGGCCAGTTTCAGTGGCATGGTGCCATAAGTTATCCCTATGTTTGAGTTGTTGGATCAGGGCTGGGGTTACCCAGGGAGCATTTTGCACTTTGGAACGGCGGGCTGTCAGTGGGGCGAAGATATCGCAGGCTTTATTGAATGTTTGGATAAAGAAGGTTAGGGCCGTATCAATGTCAGAAGCAAACTGTATAGGAGACCAATCAATTTGGGACAGAAGTTCCTTGAGTTTCTTCAGACCACCTGGTTTCAGGCGCCGTCGAAGTGTGGACTGAGCTAATGGTTTGGACACTGTGGAAGACCAGCGAAAAAGTATGGGGGAGTGATCGCTAAGTGAATCAGGAAGGACTTGGACATCGAGGATCCAATTAGGGCGATTGGAGAGTACCACATCAAGTAGGGTACTAGTGCCTCTCTTAGGGTTAGTCCTGGTGGGGTGGGTAACGAGTTGAGTCATATCGACTGCAGCAAAGGAGTCACGGGCAGAGGAGGAAGAGGGGCTGAGCCAATTGATGTTTAGCTCGCCCACTAGTATTTGGTCCGAGGGGTGGGGTAGCGAGGAAAGGTATTCTGTAACGGAGGCTAGGGCCAGTGTTTGGTTTTTAGGGGGTATGTATGCTGTAGTTAGATAGAGTGGGCCCTTTAACGGGTCAGGGGACAGTTTCAGTGTTAGCGCCTGAGCCCCAGTATCAAGTGCAGGTGCTGGTAGGGCAAGTCCAGTGAGAGATTCTTTAATGTAAATGGCACAGCCACCACCCCGTTTTCCAGCCCAGTCAGCCCGGAAGAGGGAGTATCCAGAGAGGGAGACTAAGGAGTCTGGAGTGGATTTTGTCAGCCAGGTCTCAACCAGGGAGATGACATCTGGATTAAGAGATGTGACCCAGCATTGGAGTGAGTCAAATTTTTTCAGGAGGCTACAGATATTCATTGAGACCACACAGAGTCCAAGGGGCCAGTAGCAGAGTTGTTGTGAACCGGGCCGGGTTGGGGTGAATGTTTCCTGACAGGAGGAGTGGCATAACTAACACCCTGGCCAAGCGGTGGTGAAAGGTATTTCTACGACAGACACGAGGGGGGGAGTTTCATAATACAGGGGGTGGGCAGAGTAGTACAGGATGGGGAAGCAAGAATGATAAGACTCCCATGTGCGTTAGGGGTGGGAGCTTGGCGGAAGCTGTAGGGTGGGCGAGGTGGGCAGAAACACCCAGTAGCGCAAAGGTGAGCGAGAGCTGGCTCAGATACATAGGAGGGGTGCAGTACCAGTGCACAGAGGGGTGCAACCGACTGGCATGTGTGCAATCGCACTGAGATAAATGGGTAAGACAGTGGCAACAGACATAAGCTGAGCATGCGGCAAGTCCAAGGGTGTGTGGTGGGCATAGTGCTAGAGAGCTAGTAAAGGTAACGGAAGAAAGAAGTGGAAGTGGCTAGCCTGTGACCGTTAGTGCCACTTTGGTGCAGTGGTAGCGACACCGCCTCTGGGATACAGGGTACCAGATTCGATACTTGCCCAGGGTATTGGGAGAAAGGACCTGGGTGGGAGTCAAAAATTCAGGGTCAGAGCGCCGGGGCAGGCAGAAGTTGGGCCTGAAAATAGGGTGCTCGGAAGTGACTCTTAGTGGTCAGTAATTGCGGGCTGGGGTAGGGGTCCGGAGGGGTAGTAGTGATAGGAAGGACAGGTGGCAGAGAAGCGCAAGGAAGGTGGGGGCCAAGTAGAGGAGAGGAGAGGTGCTGTAGATAGGTGAGGAGGACCAGCAAGGGTGGGCACTGGAGCTATCTGGGCACGGAGATATAGAGAGAGAGCGCTGAGTCCCTCTAGTGGCCAGCAGGTATAACCTGCAAATGGGAAAGTGGGGAGATAATATTTCGGCAGAAGGAAATGATGTCACAGGGGTGGCTCATAAATTGGCGCCACCCTGGGTGGAATGAGTGGTGGCTGGGGGCGGGTGGGGCAGGCAGCGGCGTCGTCCCGGGCTAACATCCCACAGCAGGAATCGAACAGGTGGGAGAGGTTCTCTTCCTCTTCAAAGGCTTCTGAGCAAGCGGTTCCGAGCTCCTCAGTAGGGAGCGCCGCCAGGTGATTCCGTCCTGCCGCTGGGTCGGCAGTGAGCCTGGGGCAGCCTAAGAAGGAGAGAACAAAGACCAAATTACTATGACTCTGTGGCTCTCTTTGAGACTGCTGTCATCACTAGCATGCTCGCTGATTGGTGGCCGAGGGATGCACCCACTAAAGCGTTACCTGCATTCACCAACACCGACACACCTCTGAATGTGCTACTACCACAAGATGTTGCTTGCACACGGGCAAGACAACATAAAAATAGTGCACTCTTAGAAACACAAATAGAGAGAATAATGTCCTAAAAATCTTTCTGATACCATCATAAGTGCTGCAAAAACTGTGTAATTTATTTGGAAGAAGGTTAAATGTGCAAAAGTTGTACCAGCTGCCTGCTAGGTGCCTGAGTGATTTGCTCAGTGGCGCGTCGTCAGGTGCCTTCTGATGTAGCTTCACTGAGTGAAGCACTAGTACAATCTTTGTGTATAAAACCTTCTTTCAAATAAATTACACTATTTTTGCAGCATTTATGATGGTGTCAGAAGGTTTTCTGGGACATCACTCTCTCTCTCTGTGCTTTCTATGAGTGCACTATTTTTGGTTCTGGATAGTGAATGAACTGAGGGGCAGCTTACCCCATTTCAGTAGCACAGATCATCAAATCCAGCACGTGCAGACCCTTTCTTGTTGTTTTGAACTGAGACAGAAGGGAGCCACAGATGCCAGCTCAGTTCACGTCTGCTGAGAAGGATGGCACAGTCAACAGTATCAAAGGTAGCACTGAAGTCGAGGAGAAATACGGAGGGAAGAGTCCTATAGAGTTACAACATTTTGGAAAGCATTTTCTCAGGCCTTGAATCTTTTTTGTATTTTTTTTTTTATTATTCATGCCCCTGTTTTGCCACCTGGCCCATCCGACAATCTTTCCAGCTTCATCACCAGTCATCTCCTGAACCTACCCCTTATCCCAGTTCTTCCAGAGGTTACCCTCCTTGGTGGGGCTGCAGGGGTTGCTCAAGCCCCTACATAGACTTTACTTAGGTAAAGTAAGGGAGACAGGTTGACAGTGCAGGGCTTGCTGTAGACTGTCCTCATCTTGCAGCAGCCGGGGTTTTTCCTCTCTATCACCACCCTCTCAGAATGTCAGTAGCTAAGGGTATAACAAGTGTGCACTTGCAAGTGTGCTAGTGTGACACAAGTCGGCTTTCTCGCTCCCATGTAGTGCAATCTGCAGCTCAACCTGTTGTCATCCAGGTGACGCTTGCATGGCAGCAAATAACACCCACTTACCACCGAAAATGTCAACTAGGATGCTCGATCCTAACACTAACCAACCCGACCTGATAACCCAGCCTCGTTCTCGAACCCGGGTCACTGAAATTGTGAGTTTTAGTGCTGCCACTACACCAACGGGCCAGGCAGACTTAGTTCAAACCTCACCTAAGATTATTTCAAATTTACGCTGAAACAAGAGACTGCACAGTACTGCTGTTTGTCACTGTGTGGCTCGATCTTAATATATATATATATATATATATATATAGAGAGAGAGAGAGAGAGAGAGGGAGGGAGAGTAACAACTGCCTTTGATTGGGGGCATATGTTATTTTTAATTGCTGTAACTTTTTCTTGTAAATTTGTTTCCATGTTTTGTACTTTGCCTGCGATGACAGTGATGTCTTTGAAAATGGGCACTTGTTGCTCAGAGACCTTCCTTGCTATACAATGAAATGAAATGGAGGAGCTGCCATCAGCTGAAAGGAGGTGGTCATTTTCCAAAAGGATGAGAGAAGTGTAGTGTCTATGAAAAAATGTACCAGTATTTATTATTTGTCCTAAATATATATATATTTTTTTTTTTATCAATGAGGGTCTCCAATCACAAGGTAAACAATTCTAACTGGCATAAGCAGACCCCAATTACCCAACATTCCAAAAACAGAATGAAATTTCAAGCTTCAAATTTTAAGAATTTCCACTGTTTCCTTTATTAGCATACGTGTATGAATACATAACCCTTTGTCCTCCATCCTTTATAGTTCCGTTTGTCCTGATGGTATTTGGAAACCAAGGTCATAATCCTCTACTTGTGACATCATAATTTGTTGATACTCACTATGAAAATGGTTGTGATGTCACAGAAAGGGGACTGTGACCTCAGATTTTGAATAGCATCAAGTCAAACATGAACTGTAAGGGACAATGATCATGTTTTCGTGTACATAACCAGATTTTTCGTAACAGAATGGAATGGAATCCAATTTTATTTTGGATTGCTGTGTAATAAGAGTCTGTTGATGTCAACTATTACATTTGCACCAGTAACTGTAGCACTCCTTTAAAATGAAAAGCCAACCATTTTGTTCAGAAAGTCCCAATCCTTGTACGCAGACTTTTGCATTTTATTTCATCTTTATACAAGATATGATCACAAACATATGAACCCTTGTCTGAGTCAAGCCTTTTGTCTCTTATGGATAGCTGAAATGACAGCAGTGCAAATTCACTGTTTCTTATTAAGCCGTGCATTCCCTGACTTGTAAACAGGTTTTATTTGTTCTTTACTGTAACACTAAAAAATGTGTTTTAAATACAATTAAAGGGTTTTGCCATCAAGCCCTGCTAAAAGCCTTTAGGTATGTGGAGTGATCTGTTCGTCATATATATACATAAAGAGAAATCCCTAAAGCGGCATCTGGGCATCAGCAAAAATAAAATGCAGCTGTTAATATTAAGAACTTTACGCAACATTCCAAAACAATTTAAATTTCATAAATATAAATTACGAACTCTACATAATTCTTGATTTTCTAGGAATATCTTCAACATTGACTCACACCAGTGGGTCCTGAGCCATTGGTGCTAGGACCCTGCTGGAGCCAGAACTTTTCAGGAGGGCCGATGCCAAGGTAGTCTGCGCGCATACATGGCTCCGCTAGACTAGCTCACTCTGAAAGGCTTATCTCAGCATCAACCCTCAACTGCCTTAGTACCTTTTTTACCGAGGAGGTGCAGCATAACCTAACACTAATGCACTCACCTTGAAGGCATAAGATAGCCCATGTAATTCGTGTAAGAAGGGTCAACAACAAGGAACATAGTATCCTCACAGCTCAACCAAGAACGAGGGGTGAAGACAAACAAACAGAGAAAGACTAAGCCCAGAGGATGGAGGGCAGGTGTGTGAATGGATGGTGAAGATATTCCTAGAAGATCAAGAATTATGGTGAATATGTAATTTTTATACCTTCCCAGAATCAGTCTTCACCACTGATTCACGTCAATGGTTAAAGTATCAAGCTCTGACGAAAGTCCCCTGGGCAGGGTGGTAAGAGCAGGAACTCGCTCAGGACAGAAGTCCATTAAGGGTGGTCCTGCCAGAAAGGCATGCTGCCTGGCATGGACATCCAATGCACAATGCTTGACGAAGATGTGCCCTGTGTTCCAGGTGGCAGCTCTGCAAGTATCAGTGATAGAAACAGAGTGAATCTCTGCCAAGCATTTTGAAACCACTCTGGTGGAGTGGGAATGTATCTGGTTCCAGCTTGACCTGCGCCATAGCACAGCAGTGTCGAAGGCAACTGACAATCCATGCAGTAGTGCATTGGATCGTAACAGGTTGACACATCCGATTAAGGTAAAAGGAAACAAAAGAGCTGTTAGACTGCCGAAGTCCATAGTTCTATCAAAGTAGAATATGAGGGCTCTTTTAATGTCCAGAGAACAGAGGGTGTGCTCCCGCTTGTTCTGGAAGTTGGGAATGTACATAGGAGCACAAGAAGCTGATATAAGTGAAACTCTGACACTACCTTGGGTAAAAACTTGGGTGCGGAGAACCACCTTGTGTCTATGGAAAACAATATATGGAAGGTCAGTTACCAAAGCATGAATTTCTGAAACTCTGCGGGTAGAGGTGATAGCCACTAGAAAAGCAGTTTTCCAAGTTAGGAATGTCACGTCACACATAGCCATGGGCTTAAAGGGCTTATGATTGAGCATATCCAATTCAAGGTCAATATCCTGGGTGGCCACAGGTTTCCTGATTGGAGGCCATGTGTGCAAAATGCCCTTCAAGAACCTCTTAAATACAGGCAGCTGGGCTGGAGAGAGGTTCTGTAGGGGTTTGTGGTACGCTGAAACAATGCAGAAATGGAATTTAACTATAGAGTATTGCAAGTCTGCATCAGAGAGGTAAAGCAAGTATTCTAAAACCTTGCACAGTGGGCAATGGAATGGGTCTATGCAGGCTTTGGAGCACCACAGAGAAAAACGTTTCCACTTGGTTGTGTAGGTTTTCTTGGTGGAAGGCTCACGAGCAGCCAGAAGAATCTCAGAGACCCTCTGAAGTACTTTATAACTGCCCACTACTACCTCTTCAGGAGCCAGGCCTGCAGGTGAAGGGAACATAGACTGGGGTGGACAAGGGACCCTTGCATCAGTAAATCTGTCCTCAGAGGAAGAGTCCTCGGAGGACTGACTGACTGGCTGTTGAGCTGGGAAAACAAAATCGATCGAGGTCAAAAAGGAGTGATCAGAATCATCTTGCCCCGTGTGCCTCCAACTTGAGCAGTACCCTCTGAACCAGAGGGATAGGTGGAAAAGCATACAGAAAGAGATTTATCCACTGCAGTCTGAATGCATCCTGACAGAAAATGCCTTGTCTTGGATTTCTGAAGCAGAATCGAGGCAGTTTGGCATTGAGTGGGGATGCAAAATGGTCGACATCTGTGGTTCCCCACTCGTTGGACAGCAACTGCACAACATCTGGCACTAATGACCACTCCTGAGAATCGACTTCTGTTCAGCTGAGCTCATCCGCTTGAGTGTTCTGAGCCCCTGGTAGAGCAACTGCCTAGATCAGAATGCCCTGCTCCAGACACGATTCCAACACTCTCATCACCTCTCTGCAGAACAGGTAAAGTACATGACAGACTTGTTGTGCGTCTGGAGAAGAACTATCTTGTGTCTGACAAAGCCCACAAGTGCCCGCATGGCATACAGAACTGCTCTCTTTTCCAACACACTGATGTGGAGCTGGGACTCTGCAGGGCTCCAGACTCTTGGAATGTTGTAACCCTGACAATAGGCTGCCCATCCCAGCAGAGGCACATCTACAGTGAGGGTTACCTAAGGTTATGTCAGAAAGGGAAACCTTGGAGGAAATTGTCCTTCTGCATCCACCATGCAAGCGATCGAAACAGGGGCTTCCTTACTTTGATGGGGTAAGACTGAGGATGCATAGCTGGAGACCACTACATACTTAGCATCCACTGGATTGTCCTCATGTGTTGCCAAGCCAGAGGCAAGGTGAAGATGGAGGAGGCCATGAGGCCTAATATGCATTGCATGGAGTCAGCCCGAACAGACTTGTGCTCCATGATGAAATGGGCTATCTGAAGGATTGCTTTCCTTCTGTCCTCTGGAAGAAAGGCCCTAGTGGTGTCCAGAAGGGCCCTTATGAAGAGGAGCTGCTGGGAAGGCTGAAGATGTGACTTTTTGAGATTCAACGGTACTCCCGTGGAGGTAAGAAAAGTACAGTTACATAAGAACTTACCATAACAGTAGATCTTCGAGAGGAGCTCTTGCAGCAGGCTATAACCATTAGGACTAACGCTGCAGGCACTAGGACCCACCGGAAAAATTCTCAGCCAGCAGTACCCAGCAGGGACTGCCCCCCAACGTCGGTACTGGTACAAAAGGGGGCGGACCCAGCTCCACCCCGGTTCCCCCACCAAGACCCGTGAACGGGCCCTGATGAGAGAAGGAGGCAAAGCCTGAAGAAGATGTTCTGTATATCTCATTCAGGGGATGGAGGACGGAAAGGTAGCGCCTGCTGCAAGAGCTCCTCTCGAACATCTACTGTTATGGTAAGTTCTTACATAACTGTACTATCTTACTTCGAGTAGGAGCTCTTGCAGCAAGCTATAACCATTAGGACTCAATCCCAAGCAGTCCCTCGCCAAGGAGGAGCCTAACCTTGGGAGGTGGAAGATGGTATGAAGCTGGAAAACAGCAAGTCAAGACAGAAGACCCTGAAGGACTGCCAGGCTGAAACCGGCACAGCATCTGGATGCAATATCCAGGCTATAGTGCTTCACGAAGGTGTGCACAGAATTCCAGGTAGCAGCTGCACAAATGTCTCTGACAGAGACATTCTTCAGAGCGGCAAAGGAAGATTAAACTCCTCTGGTGGAGTGACCCCTAACCGGTCCCGGAAGGGGTTTATTGTGCTTTTCATAGCAGAAAACAATGCAGTGGACAAGCCACTTGGAAATAGTCTGCTTGGACACCAGTTTGCCCAAGTGTTGTGATGCGAAGGCTACAAACAGTTGCTTTGATTTACGGTGTGCAGCTGTGCGCTTAAGGTAGTACCTCAGTGCCCTGTGAACATCCAGAGTGTGAAGGAGAGCTTCTCCCCTATTGGAGAGAAAAGAAAAGTAAACTGGGAGGTCAACCGACTGGTTGAGGGTCAATTCCGAGACCACTCTAGGAAGGAACTTAGGATTTGTTCTGAGGGGAAACCCTTTCCCTATGGAAAATTAAATACGGCTCTTTACACATCAGAGTCTGGAGCTCGGAAACTCTTCGAGCTGAAGTAACAGCAACTAAAAAACAAACCTTCCAGGAGAGGTACCACAGAAGTGTCCTCTTGATCGGCTCTGTGATCCTGACCATGTGGTCTAGGTCATCTGAGCACTGATCCCACTGCATTCTGAGCATCCACTGTGGGATTCTCATGTGGAGGCGAGCCAGAGGAATGACAGCAATGGCCACCTCCATGTGCCCCAGAAGTCTGAGGAAAGTCCTGGCCTGGACCTGAGGGGTTACAAGGACCGATCCGGCAATCTCCCACAAGCAATCGCCCCTCTCTGGGGGTAGAAAAACCATGCCTTGGACCGAATACAGGACCGCCCTTATGAAGACGAGTCCTTGGCTGGCCTCTGGGGAAGACTTTAGAAGGTTCAGGGTGATCCCCAGCTCTCAGAATAGAGTACAGGTGTCTCCAAGAGCCTGAAGGAGACGCGTCCTTGACAGGGCCTCAAGCAGCCAATCATCAAGGTAAGGGAAGACAATGTCCCTGGCACCTTAGAGCCGCAGCCACTACTGCCAAGCATTTTGTGAAGACTCGAGGAGTGGATGAGAGGCCGAACAGGAGAACCCGAAAATGATAATGCACCCCCTGGAAGTGGAACCTCAGGAACTTCCAGTGGGGGGGGGGGGAGACCCCTATGTGCATGTTCGCGTCTTGCATGTCTAGGGAGCAGAGCCAGTCTCCCTGATGCAGCAGAGGAATAAGCCCTGGAAGAGTCACCATCCAGAACCTTCGGTATTCGATATAATGGTTTAAAGAACTGAGGTCCAGAATGAGACAAAGATCTTGGGTCTTCTTTGGGACCAGGAAAAAATGGGAGTAATACCCCTTTCCATGCTGCTGCAGAGGGACTGGCTCTATCGCCCTTTTCCGCAAGAGGGCCTGAATCTCTCCTTCTATGAGAGAAATGTGGGAAGGAGGATAATTCGAGGACCTTGGTGGGGTATCCGCGGGATCTCGGTGAACTCTAGTGTATGTCCCCTCCTTATAATATCGAGGACCCACTGGTCCGCAGTTATTGAGCTCCAGCCCTTCAGATGAAGGGAGAAGCGACCCCCTACTGCCTCCCCTGGTACCTCCTCGGGGGGGGGGGGATCAGAAGGGAGTTATTGGGCAGAGCCAGGAGTGGGCATAGAGGCTTGGGAGGACTTGGGGCCATGAAAAGGAGCGCCTCCAGGCTGCTGGTTGCCGGCTCTCCTTTTAAAGCCACCCCTCTGGCCTGGTGGTTGCTGCAGGCTTGGGCACCTGAGGGCTTCCAAAATGACCATTTCTTCACTCTCCTCTGTACATCTGACGGATGGACCAGATGGATTTCCCAGACTCCTGGAGACGAGAGATAAGTGACTCTGTCTCTTGCCCAAATAAGACGGAACCCTGGAATGGGAGGTCCCGGATTCTGGACTGCAGATCTTGGTGAAAGCCAGAGACTCTCAACCAATCATGGCACCTGAGACAGACCCCTGACACTGCCGCTCTGGCTGCTGTGTCTGCAGTGTCATACAAGGCACAGAGAACATGTGTGCCTGCGTCCGAGCCCGACGTGAGGACGTCCAGAAGCTCTGTCTTCTGTGCGGAGTCTGGCAAGGCATTAACAAGCTCCTGTCCCCTTTCTCAGAGCGCATTCTGGTACTGAACCATATGCGTGAGGAAATTAAGGGACCTAATGGAGCAGGTGGAGGCAGATTAAACCTCCTTGCCCACCTGGTCCAAATAGCAAGACTCAGGGTCAGGAGGCCTGGAGCTAAGGTGTTTTGGCTGCTTGGATTTATCATGGGCAGTCGTAATCACAGAATGGTCCACCTGAGGCTGCTCTGCCAGAAAAGGCTCATCCCTCGGTGCTCTGTACAGCCTGACCGACTTCTTGGGATCCCCGGGACTGAAGCTGGATGCTTCCAAGTAATTCTAGTAAGGTCCTGGAAGGTGTCTACTAAAGGAGGTACCACCAGAGGCTTGGGCTCCTTTTGCCTTAGGTATTTGACTAGTTGATGGCATTCCGGATCCAGGTCCTCCATATCCCATTCACTGGAGGCCTGGATGTGCCTCATGTCGTCCATAAATGTTGGATCATCAGGAGATGAGAGGGGCTGGTCCTTTTCTCCTGGGGAGCCCCCGATCCCCGAGAGGGAAGAGGACGACTGACTACTGGGTGAAGAGTAACCGGATCTGTCTCGAGGACTGGCCCAACTTGAACGTTGGTGGCTCTCAGACCGAAGTCAGACAGAAGACCGACGTCGGTCACAAGACCGATGACGGAGCGAAGACGGGCGTCAGTCCAGGGACTGATGTCATCGGAGCGGGAACGGCTCCTGGAGTGTGACCTGATCCAGTGTTGGCTACCTGACCGAGGTGAGCACCAGCGGCGGTCTGGAGACCGAGATCGGGAACGGACCCTGGAGGATGAGCGAGGCAGCGGCCTCTCGGGGGTCTTCCTAGGCAAAGGCGTGGGGACACCCCCTCCCCCAGTCGTGGTTTGCCCAATGGGTCTGGAACCGGTGACAGGGCCGGCTTCGGGGGGGGGGTCTGTTTCTGGACTTGACCCCACCAAAAAGAAAACAGTTCCTGAAGCTCCTCTTCAGAAAACACTGAGGCCGCTGTCCCCGGAAAGGGAACAATGGGAACCAAAGTATCCGGCAGCCCTAAGGGGGAACCTCCTGAAGAGTCCCATGGGGAGGAGGACTTGGAAGATGCGGACACTACTCCTTCCTCAGCAGCGTCAGTCACCTTTGCCCCTTCTGCCGGGGTGAAGCCGGGACCTTAGTGGGGAGGGCCGAAGCTTGTGCCCCAGAGATCTTAGGGGTGATCCTAAGTGGCGTCACTTTAGGCTTGGCAGGTTTCTCCCCTGACGTACCTGCTTTAGCCTAAGCCTTCTTGTCAGGAGCGGAGTCATTGCGGGAATAATGCTCTCCGGAGCACGAGGAAGAGCGGAGCTTCTAGGGAGAGGACCGAGAATTAGACCTAGACCGGTGTCGGGACCGACTACAGTCCTTGTCCCAGGAGTGCTTGGACTTATCCTTATGTCTGACCTTCTCCCCGAAGGTATGCAGGACATCCATCTTTTGTTCCAAAAGGAACACCTTTAAAGCCTTCAATCGGCGGATCCTAATCCTGCTAGTTAAGCCCTGGCAGGTGGAACAGGCTGCGGTGTCGTGGTTAGGCCCCAGGCAGAACACACACTTAGTGTGGCCATCTTTTGAAGGTATCTGGCAGATGCAGCTACACTTGTTTCGGTGAGGCCCGGAGGAAGAAACCAAAGATGGGAACAACATGCGTCGGCTGGAGTTGGTGAAAAAAAAAAGCAGATTTTTGAAGAACAAAAAACACGATCAAAAGTTTTGCTGGCAACTGACAAGCCAAGATCTTTCCCAATGTGAGCGGGTCGCGGCGGGAAAAGAACTGGGGTGGAGCTTGGTCCGCCCCCTTTTGTACCAGGGCCGACATCCGGGTGGAGCCGATGTCAGGGGCGGTCCCTGCTGGGTAGTGCTGGCTGAGAATTTTTCTGGTGGGTCCTAGTGCCTGCGGTGTTAGTCCTAATGGTTATAGCCTGCTGCAAGAGCTCCCACTCGAAGTAAGATCTGAGAAGCTGTGACCACTGCGTGTTCCATCTCCTGCTTGGATGGACTGGCTAGTAACCAGTCATCCAGATAGGGACAAACTTGGGAGACCTAGTTTTCAAAAGTGCACAACAAAAACAGCAACACACTTTGTAAAGACTCGATAATCCTGACCCAGAACCACGAAGCTGAGAAACTTGTGGTGGCTGGGATGGACCAAGATATACTGGGTAAGCATCTTGCATATCCAGGGAAGCCTACCAATCCTGCAGCTTGAGGAGTGGTACCAGGTTCTTAAAGGGATCATTTTGAATGTTTCTCACTGCACGAATTTGTTCAAAGTTCTGAGATCGAAAATGGAGCTCATGCCCCCCTGAATTTTTCGGAATGAGGAAGTATTGGGAGTAGAAGTCTGTTGTGCTCCACCTCCAGCACTACTTCCACTGCCCTATTGTTCAAAAGACCTGCAGTCTCCTTCACGAGAAGCTCTGGCATGTGAGCTGACAAGTAAGGATGCTTTCTGGGCAGATAATCTGGAAGGAGTTCTGTAAAATTCAGGAAGTATCCCTCCCAGATGATCCAGAGAACCAACTTAATGGATTCCCACCGATAGTAAAACTGAGTCAAGCTTCCCCAGGCAGCTAAGGCAAGACCAGGGCCAGGGTTTCAGAGAGTGGCACTAGGAGCTTTTGGGGCCTGTGCCTTCGACTGGACTTTATTTTGCAGCTGGGGAGGCAGAGACCTGACTTGAGCTCCCTTGACTTTGTCTCAAAAGGACTGCTTATTGTGGCAGGTGACTCATCCCTTCCCTCTTTGGGGATAGGATGAGGAAGGCCTAGAAGTCTTGATGGTCATCCTGGTTTTCTGGAAAGCCTCAAGAAACTGTTCTGCCTGTTGTCCAAACAGATAAAAACAATCAAAGGGAATATTCACAACCTGTTGCTGAATGTCGTTGGAGAAGCCAGATGTCCAAAGCCGGGAGTGTCTTCTGATACAAATTCCTGCAGCAGCAGCAGTACGTCAGGCAGTGTCAAAGGCATCCATAGCTGCTTTTAACTGATGACTGTCAGACTCAATGCCATGAGTAACAGTCTGAAGAATCTTGTGCTTAGTCTCAGATTCAGGCAACGAGTCCGCTAAAGACTTAAGAAAGGTCCAAAAGGCATACTCGTACTTGGAGAAGAGCCTTTGTTAGCTGGCTATCCTCATGCTAAGGGTAGCAGTGGTGAACGCCCTTTTTCCCCATTGTGTCTATCTTGCGCAACTCATCAATGGGGTACGCAGTGACTTCCTGAGGAAGAATGGCCTTGTCATTCTCAGCTAAAATTACAGTCTTGTCAGCAATAGGCTGGGAAGCAAGGATAGGCCTGTCCTTGGGGGTGGTATACATACATACAAATCTGCCAGCAAAAACAGGCCTTATGGTCTATCAAGTCTGCTCGAGTGCGCAGCTAGCGCCACTAGGTCACAGCTGCCCAAACCCCTCCCCCTCATTCCCCTCCTGCAATTTCTCATTACTACTTACCCAGACACCCCCCGGTGCCCTGTCCCATGCCCTTCTGAAAGTGCCCACCTACCTACATGATACCACTTCCTCCAGTAGGGTATTCCATTTTGACACCATCTTTTCTGTAAAATAATGCCTCCTCATCTCTCTTTTAAATCTACCCCCCTCCCAATCTTAGTCTGTGTCCTCTGGTGTCCCTTCCCCTTCCCCTTCCTCAGCCTAAATAGCCTATAAGTGCCAGTTTTGTTGCACCCCTTCATATATTTGAACGTTTCAATCATATTTCCCAATCCCGCCTCTCCTCCAGGGTGTACAAACTCAGATGCCTCAGTCTGTCCTCATAGGGTTTGCCTTCCATCTTCTTTATAATTTTTGCTGCCCTACGCTGCACCCCCTCTAACAGCCTAATATCCCTCTTCAGATATGGGCACCAGAACTGCACGCAGTACTCTAAATGCAGCCTGAATAAGGATCTGTAGAGGGGCAGGATCACATCCTTATGTCTGGACGAGAGTCCCCTTGCAATACACCCCAGCATCTTGTTAGCCTTGGTTGCAGCCCTTCTACACTGGGCAGAGGTACTCATGCTCTCTGTTATCATCACGCCCAGGTCCTTCTCCTCCTCGGTGACCCCCCAGTCTAACCCCACTCAACCAATATTCCCTCCTCGGATTCTTCACCCCGAAGTGCATAACTTTACACTTCTTCTCATTAAAGCCCAGTTGCCACTTTGCCGACCACTCCTCCAGTTTGGTTAGGTCACCCTGTCGCTCTTTCCATCCCTCTACATCAGCCACTACCACTCCCATCTTGGTATCATCTGTGAACAGACTGATCTTGCTCCTAACTCTGTGTGAGATATCCGATATGAACAGCACAAACAATACCGGACCCAGCACAGAGCCCTGAGGCACCCCACTTGTCACAGGCCTAGAGGTTGAGAGTCCCCGCCCCCCACCATCACCCGTTGCTGCCTCCCTTTCAACCAGTTCTTAATTCTGTTAGCCATCTTCACCCCCATCCCCATGGATCCCAGCCTCCCGTTAGGCATGGAATCAAAGGCCTTGCTGAAGTCCAAATACAGGACATCCAATACATGGCCCCTATCCAGCTCTCTTGTTATCCAGTCATAGTCCTCTGTTAGGTTGGTCAGGCAAGATCTCCCTGAAACAAACCCATGCTTCTGCCCATCCTGGAGGTCATTTACCTCAAGAAATGTCACTAGTCTCTCCTTCAGGATCACTTCCATAAATTTACCCACTATGGAGGTAAGACTAACAGACCTGTAGTTTTCGGGCTCATCCCTAGGGCCACTCTTATGGATAGGCACCACATGAGCCATCCTCCAGTCCTGTGGCACACATCCTGTGTCCATAGAGGTGTTGAACAGGTCTGCCAGAGGTCTGACCAACACCTCTGCCATCTCCCTCAGCACCCTGGAATGAATGCCATCAGGACCAGGTGCCTTGTCCACCCTAAGTGCCTTCAGACCCTCTAGCACTCTGCTCTCCATAATCTCCCTGTCTGTCACCCCCCCCCCCCAAAGTCCATTGAGGCAAAGGATCACCCACCTCCTGGATGAACACAGAGCAGAAATATTCATTCAATGCTTCCGCCTGTTCCACACCCTTTTCTACCCACCCCCTGCCCCTCCTGATCTGCACTATTTGGTCCCTGCAACTCCTTTTCTCTCTAACGTACCTGAAATAGTCCTTCTCCCCTCGCTTGATGCCCTGAGCCAACCTTAACTCTCTGGAGGCCTTGGCCTCTCTTACTAGTTTGGTTACCTTCTTGGTCCTCCTCACATACTCCTCCCTGTCCTCCCCTTGATTTGTCCTCTTGAATTTCCGAAATGCCACTTGTTTTGCCCTCACCCCTTCCAATACTTTCCTGTTCAGCCAACATGGCTTCTTAGCTCTGCTCTTATTACTTAGAGTCCAGGTACAAGACTCCATAGCTTCCCTCAGTCCAAGTTTGATAATATTCCACTTCAGTTGTGCATCCATCCCATCTTATCCCCTCTACACACCATACCGGAATTTCCCGCATCTTTCCAAAGTCCACCCGTCTGAAGTCCACCACCCTTGTCATTGACCCTACAGACTCCCCACTCAAGCAGAGGGTGAACCACACCTAATGGTGGTCACCCCTAGCTAATGGATGTTCCACCCTAATTTCCCTCTCCACCTCTCCGTTCGATAATACTAGGTCGAGTGTATTATCCAACCTAGTTGGCATGCTTACCGATTGTGCCAGAAGACTATCCTGAAATGCATCCAGTAATATCTGCTCCCTGGCGTTAGAGGTGGCTGGGGTACTCCAATCCACCCCAAGCAGACTGAAGTTCCCAACGATCACCACAGTCCCCTTCTTACATACCCACCAAATGTGTTCCGTCAACTCCCTATCCAACTCCTCAAACTGTGCCGGTGGTCTATACACGACCCCCCAACCTCAGATTTCTACCTCTAGAGTCCAGGAACTGCATCCATAGCACCTCCGTCCTCCCTTCCTCCCTCTTGTCCCTAGTGCATCTAATCCTGTCCCTTACATAAATTGCCAGCCCTCCCCCTCTCCCCACTCCTCTGTCCTTCCTATAAATTCTGTACCCTGGGATCACCAGATTCCAGTCATGGTGTTGGGTGGCACAGGTTTTTGTTATGTCCGCAATGTCCACCATCCCTATAGGTAAGAGAGCCTGGAGCTCAGTCATTTTATTCCCTAGGCTCCTCGCATTCAGGGAGAACACCTTCCACCCAGATCCATTCTTCTCTCCACCCCAATCCCCTTTATCCTGACCCCGCCCCATGGCCCACCCTCGTAGAAAACTCTGTTATTGTGGGGGTCAGCTCGTTCGGCTCCCCTTCCTGGTGACCCTGCAAACTAGGCGCACACTTACCCCCCCCACCTAGTTTAAAACCCCCTTGATGCTAAGTATTCCTCCAGTTTACACTTCAAAACTCCTTGCCCCTCCCGACTTAAGTGTAACCTATCCTTTGCATACAGATCATTGCTGTCTCGTGTGCTCCCCCAATCACCCACCAGCCCGTACCCATGAGAATGACACCACCCACCCAACCAGGAATTAAACTCCGCTATTAAGTCCTTCCTTGCACTGCTCGCCCTGGGAACCAGCAGCACTTCCAAAAAGCTCACTGAGCTCCCCATCTCTCTACATATACTCCCCAGTTCCTCCCTTACCGACTCCACCGTGCATCCCTTTAGGCCACTAGTGCCTACATGCACCACCACATGTGGTGTCTCTCTTCCCCCCAACACACTCAGACACAGCCTGTCCCACCCTACCCTCTGTCAAGCCTGGTATAGATTCCACCCATAGCCTACTGTGCCGCTCACCCCTCCCTCCCCATCTGATCCCCTTCAGGATCGAGTCCCCTATCACTACACCCCCCACCTACACTCCCGGACAACCGTATCTTCCTGTCATCCTCATTCTCCCCATGGGCTTCAACTCCTTCCTGTTCACCAGCAGTGCTTTGGACCTGGCCCCTTGCTTGTCCCCTCCATATCCCTCCAGACTGATCTACCTTTTGGCTCTCCCTTAGTAACCTGCCCACTGCCTATGACAACCCTATCCTCATTATATTCCATGCCATTCTTCCCTAAACAACCTCCCCTCACTGTTGCCCTTATCCTATCCCCCCTTCCCTCTCTCCTACACCTACCTTCTACACTTTTCCCTCCCAATATCCTGTACCTCTCCCCATCTGGACTGGAGACCCCTGCATACCCCCCTGCCTTATCCAGGTGAACCCCACCATCATCTCCCTCTACTGATGCCAGTGCCTCAAACCTGTTACTCAAGCACCCCCGCAAGTCATCACCTCTAGTGCCATCCTGGCACAGCCCTTTGTTGCTGCTCGGGGACCTTATCCTCTCCATAGACCCCACTGTCTTGGCTTCTTCTGCATTAAATGGGTGCCCAGCCTACCCCCACTTCCCCTCCACCCCTTATCCTCCTTCACTCCCCTCCAGCCTATGGACCTCTGCCTCCAGGCCCCCCAATCTGCAGCAAATGGAACATTCCCGTAGTCTCCATAATGTGCCGATCCAGACTGCCACCCCACGGTTATTGTAGTTCACTATTCTGTCCTCCCTGACCCTCTTCCGCGCACCTACACTTATGGTCTATCTGCCTACAGACCGAGGGGATAGACACAAGCCTACCCCATAGTGCGACCTTCTTGACAACCAAGCATGGTAGTGAGCCCTTAGCAACCAAAGACAGACTGGGTTTACAGATATCTGTACATGCCTCTACAGATTCAGTAAATAACCCCATTATCTAAAAGATGAGCACCTCTGATCAAACAAATGCCTTTTGTTTTTTCATTTTCGGCAACATCAAATTCACAAATGGGAAGATCTGCTACTAAAAAACAACAATCGGAACTGCACCTCTCTACTGCACAAAGATCGAGTAAAGACTTACTCATTAAAGAGAAATCGTGGTCATCTTTTTTTTGTTTTGTTTTAACCAGGAGACAGACACTAAGCAGAAGCTTGTTTACAGGTGCGACCTGGGAGCACAAGAAAGTTAAGTGACTTGCTCAGGGTCGCACAGTATGCAAGTTGGGGCCATGGGACTCAAACCCAGGCCTCCAGATTTGCAGCTCAGAGCCTTAGTCCACTGCCTCATACTGCCTCCTTCTCTTCCATCTGACCCCGAGCTGCTTACACCGAGCTGGACACAAAATAAGGGCACCTTCAATTGGGACCCATCAATCTCTGCAACCGTACCTGTTCAAAAGGTGCCTTTGGGCCGTGTGACAAATGCAGCAAAAACAGCTCAAGAACAAGAAGAGTCATAAACCTCTGATTCTGCAACAAAAAGCGCTTCTCCAGATGAAATCAATGATTCTTTACAGAGTTCCAGGGACGCATTGGGAATAACACATATGGGTGTTCCCTCACCCGGCCTAAGATGCCCTCAGGATCGCAGCCAGTTGCTCTGGAGCACACAGAGTGGTCGGTGGAAACATCACTGCAAGCAGCGGGATGGGAACGCAATCCAGAGACTGGAACTTGTGAGTTAGGACAATCGGCTATTCGGATGCCAGAATCATGAAACCCAGCTGTGGCAGCAAGTCCCATTCAGACTGAATCATCTAGCTGTTTTAGTCAACCTACAAATCTGCAGACAGGTATGCAACCACCTTTTTCAAATCACATAAAAATTTCTCTTTTTCAATGTTCTCAAATGAGTAACACAACAAACTTGCCTCCAGCACTGCCAAAAGAGTTAGCACTAACACAGAATCCTGTGCTAAACATTGGAGAGGCAATGGAGGCTTCCCACCCCCGGCCCGTAAGGGGTCTGATAAGGCACCAGAAGCATTTGTTTCGGCAGCTCAGCTCGATCCCCTTTTGTCTAAACAGTCATCAGCTGCTTCTACTTCTTACATTTCCGCTGCACCAATACAATTGATGAATCTGGAAAACCCATGTCCATTTGCTTCTTTGTTTAAAAGTCTGATTTTTCCAGCAAAACGACATAATGCCGTTAGATTATTATATAAAGGTGGCATGGACTAACTCCCTGACCGAATCTTTGTAGCCAAAACCCTTTTGAAGGACTCCATGCGATTTTTCACAAATGAAATTCACGCCCTTATCCATGTTTCAGGGGAAAGAACGTTTGATATCAGCTTCAAGGTAATTTCTGGATTACAACGGTTAGGGGTCAAATTCCAGCAACTTAAATGCACACCTTTATGGGCTCCATTTTAAGCAATTACCCTGACGAATCCAGCATACCAAACTATAACAGTTTTATTCAGGAATGAAGGGGTCAGTGTCACTGACCTCACCAATTGGTTGAAACAAAGGTGTATAGTACTTGAATAACCTGAAGCAATTTTTGACTTGGAACATATTTGGACAGGTGGCTGGAAAATAAAAGTGATGCTGTGGGTTACTGATGCAGGACTAGAGCATCTACCTAACTGTTTCTTTTTGGGCTGAGATCGGAGGGTCCTATTCTACACAGGACAGCCCAATGCCTGCTATAAATGTGGGTCCACTGGACATCTAAGTAGTATATGTGATCAGGTTAAGTGCAATTTTTGCCAAGAACTAGGGCATACCGGTGGGCATTGTAAAAATTAGCACAAATGTAATAATCTCTGTGATGGTCTAGGCCACTCCTACCAAAAGTGGGCCATGCATAACTAATCTGACCCTACAGATGAGGAAGAACAAAGGTTAATGATAGCTATAGCACAGACAGCTACCTTCCCCCCGTCCCTAGAACCACTTTGGCAGTTCCAGCCCAACTATCTGTAGTCGCAGAACCTGTAGTTCAGCCCCAGGCTGAGTCTTTAAAAGAGTTGCACCCTGCAGAGATAGTAGATGTGGTAGATCCTGACCCCCCCCCTCCTGCTCCTGAGGTAGTCAAGGTAATGCCCCCAACTCTCCCTCCTCCACCCACAGCAAAAGGCAAAAGAAGCATAACCCCAAGAAGAACACTTTCCCAGAAACAACCCGCCTCAAAAGCTCCCAAAACATCAGTAGTGCCTCTTACTAACAGATTTGAGGTTCTAGAGAACACCTCTGAAATCTCGGACCCGATTCAGAGGATTCTACCTTGTGGTCCTCCCAGCCAGATCTTACATTAGATATGGACGTAAGTGATCTTGACCCTCAGGCCTTTGCTCCTGCTCAGGATCCTCCCACTGTCCCCTCGGACTCACTGACAAAACCTAGGAAGTCACGTAGGCATAGATCCAAGCCCCCCCAGAAGGTAAAACAATTGGGTCCCTAGTACCTTCCTCTAACCAATGGTAAATTCTCTCTCCATTTATTCTATTAATGCAAATAGCATTAACAGCAACAGGAACAGACAGGCAGTGTTCTCATACTTACTTTCTGCTCCTGTACATATTGTTTTTTTTTTACAGGCTATCAGGCTGAATACAATTTCTGAAATCGCTATGGCAACTAAAGACTGGTATGCAGGCCCTCCCTTTTGGTCACTAAGCATGGATGTTTGCTCAGGGGTAGGATTCCTATTTAAAATTACTACCGCCATTCAGATAATTAAGCTGATTGATCTTGTCCCTGGAAGAGTTTTGATTTTAGATACTAAAATTGATAATATATATTGTAACGTGGCAAATAATGTGTGCTGTGAATACGGTATAACGATAGGTAGAAACACACCCGGTGGTACAAAATGAAGCGGTCATTAATTCCCTAGAAATGACCACCTCATGCTGTAGTACAAACACTTTCCACCCGAAAAGCGCTACCTGAGCACACATAGACACATTTTCCAGTCACTCACTGAGCCGTGACGACAGTTATGCGGTTTCGAGCAGCAGCGCAAATAGCGTCTTACCCGACAGTGAGACATGGGATGAATGGCAGGACAGATCAACAATCTAAATGTTGAACTCGTAGGAGCCACAATATGAACTGATCTTAGACATTCAAAAACATATGGCGCTGAGTAGCATACAGTAACTGAAACAAAAATGTGTGTCTCTGCTTCCATTTTAAATAATAATGTTGGCATGGTTGGGTGGTGGGAAGCACTCGGCCTGCGGCCTCATGCACCTCCCCCCACCATGCATTAATTCCTAGGAAATGCCCTCCTGTCTCAGTGATTAATGCTTACTTATAGACTTATCAATATTTATGCCCCACAATCAAAAGCAGAGAGAATAACTCTATTCCAGTCTGTTTAACCATACCTCTTTTCATCACACCCTGTTATTTTTGGTGGAGATTTCAATTGTGGGCTGATGTTGCAAGATAGAAGCAAACAGACTAAAACAGACTAAAACCACAAAATCTACTGTGATAGGACTACCCTAAAACAAATTGTTCAGGCCGCTATGTTAAATTATGCTTATTTATCAGTTAATAAACAGTCAGATACTACATTTCAAAGGGATTCTCTTGCAACTCAAATTGATTTTTTCTTTGTATCTAAATCACTTCCACTTGCCAAGGTGTATGTACAAGAAGTAGAATTTTTGGACCTCAAGATACTTGGACTTACTCTAGGCCCTAATCCTATATGCCTAATTGGTCCAGGAAATAAATTCCTCTTTGTGAAGTAATCCACATGTTATACAGAACATACAATATTTTGTAACTACACATGTAACCCCTAGGTGGTGCTATCACAAGGGCTACTACCCCTGCCTGCTTGGCTAGTAGCAGGTTAAGGGGCCTGAGTTCTGAAACGGGTGCCTCCACCCGGAGGTCAGGGTTGGTAGTGGTCAAGCTATCCTGGGCACAGCCCTCCGGGACACTGTAACCCCCCTCTTTCCTTACTAGAGGCCAGAACAATACACAATAATCACTTTCACAATACCCCTGATACACCACACAAGTACCCACACTGTTTGCACTTACCACCAGGGCTTTCCTCTGGCTCAGCCCTGGGGATCTCCTGTAAAACAAGGTTATACACAGCAAATAGCAGTACAGTACTCTTGAACAAACTGGAACCACAGTCAGGGTAAATGCAAAAAAGAGATCTGATTTATTTAAGGGACTTGAACCAGGGAGGGGCGTAATCAGGTTAATTTGCTTAATGACTCTATCAATCAAATAGTTATGCATGCACTTCAGGGTCCATAAACAGTCACACACTCTGGGTACCCAGATGGAGAATGGTGGGCTAGCCAGGAACATTGCAGCTGGCTGGAGCCCTGTGATGGAAGAAAACAACATGCACAACACACACTATTTTTAATCCTGAGCCGGAGGGCTCAGTTCGTGAAAACAAGACAATCAGATGACACACTTTTAGATTAGGCTGATGTTGCAGGGAGCTACCCTGATGATTACTCTCGATACCAAAGACTGGACACAAGCTGGACGAAAATCGAGACAGCAGGTGGGTAATCTGGAGCGCCAGGAGAAGCAGGGCCCACACAGTTAGCCGAGGTGTCGTTCCTGTTCAAGCGTGGAGCAGGGGGCTGATCCCTAGGCAGGTCTCTCGTCGGTGGCTTTCTCTGTGCAGTGGGGTAATCTGGCAGCGCCAGCGTGGCATCGCCCAGGCCGAATGGAGATGAACGCGGATTCAGTCTGATTAGGCTGGATAAAGCTTCCAGCAAGCAGAACACAGTTCACACAGTGGGGAACCAAATCATGACCCACTTTCAATACATAGCACATTTACATGTAAAGGATTCTACGGTACCAGCAAGCAGAACACAGTTCACACAGTGGGGAACCAAATCACGACCCACTTTCAATACACAGCACATTTACATGTAAGGAAATTCTACTGTACCAGGCAAACCGCTCTCCGGTCACGATCGCAAAGTCTCTGCACAAACCGGGGATTCAAAAGCAGCTGGAAATCCTGACAGGATGATTGCATTCAGCAAATCTTCAGTCTTCTTCAGGTATAAGCCTGGTAAAAAATCAGTGGCTTACTTTGTTCTCACAAACTTGGATTTAGTCCGAAATAATTCTCTTCTCTCCCTCTCAGGGGCAGCAGGCAGACATTCAGGCCACAACTCAGGCCTTTCCACAGTTCTCCCACGCGAAAACTACTCGGACGGCTGCTTGACTGTCTTAAGCTCTTGCTCATTCAGCTCCCAACTGAGATCTGACTCAACTGCCAGCAAGCCAGGGACTTTTGCCAGAATCCAAAAGGTTTGGTTGGCTGATCTGTTTGTCAGTCACAACAAAAGCTCCCCCTTAAGGTGCAAAAAGGCACCAAAAGCCCAAACCTACAATTCCTAAAGATTTTGACTCCAGACAGCTCCTGTAGTCCGGCTCCATTTTAGGTCCCACCAGAACTGATGGGTCCAATTCCCAGTCCAGGACCAAGATAGTAGAGATAAACAAAACAGTCCTTGCTGCAAAGAAGGCAGGTTAGACAAACTACATTATCATTACCACTCTAAATGATTTTCAGCAAATAGTTACACCTTTCAACAGAGCTCCCTCTCAGATTACTTATGACTGCAATCCAGGCAGCTCTTAAAGAGACAGTACACAGAGGCTATACAGGCACTCTCTGGCAATTACATTTAAACTGCTAAAACGCAGGACACCAGCCTGGCAATGAGCATTTAGGCAAGCTCGAGGCAGACTTTTCGGGAACCCCCATTTGTAAGGGGGTTACACACATAAAACTGTTTTTGAAATGTATGATAACCCTGCACTTTGGTGGTCAGACACAAAATGGGATCTACAAATCCTGTTAAAACAAAGTAGCAAAGGTTGCAGGGATAAAGAGTATTTAAAATACTTGTATGACAGATGGTTGCAGAAATTACAATCTTTGGCTAGAACTACAAACCACAACTTTATGACACAAATCCAGAAAATAAAACAAGAAATGTTATGCTACCACTTAAAAACACATGATGGATTGCAGAAATAACAGTCCTTCGGTACTCGGGGGAATGAAAGTATTTTTTGCTCATTTCTTAGTTGTAAGGAAAAAATAAAACAAAAAGCAATACATAGTTTATTCGATATAGACACGACACAATATTCAGACAGACAGAACCTATTAAGGATAGTCACTCAGCATACCACGGCATTGTTCTCTGAACATTCAGAGAATGCTGCTGCAGTTCCTTAGTTCTTTGATTATTTTACTCCTCCTACTTATTTATTTATTTATTAAATTTTGGTGACCAGGTAAGCCCACTGGGCCCCGGAGGTCCCTTTTTCAGGGGCAACACCAGGATTTACATGGAACAGCATAGTGATACAGTGAGCATGATTTACATGTATTACAGGCAACATACAGTTATGGTTCAGCATAGTGAAGCAGTGAGCACGAGTTACATGTTTTACCAGCAACATACAGTCATGATACATGAGAAGTAAAACAGGGTGAGCTACAAAGTTGATAAGCAGTACTGGACCTAAATGAAACATGATAGAATCAGGATAGGTCCAGGGGAAACCTTAAATCTGAGGGGTGGTCTCAGGGGTCGATGTAGTGGCAGGTACTGGCTACTACCATGTGGGCCTTGATCCTAGTGTGGAAACTTTTGATAGAGGGTGCTTCCTGCACACCAGGAGGGAGAATGTTCCACAGGGTGGGAGCAGTGTGGGCGAATGACTTGCTGCCCGCCTTGGTTCTTACTCTGGGGACTTGTAGGAGAGTTCGTCATGCTGTGCGGAGAAGCCGGGGATTGGACATTACAGCGATGAGTTCAGAGAGACTAGGGGAGGAGCCGGGCTGATTAACTTGTAGGCTAGGCACAGAAGAGGGTACTGGAGGTGGGCATCCAGTGAGGGCCAGTTGAGTAGGGATAGGGTGTCACAGTGCTGATTCCTGGGGTTTGCCAGGGAGACAAAGCACGCCACCTTATTGTACAGTACCTGGAGTCTGTTCTTCTCGGTCTTCACCAGCCCATGTACGATTGGGGCGGCATATGTGAGTGTTGGGAGGAGGACGCTGGTGGCGATAGAGACCCTGGCTTCCCAGTACAAGCTGGTCTTTTAGTCGGTAGAGGGTGGCTAGTTTCCCATGTACGGTTTTGGTAACTTGGTCCACATGGTTCTTAAGGGTGAGACCCTGGTCCAGGGTGAGGCCGAGGTATTTTAGGGAGGGCACTACTTCTACACAGGTGCCAGACGCGGAGGTGAGATGTAGGTGTTGTTTTCTGTCCTGACCAAGGGATCTAGGACCAAACAACATGGCCTTGGTTTTATTCTTGTTAAGGACCATTCTGTTCTCGATGAGCCAGTTCTCAAGGGATCGTAGGTCATCTTGGAGTAAGGGACTGAGGTCTGCCAGGTTGGCAGTGGATCGATAGATGACAGCATTGTCCGCGTACTGGATGACAGCACTCCCTCCACAGTGGTCGCTTAGTTCATTAGTGAACAGGGAGAAGAGGAGGAGTCTGAGTATCGATCCTTGAGGCACCCCCTCTTTTAGTGGAAGTAAATCAGATATGGCGTCCTTCCACTGTACCCTCTGTGTGCGACTGGTTAGGTAACTTTCAAACCACCTTAGAGCATGGCAGTTGAGGCCCATGTTGCCCAGCTTGGCTAGGAGCAGGTTGTGACTGACCAGGTCGAAGGCCTTGGAAAGGTTTATGAAGACCGCTCCATTAGGGGACCCCTTGTCCAGGTCTCGGAGTACTTTCATTGAGAATTTGGTCAGGGCAGCATCAGTCCCATGTCTGGTCATGAAATCATGCTGAGAGGGTGTCAGAAGTTAATGGACCTCCAAGTAGTCTCAGAGTTGTCCATAGATCAGCCTTTCCTGGAGTTTCGATAGAATGCAGAGGAGGGAGATTGGCCTACAATTGCCAATGGACTCCCGGTGGCCTCCCTTGTGGATTGGGACCACATGGACCTGTTTCCACTGCTCAGGGACTGCACCCTCCTTCAGGAGGCGGTTGATGAGCCAAATCAGGGGTCTGGCCAGGGCAGGAGCACCGTCCTTTAGAAGCCTTGGGTGAATCCCATCTGGTCCCCCAGAGCCTGAGGTTTTTAGGGTCTTTAGTAGTGGGAGAACCTCTTTTGGCTTGACCAGCCTAAGGTGGAAGGATGGGCGTCCTAGGTTAGGAAGTGCCCGCGTGTTGGGGTCTATGTTGAGGGGTGGTAGACCAGCCTTGTACGAATCAAGGCTGGTGAAGTGGTGGTTGAGTGACGTGGCAATTTGGAGTTTATCTTTTTACAGTTGTCCGCTGACTTTGATGGGACCAGGTTCGGATGTGCCTTTCCCCTTTAACAGCTCATTAATGTGAGCCCAGAAAAGTCTTGGGTTCCCTAGATTTTTTTTCCTGGAGACACGTGACATAGTCCCTTTTGGCAGTTTTTATAGCCAGTTTACACTTTTTCCTGAGGGTTTTGTAATTCACAAGGTCGGCAGGTAGGGAGGCGTGCTTGAACGTTTTCCAAGCCTTGTCGCGATTAGTCATCAGGGCCGTTAATGGAGGGGTTATCCATCTGTAGCAGCTTCCCCTAGCATGGAGCTTTTTCATAGGTGCGAAAAGGTTAGCTAACGTGATGACTGAACTCTGGAAGAAGGCAACCGCCTCATCCAGATTGGGGAGGAGTTTGACTGGACTCCAGTCTAGTCTGCTGAGGTGGTCGGTGAATAGTTCAGGTAAGAAGTGGGTGTAATCCCGTGTGGACAGGATTCGCGGTGGAACCCTGGGCGTCTTGTTCTTCTAGATGCAGAAGATGGGGGGGTGGTCACTCAGGGCATCAGCCATGGTACCAGCAGCCAGAATGTTTCAGGGGTTGGTCACCATGGCCCAGTCAAGGGTGGAGTGATTTCCAGTTTTGTGGTTCAGTCTTGAGGGTTTGGAGATAACCTGAACGAGGTTTGCTTCTTGAAGCAGTCCGTTTAGAGACAGGTTTGCGTCCTGGGCCGAGTTCAAGTTGAAGTCTCCCAGGATGAGGAGTTCCGAGGAGACCTTCTTGGCTATGTCCTTTAAGACTGCCTCCAAGGACTGGAGAGCGTTTTTGGGGGGTGGGGGTTGTATACGCATCCAATGGTGAGATGCCTGCAGTGTCCAAGGGTGATGCGAACGAAGACTGATTCGCTATCAGTGCAGGCAGTGTACTGCAGGTTGACCTGTACTGAGTTCAGGGCATCTTTACATAGATTGGGACCCCTCCCCCTCTTTTGTTGGCCCTGTCTCTTCGGTAGGAGTGATACCCTAGGGCATCGACCTCATGTGAGAGTATGTGTGGTTTGAGCCAGGTCTCAGATACAGCCAGCACGTCTTCACAGCTTGAGGCTGACAGAAGGGCCTACCATAGGACCTTCCTCTACCTCCCCTTCCATAAGGCCTATAAGAAGTAAAAGGCCTGTCCTTGGATGAATTACTCTTATAGGTAGTTTACATTCATCCACCTTTTTCATCTACTCTTCAGTCTGTCTGAAAAAGAGAGAATGATCCTGAACAGGAAAATCCATGGCCTTAGCCTGGGTGTCCTGTGTTAGATTTGTAGTCCTTTGCCAAGCAAACCTTCTCAGGGCTACAGTCAGAGCCATAATCCTAGCAGCATTATTGACATCTGCTGCCATCTGGAACTGGTATTTGGATGCTTCCAGTCCAAATCTGGCGGTTTCTGCTAGGTTATTAGAGATAGGAGAGGGAACCTTCTCTGACATGGCCAAAACAGACTGCTACAGTGTTTTTTGATACTGTGCAGTGTAGGTCTGGTAATTAGCTTGTCTGACCCCCAGAGAGGCAGCTAAATACCCTTTCTTTGACCTCTGACCTACTGTTAATTTTCCTTGACTCCTTCTCAGGTGGGTGAGAGGATAAAGGAACCCTCGCCTTCTCACAGGCTGCCTGCTGGACTATACCCTGATGATCTGGGTGAGAATAGAGGAATTCAGCCCCTTTCCTGTCCAGTTGGTACTTCTTGTCAGCCATCTTATCAAGAGCCATGACAGAGTTAGGGTTCTGCAGGACTGTGAATAAATCCTTCTTGAAGAATTTATTGATACGTAGAAAAATCTTTTTAGTGGGTGTTAACCCCATCATTTCTACGTATTCTGCCTCCTCCTTGTCCTCTATGACCTCGGTGGTAGCCAGCTCAAGGGCATCTACTATTTTCCTCACAAAAGAAAAGTGAGAGGAAAAATCCTCAGGCCTAGAAGGAGAGCCAAATTCCTGCTCAGGTGAGATTTCCGGTTCAATGGGCTCACCTTCATCTTGCTCTGGTAAATCATACTCCCCAATATCCATCTCTTGAGACTGGGGGTCAGAGCATGGAGTAATCTCCTGAACCCTTGGAGGAGGAGGGGGTTGGAGAAGGTATAAACCCCTGAATTGCCTCAATGACTTTAATAGCCCTGGCAATTTCCTCAGCAGTAGGCAGATTGTGAGGCACAGAAGAATCCCCTGTAGGTTTAGCCTGGGGTTCGACGTGCTTGGTTTTCTTTGACTTTTTGGAGGGGACCAGAGAGTCAGCCGGTGCACTCAGTCTCTTTAAAGAGGTTGATTCACCCTTGTCGGGGGTGGTAAAAGAAGAAGCTGCGGTTTCACCCGCTGCTTTGGAAGGTGTTGGCAGGTTAGAGTCTGAAGCGCCTAACTTTTTATTCAACCTCTCCATCCTTTTTTCCACAGTTTTCTGTGGGAAAGATTTACAGATCTCACAGTCAGAATTCAAATGGTCAGTTCCCAGGCAGAACACACAACTGTCATGATTGTCTGCCCTGGCAAACACTTCCCCACACTTCACACAGTTTTTAAAACCTGGGGGACTAATCTTTTTCTTAGGTTTTTCAGAGTGCTCCATTTTCAGGAGAAAAAACGTCAACCGCAAAAGATATATATATATATTTTTTTTTTGCGGTCAGTTCAGGAACCGATTAGGCCCCAAAAGAATCGATAAATTTAGTGATTTTGGAACCGGGTCAGCAGTTCTCGGTTCCAACGGTTCACAGTAACCGGGTTAGCGGTTAAAAAGAAACCGGATTAGTGGTTTCAACAAAAACACATACAACTTTAAACAGTTAAGATTTTTAAACGAAAATAGAGAAAATAACACGGAAAAAGTCCGCAACTAATAATTAACTACACGGTTCCTTAACGGTTATACTGAACCGTGAGGAACTGAGAAATAAAAGCTAAATCTAACTAAACTAATATAAACTAGATGTTAGAGTAAAATTAAATAATAAATGAAGGCAGCAGAAAGAAAATTGTGTGTAATTAAGAAATTACACTTCTCACAATAAGCCAACAATGACCTGAGGGATCTCCTGGGCGTCTAGACTTGTGAGGCGGAATAAGAAATCTGAGACATTGATAGAATGTGCAGCAGATGAGGGCAGCATTTTGAATATTGTCACGTGCCAATTATTCCATCATTAGCATATAGTTCCATTCTCTGGGCAGTTCTACTGAGCAGGCTAACTGCAGAGGGTTAAAGATATGAGAAGAATACATGGGGTTAGAACCACTTTAAATATCCAAAACTTCCAAGGGCGTCAGTTAGGCAACCCTGTCCCCACCATTTCTGACATAGAAGGTATACAGATACTCCCCTCACTATTTTGGGTATAAAATTTGGCCCTGGACCTTTGGATATTCCTAACTGGGAGTCCAAGGTAAATGATGGATGGTTGCTTGTCCAGTAATGGAACAAGTGGCAAATGATGAAGGAAAAACATATTTATTTAATCAAACCTTTTTTAATTCCGATATTTTAGTATGTCAGTTATATATTTCCACTACCTAAAACGCTGGAAATGCCCTTATATAGCCTATTCTTTCAAGCTGTCTGGGGAAGCAGACTGAACCCCATCAAGAGGAATGCTTTATAGCCACCTCTAAAACAAGGTGGGTTGAACATGATAAATCCGCTGGTATTTTACTATAGCATCTATATAGATTGTAATCTTAAGCCTCCATTGTTAGCTTCTGAATGCATTTGGACCCCGATCTTTCAAAACTCCTGTCTTACCTGGTTACCACACTGGACAGGGGGCACTTTACAGATAATATGAACTTCACACTAGGCCCCAATATACCTTAGAGAAGTTTTTGTCAAACTGAAATCATGGCAAGTAACCAGTCAGATGGTCCTTACTATTGCCAGAAAATTACTTTATAAACACATTCTAGCTTCTAGTTTCCAGGTTGAGGTAGAGTTTCCTTCCTCAGTGTCCAGTTACTTCACTTCTCCACAGATAGAAATGCTACAGAATAAACAGATACTTGAGAAAATGAAAGACACAAACTGGCTTTGTTGCCATGACGGCTTAATGTCAAAGCAAATCAAAACCATAAATGCTCCCAGAAAGACAATGTTCCAGACTTGGCTGTCAACAGCAACTTGAAACGATGGAACATTTTTTTTTTTCTTATAGTTCTATTCTAGGGTTTTGGAAATTCCTAGCTATACAGTGGAAATCCCCATGTTTCGCTAACGTCACCTATAAACATTTTATATATAGTGATCTTGATAGCTGGTGGGCTAAGTGGCATAAATCAGCACTTTATTTAGTTTCGATTACTATAAAATGGTATACCTGGAAATCAAGATGTTTGTATACTTTGCAGCAGAAAGACATCACCCATATTGGAATGTTACAGAAAATTACACATGAACTGCAAGCTATATATTTTGCAGAAGCTAACAGAATGTTTAGTGTTTTTTTGAACAAATTATGGTAAAATTTACCATGGATCACTGATTCGGCTGTACCAGTCACATAAGTAGATATAACAACTTTAAGACACTTGTTAAACAGACGTGTTTAAAATGCTAAGTATATGTGAGAGTTTGTTTATTCCCTTTATTTTCTTTGGTATTTAAGAGTTGTTTTCCTTTTGATTCTTATACGGAGTAATTTCTTTATGTGCAGTGTATATAACTGATGTCTGAAAGACTTACTTTACTTTTTCTTTTTAATTTTCTGTTCTGAAAATTGATGTATTGCTCGCTATGCTCTCTATATTTTTCTGTTATGATGTGTGTGATTCTTTAGTAAAATAAATTCCCCTGTTCTTCTTCGATAAGTGCCATGGGATTCTTTACTTTCGCCTGGACACTGACCAGAGATCAGCAAAAGGGACCTCAGTTTAACATCTCATTCGAAGGACAAAACCTCACCAGTGCAGCACCTCCCACGAACTGCACTACATTGCAGTGTCAGTTCTGGGTACTACCCCAAGTACCAGGTGTGGGGCTAATACCCCAAATCCTCGATCTTTCGGCTCCAGAGACCAGTGTGCTACCTACTGAGCCACTGACACTGACTTATGGTTGTAAAATTTGACTCACATGCATTCTTAGGGTATGAGAATTGCAAACTGAAAGTGAGGCCCTAAGGATGTAAGTGAGATCACTATTACATCTATTACAGTGGTCTCAGAGGATATCTTAATATATTATTTACTGAGCACAATATATATACACGAGAATTCAGTTTACATCCACACTGAAGCAGTCTTCCACTGAACATGCTCATTCACTGAACAGTCTTCAAGCTTGTCTCCTTCTATCATGAAGCCAGGTGATCCTCCAGCTCCACACCTACTGTACTCTGATCTGCATGCCATAACTCTTAATTGTGTTATGCTGAATATCCATGGCACTCTAGACATTACATCATGGGTTATAGCCCACCTGATAGGCTAGTGATGCACATGTAACCCATGATCAAATTTCACAGTATACCTTGGTACCAGGAGTCCCTGTCCCTCAGTTCTTTTTGTGCACGAAAACTTTTCCATATAAATTTTTTTCCGCTCCTTAGCCCTGGCAGGAGCTTCAGTCCTCCTGAAGGAGGAACTTTCTCTCGGGTCCCGCCGCACCACAATCAGCTGCCCCCCCGTACTTCCCCCGTGGATTTCCCCCTGCGGTGGGGGCTGGGGAGGTGGCACCCCCTCCCCAGAGATCCAATCCAGAATCCTGGGGTCGGCCCACAACACGGCAGACCATCATGGAGCCCTGATAGGCTCTTTTGCTCCTGCTTGTCTCCTCGCCCCCTCTCCACCAACGTGACCACGTTGGAGCATACCTCCCAACTTGTATTGCTCTCCAGTCACCACCAGAGGGCAATCAGCAAGCAGGACAGCGTGTGCCCCCCCGAGAGAGGAGAGCAGTCCTCTGGATGCTCAATCCTCTCTCCCCTGCCGACCCCCGAAGGCCTGGGCTCGTTCCTGAACAGGGGTCACCGGCGTGACATGAGGTGTAGCGACCAGCGCTTCAACATCCAGCGCCACTGGGCTGGCCGCATGAACAACTTTTCATAGTTGCAAAGAGACACAGAAAGGGCACGGCAGCATCAAAAATGACTATAGCCAGCTGGTTGAAAAAGACCAATCAAGAGGCATACAAGGCTAAAAACCTTACTCCACTGGATGGTATCAGGGCCCATTCAACCAGGGCAGTGGCTACATCTTGGGCTGAGAAAGCTAATGCCTCAACCGAATATATCTGTCGGGCAGCAACCTGGACATCCATTCATATCTTTGCAAAGCATTACAGACTTGAATCTTTGTACAAATAAAGGGCCTCCTTTGTGAACAAGGTCCTTTATGCAGCCAGTAATTCGTCCCACTCTTTGATCACTCTGTCCCGCCCTGTTGGGAATGGTACTGCTAGTTAATCGCCCATGATGTAATGTCTGAAGTGCCATGGATATTCTACATAACACAATGGTTGTTTACTCACTAGGTAAAGGTGATTGTGTTAGTTGATATCCATGGCACTCCCATCAAAGCGATCAGAGTGGCAAGACTGTTTTTTGCAGACAAACTTTGGGGACGCTTGATGCTAGTCATACAGGGCTGAAGGCTGCATTTTTAGGTGGAATGTTTCTCACGTGTGCCTAGCTTAAACCAGTGAACACGTTAGATGTGATTACATCAACCGTTTAAGTCACTCAAGTGACTCTAGTCAGTAGTTAGCTACGACATCAGCCACATTCATGACTGAGAATTAGAATTGTATTAATAGGAAATAAAATCTAGTGAAACTTTCGCCATCCTTCTTCGTCTTTTTGTTCTCTCACTATTATAGTCCAATATTGTATGTTTGTGTGAGTAACCTTGTTTCAGCTTTGGAAAAATCGAACTGAGGGACAGGGACTCCTGGGACCAAGGCATACTGTGAAATTTGATCCTGGGTCACATGTGCATCACTAGCCTATCAGGTGCGTTAAAACCTATGATGTAATGTCTGGATTGCCATGGATATCAACTAACACAATCACCTTTACCAGGTGAGTAAACACCCACTTCTCAGCATTAACATGTGTAGTACTGGCTTTTAAAGTATGGAGCAAGTGGCCAGAAAGCATGATTTTAAAGAATAATCAGTTAATAAATAGTGGACCCCATATGTGTAGTGAAAAAGACTGTTTCTGGCAAGTTATTTTAAATTTCTAATAATTTGTAAGTCCAGAAAAGTGAGAACTGTTAGTTTAATTTTACAAGGTTTACCGCTGAGGTAGGGTGTAAAGGAAGTTTCTGCCCTGTAAAGTGGTTAAAAACTTAGGAACTGAAAATGGAGCCCACAAAATGTAAGGTTGCAGCCAGCAACACTTACAATAAACACTTATAAATGTGGAAGTTGAGCTAGACTTGGCAAATGTAGTACAGGGTGTGACATATTTTCAGATGAAAATCTTGGTACATAGAATGTTGCTTTGAAAGGCATTTTTTGATGAACAACGTTTTTATTGAGAATTTAACATGAACATAGTACCGAATGCATATATATATATATATATATATATATATAAAATAGACATATCAGTTATTCCATTTTATAACATACGAAGTGTAACATGAGCTATAATAAAGTCAGAGATGAACAGTAATAACTCTTTCTTCAACTCTGTCCATTAATTGACTTAAAAATCTTATTCTATAAAATAATTTGAGAACATTTTATACTAAAGAGTTTAATATACCCAATTAATTCCAATGTGTATTCCCATGCAATTTTTTTTGTAGACAGTTTGAATGAGGGTAAAGATAAAGGGAGATGAGAAGTGGAAAGGAAGAGAAAAAGGAAAGATTGAAGATAGGGAGACAAAGTGAAGATGCAGAATGACTGTGTGTTTTGTCTAGAAATTAGCAAGTTGAAAATAAATGCGTATGTCCTAATAAAGATGTATGATTTGACCAAAAACTTGCAATCTTTCCTTTGTTGGTTTCTTGACTTGGAAGTGTGTCATTTTACACAACAGTCTAATAACTTTTCCTGTTTCTTTTCAAAACTTAGCTTATCACTATAACCATGTGCCAGTTTTTCAAATTTTAATACTTCCACACACTCTGTTCGCTAGTCCTCAAAAGTTGATGATCCTTGCCAATCCAGAGCTTGAGCATGGAATTCTTGGTTGCCATGGGTATCATATATTTATAATGCTGGTCTCACTAAATGAGAGACCACTACCTTTCTTAAAAGTGTTCAAGTACATAAGTCTGAATGTTTAATGTGTCCCTTATTTTAGGGAGGCCATTTAAGAATATTCAATTCTCTTCCAACGCTGTTGGATCATTGGATGTTCCCAAAGCATATGAATTAGAATTGCTTCATTGGTCCCACATTTCCCACATTTAGAATAAGTTTTAATGCCCATTTTAAATGTTTCTGAAGGGGAACAATAAATGTTATGAATTGCCCAGTTTGAACATTTTTGAAGGGAAATAATAAACTTTATAAATTATATTATGTGGTATTTCTTTATAATTTACTAATAAAAAAGTTTTGTGTGGCATGTCCCATATTTCCAGTTTCAAATACTTGTATCTTTTTTTTAACGTTTTACTCCATCACTGTATAATCTCTTTTGCTCCTTTCCTTATTCTCTATTAGAAATCTGTATAGCATAGATATACTGAGCGCCGATTTCAGAGCAACTGAGAAAGTCTCTGTACTGCCATTTTGCATAAATCTCCCTTCTCATCTTCCAAATAAACTGTTATGGCTCTGTGACAGGCATAACTGCGTTACACTATTGCGTGTTTACCACTCGCACTCAGTGCAATCTTGGGCAGTTGGTGGGTAGCACTTGAAATGTCTGCTTGCGTCCTGCCCACAACCTTACATCTTGGGGACTCTGTTTAAAAATCCCTACATTTTCTTAAACAGTTCTAAAAGCAAAAGGAAGCTCTGATGGCATGAGGCAGAGCCGAGGGATATACCACCCAGGTGGTGGGAGGAGCTTTGCTTAAAGACATCCTGGCGAATCAGCTCTTAAGGAAGAACTGCCATTGTGTAGATAAATTAACCATATCCACATCCCCAGAACTTTCTTTACACCGCACCATCTCTCTCTAAAGTAAACCTTTGTAAAAGTGAGCCCATAGTTCCCATTTAACATTAAGAGAAGTATCAGTAAATCTTCACAGAGTAAAGGTAAATTTACGTGTGAACTACATAGGGTTATATGAAATACATAGTGGCTGAGATCTATACTGCATGCTAGCACAGGAATCTTAACTAGCCTTGCCAGGGGAGGGTCAGTTGGGTCATGTAGATGTGAACTGAATACTACAGGTAAAATGATGGTTAAAGTAAGCAATCTCTATTTTTAACTGCCAAGATCCAATTCACTGTCCACCCATAGGCAGATTCCTAACAGTCCTCAGGAGGAGGGGCAAGCAAGGCAGATGTGCACGTGCTTCATAGTGCAGGAACCCGTTGCAGGGCAGCTAGCCCCAGCAAGTAAACACAAAAGCCAAAACGCAACTGTGCTTGAAATAAGCTAACGAATGGGAGATTTGGAAAAAAAAAAATTTAGCCAATATTAATTGCTCAAAAAGTGGTGCTGTTTAAAAAATTACATCCCAGTCAACAATCACTCCTTCCACAGGCCAAATACCCTGGGGTCATGGTCAGCACCAGGGAGGAGGAGGGAGGGACAGATGGGGTGGGGGAGAGAGAGAGAGAGAGAGAGAAAGAAATCTTCTCCCACGTTGGATTCCTCACGGATGGGGATGACCATCCAATCAATCAGCATCTGAACTGAATCTATGCAGTTAGAAATATTGACCGAGTGATGAACTGACACCTTTTATGTTGCCTGAAACCAAAGGCTGAGGGCAATATAATTACTGAAGTCAACAGTTAATCCTTAGGGACCCTTAAGATTTTCCCCACTATATCCTGTAATGATTCTGGTCAATATGTGTTTTATAAAACCTTGCCTGAGCTATGTCTGCCCCCCCCCACCCAAGTGACCTGGTCCATTTGCTAAAAAAAAAAAGCCCTGTTCCAGTGGTACCCCAGTGTCCCCCTCCACCCCCAAAACATACACACACACTCACTCACTTCACTCCTGGCCTAAGACAGTGGACAGCAGTTATCCTCACTCACCTCCACTGTCAGCTGTCATCCTGGCCATGTACAATTACTGTCTAATGCACATTCCCAGAGTGGCTTATTGCTTACATAAAACATCTACCCTCGGGTTGTGCCACCCAGTAACTTTGTCAATATTGTATTAATGCAATTAAAATACTGATAAAGTTACCTGCATAATGCAAGTGACTGTACTTGCAGGAGACAATGGGCAACAGTGGAGAAGAGTGGAGGATAAATGCTGGCCACTGTCTTGGGGATGCAACAGGTGGGAGGATTGCATGTGTGCATACTTGACAGCAGTCAATAGTTTTCTGAACTACTGCCTGTTATAAAGGAAAAGCTGGGCAGTAATTCCTACCAAATATTGCCATGTGACATGATTTTGACCAATCACATGACAGTTATTTGGAGCCAAAGTTTAATAAAAAAAAAGTATAATTTTATCTTACTGTATAACCCAGCACAACCACAAAGGTTGTCGGATCTGTTTATGAAGAACTCTTGCTCAGCTACCCAAATCAGTATCGCCCATTATCGAATTATAATACATCTTCCACACTAATGAAGATACTGAAACCAGGTCAACACTACATGATGACGAAACCATTCAATTAGTGAACCTCACTGTGCAAGAACATTTGACTCTGGTTGACAATGACACTACAGACACTGATAGCACTGAGCCCCCAAGACAGGTGATGCAAGAGAAACCTATCCTGGACTAGTGTTAGCAAAGGCCAATGCAGCCCAGAACAAAACAGCAGGGCTTACACCACCTACTCTTTCCCAGCAGTTTCAAGAGAGCCTTGAATTCTCTTTCACTGAGGTGGAAATTTTGTGTGTAATAAAGTCCTTAATATCTGGTAAATCTCCTAGCCCTGATGGGTTTTATCCCAGAATTTTATAAAACTTTTGCAGTAGAAATGACTCCTCTGCTGATGAATATATGAAATATAGCCCATGAACCAGGGACTTTACCAGACACTTGGGACGAGGCAATTATAACCATACTACCGAAACCTGGGAAACAGCCCAACAGATGTGCAAATTTTGGCCCAACATCTCTTCTTAACTATGACTTTAAAATATTTACTAAAGCGTTGAGTTTGCAGTTATAGAAGGTGGTCCCTTCCCTGATTCATAAAGACCAGACGGGATTTAGCCCCGAATGCCACGTGCAGGACATCATCAGGAAATTACTGAATGCTATAGAGGCTTATCGGACTTGGCCTAAAGGGGGTGGGGGTGCTGTAATGTCAATCCACGCTGAGAAGGCAGTCGATCGTCTTGATTAGGCCTTTTTGTTAGGTACACTCTCCTGTTATCAATTTGGTGAAACATTTTGTATATGGATTCAAAATATATATAATTCCCCATGGGCTCGAGTAAGGATGAATAGCCTTCTTTCCCCACAGTTCTGAATAGAACGGGGCACTAGAAAGGGGTGTCTTCTCTCCCCACTTTTGTTTGCCCTGAATGTGGAACCTTTGGTTGCAATGGTACAGCATTCTGAGTAATATCGGGGTATACAGAGAGCTGGGGAGGATCTATGTATTTCTCAACACGTGGATGATACTCTTATATTTTTTAATCCCTCCCAGTCCAGTCCGGTAGTCACAGATATATTGGTGAAATACGGCCAGCTCTCAGGGTTTAAGGTTAACAATGCTAAAACTGAAGTAATATATCTAAGCCACCCCTCACATATCCCTGCTCCACTGATAGGGACGTTTAAGCAAGTTAAAGTTGGGCTTCAATATTTAGGAATTTGGATCCCCAAAACTTATATGATTTATATAAGAAAAACTATGACTATCGGTTGGTGGGTGGGTAGAAATGGTCCGTATGAATATTTTACCCCGTTTCTTATTCTTATTTTCCTCCCTACCTATGCCCCTACCAAATTCGTTCTGGTTACTACTGAAACGTATGTTGTCTAAATTTATTTTGCAAGGAAGGAAATCCCGGGTTAATTGGTTTATTCTTTTGGTCCCTAAAAATAAGGGGGAGTTGGCAGTACCTAATTTTAAAGTGTATTACTGGGCAGTCCAACTTTCTTTGGCAATTACTTCTTTTTCTGGTACTCCTTCTAGCTGGGTACAGATGGAATCATCTGTATTGTCTCCAATGCAACAATCAGATATTTTATAAGTAGATAGGACCTTTCGTTACTCTTTGAAAAATATGAATCCTTGGGTAATACATATAGGGGAAGCTGTGGGGTGAGATATGTAGGACTTTTAAGATCTCGGATGGTATTTATAAAGACTCCACCATTTGTGCATGTGTTAGACCTTTACCTGGCTGCCCAAATGTGTCCCTTCATAGACAGACTACTCTGGGGTTTCAACGACTCAGGCAGCTCTTTGAAGGGTCAGTTCTTAAAACATTTACTCAATTTAAAGATGAATTTGGTCTTCAGTCTTCAGATTTGTTTAGACACTTTCAAATCCAACATTTTCTCTTGGAGATCCAACAGAGAGATGCTCTTCTGGCAGAAGAAACCCCTTGCGTACCTTAATATTATCCTAGGTGGCACAACCTGAGGGTAGATGTTTTATGTAAGCAATAAGACACGATGGGGTGTGCATTAGACAGTTCTAATGCGGCTAGAAGAATGGTAGAGGCACGAGGCCATAGGCCGAGTGCGCCCAGTCCCCTAGCCTTAGAATTGTCTAATGCACATTCCCAGAGTGGCTTATTGCGCTTATAAAATGGGCCTGTGTATTCTAAATGGGGATTCTAGTTTTAGCTGTGCAATAGACACATCTACTGCATGGCTAACAACCAATCAGATTGCTTGAAATCCTTTGCCCATTTTATAATTCTAAAATATATAAGTGCATACAGGAGATGGAGGATGACCCCCTAATACAGATTAAAAGGAAGTGGGATTCAGTGACTGGATTGCAAGCAGAAGATGAGTGGGATAACGTCTGGCAGGGAATTCACATCACCACATCATCCCCATCCTGGAGGGAGTTTAGATGGCGGGTGGTCACACATTACTTTTATATCCCAGTGCTGGTTAAGCATTTTGGTAGACACAGCTCTGATCGATGCTGGAGGGGGTGTGGAGGCAAGGTGACCCATTTTTGTATACTCTGATCTTGCCTATCTCTTCAAAGGTATTGGCAGGATATTTCAGATAAAATAAGGAAGGTTTTGGGCATCACAATATCCCTTCTCTTCCAGATTTGGATTCTAGGGCTGCTGCTTCCAGAGGTATGTGGTAAAGCGGCTAAATATTTATTTTTTATTTTAACTGGGGTGGCCCTAAAAGGAATTAAGCAGTTATGATTGCCCCACACAACTCCTTCACTAGATATCTGGTGGAAGAATAGTTTACACATTTTGACAATGGAACGCATTATAGTCTCTCTCAGTCTTCAAAAAGATAAGTTTAAAAGCTGCTGGCTTCCTTTCTTTCATCTTTTAGCTGAAAGAGAAGGGGTAGATATATTGGAGATACTGGCTAATTTTGGTTAAACTTGGTTATAACTGGTTGATTATTGTAACAGACCAACTTCTGGGGCAGAATTTTAGTTTGGGCTTATTCTCTCCCTCTAAGTAGGAACAGCATTTAGAGACTTTCTTACTCTACTTTCAATAGTGTTGTTTTTTTATATAGATTACTTCTGGTTGTTCTGATAAACTGGTTTAAAAATGAATAAAATTTGATTAAAAAAAAAGAAATGGTAAACAACATTGTCCAATTACTTTTGTATAACTAATGTTCTTTATTGGCATGTCTCATCAGATACAATAGTTACATAATACACTGTGCTTTTATTTTGTTTTTTGCCAAGCTCTTTGGCCCTTTGAGCCACCATCTATGCCACCTCAGGCCACTGCTGGTCCCCAGCCCTGTCATGCACCCCCTGCACTGTCCAGCCGGGGAGATCTACATGGAGCAAAGCCCAACGTGCTGAAGACCGTCATTTAGACGGCTTGAAGCACATATATTTTTTTCTGCTTCCTCCACTCCCTGCCCCCACAACGCCACCCTAACTCCCGATGTTCAGTGGTGCCTCTCGTGGCCTTGATCACATTACCACACTCTGGGCTGAAGCCACCTGCGTGCCGCAAGGAGCCACTGCTGTGCCGGAGTCCAAATGTCTCCCACTCAAGAGACAGCTCAGGCTGACTGCAGCAGCACTTCCTGACCCTGACTGCACTGATCCTGGCTCTGCAGGCTCACATCTGAATGCAAGTGGCCAGCACGGAAGTATAGCACTCTCCCACTGAGCCACTGGGCAGTCCTGTACATAAAAAATCCTCAGCCACCACCAGGGCAGTAATGGATCTCTTATTTCAGCTCTCCTTCTATATCACTAAGAGAGGCTGGGATAGGCATAGGGGGAAGGTAAGAATTGTGGGTAGGGAGGATGGGAAGAGTGGGGAGGGAGGGCAGGGACATTAGCTCAAGCTGTGATAGACCAAATGGTCGCCTTCTGCTGGCTGCTTCGTATGTTCGTAAGCACTGTTTTCTTCTGTTCTGTATATTTTAAGACTTCTTTACTTCACAGTATTTCCTCCTAGAACAAAACTAATCACCTTCAGGGTTGAGCAATACCTCACATGGCCTACATTTATTGACAACAGCATCCTTCTGTAATCTCAAAATGTGTATGTGTTTCTCTATTTGATAAATTACATTCACAGTGCCCCACCATTTCTCCCTTCTAAAATGGATTTTTTAAAACCACTTTCTAATAATACACATTTTGCTGCAATGGTCAGGCCACAACATGGATATTTCTGTAATTCACACAGTGTGTATTTTGGAAATAGTGTAAGAAAAGATTGTTCTGGTAAGCTGTCCAGTTCTGTTAATAAAAATCTCCCCAATATTTCTCCCACTAGGTCCTCCCAAATTATTTTCCCTGCTTGCTACATGCCCAAAATATGAATGTGGTCAGTTTTCTCCACAGCACAATCCCTTCAGGATTAGCCAGGATATCTTTTATCATGCCGTCTTGATACAATTTGTACAATACTCTCCTCTACTCATCTTTTCCCCCTCCCCCAGGTCACACCTTGAAATGAGCCTCGGCTCAGTGTGCCTCTCCTGGTAACCAATTTTTAAAGTTTTAAAAATATGACAACCAGTTACTGTACAAAAGATTTATTACTAACCTATGGCTGTTGAAGGAGCAGGAGGGAAGCTGTTGACAGGAACAGCATCTGGTGGTCTGCCATACGTCATTTCATAGAGTAAATGGCCAAAACAATATACATCGATACTTTCTAGTGTCTGCAAAACATAAAGAAAGTAGCCCATAATGTCTAGGAATAGGCACCCATGAATTTTGTCCATCTCTTTTATAGCATTTCAAGATATACATTTTTTATCTTTAAAACTATCATTTAAATTTGAAAATTGCTGAACTTAAACACAATACTTCATCAGCTAAAGAAACTCAAGTGAAAGTAAAATGTTTTGGTCTTAGCAGAACTATTTCAGTAGCTGGCAGCAGAATCAAAGTAATCGAAGCCTCAAAAAGTAATTTATAAGAAAACTTTGAAAAACATAATATCTAGACAATTCAGCTTATATTTTATATATCGTCTGCATTTTCCTTCTGTTTATGCTTTACTACTAGGTTAATTTGTATGGAATTTGGGTCTTTGTTTCCTGGAGTTCATCTGCTCATGCTACTTAATTCTTTGCTGATATCATAAACCTCGATTTGTGACATCACAGTTTGTTGCTGTGGCGATGATTATGACATCACAAACAGCAGATTGTGACATCAGCAAAGGATTGTTGATTGTGCTTGTTGTTCTCGTTCTAAAACTTTTAATAAAAAATTTAACGTAAAAAAAAAAGTAGATCAACAGTAGGGGACACAGATCCAGTCACCATGCAAATTAACCTCGTAATGAAGAAAAAGGGAGAAGGACTGCACACAATTTACAAACTACAAGCTGAGTTATGTTTAAATATCATGTTTTCCAAAGTTTTCCCAAACATGTCAAAATCACTTTAGGCAGAACAAATCATTACAGCTGCTCCCTATAAGTTCCTGATGTTCAGCTGTAATTCTACCACAATATTTTCAAAATCTAATAGTTCTGCTACTACTGTCAACTTACATTTATTTTTCTGAATTGTGAAAAATAAAGTCTATAGTAAGAAGGAAGACCAAGCAAAGAATTCTCCAAATCTAGAAGTTTACAGGTGTCACCGTCTAACATCACATTGGATGAGTGCAGGTGCCCATAAGGAAATCCTCTCTCGTGCAAGAATTTTAACACCTAAAGAAAAAGAAAACAAAATGTAGGTTTCACCAACCATTAGGGAGCTGTGCTTCAATACATACTTGCAAAGAAAATGAGTAATTTATATAGTACTTCTAAGGTTTGCTGCGGGTGCACAGCTCTACATGCATGCAAATAAACTGATCAAACCAGAGACCAACGGCAATATACAGTTCACAACTGATACTGCATAAATCTTAAAATGTCTTACAACACACACTGTAGCTTTAAATGTGCACTTTAAAGGAGAACTGTGTCAAATTTGTAAGCATTTTTTTTCCTATAGAAGCTGTGTTTGAAATACCAGATGCCATTCTATTACAGTTCAGTCATTACTGGCCTTTTAGTAAAATCAGTGGGCGTTTCTAAGTCACACACTGGTCGTCAGTGCCATGCGAAACTGTATGATGTAGTTTATAGCATGTCTCCTTTGGTAGCAGAGTTCTATAGTAAAAACACTGGTGCATCTTGGCAACAGTGTAAGGGTTGAGCAAGAACATAAACTACATCGCACATTTCTAAAATTGCCCTTACCAACAGTGTATGAATCAGAAACACCAACTGAGTTTACTAAAATGAAAAAAATTAGAACAGAAAGTGAACCAGTATTTGAAAAACAGTTTCCATAGACAATATAGGCATGCCAGTTGAATGCAGTTCTCTTTTAAATTATCTTTTTCGAATTTGTTTTTCTCCTTAGTTTGACTCTCTCCTCACTCATTCAGCCCCTGAGGTGACTTCCCAGCTCTGTTGCCCCAACAGCTCTTGCAGGTTTCCCCGTGACTCACATGACACAATTAGGTCCTTAGGCTCCAGCAAACCCCTTGGCTCACTCTTAACTTGGTGCCAGTAGTAATGACAGCTGGGCTGGCCCACACAGTCTCTCTCTCTCCCCCGCTCTGGAGAACAGTGTCCCCTGGGAAGCTCGAACGGCCTCCCCCTGTGGCCACCTGACAACCTGGGCTCATTCCCGAACCCGGGTCATTAGCGTCACATGCTGCAGTGCTGCCACGGCACCGACAGCCCAGCTCAAATGTACATGCTGCCTTCACATTACATACACAAAGTGAACAGACTGCTGGGCCATTTCAGGTGGCTTTTGTCCCATGGGTTCAAACCAAATGCAATGCTTAAACTCAGCTATATCTCCAGACATCTTCTATAGCTGGACAAGGATTCAAATGAATCAAAGGGTTCTTCTAAATCAAACACCTAACCTTCCCTATCTAAACAAATTTAACTGTATTTCTAAAATGACAACTCTAGGTCTCCTCTCTGGCAGCTTGACCACTGCTGCGGCCAGTAACTCTTGTTGTCCCAGGCTCCCTGGAGCAGTTCTAAATGCCAAACAGCACAATGAAACAATGCCCTCAGCATTCTGCTATAGCCAAGTTAAGAAGATATTACCTCTAGTATTTGTTTTCCAAAACTTCTGATCTGTTGGAGCTCAAGACCTTGAATTTTCTTGGGATTGCAGTACTTTTTCAGATAGGGATCTTTAGATTTTGCCTTGATAAGAAAAAATTAAGTTAGTCACAGAGCATAAGATGGGACAAAGTAGGTTCTTTTCCGAGGTTTATACCACCATTTGACTCTTGTTTCTTTTTCTATTAAGGTTTCATGCCCAGGTTACTGGTCCCCTTCTGTCCTCCGATCTTCGACTTCAACCCACATCAACAAACATCTCAGAGACTTACCTCAGACTTGATATTCCCCACAGATTCACCCCTCCCAGAGCACAATCCAGATAGGTAGTCCAGGGCCCTGTAGGTGATGGGGAGGCTGTGGCAACTGGGGACTTCATCCTGCCGGCAGCCATCTAGTCTTCTCCCCGCCCTCCTTCCCCAACATCATGTGCAATCCACCACCTTTGCACTCTGCTGATGTACCCTGTAGGGGGTGCAAGTAAATGTAACCACAAGTCATCGCATCGCAAATATCAAATGTCTCGGGGGCATTTGCTATTACTCCTTGCTTCTGTACCGGATTTGTTCAGGTTACCAAAGTTCAGTTCACTGACATTAATTTGAAGTGTCCGAAAAGCACCTGAATTTGGCAATTCTTTTTTTGTTCCCCGTATGATAGTAGGTTATCTGAGTTTGGTCAGTACCCCGTAGCAGCTGCTCTGCAGGTTAAATACAGGCTTTGCTCTTTTACTTTGCTATAATATGAGTATTCGTGTTGTGTCCAATGTATAACAGTTCAACAATTAATGGATTGTGGAATAATGTTTGCTACTACAAGGTTCCCTTTAAGTACCATGATTTCCTGGTTTCAGCACCCATGATGGTAAAATAAATAAAGCTGTCTGTTGGGAAAAAAAAAAAATGAAGCTGCAGAAGCGAGTACAGTGCTTTTAATTGATCTCAAAAAGAATGATCAAGTCCCTGTCTAAATCAGCTGCTCGAGGATGACTTCCACAAAATTGAGTCATTCAAACTGTCACTCTATCAATTGAAAATGCGATCACTGCTGCATGAGAGGGGTCATCGGCGCATGGGCTCAGTGGCTGCAATTCCAACCCTCAGTCAAGTCAGCAGGCATTAATTCCTCGGGGCAATCACTCAGTAATTTATTTAACGTTGCCGCATAATCTGCTCTGAGGAAATGCAATTAAGCAAATACATTTTGGACTCTGTAATTGTTCCACACTGAAACGTGCCATTAGCGATTATTGTTCTGGGCATATTTGCTTGTGCTGAAATGCTTGGCCTTAACTGCATGTGCTGATGTGACGTGATACCCTGCAGGGGGTCATCAAAGCAACGGAACCTGACATCATCCCACCCCAGCCTAGGAAAACTGCCATGTTCCCCGGGCCAATCAGCAGGCTCCCTGATCTTGTATCTGAAGTTGAGTCACCTGCATGGCAGTGTTTAGTGCTACTCACTGGGTCATCAAGCAGAGTGGCCCACCAACATTTGAGTCAATCTACTCCCCTCCCAAAAAAGTAAGCTATAAAATCTCTTCTGAAGAAGTCAAAAAAATAATGGCGATTCAGGTTCAAATCAGGCCTAGCTACTGGCTCACAAAACTTGTGTTTCACTTTCTAAGCTGTAAAACCTGGCTGAGGCCAATGTGCTGGGATTAATCATGCCTGACTGGAGGTCTCAGTCAATCAGATTACTGGATTCTGTCCAGCAATTTCATAATATAATTTATAAAATGGCAAGGAAAACTCAACATCTCATTGGCTGAGACGCATCTCCAGAGTAGCATTAAAAAGCTAGTAATGCATGGTTAGGTGTTGGATCTCATTATCAAGACAAAAGAACCTCATTAACTACAAAATGAGGGACTGTTCCATCTATGTAATTCTGCCACTCAAAACATATTTAAATAAATGATTTTATGTAAAAAGTCACTATGCATGGGAAGCAAACACATTGTGTATCCGAGTGGTTGTCTACGTAATCTCTGTGGGTGGACTGCAGTTCAGAAAAGAGCATCGCTCAACCAGGACCCAGCACAACAGTGCCACATACTGACCACAATGCAAGGTAACAGAACTGTATTTTTTTTTTTTTTTATGTACACCTACACTATTATAAGGAATAATGTATGGGCACCCATACACAATGAGTCTGTGTTTCCATCAAGGGGTTGAGATACCAGCGTATGGACCTCAAGAAGCGAAGCTTGAGAGGTCCATGCTGGTATCTCAACCTTGAGAAGGAAACACAGGGCGAGTTATGAATGGGCAACCATACTTTATTTGTTATAGTACATGGTTCCCAGACACTCAAAAAGAAGTTACATTTCAGAAGTTTTGAGTTTGACAAGGTCTCATATCTTGCGTTGGTGCTCCCGTTTGCTGTTGGCAGCTGTCTGCTGTGAAATCCATTGGTGTGGTTCCATTTCCATCCTGAGCATTTACAGATTTGTGGCAGCAGTTTGTTTATTTTTTTTTTTAAAGAAAAAAGGGCTGGCCCATTGGCACAGCAGTAGGATTTCCACTTGTGATGTTGGCGACTCGGGTTCTGGAATGGATCCGGGACACTGGAGGGCCAACTGGGGGGGGAGAAGGATGGAGCATCCTGAGGACTGCTCTCCTTCTCTGGGGGAAGGGTGGGGAGTGTGACCAGCACTTGACGGACCCCTGGTGGAGGCGGGGGGTTGTGCAAGTGACTGGCACCAAGAATGTCCAGGGGGTGGGGTGGATGCAGGACGTCACTGCACATCCCTACCCTCCAAGAAAACCAGGAAAAAAAGCAGCTGCCGGCCACCCTAGATAAAGCCCGCCACGGCTTCAATTAGCCTCCAGGCCAGCCCTCCAACCTATCCTGTTGTCTGCGGCACTGGGGGAGTCTAGTGCCGCAACCCCGCCCTGGGGGGCAAATCAGGGGGTATTGGAGGGTCGCGGCCATTGTGGAAGTAGAAGTCGTGGTCCGTGACAGGGCTGAGGTACCGGGCGGCTGGCAGCAGGGGAGGAAAAATAGAAAATAAAAAAAAAGTGAAATTAGTATGGTTTGGAAACACGCAGCCAACTATGGCAGTCCGTGTCCAAACCGTCTCAGTGAACCATTCAGTAAGTGGCACCGCCATGTTGGTTACTTTGAACAGCGCTGTTTGCTCCAATCAGGTGGTGAGGAGCACTGTGTTTAATGAATATTAATAATCAAACGTGCACATTAATGCAATGGCAAGGCAGTTTTAACAATGTTTAATGACGTCTCAATACGGCTCTGCTGCACTCTAAATGAAAGACTGAAACAGCACAGATTATGTAAAAATAGTTATTAACATGTTTTTTCCCTAATTATTTAAAGTGATTTTTCAGGTTTCTACCCAAACTACTGCTGGCACCCTCAGGACTCAAATCTCATAGGATTCCCCCAAAATGTGAAGTTATGGAGATTCTGTTGTTATTACTGAACACATTTATATGAAAATGGGCTCTCTGCTCTTAGTCTTCATCTGTTTCTGCTGTTTTTCTTGTTCTGAAGTCATAATCCCTTGCTTGTGACATCAGAATCAGATTCGCAGCAACCGGTTTTTATGTCACAGGCAGAGGGTTCTGAATTCACAGCATGAATAATCAACGTGAACCGATGATATCTAAAGGGAAAAGATCCTGTTACAGTGTATAGCAGAATGTTGTTCTGCATGGAAATCCATGCCTAGAATAGGATTATACTGCATGGTGAAATGTTGCTCTGCATGGAAATCCATGCCTAGAATATAGAGGATTGTGTACGACCAAGCATAAACAACAAGGCAGTTGTGATCGAGAGGGTTGACGTGGTAACCAAGAGACCTCGAGAGCAGAGCTCGAGAGGTCCATTACCACAGAAACCTCGAGATCTCTCAACTGCCTTGTTAGTGTATGGTTGCTCATACACAATCTTTTATAGTGTACGGGCAACCACATGTGGCACTACTTGATCCCCCAAACAGGTCTCTTAAAAAAAAAAAATGCTTACCTTGGCAGCTGTTTTATTCTGCTCAATCGTGCCGCTTACTTCCTCACCATGTGGCCCGCTCAATTGCGCATGCGCGACCACCGTTTGATGTTGTGCTGCACCGGTGACGTACTTGGTGCAGCACAACAACATCATGACGCAGTGAGTGCAGCACAACAATGCCATTCCAGGCATGGATTTCCATGCGGAACAGCATTCCACCATACACTATACGGCTGTTTTGCTGCAGCAGTGATAGCAATATACAATGTATAGGGGGAGGGTCCTTATTACTAACTGAAACCAAGCAGATTACAACCTTGTTATGACATCACTCTGTCGTTAACCCTGCTTGAGTATGTCATATCAATGGTATAATAAAACGGAATGCTCACAACATTCAATGTTCTGCTTTGAGAAGAATGTTTAAAATGCTGGTATTAAATTAACAGATTTGCGCCAGGCTGTACCAATGAATAGTGTTGCGAAGAAAACACAATAAACATTGTTGAGGAACCTTCCTGCATGATTTACGACTGCTTAAGGTAAGAATTACTTAGAAAAATAATTCAATCCGCAATTACACAATCTTGGTAGCCCATACACTATAAAATATAATGTATGGTCTCGGGTTAATAACCTCACTGAAAACACTTCTCGAGGTTGCCATGACATCTGAGCTCGTGAGGTTTACAATGATGTCATGGCAACCTCTCGGAGTGTTTACAGCATGGTTATGAACCAAAGACCATATATTACCCTCTATATTGTTGTGCTGCAGTAGTGATGTCGGTATAGGCATCTAGTTGCCACAGAACCCTCTCGATGCAGACACAGACATGCTGTGTATGGCCACCATCCTCTATATAATTCAATTCCTTCATTAAAAAACAAGAACAAAAGGTCCTGAAATTCAAAATGTGGAGCAATTTTGTGTAACTGAGCTCTACAAATGCCCACTTAATTTTTTTTTTTATTGGAAACCAAAAATCTTTAACTATAAAAAGGTAATTTTTTTTTTTCTTTTTTTTTTACAAGTGGGATAAGACACTCCAGGATATGCATTCATTGACATATATCAGCACTGCTCAGGTGCAGATGGCATGATGCAAATGCATAATCTTTTCTTGAAAGGGATAGTTTACCATAACCACAGAGCCTTGTTATTTAAACTGTTCTCTTCTGCATTACAAAATGGGCAAATATAAATCTGTATCCTGACTGGCTAAAAGAGCCAATCAGCCGGACTGGTATGAGACAACAAAGACCAACGAATAACTAGTCCCTGTCTCTGTTGACTCTTTTAGTTCTGAAATGAATGGGCCACTAGAACGCCCAAAAAGACAACTGTTGTCATGTTTGTTGCCTTGTTTACAGAGCCCTAAACTGTTGGCCGATCTCCCCATTTCCCCCTTGCAAGAGCATCTGTGTCATAGAACTGCACAGTAAAACTAAAAAGCAATTCAGTTTTAAAATGCCACCATATTTTTCTATCCCTTAGGGAACTGACTTTCCCTTGACAGAGTGACCATGAGCAGCGGCATTTGCAGAGCGCCCCACAGTGACCTGATCCTGCCCCTCCCCGCTCAACAATAGAAGAAAAGAGAAAGAGAGACTGCTATTAGATGCAACAGCTTGTCTGAGTGCTGAGCCCACTGTGCTCTGAGGAACTGCTGAAGGATCCTCATATGGAAGCGGGCAGGCGGGACAGTCAGGATGGCATCTGCCATCAGGCCGATCAGTTGTAGCAGACATCTGGCCGACACATAATTGCTGCAGGAAACCAGGTATGCCTGTGCCATTTGAGCTGTGGCATGGTCAGAGGGCAGAAAGGCCCAAAACAGACTTGTGTCCAGAATGGCTCCTATGTACTCGAGCCTCTGGCAAGGGGTACAGACTGACTTTGGCTTGTTGACCACTAATCCTAGTTGGTCAAACAACTGCCTGGTCCAAAACAGTGTACATATAATGGCTTTTTGAGATTGGGCCCTTAACAGCCAATCATTTATGTAAGGGAAGACACACAGACTCTTCCTGTAGGGGCAGCAGCCACCGCAGCAAATACTATGGTAAATAAGGGCATGGGGAAACTGTTTAACCAGGAAAGGCACACTAAGCCGAAGCTTGTTTCCAGGTGTGACCTAGGAGCACAATGAAGCTAAGTGACTTGCTCAGGGTCACACAGTATGCAGTGGGGGCTAAGAGATTCAAACCCAGGTCTCCAGGTCTGTAATTCAGTGTCCTTAACCACTACGCTATACTGCCTCCTAGAAACAGTGCTGAATACTGATCAAAAGGCAATACAATAAATTGGTAGTGGCAGCCATGATGCATGAAAAGCAGATACTGTCTGTGTGACTTCCTCATCTTTTTTTTTTTTTTGCAATTCTGTTTATTCACTGGCTGCATGGGGGCACTTACCCCATCTCTGTCCTCTCGCCAGCATCCCCCGTTCAGCTGCCCAGATCAGAGGTCCTGTAGCTTGCCCCATTTGGCGGAGCTCCGGAGGGAGAGTCCACATGACACTCAAGCTTCCTGATGTCATTCAGCTGAGGGCTGTCACGAAGCACTGCTGCACATGGTTTTACCTTGTGTCAGTTCCCAAACGGTGTGGACGTGCAATGACATCAACGCATGGGCATGTGTGTTCCCACATACACTATGCAGATGTTTGCTGCTGCTGTCACCCTATCATGTGTGGTCCTGGCAAGGTGTATACCCAGCCTCAGCTGGGTGACGCTCATGTGCCAGGCACCACCAACCCTCCCCCTCGGAAGTGGAGAGGAGTCCATGGGACACTCATTCAGCCTCCCCCTGGCCAGCTCTCTGACACACCGGGCTCATTCTCAAACCCAGGTCGCCAGCATCGCAAGTGGTAGCACTACTGCTGCACCAGTGGGCCAGCTTGTGACTTCCTGAACTTGACATGAAGGTATGCATCCTTCATGTCCTGGACAACCATCCAGTCCTCTTGTAACAGAAGGAGAAACAGGGACTGCAGAGAGACCATTCTGAATTTCTTGTATTCTACAGAAAGGTTCAGACCTCGATGATCCAGTACTGGCCTTACATGCATGGTCCATTTCGGGACCAGAACATACCAGGAGTAATAGCCTTATCTCTGAAACTGAGACAGGTTCCACAGCCTTTTTGTGAAGGAGGGTTTGAACAGCCTCCACTAGAAGGGTAAGCTGTTCTGGAGGGTAACTGTTTGACAATGAGAGGGCAACTGGTGGAACAATAAGGAGCTCTAGGGTATGTTCGTGCTGAACCACTTCCAGTATCAAAGCATCTGTAATGAGCTCCTTCCATTTTTGATGAAAAGAGGGAGATGCAGCCTCTCACTAGAACTTTTTTTTTTTTTTTGCAGTTACTATTTTCTCCCCCTGGAGTCCTCTGCCAGCATCTGACATCCCCCTCGTGTAGGCACCGGGTATGAGACCCCCCCCTCCCCATAACCCCACAATTAACCTTCGTGGCAGGGGGTGGGGAGTGACTCAACCCACCAGTTTGGATTAGCGTTCGGGGAGGTGCCTTCCGGTCCATCACGGAGGGGGACCATCATCATATGCAGAGGACTCCACTTTTTTCTGTATTCTCCCTCTTGAGGTGCAGCGTGCAATGGCACCAGCGGCGGCTGCGCACACGCTCCCATGTGCGTCCCGCCAAGTGTCTGCCGCACTCTTGTCTACTTCCAGTGCTGACGTGCCACCGCCGAGCCTCCGCTAGGTGGCAGGCAGTCACCGAGCCCTGCAACCCCCCCTCCCCGGAGAAGGAGAGCAGTCCTAGGGATGCTCGATCCTTCTCCTCCCTGCCAACCCCTGGCGCCCCATGTCCATTCCGGAACATGGGTCGTCAGCATGACGTGAGGTAAGGCGTCCTTAGAACTTCTTAAGGCAGTGAGGCCGGAGGAAGGGGTGAGGAGTCAGAAGGTGCCAGGGGTGGCAGGGGTGTGTGTAATGGTCTGGTCTTCTGTAAGCCTCACATAGGCACCTGGGGGCAAGTCTGTGACTTGAGATGCAGAAGACTGAAGTCTCTGGGCACCATGACTGGGGCCTCTGGAGTAACCATGGCCCAGATGGGCACAAAGTCATTGAAAAGAACCTTGACCCCTTCCCAGGGTTTTGGGTTCAAAGTATGAAGAGATCGGAGAGTCATTCCAGATGTCTGTAATTCCCTTAAAAGTATTTTCAGCATCAGTGACAAACAACTGTTACCCTTCCCCCTGAAATGAGCACTCATTACAGACTGTTGTACATCAGATGAAAATCCAGCCACCCTTAGCCAAGAGTGGTGGTAGAGGCAAATCCAAGAGGAAGCAGCATCAGAGGCATCATTCTGGCCATTAGCTATTGTTTGCTGAGCTAGTATTTTATCCTGGCTATCTGGCAGCTTTTCTCTCAGGATGGCCATTGTCTTCCATAAGCAATTCAGATATTTGATCATATATGCCTGATAGCTGGCAATTTTAAGCCCAGGGAAGCAGAAGCAAAAGTCCTCTTTCCCATCATATCAAGTCATCTTGACTCCTTAGCAGGAGGAAGAGAGCTCATGTGCCTAGGATCCTAAGATCTATTGCATGCAGCCTTAATCACTACAGAGTCTATTTCAGGCTGTGAAGAGTAATATGGCTTGTTAAAAGGGGCTGGATATTGTTCATATGTCGTTTTTGGAGCTACAGGCAGTTGTGCAGTCCTATGCTGGGTTGCCAAAGCAGCATCCTCAAAGGCCGAATGCACAAGAAGCACAGTAGGAGAAGCCAAGACTTCCAAGAGCTCAAAGATTTATCTTGGAAGACTCATCTCTTCAGCTTGGAATCCCAGTTTAGCCTGAACGTCTATAAGGAAGTCTTGAAAAGAGGCATCCTTAGAGGGAGATCTAGTTGTGTTTTTCACACACTTCTCAGAGAAAGAAGAGTGGAGCTTGGGCCAACCACATCCATAACCTCTTCCTCCTCCATGAATGCTGGATTGTATTCCAGTTCATCATCAACATCGACCATCAGCGGCTGAGGGTCAATGGGACAGGGAGACAACAGAGGAGGCACCAATGAAGGATGTCCCACTGATGGTGATCATTCAGGAACCGGCACCTCGGCAGGGACTAAAAACTGAAACACTGATGGAAATGTTAATGATGAGCAAGCCAGTGGCACCAATGGAACAGGCATCGACAGAGGCAGCAGGCACTGGAGCAGTTCTAACATTATTTGGTACACTGCCTGCACATTTACGGAGCCCAATGGGATTGCTGATAGTGGAATAATTGATGGGACAGTGCCCAACAATAGAACAGGCTGCAATTCCCCAGTCAGGGAAGAGATGCCGATGCCAGACCCCGTCCTTGGTATCTGAATTATAGCTGGGGGAAGGGGGGCCTGCAGGTTCGGAGGCTGGAGACCCATAGTTTTCAGTAGACTAACCCCACCATATAGGTGAACAGGAGCAGTCTGCAGAAGCATTTTTCTTTTCTGCGTGTGTCCTTCTCAGAGTGGCAGTGTTTATCTACCAGTTTTGAATTTTATCCTTTTTCTTCGACAATTCAGCAATGGCCGCCATTGACCACGGAGATCGATGTGTCATTGGTGAACCAGGAACAGAAATGGTTGACAACGGCAAAGCCATCCTTGCCACAGCTTGTTTCTCCAGTTCTTGTAGCAATAGATAATTTTCTAATGCCTTCGTGCGAAGTCTCTTGGTTGCCTAATTAAAGCCCTGGCAAATTGTGCAAGTTTTAACACTGTGGTCGGTACCAAGTCAACGGCTACAAATGGAGTGGTCTTTGTCTTTATATATCTTCCCATTGCCACAACAGCAATAATGGAACAATAGTTCCTTGTTTTTCATTGGCAGCACAAAAGTTAAAATAACAAACTTAGAAACCAGAAGTATCAGCGAGTACTTGCAAAAGTGCAACATCATTCTTTAGCAGTGGTGGACGGATGAGCAGTTAACAGTGGGAGAAAGAAATGAAAATTACGTACCTACCGTAATTCTTGATCTTCTCTTGTATCTTCACCATTCATTACTTCTTGGGTGTAAGCGGGCCTTTTCCGCTCCACCGAGGCTTTTTTTTAAAGCTAGCTCTAACGGCCTTGCGGCCGAGACCGACGCCTGCGCTGCGCGAGGGCGCTGCTACTACGACTCCTCCATCTCAGTTCTGTGAGCCGGAGGCAAAAATTATATTGTGGAAAAAGAAAGCGAGAAGATAGCCAAGGGATAGCAAAGGAAGGAAAATAAACTGAAAAGGAATAAGCCGATGGAGAATAGACAGAGGAGAGAGAATTCCTGCCCTAAGGGATCGTAGGGCCTCCTTACCGGGCGACTCTAGGAGGAACAGATAGAGAGAAAGGAAGGAGAAAGAAAGAAGCAGAGAAGAAGAAAGAAAATGGGATGTTGAGGAGACAATAAGGCTAGAGCATTGTTAGCCGAGAGGCTCAAGGCTCGACTTAACAAGGAGCAAGAATCCCGTTGGTAGTGCTGAAGAGAGGTTCACGAACCTGCTAGACAGACTAAGGAGGGCATAGTCTTTGACCTCAACATGCCATGGTCCTTTATCCTAGTTGAGGGCTCCTGGCCTGATTGAGCAGACCTTTGTTCGGAAGAGCCCAGCTAGAAAGGGTTGATTCCTGGGCAGCATGTAGAGCTGCTCAAAGGGTATAGAAAGAAACTTAGCCTTGTAAAGGCGGTTTGTGAAAATATAGCGGAACTCAATCGGACTTGCTATGTCAAGGCAGGTAGAGACTTGAAACTGGCAAGATCTGCCCGTGGTTGGCACTGCTTTTCCTGCAACACTGCTCGTAGAAGGACCCTTGAAAAAAGGGGTCAAGACAGAGCATGACTCACAGGCTTATGAGGAAAAACATGACCTGAGAGCAGGGATTGCCTTCAAAGCAGTCGGAGAGAGTGCCCTCAGCTTTAAGAGAAATTGTATAACGTCCCGTTCCTCTTACTCTGTAAAAGGGGTTGGTTTCAGGGCTTAATAATTGATTAGCAGAAGATTCGGGACCAAACACTGCACAGACAGAGTCAGGCAAGAATCCTAGGAGTGCCTCGCCTGAAAACATGGCGGTGAGATAGTCGTGCAGCTCCCTCACGACCCAGCACTCCTGCAATAAATGCCAACGAATCTTAGAGTAAATAATTTCCTGGAAACCATTAAGAAAATGGCAAGGACAGAGATTTTTTATTTTTTTTTTGCATAAGGGCCAATAAGAGGGAGGAACGAGACGGGAGGGGGAGACGCCACAGAAGGAGGCCACTGAGGGGAAGGAGGGAGGGATCAGTAATGAATGGTGAAGATACAAGAGAAGATCAAGAATTACGGTAGGTACGTATTTTCATATCTTCCCTTGTCAATCTTCACCATTCATTACTATGATGCCAAGCCCTCTTCCCCAGAAGAGAAGGGTAAAAACCCTGAGGGAACAAGACCCCAGCCTCCTGTTGGTGAGAAACAGAAGGGAAGACCCTGGCTAGTTCAGAGAAAAGCCTAAGTGGGAGAAGAGCTGGGAGGTGCCTCCGAGGGCGTGGAGGCAGAGTTAGCCTGCAAAAGTCTCCTAGCTCTGGAGGAAAGAGGCAGGTCCCCGGAAGGAGGCGCATCACCCTCGCGGGCCAGGGGTGACAACCTTGAAAGACGAAGCCATGCCGTCCGCCTAATTCAGATCGCTGTCCCCGCAAGCCTGGAAGCCACCTCATTGGCATCGTAAGATGCCCTTGCCTGGTGTCTTGCCAGCTCCAGGCCTATAGCGGAGAGGGCAACAGCTTGTCTGGTTTGCTCCGTATCAGGCATCGACGCTAGAAGTTGAGAGAGCATCGACCACAGGTGCCGATTGTGGGCAGCGTGGTGAGCCTGATGTGATGCTATACAAGCAACCGCACAAGAAGAAGAGAACGCCTTCGCCCCCACGGTCAAAATGAAGAGAGTCCGGTCCGGTGGTGATCGTGCTCAGACAGCGGCGCCGGAGGAGTCTCTAGGTAGACCAAGCCAGAAGGGGTTGGGGAGAGTACCTAGAGACTCCGAGGGGGCACAATACCTACGCTGACAATCAGCCGGGGCTGGAGAAGAGGCGGCTGGCGACTGCCAGGAACGGATAGACACCTCCTGGAAGGGAATAGGCCAGGAAGGTACCACCAAGTGTTGGGCACTGAATTCTCCAAGGAATTCACGCATCTCCCATTCGGTATTGTCTCTCCGTATGTAAGAGATACGAAGGTCCCTCACCATCCTCAAAAGGAATCGCTGATATTCAGTGAAATCAGCATCGGAGGAGATGAGCAGGGGGTTCCTCTCCCTCAGAGGAGGGAGACGAGGATGATGGAGAGCTGGAGTGCTCAGAGGACTCCTGCGGTGGTGCGGAGAGTCGAAAGACCCGCTCATGCATACATCTAACGTATGAGGGGAAGGCCGCTGCAGAACCTCTGAACTGCTCCCAGGATAACGGACCCGTAGGACCGACATGGCCCGGGAGTGGGGGTGGTGGAGGCAGAGATATGGGAGAGGGGCACCTACGAGGAGGCAATAGATCTCTGCCAGGGCTCTGGAATCCGGGACGCAGCCCGAGCTGGCGGGGTCCCGGACAACAAACCAGGCATAAGGCGGAACCCTGAGGAGGCGGAGCCTGGAAGAGCCAGGAGGAGAACCTCCTGTGCAAGTCGGGACTGCATGGATCCAGAAGGGCAGCCCACACAAGCCACGGAGGGCACCCTAGAACCCGGAGGAAAGGGTGGGGTTCAGCACCTCTGACTCCTGGCCACCCCTGAGGTGGCCAGAGAACGAGCTCTGTCCCCTGCCCCTCAACCCCTCGGACTCCGAGAGCCCTCCTCCTCGGCCGTAGCATTCCCACCCCCCAGAGGGAGCAACAGCACCCGGGAGGGCTACTGTCACAGGTCCCCGGGAGAAGACCTCCCCATAGTCGCCCCCCGTCCCCGGGACTAAGGCCACCCCAGCCGGAGAGCCCTCAGGGAGGGACGGAAGAGACAGAGGAGGGCCCGCTCGCCGCCTGGTACCTCGTGCCATGCGAGACCCGAAGAGTGGGAGTGCCAGGATGGGTCACGTCTGAATCGTCGGCCTCCGAGGAGGGCGAGATCATGCAGGACCTCAATACTAGCCACCCGGGGTCCCGTGTACTTGGCGCCCGTGAGCAGCACCGGCACCAGGCGAAGCCGGTTGACCCCGAACATCAGCAACAACCAGGCGGTCCAGCTCCCCGCTGTGAACCAGCAGCACCGCTCGGCGTCGGAAACCGACCCGGCACGCGGAGTAAAACCAGGCCGCAGCGCCGAGGGCCAGGCGCCATCGATCACCGGCACCGCGAATGGCGCGGTATCCAGCAGCGCCGCCTCGATCACGGCACATGACGGCGCTGGGATCGAAGCGGCGCCGAAGCGGCGTCGAGGTCGCGGTGTCCGGCAGAAATCATGGGCCTCGACACTGGGGAGCCTGCACCTCGAGGAGGTGACTGCCGAGGCGGTGTCGTGATGACAGCGGGAGGGACATGCGCTCCCTGACACACGAAGGAGCTTCCTCTTGACAAGATAAGATGAGAAGCCCCTCCTCCATGGACCGTATAGGCCGGAAGGGGACCGGGGAAGAGCTAAAGACTTACCTGGGAGTCCGTGAGCGACGCCGTCCCAGTGGCGGGGCCTTGCGGCGAGCGCAGGCGCGGACTTGAGGACCTGACGGTCCATGGAGAAGCAGGCGTCGCGCGAATCCATGTCATGGTTGGGTCCCAGGCATCGAAGACACCTGACGTCATGCCAGTCCGAGATGGAAAAATGCAGCCACAGGAGCACCGGCGCGCCGAGGCACGGCCGATCTTAGAAAAAGCGGCCGCTCCAGGGGCGGACCATCGCGCGAAACAGGTAAGGTAAAAACAGTAGGAAAACAGCCGACGCCTTACAGATAAAAAAGAACAGTCTTACCGTGGTATGGCGTAGAGTGTGAATCGAGAAGAGGAGTGGCCAAAACTATTGCGCACTTCACAGATCGAGCTCTCACGGCCAGCGTAGCAAGTGCAGCCTCGGCGGGAGAAACAGAACTGAGATGGAGGAGGGTCGGTAGCTACTAACGCCGCCTCGCGCATGAAGCAAAGGCGTCGGTCTCGAGTGCGCCGTTAGAGGCTAGCTTTTAAAAAAAAAAAAAAAGCTCCCGTGGCGGGTACGCCTCCGGCCACCCGAAGTAATGAATGGTGAAGATTGACAAGGGAAGATCTGAGGCAAGCTGGGGATAGCCACGTTATATAAGCGCCGACGAGGAACGTCGATGTGGGCGGCCCCAGTCTGCAAAAAGTTTCTGTGTGGTCCTGACGTCGACAGCTTACTGTTCCATGATGTGGCTCAATGGAGGGAGATATCCTAAAGGACAATAGGAAGTTACACTGGTGTCAGGAGGATGCAGAGCACCAGGACAGGTGGAACAATACTGATATAAATGGTTTACCTGAAGAGGCCAAGTCAGGAGACATGATTTCTTTCTGACAAAGCTTGGTGCAAGAAGTGTTTGGACTTCCAGCAGACATCTATGGAAATGGAACATATCCATAGGACACTTAAAGCCTAAACCTAGAGCCGCAGACGCCCAGCTTTGGGTAGTAGTTATCAGATGTTTAAAATACCCTACAAAGCACTGTCATTCAGAAAGGCTGCCCCCCTCCCCCCAAAAAAATAGATTTTTAGGTTTTACATTTTTAAGGAGACCAGGCTATTCTTTGAATAAGAATTATCGAACGTGCTACAACAGAAAAAAAGAAGGTTTTTGTGGTACAGTATGTAAGCAACCTTAGAAGCAGCAGATAAAATCCCAAATCAGGTCACCAACTGAAATCAAGATTTATTTTTTGATGGGGTTAAAAAATTTGATACACAAACAGATGTTGCCCCAGTGCTGGAGAAACTCGGAATAACTGTGCTGGTCTGAGAATTGGATACCTTTGAAAGAAAATATGTAAGACCACATTGTCTCTCGTGGAGCACTAAAAAGAAAACTAACAACCCCAGAGTGCAATTTTGAGAAAGCCTGGGGCTCCATTCTCCATCACTAGATTAGCTGGGGCTCCTCTATCTCTTTCATGGAGGCTGAATGAAAAATAAGGATGTTAGAACTGGCCTGACAAGTTTCTTATTTTGTTTCATCAGTGACCGTTAAGCAGTAACATCGGTTTCCTTTTCTAAATATCAGACCTTGTGGGCTAACATATCTACCTCCCTCATGGAACAATATGGGGCTATGTGCAGCCTGTAACAGTCACCTCTAGAGACTTGGTATGACACTGGATTCGTCTGTATTCCTGAAATGGAACGGGCAGTGAACTGATAGAGAACAAGGGGGCAAAAAGATGACCGGAGATGAAAAAGCTTTTGGGACAGAGTAATGCGGTTTCGTCCTTAGCATGTATTCTGGGGAATCTAGGGTTTAGGCCAGCTATGGAGGATTTGGGGTTTCAGGTGTGTGTGTGTGGGGAGGAAGGGGGTCTGTGACTTGAACAACTTAAAATGCCAGATGGTTATGCTTTCAGATCCTTTTTGCACGAGAGACGAATCTGTCCTCTCCCACAGGGATTTTTTTTTTTACTATATTTACAGCTATGTCACTACCTCACGTGAGGTGATGCCCAAAACTGCCTGATCAGATAAAGCAACTCCCCCCAGAATAGCATACCCTTCTTACAGTGAGGTGGGGTATGTCAGTCAAACAAATATGAACAACTGTAGACATAAAATGCTCATTGAGCAGTTGCAGAGCCAAGTCAGATCAATATAACAAAGTTGGGAGAAGAAAACAGTGGCAAACAGGGCGCTTACTACCAATGTATCTCCAACTAGGTGGGATACAAATGGAAAGCGCTGCTATGATTCTTTCTTGCCCCAGTGAGGACGCAGCATAATAAAGCGAGTTGCAGGGCTATCTGTTGAAGAAGGTGATGAGGAGTTGGAAATAATTTTCTTATATTTTGGAAATGCCCTAGTTTAGCAAACTACTGGTCATCTGTCCATAATTTTTTTTTTATTCTGGATACATCATCCTTAAATTCTGCAACAATATTTTTGGAGGGTCTTGCAGGATACTCGACTAAATAAATTTTACCAAACATTTACGTAGACTGTAATCAGCACTGTCACAATCAAAATGATTAAAATAAACTGGCTACAACACTGACACCCCCAGTTAAGAAATCTTATCCAGAAGTTGAGCGTGGATTATACAACAGTGGTCTTATATTAAAAAGTGCATAGTTTTAAAAAGAGATGGTCAGAATATGATTTCTACCTTAAGAATCTGAACTGAAAGTACCAGAAAGAACTGATGGCTGCTGCCATTTTCTTTTTGTTGCTTTTGTGTAACAGCCATACATTATGTTCTGGTGTGTGTTTTAGTTTTTTTTCTCCTTCCAGGTTTCCCCTACCCATCCCCATCTAGTTATCTATGAACTTTAGTGTATGTTCTGTACCTTTGTAAAAAAAAAAAAACAACACACAATCTGATCCTCAATTTTGTAAAATTTTGGAGTGGTGAGTAAAATTCATTTTATTCTTCTCCCACTAGGCTAAAACTGTTAAATTAGTGCCCCCCCCCCCAACCACCACCAGTGACAGCAAATTATTTTCCTGCTCCATTTGGGTTGGGATATATAATAGTAGTGCTCGCCTCCCCTTTCCCTGCCACAGCAACATGTACTGAATTTAACACCCCCCCCAATCAGCCAGCGCTTCCACCTCCCACTGTGTATAAAATGTGAACCGTTCCCTCAGGTACCTCAGCCCAGTCACCATATAACACTTACACAAAGCACTGCTGGGGAGAAATATTAGCATTCAAGCCGGGCAGTGAAAGGGGCATGATTGTCATGCAGTGTTGGATTTGTAAAGGTGGTAGTACTGTTACAGACCAAGGTGACCCAGAAGAATTCAGACCATTGGGTGGGGAAGGTGGCGGGGCTGAAATGTGTTGGGAAGGGCATTTGCCACTTACATATAACATCACGACTCAAAGTTCCTCGCTGCCGCACCTCTCTAGGTCAGAGAGCTTTTGCTCACCATGCTCCTTACTGGCTGAACTCTCTGCCTCAGGACATCTCCTCTGTAACTTCATTGCGCTCCTTTAAACAAAAGCTTAGGAAACATCTTGTTTCAAAGGCCTGCTGTGACTGCTCTCTCCAACTCCAAATGGTTCTCAACAGCAGTTTTCCTACCTACTCTACCCCGGGGCATCCTTCTTATGACCCACTACCTAGCAAATTTCTGCCTGATTCCCTGTAGATAATCTGAACTTGACAGAAACTCCCTTGGAATCCTTCACCTCCTCCAACTTACCCCCACCTGTTCCTCTACAATCATGTTATTCCACCCCCCACCCCATCTCTCCTCACTAATCCACCCTTTACCACATCCTCCTAACTTCCCTCCCTACTTACAGTCGTGGCCAAAAATATTGGCACCCTTGCAGTTTTTTCTAATAATGCACCATTCCTTCCAGAAAATTGTTGAAATTAAAAAATATTTTGGTATCCACATATGTATTTCTTTGGTTTGCAGTGGAATAAAACACAAAAAGCAGAAAAATTTTCTAAGTCTTAGCTTATTCCACAGAGAAATCCTTAAATGGCCCGGACAAAATTATTGGCACCTTTTAGAAGTAGTTAGAAATAATTAGATTTCAAGCAGGTGATTCTCCTTCACTTTGGAATTGAACTCACCTGTGGTGAGTTGCAGATGCCTGTAATACAAAAATCACTCATTCAACCAGTTTGAATACAGAAAAGGACTCATTCTCCTGTTTTGTGTCACTATGTGTACCGCAATGAGCATGGAGAAAAGAAAGACAGCCAGAGAATTGTCTGAGGTCAGACAGAAGATTGTAGCCAAGCATGGACAATCTCAAGGCTAGAAATCAATCTCCAGAGACCTTGATGTTCCTGTTTCCACCGTACGTAATGTTATCAGGATGTTTAAGGCCCATGGCACTGTAGCCAACCTCCCTGGACATGGCCGCAAGAGAAAACTTGCTAGAAGACTGCAGCGCAGGATAGTTCGAATGGTGGAGAAAGCACCTCGATCAACTGCCAAACAGATTCAAGCTGACCTTCAGACATAAGGTACGACAGTTTCAACTCGCACCATCCGTCGCCAACTCAATGAAAGGGGGTTATATGGTAGGAGGCCCAGGAGGACCCCACTGCTGAGAGACAGAGATGTAAGAAAGCCCGACTGGGGTTTGCCAAAACACACCTGAACAAGCCAAAATCCTTCTGGGAGAATGTCCTGTGGACAGATGAGACCAAATTAGAGCTTTTTGGTAAAGCACATCATCTCTGTGTTTACAGAAAACAAAATGAAGCCTTCAAAGAAAAGAACACCTTCCCTACAGTCAAACATGGAGGAGGTTCAGTGATGTTTTGGGGTTGCTGTGTTGCCTCTGGCACTGGGTGCCTTGAACGTGTGCATGGCATCATGAAATCTGGAGATTACCAGGCCATTTTGGAGCGCAATGTTGAACCCAGTGTCAGAAGGCTGGGTCTTCCAGCAGGACAATGACCCCAAACACACTTCAAAAAGCACCCAGGAATGGACAAGACGCTGGACTGTTCTGAAGTGGCCAGCAATGAGTCCAGATCTACAACCCATTGAAAACCTGTGGAGAGATCTGAAAACAGCAGTTGGGAGAAGGCACCTTTCAAATCTGGGAGAACTGGAGCAGTTTGCACAATAAGAGTGGGTCAAACTGCCAGTAGAGAGGTGCAGGAAGCTCATCCATGGCTATAGGAAGCGTTTGATTGCAGTTATTTTGACCAAAGGCTGTGCTACCAAATATTAAGTCTAGGGTGTCAATAATTTTGTCAATGCCATTTCTTTTCATTTTCTGATTTAAAAAGATATATTAAATTCTGAATCAAAAACAAAGGTTCTGTAATATTAACAGAGAAATAAAGAATTGTGGAGACCAAATACTGTACTGTTGTTAATTTCAATTTATGTTTAGAGGAATTGTGAGTTATTTGAAAAAGTGCAAGGGCGCCAATATTTTGGCCACGACTGTAACAGTCACTGTAAAAATTTCTCAGAAAGTCTCGCTCACCTGGCCCTCTATTGATGAGGTCACTTGAGCCAAAGTATCTCTTCACCCTGCACACATACCTGTTCACTCCCCTGACCCGCTACTGATGAGGCCTGTGTTGAAGTATCTCGCACCCTGCATGCATACCCCTTACTTTTCACACTGTCCAGTCCATGAAATATTGGCATATATTGTACATTGCCTGCATTGTTGTTATTCTTGCTATAGTTCTATAATGTATAGCATTGTATGTCTAGTTTTTGAATTACCGGTTTACCTGTAAAACCAATTGTTGTCACTGTTATTGTTTTACCTGATGTAGAACCTATTGTAATGAGCTTGTTCTCAAAGGTATTAATCCGAGATCACAATAAATAAATATAGTCTAGCGTCACTCTCTTACCACCCCCCCAAAATTGCCCCCTTTCCCACCAACCCTCTTCATTCCCCTCCCACCTTCCTCCCTCTCGCTATCTCTCCATCTAACATGTACACAACACTAGCCCCCCACCTTCCCCCTCCCTCTCCACCTCCTCACTGCCCTCGCCCAGCTTCCCCATCCCTTCCCTATCTATCCCTTTTCTCACCTATCGCCTCCCGACTATGCTCTCTGAGCTGCCTCCCTCCTCCTCCTCCTCCATCTACTTTTAGTAACTGAGCAACTGTCATTGCTTCTCTGCACCTGTTACTCTACTGCCTCTGCTCTAACCTGTCATGCAATTTCCCTAGGCATATGTTGGACAATACCAAATGCACTGACCTTTAGCATAAACTACTCGCACTTCACCCCTAGACAACGCCATGGCTGCTACCACTGTTTACCTACTGTTTTGTTTTGCATAAATTACTTGCACTACAATTCCTAGTCAATGCCATGGCTGCTCCCACTGCTTGCCTTCCTGTTTGTTTTGTGCAAATTACTTGCACCACAATTCCCTGACAATGACTTCTGGCTGCTCCTACTGTTTACCTTACCATCTGCTTGTAATTTTCATTTTGTAATTTCATCTTTGTTATGTGGTTTTCTACTTGTCCTTGTTTTCCATGACGTGGAACCTTTGTAAAAAAGCCCGTGGCTCAAAAGTGTTATCCAAAATGTCAATAAATAAATAAAATAATAAAACGAAAGCAATCACAATCAGACTCTCCTCACCCCCCCCCCAAAGTCTTACCCTTGATTAAGCATTTCACAATGAAAGCTCCTTTTTCAGGAGTGTTTAACACTTTATTTTATTGTTGAAAAGTCCGGGATTCTACAAATGGTGGGCCTTGCACAGTTCCATTTAAAGAAAGTGCGGCACCACCGCTCGCTTCAACACTTGTGTGAGCCGAACTTTGCTGAAATGGAACTGCGCAGTGTCCACCATTTGCGAACCCCAGACTTTTCAACAATAAAGTTAAAACACCTGATAAAAGGTGTTTTCATTGCGAAATGCCTAATCGGGGTGGTAAGACTTTGGGGGGTAGGGAGAGTCTGGTTATGACTGTTTTCCTTAAAAAAAAAAGTGAAGTCTAAATTCGGCATGCTACCAGACAATAAACTGATTTGTTGTGGCCCTAGAAGTATCTGAATGCAAAGCACAGGGTGCATGCATAGAATACATTTGCAAATATCAATTTTTTAATCTCAGTTCAAGTAATGTTACTAATAGGGAGGAAGTGATTTCTAGATTAATGAGCTCTGTTAGGGATAACAATTTACACAACACATTGGCTTGTTGTAGCATGACAGGAAGCGAAAATCACCTGAACAAAAATAAAAGTTGTTTAACAATGCAAATCAGATGCCAGATCTGATGCAGTGGTGATCCTGGGGAACTTAAAACTCACTAGTATAGATTGGCATCTTAGGAGGGCTAAGGGCATGACTGACACCAAATTCCCATCCACCTTCAAAAACTACTAAAGCATCATACTAAACAGGGTACGAGGTTTGAGGCCACCCTTGGTCTTGTTCTCAGCACTGGCGATGGAGTCATCTTCAGTGTTAAGGAACTGGTGGGAGGGGCATTGGCCAAAAGCAGGTAACCTTCTTCCTGCAGACAGGAAAAAATAACCAGACCTCAACCACAAAGGCCAGAAACTTTAGAAAGGCAGACTTGGCCAAGATAAAGAGCTTAGTGTCCAGGGGTGATAAGTGACAGCACGGGGCTGGTAATGCACAGTACCACTGGTGGTCCTTGAAGAAGTTGCTTAAAGCAACTGGATTCCTGTAAGCAATAAAAGAAACAGGGCAAATAAGTGATCCCCCTGACTCAACAGGGACACGAGGCAACTGATGCGGAACAAAAAGAAGGTCTACAAGAGGTGCACAGAGGACTTCTGAAAGACTGCAAAACTGTAAGTAAGTAAGAAAGTCAAGGAGTGATTGGAAGCCAGGATAGCAGCAGGAGTTGCAAACAACACCAAAGCTTTTTTCCAACACATAAATGGAAGAAGAAAGCTGAAGAAGGGGAATGGTCCCTTAAAAACTGAGATAGGAACCTTTGAAAGAACCAGAGCCAGTGGCTGAGATGTTTAATAAATACTTCACTTCAGTGCTCAAAAAAGGCCCCCTAGTGGGAAGAGGGGCTCATCGGAAGGGCCTGTTGCATCAGGGGTAGCCATAATTAAGCCAGTGGACATCATGTCTGCCTTGACAGCTGACTACCTGGCAAAGATTAAACCAGGTAAGTCCCATGGTGGATAGGATATACCCCATGTTCACAGCTGAGCCAAAGGAACAGCTGGCAGTGCAACCTGCAGTAATCTCTGCAAAGTCTTTCTGGATAGGTGTGATACCAGAGGACTGAAAAGAGTCCAGTATGGTCCCTATCTTCAAGAAGAGGGCCCGGCTGGACCCGGGTAATTTCGAGCTGGTCAGCATTAAATCACTGCTGAGCAAGGTCCTGGAGGCAATTTATTCAAGGGGGTAACCAGGGAAGGTGGAGTGGGGCAGGACTATAGATGTAGTCTATCTAGAGTTCCACAAAGCCTTGGACACTGTGGTGCAGGACAAGCTTCTGGGTGAAGTAAACTGGTGCAGTTTACATGAGACATACACAAAGTAAACTGCTAACTGGCTAGGTGGCAGAAAGCAGATGATGGAGGATGTTGGGCACTACTCCGAGTGGAGAAGTGTTCCCAGTGGCATCCCTCAGGGGTCGATATTGGAGGCACTGCTAATTAACATCTTCATCAATTATCTGAAAGTTGGGATCCCCAGCAGGCTACTTAAGTTTGTGGATGATACTAAGCTGGCCAGGGTACTATGTCACACATCAAGAACTGATGCACTTCACTGTGATACTAGGGTCAAGGCCTATGAGTAATGCACTGCACATCTTTATTCACTGATTAACATTATAATTCATGCAGTCTCTTAACCTATCACTGCATGACGTAAAGAGCTAGTGGAGCCAAAACAGGCAGACAAGCAAATAACACAAATTTTGAGATGTAGTCAGTTTAGCTTTTTAGTTCTGAGGTATTTTTTTCTCTCCTTTTGCTCATTAGAATGTTTTCTATGTGATAATAATGTGCTGGATGTGTGGAACAGCTCTTAGCCTGGCAGCTGACACATCTGTCTCTATCGCCCCAGCTACATCATCACCATTCTGATCTCACTGACCGCGACATCACAGGTGAATGACCTGGCAGTTACTGAAAGGGTGTTCCCTCAGCAGCAGTGATGTCACAGTCAGCGAGATCACAATGCTGATGATGTAGTGGGAAGGGGGCAATAGAGCAAGGTATGTCAGCTGCCAGGCAGAGTGCTGTTCCACACATCACACCTACTAACATCAGGTAAACAATCTTCTAATCATTTTCTAATTAAACAAAGGGAAAAGAAAAAGTACCTCAGAAATAAAAGTTAATGGTTGGCGGCTTCTAAAATCTAATAATAGTTTTAGGCAGTAAACTAGCTCTTTAAAAGATTGTGTAACCACTCATTTATTGCACAATATTTAATTGCTGTTATCATTAAGCATGACATCCAAGTGCATCATTTCTTAATGCTCAAATATCAGTTTCAGTGACTCAGTAGGCAGCATGCTTTCCTCTGGGGCAGGCAGACTGGAAGGTTGTAGGTTCCAGCCCAGTACCAGACACTTCAGATAATACCCAGAACTGTCACTGCAGTGCAGTACAAGGGGGGGTTCTGCACTGTTAATATGCCATTATTCAGATGAGAGACTAAACTTATGTCCCTTCTGCCCATTTCTGGTCACCATCTAGGTTGACGTTAAAGAGGAACAGTCAGCACACGGCTCCCTACACTCATGTGTAGGGATGGTCCCAGTGTGCACTTTGTGTGCAAAAACATTTTGTTTGACTTGATGTTTACTGTAGTATAGTAGATTGTATCAGAGTAATTTTGTTTACTTCTTGGCTGACATCTACTGTAACTACAAATCCCAGAATCCATTGCAGCTGACATAACAGCAGGGCTGCAGCAGTGGGAAATTCAATTGCCAGCAGTGCATGTTAACGTTTACATATGCTCCGATCTTTTGTTTGCTGATCCCACTGTCCTGTCTGTGCTAAGTACAGTAACAGAGGACTGTCCTTAGCACCTAGGGAAAAGCAGAACCAGAAAACATCTGATCAGAGCTTATTAAAGTTCTAACTAACATGCATTGCAAGCTATTGAATGTCCCACTGCTGCAGTCCTGCTCTGTTGCCAGCTGCAAAGGTTTCTGGGTTTTGTAGTTATATAAGATGTCAGCCCAGAAGTAAGCAAAATTAGCCTGATAATCTCTTTTATGCTACAGTAAAACAAAATGTGTTTTCACACAAAGTGTGCACTGTGGTCGGACCCACTCTTGGGTGTGGGGCCCTGCGTGCCGACTGTTCCTCATTAAAGAACAGTAGGGGAATTTTTATGTAAGAAATAAAAACACATACAACCAAAGCAGTACACCAGGTAAACCCAAACTGTAACATACAACAAGATGAAAAAATTACTCACCTTAGTAATTGTGTTTCTTCTAATGGAGTCTTGCTGTATTCTGACAATTTGCAGTTAGCTCCAGCTCTTGAACTGCCTCGGAGAGTGAAGGGTTAAAATTCTATGCCAGGCATAGAACATTGGGCTCGAGCTTGGTTGAAAACTTTGTCTGTGTCCTTTTGAAACCAAACCGTCAGATTCTTACAAGCTAAACTCACTGACTATATAATGTGGAAATTGTAAAACTCCTAGTAGCCAACAGGCAACAAAGACTTTGGATTCCCTAAAAGACTCAAGTCAGGAAACCCAAAGAACAAAAACCAGGCAATAAGAACTAAAAACTCTTAATTAAACAAATACAAAGCACCCAACACAACAGGAGTGGCCTGAAGACACCCCTGGGGTACAACACTGCACCTGCCCACCCACTTCCCAAAACAGGTTCTGAGAGGGGAGGCAGGGAGCGAGGTCAGAATACAGCAAGACTCCATTAGAAGAAACACAATTACTAAGGTGAGTAATTTTTTCTTCAAACAACATGAAGTCTTGCTGTATTCTGACAATTTGCAGACTACAAAGCAGTACCTCCAAGGAGGAGGGACAGAACCTACTTTGGGAATAGGCTCTGAAGTACTGCTGTGCCAAACCTAGCATCACTCCTAGCCTGGATATCCAGAGAGTAATGCTTGGTGAAGGTATGAACTGTTTTCCAGGTGGCTGCTTGATAGATTTCTAACAAGAGGATATCCCTAACTGCAGCCAGAGATGCAGCTGTACCTCTAGTGGAATGAGCCCTTAGGCCTGAGGGTGCATTTTTTCCCAGTTTTTCATAGCAGAATTGAATACAGGACACAATCCACCTGGCAATGGTTCTCTTGGTGGCAGGTTTTCCTTTACCAACTTCCCCATAAGTGAGGAACAACTGGAGGGAGTCAAACCTGTGACCCTTTGTACATTCTACGTAGTAACTAAGGGCCCTTTTAACATCTAAACTGTGTAGCCTTTGTTCCTCTGAGGAAGTGTGATCAGTGAAGAACACAGGAAGAGTCACAGATTGGTTTAAGTAGAAATCAGAAACCACTTTAGGTAGGAACCTTCTATTGGTTCTAAGGACCACCTTTTCTCTATGGAAAGAAATGAAGTCAGGCTTGCAATTCACTGATATGTCTGGCAGAAGTAACAGCAACCAAAAACAGTTTTCCAAGTCAAATACTTGAGCTCTGCTGAGGACACAGGCTCGAAGGGGGATTGCATCAGCTGAGCAATACAAAAGGAAAATTACGTACCTACCGTAATTCTTGATCTTCTTGGACGAGTCTCCACCACTCATTCACACTAGTGGGATTAGCGCTGGAGGCACTAGGACCCATCGGGAGCAAACTTTTTGCTGGAGGGTCGGCGCGAGACGCCATGAAAGCAGCGTCGAAAGGCACGACTTATCCGGCGATTTACCCTCCAACCGCCTCAGTACTCTTTTTACCAAGGAGGTGCAGCGAAATTAACGAAGAGTAAATCTAACCTAAAAAGCGGACATAAGATAGTCCGTATGACCCGTAAGAAGGGTCAGCAAAGAAGTCCTCACGGCCTAAAGATTTGAGGGAGTGAAGACCAACACAGCGGTGAGCTCAGGGATGGAGGTGGAGGTAGAATGAGTTGGAGACTCATCCAAGAAGATCAAGAATCACGGCAGGTAATGTAATTTTCATATCTTCCTGGACATAAGTCTCCACCACTCATTCACACTAGTGGAGAGTACCAAGCTGATAATCCCCCAAAAGGGCGGCAGGAGAGCCAGAGCTCACGCTGCTAAGATAGAAGCCATTAAGGATAGTTCTGCCAATGCAGAATGTTGCCTGAGATGAACATCCAGTGCATAATGCTTAACGAATGTATGCACTGAGCTCCCAGGTGATGTAAGCGCGTTGCAGATATTCGCAATTGAATATTGGCGAATCTCCGCTTAAAGATGCCGCGATCGCCTCTAGTAGAGTGAGCGACACTCTACCCTCCAATTTAATCTCTGAGCCATGGAGTAGCAATGTCAAGGCATGCCACTAACCATGATGAAATGCATCTGATAGCGACAGGTTGACCCAGCCGGTGTCGCTGAAAGAAACAAACAGTTGCTGAGTCTTATGAAAATCTTGGTTCTATCTAAATAGAACCGAAGGTCTCTTAACATCCAAGGAATGAAGAGATCGCTCCCTTCATTTTGGAAATTAGTGAAGTAAGAGGGAAGTACCAGAGGTTGGTTTAGATGGAATTCTGACACAACCTTGGGAAGAAATTTAGGATGAGCACGGAGAACTACCTTGTCTTTATGGAATACAGTATACGGAGGGTCCGTCACCAAGGCATGAATCTCCGGACCCTCAGTGGCTGAGGTAATGGCCACCAGGAAGGCAGTCTTCCAGGTAAGAAATTTTAGCTCACAGGTAGCTAGGGGCTCGAAAGGCTTCCGAGTGAGCATGTCCAGCACCAGGTTAATGTCCCAGGCTGCAACTGGACGCTTAACAGGGATCTGGTATGAAGAATCCCCTTAAGAAATCTCTTCACCATAGGAAGCTGAGCCAGAGTCAAGGAAGAAACCGGCTCATGGAACGCTGAGATGGCACTAAGGTGAACTTTAACTGTGGAGTACTGGAGACCTGAGTTTGATGGGTCCAAAAGATACTCCAGAACTTTGTCAGGAGGACAGGAAAAGGGATTCCAAGAGGACTTTGCACACCAGAGAGAAAAGCGTTTCCATTTGGAAGCGTACATTTTTCGGGTGGCTGGCTTCCACGCAGCCAGAAGGATGTCCGAGACTCTACGAGACATTGAACCGATTCACTTCTACCTCTTCAGGAGCCAAGCATGAAGGTGAAGTGATTTCAGGTTGGGATGGACCAACGAACCCTGAGTCAAAAGACTGATTTGCAAGGGAAGTGGTCTCGGAGAGGCTGCCAACATACTGTTGAGCAGAGGAAACCATAGTTGCCGAGGCCAGGAGGGAGCAATGAGAATCATTTTGGTCCCCTGAGACTCGAACTTGAGGAGAACTCTCTGGATTAGAGGAAGCAGTGGAAAGGCGTAAAGAAAGCGTTTTGTCCACCGCAGCCTGAACGCATCCTGACAGAAAATGCCAGGCCCTGGATTTCTGGAGCAGAAGAGAGGCAGTTTTGCGCTGAGTGGGATGCAAAAGGTCCAGGTCTGGAGTCCCCACTCTTCCAATAGTGACCGAGCTACGGCTGGATCGAGAGACCACTGGTGAGGTTCTGCCTCCGCTCTGCTGAGGTGGTCTGCTAGATCGTTTTGTATACCTGGCAGATAAACCGCCTGAATCAGAGACTTGTGCTCCAAGCACCACTCCCACACCCTCATTGCTTCCCTGCAAAGGGGGTAAGAATGAGCACCGCCTTGCTTGTTGATGTAATACATCACAGCTTTGTTGTCCGTTTGAAGGAGAATGTTCTTGTGACAAAGGATATCCTTCAGAGCTCGGATCGCGTAGAGGACCACTCTCATCTCCAGGACATTTATGTGGAGATGAGTTTCGAACTGAGTCCATACACCTTGAGTGTGAAGGGAGCGACAGTGAGCTCCCCATCCCATTAGCGATGCGTCTGCGGTGATGGAGATCTGATGATCCAGGGGAGCAAAGGGGAACCCTTCCAGGAGATTGCTCTCTAGAGTCCACCAGGTGAGAGACCTTCGAAGGGGCTCCGTCACCTTGATGGGATAAGACTGGAGTGAGAGGTCGGAGACCACTGAGTGGAGAGCATCCATTGGGTGGTTCTCATGTGCAACCGGGCCAGGGGTACAGTGAACACCGAGGAAGCCATGAGACCCAACATGCGTTGCATCGAGAGATGTAACCGATTGGTTCTCCACGATGTAACGGGCATCCGGCGATGTCGAGTCTTCTGTCCTCTGGAAGGAAAGCCTTCGGAAGAGGTGTCTAGAGCGTCCCTATGAAAAGGAGCCTCTGGGAGGGCTGCAGTTGTGATTTTTTCAAATTCAGCAGAATTCCCATGGACGTAAGAAGACGAGAAGTCGTTTGCACGGCTTCCAAAGTCCCTTGGCTGGAAGGGCTTGCTAGAAGCCAATCGTCCAGGTAGGGAAACACTTGGAGTCCTATCTTCCTGAGATGCGCTGTGAGAACTGCACAACACTTTGTAAAAACTCGCGGCGCCGAGGATAGCCCAAAAGGCAGGACTCTGAACTGATAATGCCGACCCAGAGCTACAAACCTGAGGAACTTGCGGTGGGTCGGGTGGATGGGGATATGCTGGTAAGCGTCCTGCATATCCAGGGAGGCCAGCCAGTCGTGCTGATGCAGCAGGGGTAACAGGGTACCTAGGAATAATTTGAATTTCTCCTGGGAGAAATATGTTTAACTTTCTGAGGTCTAGAATGGGGTGCATTCCCCAGATTTCTTTGGAACCAGGAAGTAATGGGAGTAGAACCTGGCTTCGAGATGCGGGGCACTAGTTCTATTGCCCTGTTGCTTAGAAGGCCTTGGATCTCGCGGTGAGGAGGTCTGACTGAGAGGCCGACAACCTGGGTTGTCATCTGGGAGGACAATTCGGGGTTTCCAAAAAATTGAGAGAATAACCTCGCAATTATCCGAAGGACCCATTTGTCCGAGTTATGGACTTCACTGGTTGTAGAAGTACATCAGACGACCTCCCACCGGAGGAGAAAGTTCCACCTCGGGCAATGTGGATGGAACTTGGGCCAGCAATTATAAGGTGGCGCTGGGGCTTTAGGCCCTCGCGCTTTTTGAGGTTGGGCAGGTTGGCTTTTATGGAAGCTTCTGCCTCTGCCTCGAAGGACTGACGACTATGAAACTGACGTCTGTTCACATGCCCCCGAGAGGGAGCAGGTGGAGGTCTGGCCAACTTAATGGCCGACCTAGTCTTCTGAGTGGCCTCTAAGGCTTGTTCCACCTGAGGGCCGAAAAGAAAGGAGCCGTCAAAGGGCAGCGCCATTACCTGCTGCTGAGCATCATTCATGAAGCCAGAAGAACGCAGCCAGGAATGGCGCCGAGTACAAATACCTGCGGCTGCTGAGCGAGAAGCAGTGTCGAAAGCGTCCATAGCGGCTTTGACCTGTTGGTTATTGGACTCAATACCTCTAGTAACGGTGAGAAGAAGCTCTGACTTGAGTCTGAATCGGAAGAGCTTCAACCATTCTTTTCAAAGAGTGCCACAGGATATACTCATACTGAGAAAAATAGCCTTGATAACTGGCAATACGCATACTTAGAGTGGAGGCAGCAAAGACTCTCTTACCTAATGTATCAATCTTACGAGACTCTTTGTTAATAGGTCGAGCTGTAGTAGTTTGAGAAAGAACGACCTTATCATTCTCTGCCAGGACTACAATAGGATCCGCAAAGGCTTGGGATGCCAAAATGGGACGATCCTTGGGAGCTGAATACTTCTTATCAATGGATTTAGCCACTGAGGGAATAAGAGCAGGATTATTCCATACCATTTGAGACAGCGTCTCGAAGGAAGGCTGGATTGGAGGAGTCAAATCCGTAGGGATCTCCGAGGCATGAAGGTATTGGAGTCTTAATATCTTCCCAGGATCGATGTCTGTAGTCTGGAGAGAAAGAGTGGATCTCAGGTTCTCCAACAGAGACTTAAAGGACAGGTCCTCGACCACAGGCTCTGTAGCAAAGAAAGATCCTGTTTCCTCCACTTCATCACCCAACCGAAGGTCTGGGTCAGGCTCAACATCATCTCCTGATGGTCCAGGAAGGACTGTTTGGACAGGAAAGGAGTGAAAATTAGGAGAGGAGGAAATAGCAGAGAAACAAGGAGAGTCCCCGAGGGCCCCCGGCGCCGAGAAGGCAAAACGGGTTGGAAACGGCACCGCAGAAGGGCACGGCGCCGAAGAGACACGCTGGCACGCAGCACGGTGACGGCACCGCTTAGCAGCAGCGCCGCTGAACTAAGCGGGCGCTACCGACGGGCACCGCCAGACCAAGCGGCGCTGCCAGATCAAGCGCGCCCGCCGACCAAGCGGCACTCTCCGACGGCGCCGCCAGACCTAACGGCGCTGGCGGACGGCGCCGCGACGACCATGCTGATAGCGGATGTTGCGAGCAATGCCCAGCGGCACCGAAAACGGGCACGACAAGCCGACAGACCCGGAGAAGATGCCGGAACAGCCCAGAACCTGAAAGCTAGAGAAGGAAAACCAGGAGATAAGGGCATCGGTGTGGCCCTCTGCGCCGCAGCTATGTGAGGGGAACACTTGTTGCGAGTCACCGCACCCGAAGAAGGCGTCAAGACTAGGAAGGTCCAACCGCTTCTACCCCGATCGCCGGAGGAGCCCGGGACCTGTGGCAACCAAGCTTGCAGGAGAACCAACCTCCGAGCCCATCGCTCCATAAGAGCCGCCCACTGATGAAACTGCTCACCTGGAGCCCTACCTATAGGTGGGGAGGCTCTCGGTGTCAAGACGACGATCACGGCAGTTGGCGACTCCAAGAAGGAGAACGGCAACTAGCAACGATCAACCGACTGCTCATCGCCGAGCAGACATTACCATAGAGGGCGACCTAGTGATGCCTTTCTTTTGACCTGTTGGGCCAAGAAGAGCCTCGGTCGAACGTGCCGAGAATGCGACCGCTTATTTTTATGCCGACGGGGACCGCCATCTCGGCATCGGACTGACCGCTGTCGGAACCCCGCTGAGGAGAAGGAGGCTGACCGACCCAGCCCGGCTGACTGAACAGCTTTCATACGAAGTCTCCCTACCGTCACCTGACCTGCTCATGGTCGACTCCGTCCAGTAGGCCGAGACTTCTTCAAGTAAGTTAAATTTAAAATATTAGAAATATTTAACGAAAATAGAATAAATTAAGCGATACTACTATCGTGATAATGTTACAAAAAAATGAACTGAAAACTATGCGCTAGTTTGAAGTTTGACTCCCGACAGGCGAGCGACGTCGTCACTGAAGCGCACTCGACGGCGGGAAAAAAGGAACTGAGGCGGTTGGAGGGTCGTCGGGATAGTCGTTGCCGCGCCGAGCTTGCCACCGCAGCGCCGCGCTCGCGGTGCCGCCTCTCGCTACCGACCTCCAGCAAAAAGTTTGCTCCCGATGGGTCCTAGTGCCTCCGGCGCTAATCCCACTAGTGTGAATGAGTGGTGGAGACTTATGTCCAGGAAGATTATTCAAATCCCAGGCAGGAGTAGGATCCCTAAAAGGGGGATTGGTATGAAGCAATCCTTTGAAAAATTTACAGAATACAGGGTGAGATGACAGAAAGGAAGACTTCCCCACTGACAGGAAAGCAGAAATAGCTGACAAATGAACTTTGACAGTAGCTGGTTTGAGACCTAGGCCATTAAGGTAAACCATGTAATCCAGAACTGTAGACAACTCAGCACTGTCTGGGGAAATGTGCTTCTCTTGGAACACCAAATACTAAACCTTTTCCATTTGGAGTTGTAGGTTTTTCTGGTGGCAGGCTTTCGAGAAGCCTTGAGAATATCCAGAACCCCTTGGGACAGATGTAAATCTGCATACTCTAACTCTTCAAGAGCCATGCCTTGAGATTGAGTGACTGCAGATTGCGGTAACAAATCCTCCCCTGAGAGGAGGTTAGCAAATTGCAATTCCTGGGAAGAGACAGGGGAAGATGGACTGCTAAGGACAGCAACAGGGGGTACCAAGGCTGCCTGGCCCAGTCTGGAGCAATCAGAATCACTTTGCATGGTTGTGACCTTACCTTGATTAGAACCTTGAACAATAGAGGAAAAGGAGGGAAGGCATAAAGAAACTTCCCTTCTCAGTTCAAAATCAGAGCATCCAGAGGGACTGAGCCCAAGACTGGGGGTCTGCAACAAAACAGAGGAAGTTGGTGATTGTCTGGGGCTGCAAAGAGATCCATCTCTGGAGTGCCCCACCTTGAGAAAATCACCTTCAACACCAAAGGATCCAGAGACCATTCGTGAAGGCCCTGGGAAATCCTGCTCAATGCATCTGCTATCACATTGTCCTTTCCTGGGAGGTGGACTGCTACTAGAGAGGTCTGCAGGGAATAAGCCAGGGACCATACTTTCATGGCCCTCCATGCACAAGGCCGGACCGAGTGCCTCCCTGCTTGTTGATATACCACATGGTGGTAGTGTTGTCCGTCCTGACCTGAACCACCTTGTTCTGTATTGACTGAGAGAAAGCTTGTAGGGCAAGAAGTACTGCCCTGAGCTCCAGGAGGTTGATGTGAAGAAGGGATTCCTGAGGGGACCACAGTCTCTGGGCTGTGAGAACCCCCAGATGGGCTCCCCACCCCAAAAGGGAAGCATCTGTGGTAAGAACCACAGAGTGGGTCTGAGAGACAAATGGAACACCTTGCCTCAGACTGCCCAGGTCCTGCCACCACTGAAGGGCCTGAATTAGGGTCTGAGTAACAGGAACTAGCTTGGTAAGAGGATCTTTCCTTTGGGACCCAAAGGTTCTCAGATGGAACTGAATGTCCCTCATCTGAAACCTGGCCCCTTGGACCACTGCTGTGGAAGCTGCCATGTGGCCCAGAAGCTGCAGAAAATGTCTTGCTGGTCGAGAAACCAGAGGAAGAAAGGAAGAGGCCAGCTGAGAGATGGTTTTTGCCCTTTTCAAAGGAAGGAATGCTCTTGCCTTGAGGATGTCCAGCTCTGCCCCTATAAAAGTGAGGAGCTGTACTGACTGGTTCGAGAACTGACTTGGGAAGACTGAGAAGGAACCGCAGGGAAGTGAGAACTTGCTGGGTGACCTGCACATCTGACTTGACTTGGTCTGGAGACTGGCCCACCAGAAGCCAGTTGTCCAGGTATGGAAAAATAGAAATCCTTTTCCTTCTTAAAAAGGCCACCACTACTGCTAGGCACTTTGTAAACACCCTTGGAGCTGAAGTTAGACCGAAGGGCATTGCTCTGAACTGGTAATGGCCTGAGGGCAATTCGAACCCGAGGTACTTTCTGTGGGAGCACCTCATGGGAATGTGAAAATAGGCATCCTTGAGGTCCAGGGAGGCTAGCCAGTCCCCTGGCCTCAGAGAGGGAAGAATTGTTCCCAGAGTCACCATTTTGAATTTTGGCTTTAGTATGTGCTTGTTTAGGTATCTCAGATATAGGATGGGTCGCCACTACCGTCTTTTTTTTTTTTTTTGGAGGGGGGGGGAGGAAATACCTGGAGTACAGATCTTTACCCCTGTATGGAGTAGGAACTCTCTCTATGGCCTTTAAGACCAGTACAGATGAAACCTCTGCCTCTAAAGCAAGGGTTTCTGAAGTATTTGCAGGTGGAAAGGATCTGGGTCTCAGCTTCGGAAAATGTTTGAAACTGAGAACCAGCCCCTGGCTTACAACCTCCAGGACCCACTTGTCTGAGGTAACACACATCCAGTCCTGGACAAAGTAAGCCAGCCTGACTCCTACTGGAATGGGGGAGCGACACAGGCTGACACATCAGGGTGTCTGCTTGGCAGGAGCCTTAGGCTGAGGAGTGGATGCAGCCCTGCTCATCCCCCTTCTGCCTCTCCCTCTGAAGAACCCCTCTGGGAAAAGGAAGAAGAGGCCTGTACTTGGTAGAAAGGCCTGTGAAAAGGCCTGCCCCTGCCCCTAGCTTGCTGCCTCTGAGGAGTTGCCTGCCTCTCCTTGGCCTGGGCACTCCTGTAAGTGGTCCTGTACTCGTCTGTTTTCTTCATGTAATTCTCTGTCTCCCCCCAAACAGAGAATTACCCACCACAGGGAAATCCATGGCCATGGCCTGAGTATCCTGCGAAAGGCTAGTACATCTAAGCCAAGCCATTCTCCGAAGAGCCACAGATGTAGCCATGACTCTTGATGACATCACTGGAGTCCACAGCAGCATGAAATTGCACCTTTGATGCCTCGATCCCATCAGAAGCCACCCCCTCCAGCTCCTTGGCTAGCTGGGAGGAAGCCTGTTTAGCCAGCGCCAGTACAGTGTCCCACCTGGACTTCTGGTACCTGGCTGTATAGGCCATATAGTTAGCCTGCCTGAGTCCCAAAGATGATGCCAAGTACTGCTTCTTTGCCATGGCATCTATCTTCCTGGAGTCTTTGCCTGGGGGTGTGTGAAGCCAAGGGGATGTTTGCCTTGTCACAGGCAGCAGCCTGCACTATCCCAACATGGCTGCATTGCTGATACAGAAACTTCGTATCTGAGCCTCTTGTCCATTCTCATGTCAACAGGAGGTACAGTGTTAGGAGACCTAAGAATGTTTTTGTGTCCATTTCCCAAATGACCTATTAAGGGGAACAGACAGTCTCTTAGACTCTGGGATGTCCACCAATTATATGTAGTCAGGCTCCTCTTGATCCTCTACAGCCTCCTCAATAGGCAGCTGGAGGGTTTAAGCCACTTTTCTGTAGAACAGAAAGTGGGAAGGGGACTCAGAAAGCCTAGGAGGGGAAACACCAGAAGGTCTGTCTGGAGAGATGTCCGGTTCCACAGGCACATCCAGACATTCACCGTCATAATCATCCTTTTCAAAATCCCCCTCCTCATCTAACTCTGGTTTGTAAAAATATTCAGTGGCATAATCCTGAACCGGGGGAACAGAACGAACCGAACCCCTGCGAGAAGGTGCCGGATTGGTCGGAACCGGACGAAGCGATTCCACAATCTGAATCGCTTTGGCTATTTCTTTGGCAGTCGGAACATGCAGTTCTGGATCCGAACCGGCCGATTTAACCTTTCGTTTCCTTTTTGTAGGAACAGATCCCTCAGGATCGGCTGTCCTCTTGCCTGAAGTATCACCCTGGTCAGAGGGCACTCCTTCTGGTTCGGTAGGAACCGAACCGGGCTGGCCTTCCGGGTCAGCGGATTTCTCGGCCTCCTTATCCCTAAGTCTACCTAACCTTTTTTCCAGGGTAGACTTATGGAAATTCTTGCAAATTTGGCAGTCTGAATCGAGGTGGTCAAACCCCAGACAGGAAACACAGGTGATGTGGGGATTGGCTTTAACAAAGACCTCCACACACACTGCAGTGTTGAAACCCAGTGGGCCCGTTTTTTTTCTTGGGTTTCTCAGATGTGGCCAACCTAACCAACTTACCCTTTATATGGCAACTGCCAGGCAAGACTCCCCTATTGGTTTTCTCACCGTGTCACGGATGATGGAAAAAAACGCTCAAATCACGTTTTTTTTAAAACCGACACAGACCGGTAACCACACACTAACTTTTTACAAGGATTTTACTAAAGGATTGGTTCAGGCGAACCGATCGAACAATTTACAATTTCCACACAATAATTGTCCACAATACTAATCTAAGTACTTACGGTACCACAGACAGAGTCTCGGAACGAAAAATCGGACTAAATCCGACACTTTAACCGTGTTTGAACCGAGTAGAAGGAGCAATCTCCGGAGCGACTGTTCAGTGAGGTGGAGTAAAGAATCTGACAGTTTGGTTTCAAAAGGACACAGACAGAGTTTTCAACAGAGTTCGAGCCCAACATTCTATGCCTGGCATAGAATTTTAACCCTTCACTCTCTGGGGCAGTTCAAGAGCTGGAGCTAACTGCAAATTGCCAGAATACAGCAAGACTTCATGTTGCTTGAATAACTCAATTTACTTGAAAAATAGAAAGAAAAAAAAACACTGAAAAGAAAAATACATACATGACTGATAAAGGAAAACCAATCTTGTTCCTGTACCACTCTTAGTGTGCTATCAAATATTTAGAACAAAACTTAAACAGAATACTGTACAAGACTGCACTTTAACTATATTGTAGAAGTGTGCCCACAAGGAAAGTAAGGCAGACCTCAAAACTTTCACTTTGTCGGTAACATAAACATTCCAAATAGTAGTACAGACTAAGGAAATTACCTCATGTTAGGAAAGTACCTTTTGCTGTAAAGTACACGCAGCATGCTTGCCATATGTGAGACAGGGTTGGGTTAAGACCCTGTCCCATCACATTTCCTCGTGGCACCTAGAAAATGGTCACTCTGAGGGCCCCACAATTTCCCCGTTATCTCCCATCCTTCACTTGCTGTTTCTAGTCCTTCTTTCTCCCCTTGCTTCTCTGTGGTTAAAAAACAAATGTGAATCTTTATGTGTAACTGGGATCCCTTAGTTTGCAAATGTGTAAAATTATATTATGAAAATGTTTGCGGAAAACTATTTGGGTTTATCTGTAAAACAGGAAAAGTCGTTAACCTTGAGGTGCAGTGTGACCTCCATAAGCTTGTTAACAGAACTACTGTATCAGCAGGAAATCAACCCTGGGATAGGATGTATTAATTGGTTGCACCTCTTAAGAAGACTAATTTACTCTTCAGGCTGTTCACAGGAAAGTCCATGAAAAAAAGTATTGTTGCATTTTGTGAAAAGCAGGAGACGAAACTTATAAGAACAGGATGTAGAGGTTAAACTAGCAGGAAAATACATCTTATAAAAAGAAAGCGATGTTTTGTTTGAGTGAGAGAGAGAGAGCTAGGAAGATTTTAAAGACACTCTCAGATTAAGTACTCTGTTTGAACTGCAGCACAATTTTATTTTTTATATTTCATTTTATTGTTATTGATAATAATAAAAAGCTATTTGCAATTTTACAACTTCTTTTGGTTTACCTATACTTCCTGACCTATGCCGCTACAACATAATATGTGATATTTTATAACAGCAAACAAGTACCATGAAGGAAGCCTGGAACAGCTTTTTAGAGGAGGCAATGGGGTGAAAACAGTGGTGGGATTCAAAAAAGTCTGAGATAGGCACAAGGGAATCATAAAGGAAAGGAAGGGGTGCCGTAGACCAAGGCTGGTCTGCAGCAAAAGCAATCACAATGAAAATGGGCAGACTGGATGGGCCAAACGACCCTCATCAGCCATCAGTTTCTATGTTTCTAAGACAAGACGAATACTTATATTGCATAGGTTCCAAGGTGAAGAAGAACCAGCATTTGATAATCTAAACTACTAAACAAAGGGTTGTTCCATTCTTTTGCTAAGAAGCCCCCCAAAAAACAATGATCAATGGAAAAGAAGAAGAGTATGGGGTGTTTCCCCACTGTCATGGCCAACATTTCCCCTATCAATAAACAAAGTCTTTGTAACCCCTCCCCAGATGCCCCAGTAATAAACTAACTCCCACAGATCAGTGTGCTTTTCCTGGTCAAAAATTACAAATATATAAAATTACTCTGTAATTCTAGGGTCTAGGTCACATTGTCATGTTAGACGTATTACTATAACATCCAAAAGTCTGTGAGCATCCATTGTGCTGTACTCTATTACTTCTGTAATATTTAAGGAAAATTGTTTTTAATAATGTGCATATGCTTAGGTTCAACTGCATAAAAAATAATAGTACAAAACTGAAAAAATTATTTGTGTCAGAATATAAAGTAATATAATAAAACGTTGGTATAAAAGTATGGTATTCTGGGGGCCTGGGTTTAATTACCAGTATGTCGCATTATCCCTTTCTCACTACAATTTGTGATTTAATTTCTAAGCACTGCCTAATATTGCATCAAAAATAACGATCATCTCAATTGTTCTTAGTTGCAGGATTTTGTAATACCAGAGAAAGGAAGTGTGCCTGGGAACCCCAGCTCCAACCATGTGAGCCTGTAGCTCACTGGTTCGATTATGCAATCTGTAACTACATGTCTGTGTCAAAGGACCTCCTTGTGAATGAGCTTGCTCAATGGAGTTTTCCTACAATAAACTTGAACTTGGTTAGAGTACTGGGATGGCAGCATTATGTGGGCCTGGGTTCAATTCCCAGTAGGTCACATTATTTCTTTCTCAATACAGTTTGTTATTTAATGGCTAAGCAGTGGCTAATACTGCACTGAAAACATCCAATTATCATCATAAAAAGAAAGCAATTTTGCCATGAATCATTAGTGATCCATTAAAGCACCCCTTTTCAAAAGATAAAATCCCAATTAGGGCTTCTTTTCATTAAAAGAGGATTCGCCAGTCAATACTATTGCTAGTACCGAGAACAGTTTTTGTATCCATACTGCCTCTGGCTCACATATAGATCAACGAGGTGTATAATGCAAGATTCAGCAATACAAAGGACAAGAAAACAAATCAATGCCTCTCCTACCATCTGTGCTTAGTTAAACTGGATTTCCTGGAAGCTGGAATTTGACTTTTTTTTGTCAAAGTCCCTGCTGATCATTAGGATGCCCAAATAAATAAAACATACTTCAAAGTACTGCAATGCTTACTGCATAGAGCAGTGAAAATAGAGCTTAGTAGAGGTTTATAGACTTGTTCTGCATCCATCATCTTCAGTTCCATCTCATCCAAGTAAATAGGGCATATACAATACTTGCTGCAATTACAGCTCCTGGTCGGGGTTTTAACATGTTTTCCAGTTGTGTACTAAAGAAATGCTGAAACTTCAGCATTAGTATTATAAGGTTTTAAAGCAGCAGCAGACTATGGTAAGGTGAATGTTTTTACCTATTAAATTTTATTCCATTTTATTTATTTGTGGCATCGGACATAACCTTTGAGCAAGTCTGCTCATTTACAAAGGTTCCTTGTCATTGAAAGCAGACAAAATAGACAACATACAAGGATAATGAGCATAAACTGTTTCAATAACATAAACTGGCAGGCATGTCAGCAGCATAAATTCCTACTGTACTTGTTCTAGTGAGGAACTAAAATAGTAGCGAGCAACCTAGAAAATGGGCCTTGTTCATAACAAGCTTACATCTGTTCAAGTGTTAAGACAGGGTGAGTAAAATTGAGGTTGGGGGGGAACAGGGAGGCAGTGCATGTGGAAAAATAAGAGAGCAACAAACGGAAATAGGTGGACAAAACTGAACAGGAGTTACAGCAGGTAGGGAGCAGCAGGGTATAGGGGGAAAACAGGGGTCCAAGCAGAAAAACTGGAGAGGGAAGCTGGGAAGGGCCGGGCATAGGGGATGTCAGGGAAAGGTTGGGTGGGGGGGGGGAGAGCAAGTGCTAGGGTTGTTTAAGGCAGAGTCAAAAATTAGGAAGAGGCTTCTCAGTGGGTGTACCTAAACCCGGATAGAAAAGGTTGAGCGGAGAAGGTAAGGGAGAAAGGAAGTCGAGTACCTACAAAGCATGCACACACACCGATGCTGACGAGATGCTGATGCAATTTACACTTAAAGCAGCAGTGCAATGAAAAAAGTTATTCTAAAAAGCTAATTTTCTGCTATGGTTATAAAAACTATTGGCAGAACTGTTGATTTGGGTTTTCTGGATGCTTCCTATGCTGTGTACTGTACATTTGCATTTTTGTCTGGACCCTTATCCTCCTCAGGTCCTCAGTATTATTTCTATGCAAAAATGAGGCGGACATCTTTTTTTCTTGAGAAATAATTACTGTAAAACATTCATAAAATTCTTAAATGATAATGAAAACCGAAAATTTCACCACCAAGATAAACTGGAAGACGCCTGGCATCAATTAGGAAGAAAAAAAGGTGGGGTCAAATTTTAACCCATTTTTGTTGCACTGCTGCTTTAAAAGCCCTTAAATTTGCAATATTTTGAAGACCGACTGGAACCTCATTGGTTACCCTTTTTCTCCTATCTTATATGTTCTTTTTTTTCCCCATTTTGAATTTCCTGTAACATTTTTTTAACATTTGAAATAATTAAAAGGAGCACTCAGTTTAATATGGCTATCATCAGGTTTTCATTGGCATTCTCAGCAGTTTTTGAACCCCCGTTGCCCTGTATGGTCAGGCAGCAGTGCCTGTTGCATGCTTGTCCACAAGAAAAGGGACGTTAAACAATGGGTCTTCAAAAAAATGAACAGTTATGCAAGACTTACCGTAACAGTAGATTTTGAGAGAAATCTCCTCCATTAGCTCACACCTTTGGAACCGTAAGCTGTCAACATCAGGACCACACAGAAACTTTTTGCTAGCTGGGGGCCACCCACAATGATGTGTAGCATCAATGCGTATATAATGTGGGCAGCCCCATCACTACTCAGTTTCCTGCCGAACATTGGCCTTGGAGGGCCTGTGACCATGAGGAACTAGGAGATTACAGCAGTACCAGGCAAACAAGGAGAGATGTGGGACTGGAAATAGGATGCATGGAGTAAGGCTTTAGGCACATCATCTGATATAACCCTCAGTATACAGAAAGGGGGAAGGACAGAGGGTATGGCATTGCCTAATGGAGGAGATTATCTCAAAGATCTGCTGTTACGGTAAGGTTTGGTTGGTTTTTTTTTGCTCCTTCCCGACCCCTTGACCAGCCACCCCTTCGGGCTGCACATGCCCCACTGCTGCCATCACACCCATCACCATCTGTTGCCCCATCTTGGTGGTCCCCAGATAACTTGATGTAACTCTTCATCGGGTGGGTCCCCCCTCCAGGGGAGAAGTGCCCATAGGCACACCGACGTATCCTGGGGGAATGCGTGATCATCTCGGGGTGATCCCAGGCTATTGTGGTGATGGGGGACCCAGTGGCTGTCATCCAGCCGATTGGGGGAGATTTTCCAGTTTTCCGGTCCCTGCTTCCCCACCCACAGTGGCTGCACCTGGCATGACCCACAGACAGCACATGTGCACCCATGCCGCATCATGTGTCTCCACTGGTGGGTTGTTCCAGAGCGGTGCAGACCCCCCCCCCAGAGGAGACCATCTAGCAGATGCCCTACATCCTCCCTGCTGACCTCAGCTCCTGATGTCCTGGGCTTGAGGCGTGAACCTAGGTCGCCAGCATGCAAGGTGATCCCTCACCACTCAGTGCTACAGAGCCGGCACAGGAAGTTTTTACATAACTGTTCTATCTTCATCGAGGATACCGCCTCTATTGGGCCACACCTTTGGAACAGCTCCCAAGCAGCACAAAGTAATCTGGGAGGATGGCACAGCCTGATATGTTATCAGGACAGAAGATCTTGCAGTATGGGCCCCAAACCAGCTGTCTACAAGAGATGATGTCCAGACTGTAATGTTCAGTGCAAGTATGAACAGTGCTCCATGTGGCTGTAGCACATATGTCAGCAGCAGGGACATTTTTGAAACAAGCAACAGAAGTGGCCATACCCCTTGAGGAGTGACCACAAATAGCACCATGAAGTTCCTTACTGTACTTCCAATAACAAAATATAATACAATGTGCCAGCCATTTTTACAGGTATTGTTAAGACATTGGAGTGCCCTCCATCCCAGGCGAGAATTAAACAAAAAGCTGAGAGGACTTTCTGCAGTCCTTGGTGTGAATAATTTAGTATCCTGGTGTTCTACGTACATCTAAGTATGGAGCAGCGCCTCACCCTAACTGGCATGCTCGGGATAATAAAGAGGAAGGTGTGTTGTTTGGTGAGACCACCTTCGTTAGAAACTTAGGATTCGCATACAAACAGACTCTGTCTTTGTGAAAAATCAAATAAGGCCGCTCAAACATTAGAAACTGAAACTCAGAAATCCTCTGAGCTGAAGTCACAGCAACTAAAAATGATGCTTTCCATGACAGGAAATGTAAGCCACAACTTACCGTAGACTCAAAAGGAGCCAACGTCAATTTCTCAAGTATGAAATTCAAGTCTCAAGGCAGGACTGGCTTATGAATAGGAGGTTTCATATAAAGGATACCTGTCGAGAAACTATGGGACATCTCTAATTGGCCAACTGTATGGCCATCAGCAGGGGCATGGAAAGCTGATACAGGGGCCAAATGCACCTTAATACAGGAATACTGCTGGCCTGAGTTAGACAGGGTAAGCAAGTATTCCAGCACAGAATTAACAGGGCCTGTAAAAGGGTCCATATTTTGGGAAGCAGACCAGCGTGAAGTGCTTCCATTTAAGGGAATAAGTATGCTTGGTAAAGGCTTCATAGCTCCAAGCAGGACATCAACAACCTTAGAAGATACCCCATAACATGCAATGGCTATGTTTTTAGGAGCCATGCATGCAGATGTAGGAATTTCAGGTCCGGATGGACCAGGGACCCCCTTGCCCTGCAACAACAGATCCCGACACAGAGACAGAGGTATAGGATGCTCCACCGCGAGATGGTGAAGGAATGGAAACCATATCTAGTGAAGCCAGAACAGAGCAATGAGGATGACGCTGGCACTCTCCACCTGTAGACTGAGCAGAACCCTCTGTATAGAGGAATGTGCCCTTTACAAGAGAGGGCCAGTGCGTCTCACAAAAAAAAAAAACTTCAGGCCCTGAAGTGAGCGAGCAGAAAAGCAGCAGTTTTACATTGTGTGAGGACACAAAAAGGTCCAGTTCTGGATGACCTCATCTTTCGAAGAGGTTGTGTACCCCAGAGTTTAGCAGTTCACATTCATGAACCACTGACTGGGACCTATTGAACCTACCTGCCAAGACATTTTGGAGACCTGGGAGAAATATGGCAGACAACTGAAGGCCATGAGACAGAGCCAAGTACCATACTCTTACTGCTTTCATGCACAGGGGATAGAAGTGAGTGCCTCTTTGTTGATGCAATGCATCACACTCACACTGTCTGTCTGTAGTAACAGAGGACTGGGGCAGAGATGATTCTGAAAGACCTGGAGGTTATACAGGACAGCCCACATTTCTTGGACATTTACATGCAGCTTTGGCCTCCACCTTGGTCCATGACCCCCTGTGTCTGGTAAGGGCCGAGATAAGTACCCCAGCTGGAACCAGAGGTATCTGTGGTAAGGATCTGTACAGGAGCTGGTACAAGGAATGGAACACCCTTTAGTAAATTATCTTCAGTAAATTCTTAAGGTCCACCCACCATAACAGTGTTCTGTGTAGAGGAGATGTGATGAAAATCATTTGCTCCAACTTGTCTGTCAACTGATCCCACTGGACCCTGAGTGTCCATTGTGGGATCCGCATTTGAAGTTGAGCAAGTGGTACAGTCACTATGGCTGTAGACATGAGGCCCGAAAAGATGCAACACTATTCATACAGAAATGTAGTTGCTCCTGTGCACCAAGTGTGCCTGAGCAATCAGAATGTCCGTCCTATCCTGGGGCAGGAAGGCACATCCCTTTTCCAGGTCCAAGACTGTTCCTTTGTACTGCAGTCATTGGCACGGAGTCAACACAGACTTTTGTACATCTACTGTAACCCCCAAGACATTGAACAACTGATGTGTCCATGACAGGGTGTGAAGCAGAGCTTCCTTGGAGTCGGACTTCAGGAGCCAGTCATCCAGATAAGAGAATACATACAAGCCTTCCCTGTGGAGGGCTGCTGCAACTACTGCCAAGAATTTTGTAAAGACCTGTGGCACACAGAACAAGCCACAGGGCAATACTCTGGACTGATAGTGCCTGACTTCCACCATAAAGTGGAGGTATAGTCTGTGGGACTTCCTGATCTTTATTTCAAGGTATGCATCCTTCATGTCCAAGGAACAAAGCCAGCCCTCTGTTTGTAATAGGGGTATCAGGGCTTGCAGAGACACCATTCAAAACTTTTGCATTCGATATACAGGTTGAAGTCTCTGAGATCTATTACAGGCCACAGATCTCCTGTCCATTTTGGGACTAGGAAGTATCTGGAATAGAACCCTTTGTGCCTGTCTTGGAAAAGAACCGGTTCTGTGACATGTTTCTGAAACAGGGTCTGAATCTCCTCCTTTAGAAGGGACAAGTGGCCTGGAGGATAAAAGGAGGGAGGCACAGTATGATCTCGAGGGATTTCTATCAGATCTAGAGCAAGTTCCCTTGCAAATATCTCCAGAACCCACTCATCCACTGTGATCTCCCGCCATTGTCTTAAAGGCAGAGAGATCCTGCCCCCCACCCTGACACTCACTTCTGGAGGCAACAGCTGAGGGCGGGGGGGGGACGGAAGACAGCCAGGTGGACCAGGGGCAGCAGGGTGTGGCAAAACCAGCCACCATTATCTAAGAATAACATCTAATTCAAATGCCAGAGGCAGCCGCTCTGGCAAGCATCAGAACATTGTAAGCTGAGCGTATCAAATGTTTGCCAATCTCAGCACCAGCAGATAATGTTTTAGGCAAAGCATTCTTGGCAGAACCATCAGGCAAAGCCTGGGCAGCAGTTTAAGCTGCTTTCAACAGGCTGTTCTGATATTTGTTCATATGGGCCTGGTAATATGCAATCGTAAGACCCAGGGATGCAGAGGAATAGGTACGCTTGACATCCAGTCTCCAAGATTCCTTATTAGGAGGCAATTACTCATGTGTCTAGGAGTTTTAGACCTATCACGAGCAGACATGATGACTACAGAGTCAGTTTCAAGCTTGTTAGCATAATAAGGCTTAGCAGGTGGGGGAGGATACTGCTTATCAGCCTTCCTAGGGACTGCAGGCACAGAGTTCGGCATATGTCATGCAGTAAAAGAGACATCCTCTAAGGCAGGATATACAGGAGGAATAACAATGCAGGGAGAGCAAGGCACCTCCAAAAACTCTATGCGATTCCTCTTAGTGGAACTGTCCTCTTCCACAGCAAACCTCATGGCAGCCTGCATTTGCTGCATCATGGCATGAAAAGAGGAGTCCTTAGAAGTAGACCTTGTAGTACAAACCACTGAGTCCTCACTGCAGGACAAGATGGTAGAGCTAGAAGATAGGTTTCTCTCTATAAAATGCTTCTCACTGATATATTTCTCCCTCCAAATCCGCCACAAGGTCCATGCGGTCAGGATTATATTCCATGTTGTCACTGTCATCACAAGCAACAATGAGGAACACAGAAGGAGCTGGTGACATTGGTGGCAGCTGCAAGACAGAAATCAGCGACGTGCTTGGGGAATCCATCAACGGCAGCCTCAAACCAGGATGCCCCATCATTGGTAAAGCTACCTGCAATGACAACCCCAGCAGAATGCGTTGAATCATATCAGACAATGATGCTAGTACAGCATGAGAGTTGATGCCACACTGAAATGGGTCCGGGACTACCTGCATCAAAGGGCTGGAGCCTGCCAACGATGGCAACATACTGTCCATAGTAGGTACGGCAACACCTGAGCCAGACCCCAACCTTGATGTCTCGGCAATGGTCGGGGGGGGTGCTTTCATTGACACCACCAGAGGAGGCATTGATAAGGATGTACCTGTTTTCAGTGGCGACCAGGACATGACTGGTGAAGCAGACTTGTCTTTATCCTTACGTATGTACTTATGACCAGAAGAGGAAGCCCCTAGACAATACTCTGTCTTTATCCCTGCCCTTTGGTTTTGATGACTGTTTCTCAGATGGCAACAAGGGAGAAGCAGACTTTGAGCCCTTTGCCTTCTCCATCATCTTTAGTGCATTTAGAGAAAGGAAGTTTTTCTAGAGCCTTCCAACACTATCGCCCTGTAGCCTGGTTTAAACCCTGGCAAATCTCACAAGTCCTCACATTTTGAGAAGGGCCCAAACAGCACGCACAAATGCAGTGTGTGTTGACCCTGTAGATTTTATAGCCGTGACTACAGCATCTAAATAAAGGATCTTTAGAGTTCGGCGGCATGCAGAAACAACGTTGGTACACTGGCAAAATACAGAAAAATAACAAAAAGATGGCAATGGCATTTTCAATGTGGTTGCCTTCTGTAGGCCTGACAAAGATGATCAAGAGCTGGAGAAAGAACTGAGGATTGATGGGGCTGCCCACGTTATATATGTGTTAACGATTCACATCATTGTGGGCGGTCCCCAGCTAGCAAAAAAAGTTTCAGTGTGGCCCTGATATTGATGGCTTACGGTTCCAAAGGTGTGGCCTAAAGGAAGAGATAGCCTCGATGAAGATCTGAGGATACCAATGAAGACCTGGCAAATTCATATTTAAGGCAGCACTCCTTTTTTAAATTTCAGATCTAAAGAAACTGCTAAATCAGGCTCAAAGTAAGGAAAAATGGTCATTGTATAAGCCAGAAGAAAAAAATATGATCCAAAATTAAAAAAAGGTATAGGGTCACAATTTTATCATGCACTGCTGGAGGTGGTCTAGGCTGTCAGCACAGCAGTAGAATTACTGCTTGCTGCACTGGGGATCATGGTTCAGAAGCAAACCCTGGGGGGTTGGCATGGTGGAGGTCAGCATTCTTCGCAACACTACAGCCATGTGGGTGACCACGGGTGGCAATACAGACAGAGAAGCCATTAGTTCTAGCAGGACAAGCTGTGGCATGTTGTCATAGCACATGCGTACACTGCATACACTGCTGCACCGGCAACTGAACCAGTACCTGCCTCAGGGGATGGGAGCAATGTAAAAGGTAAATATCCCCTCTGCTGAGTAGTGTGAACTCCTGAGGCACATGCAGGCTCTGCACCTGCCGATCTAGGGCACGCTTCTCTGACTACATCTTAGTCTCCTTATTGTGATCTTCGCCACCAGTCTTGGGGGATGGGGTAGGCACACTGTTGGGGGCAAGAGACAGAATGCCTGAAGAGGCATGTAACTCCCTGAGAAAGGTGGGGCGAGGGGCTGGGGTACTTAAAACTATGGTTGGATGGGGTATATCCCAAAACCAGCTCTGGAAGATAGAGTTAAAAAACATGCACTGCTGCTTTAAAACAGGGTTGTTAAAGAACCTGTTCATGTTAAAAAGAAAACAAATGTATTTCATTATGCACACTTTTCCGACCCCAGGAGATGATACATGGTGCTCATGTTTGTTTTCAGATCTGTTTACATGGTGCCACAAATGAAATTACGTTCACAACATTAGAGCCTTAGTTCTGCAGCCTGGAGATGTCCCCAGTGTCCGTTAACATCAGGGAGCTGGAACTGTTGCACAAGAGTGATATGAGTGAATGGGTGTTTAAAAACAGCCAGGAATGCTGATGAGAAACTGGGGCAGAAATATTTAAAGGAGCTTTCCCTACGTACAAAATGGTCCCCACAACAGCAACTGCTGCTTTTAACCATTTACAGAAGTGAACTGACTATACATCTGAAAACTGTACCTAGAAAACTAGAAAAACAGCAGGGGAAAAGGTTAGTAATATGCAGTTATTTCATTCCCTCTAATAAAAATAAAACAGAAGACAGAAATGTTCCATACCTTACAGATATGGTCCTTTAGTGTTCCTTTTTCATTGTACATTCTGATAACAAGTGCTGATGCCTCACTGGCCATGGCAAAGGTAACAGGATAGATGAAAGGGTGCTGATAAAGGGGGGAAATAACAGTTATACAATGAATAATTCAAGCATCTGATTGGCTGCCATGCCCTAAAGACAGTGAAGTTACCCAACAATAACATCACTGTGTATCTAGGGCAGGCACATATAGTACATGGCCACACAACAAGAATAGAAATCCCTCATTGCTAACTCCATCTTGAAGCCGGCACAGCTTCAAATTTCCCCACCAGCTGTGACAATTCTGAACCACCAAAGCCGTCAGAAATTTGCATCCCCCCCCACTCAGTCCCTCACTCCTCCAGCCGCCACAATCATTTTTAACTCCTTTGTTCCCATAGACGCCATATAGCGTTGGAATCATCCATTGCAGGATCCGACCCAAAATGGCCACCGGGAGCAGATGAGTACTGAAGCCATGATGGCTTCACCTTCCTGCTCTCAACCCCATGATCTTCTCCCTGAAACTGAAGCCACGTTCAAAGATGCTAGTGTAAGCACATATGCTTTTAAAACTATCAGCTTCACTTACTGCTTGCTTCTGTCCCTTTTAAAACCAAGGTTTTTTTTTTTTATGGTTGGTTTGTTTTTAAATCAACCCAAAACTGTTATACCATACTTGCATGTGAATTCATGAAGATGCTGACTGACCACTACAGTCAGAGCGAGCGGTGCTTCAAAAGCACCATGCTTCACTTACCACTCACTCCCCATTCAAATCTGTAACATCAAGACCCACTGAGAAGCAGGAGGGTGAGAGATGCATCTCATTTGTCTCACAGATTATAGTTTTAGGCAACACAGTTGGGAGAGAGAGAGAGCGAGACACCTAAGGACCGTCTGCAAGGATGCAAGAAAGTAGCTGCAGCACCAGCTACCGGACAAAACAGATACTGTGGACCTATACCTAGGGAAATTAACTGAAACATGTATTTATTTATTTTTTTAAACATAAGTAAGTCATTGTATAATAGCAATATGGCACTTCAGGGATGCGTGCTGTTGTGTAATAACACTTCTTGGGTGTTGAATGCACTCAGCCTATAGCCTCATGTTTCAATCCAACCGAGGCATTACGTTATTACACAACAACGCACACCATGTCATTCCTTGTTGCTTAATTATGATGTATCATTACTGCCAACGCTCACATTTCAACCACGTGGGTCAAGCAAATGAAGGGACAGCATTATGTCCTGCATACCCCCACAGCACGTGTAGCGAGACACACACACACACCTCTTATGTGTTTAAGTTCTAGAAACTGCATTTATAATGTTTTCTATTCACCTGAAATACAAGTTAATAGGCAGGGTAAGAGATGACTCTTTTGTATGAGGGAGACATCCTTTTCAGTTTGCGTTTGAGGGCCACAAAGTCAACCCGAGTAGTCCTGGCTGCCTCAAAAGAGTGAGAGTAAGAGAAGTCTCTCTCCCCACTTACTGACTTACTGCAATTCCCATATATTTTTTTTTTTATAAATTGAGAACAGTTACTAAAAGTTCAAACAGAAACAAATAATTTGATGCCATTGTTTCAGCACCCATCCCCCCACACATTATAAATTGGATAATGCAACAACCCAGCTAATCAGGAAGGTAAATTAATGAGCAAAAGATGACAGCAGCAAGTGAGAAGGTGAAATAATGGTCTGAAATGCAGTAAGCTGTACTCTGGCCGTGGGATACTCTAGAAATGATTTTGTGTGCAGGGCAGATGTCCTTTCTCCCTCATTTGGTGACCCAGTTCCCCACCCCAATTCTCAAGGTTGCTGTAGCCACATCTGTTCCTTCAGGCAGGAGGGTCAAAGCATGAGACTGTCTTTTCAGCCGATGCCAATGTCATTCCAGTTAGCCAGCAGGGATGTGAATGCCTGGCAATGCATGCCCCCTCCCTGGTGTTTCGGCCTTGCAACATCCCTGGCCACCTACCTGTTCCAGAAACAGACAAAGAACAGGGTCAACCCCATCACATGATTTATAATTTGGTTTATTCAACAACTCGTTTACCAAGGATAGCCCACCTAAGTGCAGCATCTCATTTCCAGTGGGGTCCCACTTCTACAAAATATTATAGTGGACCTGGTTGAACTAGAGGGAGGTCAAGTCTCTTGTTCACGGTCAGACAGTACGTCAGTGCCTGTGCTGGGATATGAAACTGATCTCTCGTTTCCCTAGTTAAGTGCTCTAACCAGTGAACAGATCTCCATACTGCTTTCCCATTGGATTGGATTGGATTGGGAGTGGAACCTGGACCTCCCTCTTCACAGGTCTTTGCGTTAATTACTGACGCACACTGCTTCCATTATACTTATTCAAATTAAATCAACAGGCCTGGGTAACGGATCTGTCAATCAGTCGCTTCAGATGGATAAGAGTAACAAAACAAGAATGGCATCAGTGTTCAGGTCAAAGTCCCCTTAGATCCTTGATGCAGTGGAGGGAGGGAAGGTGGGAAGGAGACAGCCGGGGACAATGAGAAACAAGGGGAGTGACAAGTAGGCAAGGGTCTGCTATACCACCTTTCACAGCCTCTCAGATTCTGAGAGTTTAAAACAAGTTGCTTAGCATCAAAACAGCCCATTTCCTTTAAAACAAGGTCTTAAACATTTCTATTTCTTTAATAAACAACTAAAGAAAATTACTCACAGACAAGGAAGGCAGAAGTTTTACGGCTGACTGCAGGTCTTTGTCTGATAAAAATTTATCAGGGCCTAGGTCTGCCTGTAAATTGGAAAGATCCATTAGAAAAAAAATGAACAGTCTGGAAGATCAGCAATTATCTCACTGTCAGTGGCACAGTAGATAGCACTCTCGTCTACGGAGCTGGATGAATCAGAAAGCCATGGGCTCTATCCCCACACCAGGTACTTGCGGTAATACCCATAACTGACACTGTAGCTCAGTACGAGGGGGTGCTGCACTGTACTTTGAAACAGATGTTAAAGAGAGTTATAAAATGGGTGGGGAAAATCCTGCATCCTGATTCGCAAGGATGACTGCATTATGAAAGCATAATGCACTGTAAAAAAAAAAAAAAAAAAGTCCTACCAAGCAGGCTGCAGATCGTTATGGAAATCAATGTGTCGCCCTTTGGGATTTTAAAACTTTTAAACAGCTGTCATTTTTTAAATCAGTCAGTTACATATACCCCCCAAAAAATTCACAATACACCTGAATTTCCACAGTAATACTAAGCACAGTGTTCCAGCAGTAAATAAAAAACTCATATTTTTTTCTATTATGTCTTGTAAATCATAAGTTGTGATTTAAAATATGTGCTGCTCATTGTCTACTTGGGCACCCTCCAGGACTCCACCGCTGTACACTGACTCCTCACCCTGTCTCCAGAAAAATAAACTGTTTCCAATTTATTGACAATTGTTTAATATGTAAGCAATAAGACACGATGGTGTGTGCATTAAAAAGTTCTAATGCACGGCTAGGGGGACGTAGTGAGGCACGAGGCCACAGGCCGAGTGTGTCCAGTCCCCTAGCCGTGCAATTAGAACTGTCTAATGCACATCCCCAGAGTGGCTTACTGCACTTATAAAATGGGCCTGTGTATTCTAAATGGGGGTTCTAGTTTTAGCTGTGCATTGGACACATCTAATGCACAGCTAACAACCAATCAGATTGCTTGAAATCATTTGCCCATTTTATGAAACATTTTACCCTCGCTGATCAAGGGTCCTCAAGGAAGTCAACATCCCTCAAAAATAAATGCCAAATTTCCCTGCAGCACTTGTTCAGCAGGCTCAGCCTGTCTATACACAGACTAGCAGCACTTTCTTCAACTGTGCTACCTGAGATGGTAGGGTGCTGTCGGCAAGACCAACATGGAAATAGTGGTCTTGATCTGGCCTGGACAGTTACAGCTAGCTTTTACTTTGTACTCTGCTTTTACTGTTTCTATTTACAAGCGCTTATCTTTGTACTCAAGCTCTGCCATACAAAGTACATACCTATTGTTTTTTCGGTAATACTAACATGACCCACGCCCACTCCCGAATGATCATGCCTGTCCACTGGTTCCCGCAGATACGCTCATTATTACCATGTTCTGAGATGGGCTTTCTGCTATGCTTACCCAATTGAGCTCCATAAACAAGACATTACTGGTTGTGCGGTTGGGGGGAGAGGGAACGAAACACTAAAACAGATACATCTGGTGACACCACCCCCAATGGCAGAAGGACTACTTGATTTTTTCAACCACACACATATATATACACACATACACACACACACACACAAAAAACTCTGTTACTGCACCATTAGGGTTAAAACATCAAAAGTAGGGAAATGCGACCTTAGGGTTCCCAAGCCTAAGACCCCACCCCCACCCTGCATGCAGGACCAGGCCTGAGGGGTGTGCCTTGAAGTTGTGAATCCTAATGCTCATACACACACACACACACACATATATATATTTTGTTTTTTATATATCAGCAATTTTTTTTTAATTCATATTGGTCCCCATTTAATATGCTCAATAAGACCCTCTGAGGTGTGCATTAAACTATGATAACTGTACTCCCAAGGGCTGCCAGCGCTTGGCCTATGACCTCATGCCTAACTACACCCCTGGGAGTGTGGTTGTCACAGCATAATGTGCACCCCATTGTGTCTTATTGCGTACTTTCCCATTTTGGAAAAACATTAGACATCAGACAAAATTCAGACTATATTTAAAATACTGTATGCCTTTGTTCTCAATCACTGGGCTGCTTTGCAAGGGAACAAGATGCTTGACTATGTTTCTGCTGCTTAATCTTTTGTTGAAGTTATAATTCTTTTGTATCAGGAGAATCAATTGATGGTTTGGACTTCATACGGAGCTACTAGGTACCTTAAATCACAGATTGTTGCTGTGGAAATGATTATGATGTCAGACGATTGTGACTTCAGAAGAGGTTTAAACAGCAGGGGTATATAAACTGCTGGAGACAAGGGATCATGCTTCCAGTGTTTATTTCAGAGTGGGGGACTGAAACAACTGTCACATTTTCAATTCTGACCCATCTTTTTTTCACCCTTGGGGACAACCTACTTACTCCCTGTTCTAACGGTTTTACACTGCTGCTTCACAAATCTGGGCTTGACTGAATAACATGATCTGTTATTTTTTTCATTTGAACCTTACTTTTTATACTCAGTGGGACAGTGTCCCACAAAGAACAAACATCTGAAATTTACCATGCGTTTCATGTAGTTCTCTTGTTATGAATGACAGAGATGTGCAGACAATGTCTAAAGTATAAGCTGAATTATGTCTCAGTTTTATGTTTTCCAAAGTTTTCTTGGACTTGGGAAACCCACTTTAAACCAGGGATCCCTTCTGCCCATTCCTGACCACTGTCCAGGTGGAAGTTAAAGATCCCATGGTTCTTATTAAAGAAGAATAATGTTTGTAATGAATAACCGCCTTATGTACGTATATGCTTTGAACATTTTTAGAAAATATTTGTGAAGACTTTGGTCGTGTACAAATAACATTTTCTGGAAAAAAGGAAAAATAGGGGATTTTCCCCAATACACCAACATTTCTTCTGTCAATTAAACAGGTTCACATAACCCTCTGCTCAGAATGTGCCTAGAAACAAGCTATTATAACAGAACAGTATATTTCCTAGTAAAATAATAAATAAATAAAAACAGGATCCCTGTATTTTCATAATTGAGACTAATTAAGTATAGTTTTAAAATAAGCAACACGTACAGTATTCAAGCAGGTATACTGCATGTTTGGTTAATTGCAGTGGATGTTGATTAGCTGAGTACTACAAGGCAGGACAGAAGCGTAACAGGCATTTCTGCTGTGACAGTGTGCACATTCCTTTGTCAACAACATGCTGACGCAGACATGCCTGGTACGCAAGTACCATTAAAGAACAAAACACAGAACAGCAAACATACCCAGCTCAGCACCTGCCGTTCCTTTGGCTGATCTTTACTCTTGATCAGAAAATACCGTTTCCGTACTCTCCAACCTGGAAGAAAGACAAGACATAACTAGACATATGACGTGCAAGTCATTTATGTTTTTTATTTTTTTTATTTTATTGATAACATGGAAAATAGATTGAGACTAATAGTACCATTTTCAACCACGTTTTTGACTAAAGGGAGACTCACCACCCTCCAGTACTTTCTACCCTAAGATTATGTTGGCCTCTTTTAAACTCAAATAAAGTACTGACCTGCTGATAAAATAAGCAGGAAGTTAAAGGGACTTGGGCTTTCCATCCTCTTAAATGTGTGCACAAAAGCTCGTTTTCCTCCAAATCCTTTACAGTACAGTTCCCTCTCCTTCTGCTCACAGTTCTGCTTCTAACCCGACTGTTCCAACTCCTTTCCCCACTTAAACTCCCCCATACTCAACTCTCTAGGTTGAGGGTACAGGTTGCTGCACTCCGGACTGAAATGGCAAGGATGCAGAGGACCTTCTGCCCAACCCAGAGGACACCAAGTCTGTCACTGCACCCCCAGAGGAAGCCTAGGCAAAGCGGTTGGATCTTGTTGGGCTTAGGGAGTGTGGGATTAGTAGGAAGGGTGCATGCTCCTTAGCCTGTACTACTGCAGAATTCCTTCACTGTACTGGCAGGACAGCCAAGAGGAGGCACCCACAGCAGTGGGAAGGGAGGAACTAGGGGTCCTTAGAAGCAGAAGCCCCAAGGAGGGAAACAGGGGCTCCCAATTGAGGAGGAAGCAGCTGATGTGGAGGGCTCAGTTGTTAGGGGAACAGACTTGGGAGTGGGGGGGGGGAGGAGGTGAAGTTCCTGAGAGGTGCTTCGGCTTGGAGGGATGGAGAGCGTATTCAGAGGATCACTAGGGCAACAGGAGGTGGGAGAGAGCTAAATGTTATTGTCCACCTGGGGACAAATAAATGACCTGACAAGGAACAGGGTAGGGGTGGTGTAAAGCAGGTAGCACATACGGTGGCTTGCTGAGGTGTTATTTGTGTACAGCCAGGGAGAGGAAAGGGTTCTCTGCACTAGGGCATTTAACAACTGGTAAAAGGCACAGTGAGGACTGAGGGCCAACCTGGGAGGACATAGGCCTCTATATAGGAGACAGCCTGCATCCTGCCAGTAAGGGAACCGCATTCTTTAGTGGGAGGTTTAAATATTACTTTAATGAACATTTAAACTAGCCTAAGAGGGGGACCTGTAAAACCAAGGGAGGCAGCAACTCTCCCCACTGGATGATGTAGCATTAGGGAAAGAGGTTGGGCCTGAGGGAAGTAAACTCCCTTAGGGCAGGGGTGCAAGAAGACAGGGGTGGGGATAAGGCGGGGGGCATAAATCAGGTAAAGCAACAGTAAGGGAGACAGGGAACAGACAAGGTAAAAAGCGAAGAGGTTGGTCAGGTGGAGTTTCAGGGGACAGCATAGGTGGAAGGGAAGCAGGGGAATCATGCAGAGAGGGGATAATGTATGGAGAGCCAAGTGCACGATGCAAGGAGTTGGGGAAATACCATTTTGGATCTGGAGGCCATCATGGTGGTGGCTAGCCTGGATTTGGTGGCCGTAACAAAGTTGTGGTGCACTAAGCACAATGACTGGGACATGGTCATCTCTGGCAACTCTCTGTTCAGGACAGACAGGGGAGGGAGGAGGGACTGCACTATATATGAGAGAGGGAATCAAGGCCATGGAGGTACACGGTCACCCAGAAGAAAAGAGCTGGTGGTGTTGTTGGTCATCCTGGAATCAGTCTATGGGGCTGACATCCATACCATGGTTGTGTACAGCCTTTCAGCACACGGAGAGGAGTAGGATAAGGCACTTGGGGAAGCCATCATCAGGATCGCAAGTAACAGTGAGGTGTTGTTAATTGGTGACTTAGGTCTGCCACGTGTGATGTGGAGCCTTGCAAAGGTGACTTCAGCAAGGAGTGGGGCCATCCTTGACTCCCTACAAGGGCTCAGGCAGCTAGTCAAAGAACATGCTAGGGATAGGGCAGTGCTGGGGCTAGTGTTTACAACAGGTACAGCATTGCAAATGTCACAGTAGGCAGATCTCTAGGTACCAATGATCACCACAGAGCATGGTTTAACATAAAGACAGGAGTAGAGACAAACCACACAAGGACGAGGGTCCTGGACTTTAGGAGGGCAGATTTTAAAGAAATGGGAGACTGCCTCAGAAGCTGCCTCATGGGGGAAGATTGCCAGGGAAGGGTAGCGGTACAGTGGAGAACAATAAAGGAGGGCATAATTAAGGCAACCAGACTCTGCATGAAGGAAGTTAGTAAAAGCAAAAGGAAAAAGAGACTGTTATGGCTCTAGGGAAGTGGCCAAGGTGGTGAAAGAAAAAGGGGTGGCATTCAGGAGGTATAAGGAAACAAATGAAGAAGGGCAGCGGGGTATACACAGTAAAACAGAGGGAAGCAGGAAAGGCAGTGAGGGGAGCAAAGGCGCAGACAGAGGAAAGGATAGCCAAAGGGGTAGCTAAAGGGGGATAAGACTTTCTTTAGATACATAAGTGAGAACAGGAAAGCAAGGAGAGGGATAGGAGGATTACAAGGGTGGAAGGGGAAGACTATGTAGAAGAGGACCAAGAAAAAGCTGCAATCCTGAACAGGTACTCCTACTCAGGCCTCACGGAGGAGGGGGGGACAGACCACCATGGAGTAGCAGGAATAACCTGGGAGGGAGGGAGGTGGACACAAGTCCATTTTCAGAGGAAACAGTCTTGAATGGACTTACAGTTCTGAAGGTGGACAAGACCATGGGACTGGATGGGATACACCCAATGGTACTAAAGGAACTCAGGGAGGTGCAAGCTGCCTCACTGATGGTCTTATTCAACAGTTCACTAGAAACAGGTGCGGTTTTGGAGGACTGGAGAACAGCAGTCATGGTACCTTGACATAAGAGTGGCACAATGGAGAAGGCTAGCGACTATAGGCCAGTCAGTCTCACTTCAGTGGTGTGGAAACTAAAGAAAAGTGTAGGGCACCAGCTATTAAGAACCCTGAGCACACCTGACCCCTTTTGTGCGTGTACAGAAATGACAAGAAACCCTGCTTAAGGAAAAGCTGGTACAATATATTGAATCCAATGGCTGTAACACCACAGGCAGTATGGATTCACAGGGGGAATCATGCCAGATGAATCTGATTGATTTATTTGACTGGGTGACCAGGAAAACACATCAGGGGAGGGCAGTGGATATGGCATATCTGGACTTTAGCAAGGCCTTCAACACTGTGCTGCACAGGAGACTGATGAAGAAACTGAGCAGCCAAGGGGTGGGATCTAAAGTGGTGAACTTGGTTGAAAACGGGTTAACAGATACAGGAGAGAAGGTGGTGGTTAACTGCACTCACTTTAAAGGGACTGCAAACATTGCAAGCATCACTCAAATTGTGAAAGCCCATGAAAAGATCTTTCAAATGAGGTACTGGGCTTACCTGTAGGTGCCAGAAGTCCTGAGTTATGAATACCTAAATCAACCGTAAATCCAAACAAGGCAGCAGCCATTTCATTGAATTATGACACCAACAGTGATGTCACTTGGGGCAAGTTGTAATTAACAACATGCAGCTTGCCCCTCAGTGACATCACTTCCTACTTTCAAATGGCTGCTGCCTTCTTTTCATTTACAGATTAATTAGATAGTCGTATCTCAGGACTACTGACCCCTACAAGGAAGTTCTGTGCCTCATTTGAAGTATCTTTTCATGGGCTTTCACAATTTGAGTCACCCCTGCAATGTTTACTGTCCCTTTAATAATGTGAGAGTGACCAACAAGGTGCTGCAGGGCTCAGTACTGGGACTGGTCCTATTCTATGTCTTCACAGGACACTGCAGAAGAAGTGGAAGTGAAGGTATGCTTTTCTCCAAATAATTCCAAAATCTGTTTGTTATATGGTGGACACTCAGGTGGGGGTAGACAGAATGTGCAGGGATCTTGGAAAACTTGAGAAGTGGTCAAGAGCATGGCAATAGGGGTTCAATGCCAAAAAATGCAAAATCATGCACCTAGGGCGTGGGAACCCAGGAGCGGAGTACAAGATGGGGGGAGGTACAGACAGTCACTAAGCAAGAAAGGGACCTTGGGATTATTATAACTGACTATTTGTAAGTGTCAGGGCAGTGAAAAAAGCAGTGGGTAGGGCAAGTGGGATCCTGGGGTGCAAAGGGAAGGGTATCTCCAACAGAAGAAAGGAGGTGATGTTGCCACTGTATTGCTCGCTGGTGAGATTCCACATGGAATACGTGTCCAGTTTTGGAGGTCGCACTGCAGAAGAGACATAGACATAGTTGAGGCAGCTAAGAGGATGGCAACTAAAATAATTTAGGGTTTGCACAAGAAGCCCTATGAAGAGAGACTGCGGGATCTCAACATCTACACGGGAATATGATAGAGACCTACAAGTACCTCACGGGGGCATGCCAATTTGTGCTGGTCATTCCACTCTGCGACAACTCGCTCTGGGCTATGAGCTCTGGCATCAATCCCCTCCCTGTACAGTTTGTTCCCATTTTGCACCACCTAGAGTTAGATATCTTGTCCTAACTCACAGCTTCCCCCACCTGATGTTTCCATTCACCTTGTACCTGACTGTTTCCCTCGCTCACCCTCCATCACAGGTCCCCCACCTGATCTTTCCATTCACCTTGTACCTGACTGTTCCCCTCACCCACCCTCCATAACAGTTCCCCTACCTGATGTTTCCATTCACCTTGTACCTGACTGTTCCCCTCACTCACCCTCCATCACAGTTCCCCCACCTGATGTTTCCATTCACCTTGTATATGACTGTTCCCCTTGCCCACCCTCCATCACAGTTTCCCCCCACCTGCTTCCATTCACCTTGTACCTGACTGTTCCCCTCGCCCACCCTCCATCACAGTTCCCCTACCTGATGTTTCCATTCACCTTGTACCTGACTGTTCCCCTCACTCACCCTCCATCACAGTTCCCCCACCTGATGTTTCCATTCACCTTGTACCTGACTAGTTCCCCACTCACCCTCCATCACAGTTTCCCCACCTGCTTCCATTCACCTTGTACCTGACTGTTCCCCACCCACCCTCCTCCATCACAGTTCCCCACCTGATGTTTCCATTCACCTTGTATATGACTGTTCCCTTGCCCACCCTCCATCCCAGTTTCCCCCCCACCTGCTTCCATTCACCTTGTACTGACTGTTCCCCTCGCCCACCCTCCATCACAGTTCCCCCATCTGATGTTTCCATTCACCTTGTATATGACTGTTCCCCTCACCCACCCTCCATCACAGTTTCCCCCCACCTGCTTCCATTCACCTTGTACCTGACTGTTCCCCTCACCCACCCTCCATCACAGTTCCTCCATCTGATGTTTCCATTCACCTTGTACCTGACTGTTCCCCTCACCCACCCTCCATAACAGTTCCCCTACCTGATGTTTCCATTCACCTTGTACCTGACTGTTCCCCTCACTCACCCTCCATCACAGTTCCCCCACCTGATGTTTCCATTCACCTTGTATATGACTGTTCCCTTGCCCACACCCTCCATTCACAGTTTCCCCCATAGCTTCCATTCACCTTGTACCTGACATTCCCCTCGCCACCCTCCATCACAGTTCCCCTACCTGATGTCTTCCATTCACCTTGTACCTGACTGTTCCCCTCACTCACCCTCCATCACAGTTCCCCCACCTGATGTTTCCATTCACCTTGTACCTGACTGTTCCCCTCACTCACCCTCCATCACAGTTTCCCCCCACCTGCTTCCATTCACCTTGTACCTGACTGTTCCCCTCACCCACCCTCCATCACAGTTCCCCCACCTGATGTTTCCATTCACCTTGTATATGACTGTTCCCCTTGCCCACCCTCCATCACAGTTTCCTCCCACCTGCTTCCATTCACCTTGTACCTGACTGTTCCCCTCCCACCCTCCATCACAGTTCCCCCATCTGATGTTTCCATTCACCTTGTATATGACTGTTCCCCTCACCCACCCTCCATCACAGTTTCCCCCCACCTGCTTCCATTCACCTTGTACCTGACTGTTCCCCTCACCCACCCTCCATCACAGTTCCTCCATCTGATGTTTCCATTCACCTTGTACCTGACAATGCCCCTCACCTTCCCCCCATCTCACTAACATTTCCCTCTCCTAAGAGTTTCCAATTTAACCCCAACAACTTTTTTAACACAGAATACAAGTCTTGTTTTATAACCAAAAAAACAACTGGAGCTGAGTACTGGGGCCCCAGTGTCTTACTCTGGCCCCCTAGATTCCCATCCAGACCAGTAAGGAAATCAGGTGCAGAGGAGATGTGCTTGAGCCCTAGCCATTGGGGTGGGCTGAGAGCACCTCTGAGCACAAGCACCTCTTCATGGCCTAATGGCAGCTCCTAGATGTGCATGCATCAGAACATGTACATACTGGGAGACGTCACAGCCAGGATTGGAGGGATGAATCGGCCTCTCAAGTGGTGGGGGAAGGGGCACCAAAGGAGGTTAATATGTGAGATAGAGAAAATCTCAGCTGCATGAATGATAACTCCAACCTCCAACTTCCTGTCCTCCAGTCACCTCACAGCCCGACCCCATCATGGGAGCGTACTACATGAGGCTAGCTGTCAAGTGAGAATGGGGAGAGAAAGAAGGGAAGAATCAGAGACTAATATTCGAGGAGCAGCAGCTAGAGTGAGGTAATACAAAACAACTTAAAAAACAGCACAATAATGACATTTTTTTCATGCTGGGAGTATGCTTATTGCACTTGAACAGCAGTATTTTTAAGTAATCACAACAGTATTTTGCCCACAAAACAAAAAATTATTTAGAAAGAATGTGGTTCTTCCTGATGGACTATCACTATCTTCCGCTGCAGCGGCTAATATTATATCAAGCGTTGTCCACTTCCATTTAGCAGTTTAACATCTCATCTGATGTGTACTGATGCATGAAAACTGTACTAACATGAGACAGGCATGTCAACATCACTCCATGCTTTCACAGAAACACAGAAATATAGAATCTGTCGGTAGATAAGGACCATACGGCCCACCTAGTCTGCCCATTTCCCTACTCACTGCTGCAGCCCCAGATCCTATATGATATGCGGCTCTTGTGATCCGCACATCTCCAGGGTACCCTTACGTCTATTCCATGCACTCTTGAACTCCTATATTATTTTCGCTCCCACTATTTCTGCTGGAAGGCTGTTCCATGGCTCCCCCACCCTTTCGGTGAAAAAGTACTTCCTAACATTACTCCTGAGCTTTCCACCTTTCAGCCTCAAATCATGCCCCCTTATTCTTGTGCAGAGTTTTCTCTGAAATATGCTTTCGACCTGTATTCTGTTTGTTCCCCTAAGGTATTTGAAAGTCTCTATCATATCTCCCCTTTCCATTCTTTCCTCCAGTGAATAGATATTAGGGTCCATAAGTCTTTCCACAGAGGGCTTCTGGTGTAGTCCATGAACCATATTCGTTGCCCTTCTCTGGACTGCCTCTATTTTGTCAATGTCCTTCCGGAGATGTGGTCTCCAGAACAGGACACAGTACTCTAGTTGAGGCCTCACTAGTGATCTGTACAGTGGCATCACCACCTCTTTCCTCCTGCTTGTTATGCCCCTTCCTATGCACCCCAATATTCTGTTTGCTCTCCCCACTGCCTTTTTACACTGTTTGGTCACCTTCAGGTCGTCAGATATGATAACCCCCAGGTCTCTCTCCTGACTTGTGGTGGCCAGAATTTCCCCATCCATCCTGTATGCCTCCCTTGGACTCCTGTGACCCAGGTGCTTGATCTTGCACTTTTTAGCACTGAAACTCACTGCCACACTCCTGACCATTCCTCTAACAGGCTTAGGATTTTTATCATTTTTCCACCCCCTCCGGTGTGGCCACTGTGTTGCAGATCTTGGTGTCACCTGCGAAGAGGCATGCCTTTTTCCTCCAGACACTCTGCAATGTCACTGATGAAGACATTAAATCAGACTGGCCCCAGCACTGACCCCTGTGGAACCCCGCTGGTCACCTCCCTCTCCTCAGATTTCATGCCATTTACCACCACCCTCTGAGCCCTGTCCCTTAGCCAGTTCCCAACCCACTTTACCACCGTGGGACCCACTCTCAGGCCCACAAATTTATTTAGCAATCTCCTGTGCAGGGTAGTGTTAAAGGCCGTGCTGAAATCCAGGCAGGCTACATCTACCGCCCCTCCCTGATCTACCACTCTGGTTACCCAGTCAAATAAATCTATAAGATTCGTCTGACAGGACCTTCCCGCTGAGAATCCATGCTGCCTTGGATCCCGTGCCCCGCTATCCTCCAGAAACTTCACAATCCTCTCTGTAAGTAAGGACTCCACTAGTTTCCCCAGTACTGAGGTCAGGCTTACAGGCCTATAATTGCCTGCCTCCTCTCTGCTTCCACTCTTGTGGAGAGGGACCACATCTGCCCTCCTCCAGTCCTTAGGTACCTCCCCCATCTCTAGTGATGCACTGAAAAGGGCAGCCAGTGGCTCCGCCAGCACTTCCCTGAGTTGCTTTAGTACTCTGGCGTGGATCCCATCTGGCCCCATTGCCATATCTGCTTTTATTCCCCCCCCCCCCGAGTTCTTCTAGGATTCTTTCCACCGTGAATGGGCTAGTGGGAAAGGGAAAGGAAAGGGAACATTGTTTAATTAGGAGTAGCACACTAAGCGAAGCTTGTTTCCAGATGCGACCTGGGAGCACAAGGAAGTTAAGTGACTTGCTCAGGATCACAAAGTATACACCTAGGCGGCTGTGGGATTCAAACCCAGGACTCCAGATCTGCAGCTCAGAGCCTTAACCCACTGCACTATACTGCCTATAGTGTCTACCTTCCTCCCCAGAATATCCTCCTTAACCAGTCTTGGTCCCTCACCTTCCCCTTCCCTGGTGAATACTGAGCAAAAGTACTTGTTCAGTATCTCAGCCTTGTCTAAGTCATCCTCCACCCCTTCTCCTCCTTCCTTCTTCAGCCTAACGATCCCATTTCTGGTCTTTTTCCTTTCACAGATGTATCTGAAGAAGGTTTTGTCCCCTTTAGCCTGTGCTATACCTTCCTGTGTCTGTGCTTTCGCCCTTCTAATTATTTTCCCAGATTCCCTCAGCTTCTCCTGATATTGTTCTCTGTACTCATCCTTTTGTATTTCCTTGTATCTTCTGAAGGCTCTTTTCTTTTCCCTTACTTTCTCGGCCACTACCTTCGAGAACCATAATGGCCTTTTCTTTCTTTTACTCTTGCTATGCATTTTGACACGGTGACCTGTTGCTTCTGTTATGACTCTCGCGTCTAGACCAGTTTTTCAACATCCCCCCCATACCTTCCGCTGCTAGGGCTCTTTTGAGATTGCTACCCATCTCCTTAAAACAAAAAATCCTAGCCCAAACAGTTCCAAAGGCAGTAGTAGTAGTAAAAACTTTATTTTTCAACAGCATAAAAACTTTAGGTCCCAAAGAGACTTAATTACAAAAGCTGTCCTGCACCGGTCACAGATTCACATATAAACAACAAAAAAAGGTTTTTAAAGACAGTTAAGCAACAGGCATTAATAATAAGCAAAGCAAACATAAAGGAATTATCCAAAGAAAGCAAGTTATTATCTGCTCATACTGTTATCACAAATAAAGCATCCACACATAATTTACATTACTAAAGAAAAATATAATGTTTCACAAACCCACCTCAAACATCCAGTCATACATCAACCTCCCCAAAGGACCCAATGAACACGCTGGATTATTTCATACTTGTACAAGTCTCAGGCAAATGTGTGCTAATGGCATGGACAAAAGTATTCAGTTTTTGCATATTTCTTATGGTTGGAGGGACTTTGTTTCACAGTTTAGCTATATTACAAGAAAGAATCATTTAACCACATCTACCCCGAATTTTTAGAATCCTCACCCCTTTGTGAACCACATCCCTTAGAGGAATCTGTGTTCACTTTTTCATCTTCAAACTGCAGAGTAGCTTTAATTAAACCATTTTTTATCTTCAAGATTAAGGCCTGCCATTGTTTTTTTTTTTTTTCTGTTGCACTGCCATACTGTCCCATTTTAGTTTTTGGTACATTATACAACGATGGGTATCATAGAGGCACTGTAGAACAACTCTAGCCAACCTGTTATGCGTAAGATATAGTAGATCAAGGAGATTTTGATTTGCATTACCACAGACCAAGTTTCCGTACTCCGGTACAGGTAGGATCAGTTGTGTTGCAATAGTGTGGCGCATTTTATGTGAGACCAAGCATGCTGATCTTCCTAGAGCCCCAGTTCTTGAATTTACTTTTTTGGTATTTCTGATAATGAGTTATCTAGGGCAACTCCCAAATACTTACATTGTTTTGTTATCACTAGTTTTATTTACGCCTTCTAAAGTCAGAATCTTAGTGTCATAAACATCAGTTGGCCAAGTTCTGATCAGTTTATTTTGGACTATCATTACTTGAGTCTTTTTTATGCTCAAGACCAATTCTGAATCGTGAAACCAACTCTGAAGGATATGAAAATCTATTTGTAACTTAACTACCACATACTTATGATCATGTGCTGTAGCCAATATTATGGTGTCATCGTCGTTGAATCTAACTTGTGTATTTTTGATATAGTTCAGTAGTTTGTCTATAAACTTTACATAAATCAAAAAAAGCAGTGGTCCCAGTATTGAGCCCTGTGGTACTCCTCTTTTTAGGCATTCTATTTCTGAAATCTGCCCATCTACTACAACCTGTTGCTTCCTAGGATTCAAATAAGAAGAGAACAATTATATGGAATGGGAAGTCCAATCGATCTTAGCCTTGCAATCAGGATGTTATGATCTATAAGATCAAAGGCTTTGGACAGGACGATGAACACTGCACCCACGGACTCCCCAAATTCAGTACAAAGTCACTTTATCTGTGAAGTCCACGATCGCGGTGCCCATTGAAAAACCTGCCCTAAAGCCCGACTGGTACTTGTTCAGTTTGGAGTATCTTTCCAAATACTCATAGAGTTGCTTATAGACCATTCACTTCAGCAATTTTGATATTATTGGCAAAAGAGCAACTGGTTGCACTTTTCAAAGAAATTATTTTCTGTGATGATCTTTGGAATCGCTAGGACCAGAAATTCAGGTTTTTAGAAAAATGTTTGGTGTAAAGTCGACGTGGCTGTGGCATGCTGATGCAGCATTTATGTACTGCTACATTAAAATTAAATTTAATGTGTTGTCATTATAATAATAAAGCAATACAGCTTTATAAACAAATATCTTTTGAAATTTACATGCTAGAACCATATGGTACACACTGCTGAATGGCCTGACCACTGCTTTTCCAAAGGCGTGTAGCATTAACTTCTAGGATGTACAGTTGCAATGATTTTGGCCCCTGAATGTACATCATTGTTAAAATACACTGATATGCACAGTACATTGATGGACTCAGTACACTGATCTACCAATACAATACTTTGATGGAACTAGTGAACAGACTTCTTTTTTAATTCTCTCTTCATGTCCCTTCCTTCTCCAGTCCATGCCCGCATTATGCCAGCATCGCTAGCCCAGTCATCTGGTTTCTCCTGGACTTACCCAGCAACTCCAGTGATCCTTCAAGGCTTATCCCCACAGTGGGGGCAATGGTGCTCCCCAACCCCCACCGCAGACACAGACCCAGATATGTAAGAGCACCACATCACCGATGCAGGGCCTGCGGGAGGCCAGAGTGTCATTCTGCTCTGACCAGGGCTTTTTCTGCTTTTACCTGTCCCAGCTCTCAGGACACAGGTAGCAAGGGCATGCATGCATGCACACACATGAGTATGCATATTGCGGCACCAGTCTGCATCCTGCCTTACCTAAGCAGCTTTGACTGCACTACTACCTATGGTCACTCAGGTGGCAGTATTGCAGTAGGGCTGACTGCCCTCCCTCCTTCCCTGGAGGAAGGGAGTGTCCACTGGGAATCAAGCCTCCTCCACCCAGCCAGGCCCCTGCTCAGCCTTGGTTCCGATCCCTGTTCCCCAGCGCAGACACTTTTTAGAATTTTTTTATATTACATATATAAAAAGCTTTTTCAACATTGTCTGCATTTTGGTTCATAAACCTTGTAGTGATGGCATGGATCTGGGTATAATAAAAGTATTATCAAAGTGGTCAATCTACATTACACATAACCTTAATTTTACTTGAGTAACCCCTAATCTTCCTATGCTGTCGCAGGGATCATCAAAAATAAACCAGTATTCACTCCTTAAAACACTACTTTCAGCTCTTCATTTGACTTTACCAGCAGCGTATGGGAAGGCTGGCAATGGGAGTATGCAGCGTATGTGTGTGTGTGTGTGGTGCTATTTCAAATAGCATGCAGGTTAAGGAGCACATCAGCGTGCTGGTGGGGAACTCATGCTGTCCTTTTTAAGTAGCTCTGCAGGTTATGGAGCACAGATGCACAGGTGTGTGGGGGGGGGGCTACAATGTACCCTTCAAGTAGCTGTGCAGGTTAGGGAGCACATCAGCACAGGGTGGGGGTCTGGAATGTTCCTTTCAAGTTGCTGTGATGGTTAGATAGCCCAGCAGCACCAGAAAGCTGGAATGTCTGTTTCAAGTTGCTTTACTGGTTAGGGAGCACAGCAGCACTGGGTCCAGCTTCTGTCAAAACTGAAATCACGTAGACTGTTATTTCTGAACAAGGAATTCCAGTTTGGAACAAAAGTGACATTGGTATGTTTCTAAAATGACTAAATTACTAGCATGCTTAAAGAACTGAAACAGCCTGCATCTCTCCCTTAACTGCTCGCCCCCAGCTTCTACAGTACTATGATGTTGCACATTCATTACACAATGGGGTTGCTTGTTTCTTTTATAGAGGTTTACCCACCCTGTTAGGCAAAGTTCAGCTTTTTCCACCCCACCAAATAAAATCTTTTGAACCACAATCATGAGGAGGCTCTGGATGGCACAGCAGCAATACTTTTCTTTGTTGTATGAACCACATGTCGACCAGCTAACTAGAACCATTCACACGTGTCTGGGTCTTCTGTAGGGGGTGAATGCATCCCTTCTTCTAGAAACGTGTAAGCTCCTAGCACAGAGCTTTTTGTTATCAGTGACAAGATGATAGCCTCCTTTATTAATATTATAGCATTTATTATGGCTTTGCCTCTAAGACGACACTGAATAAAGTGGATATGCTCTTGAATAAAATACTACGTTTGTTACATAATTTCTGAGAAGTACCTATTCATTGTCAACTACTAAATACAGGGCAGTGTTTGTGTGATGGAGGCATAGCTATCAGATTTTATTTTTATTTATTTATGAAATTTGTTGACTGGGTAGGCCCACTGAGATTAGTGTTCCTTTTCAGGGGCGACCTGGAGTTAATTCATATACAGTATTATAACAGAAAGGTATACATAAATGATATAGGTACTCAGAAAACATAAACTCTTAGTTCAATACAACTCAAATTTACAGACACAAAACAAAGAGGCATACAGGGTTAATTACATGTTTACATTCAATATAATACGAGACATCAGAATAGTATAATTTAGGCTACTGCACAAGTGTTATGTGCAAGGTCACTGGATGCAGTTACAGCAGCTAACCCCTTGCAGACATGCCTTGAGGGAGGATTTAAATGTGTCAAGAATAGAACATTTTAAGACCTTAGGTGGTAGACTATTCCATAGGACTGGTGCACACTTTGCAAGGGACCTGTTCCATGTGCAAGTCCCAGCCCTCGGGACCTCCAATGGTGGACAGGTAGAGGACCTAAATGCCCTTTTATGGAATTTGGGCGGGAGGATGCCTTGGAGACTAGGAGGGGCAGCAATTCTGAGCAGCTTGTAGGTAAGACACAGGACTGGATACTTTAACCTAGCTTCGAGGGAGGGCCAGTTGAGGGCAGCTAACACATCGCAGAGGAGGCTCCAGGCTGTGAACGTGCTGCAAAACGTGCAGCTTTGTGGTAAAGTACCTGGAACCTATTTAGCCCTGAGAGGTTGTAGGAGTGGGGCACCATAGAATAACTGTGGCAGCAGTGTGCAGTTGGCAATGGCCAGTCGTGTTTCATTGGTAAGGTACCTAACTAAGCCTGTAAAGTAGGCCCCTTTTTTGTAGAAAGGATTTTGTCACCACCTCAATATGTGGTTTAAATGAGAGTTCCTGGTCAAGAAGGGCCCCAAGGTACTTCATAGAATCCATAACTTCGACCTGAGAACCTTCCAGAGAAGTTATTTGTTGAAGATTTTCTCCTTTTGCTTAGGTGCCTGGTGCCAAACAGCATGGCTTTAGTTTTTTTCAGATTAAGGACAAGTTTATTGTCTATTAGCCAGCATTCTAAGTTCCTAAGATCCGCATTCAGGCCAGTGCTTATCTAAACCACATTAGTTGAGCTTCTATAAAATAATGTGTCATCTGCATACAGCTGAATCTTGCTCCCCCCCTTAACCTCAATTGTTACCTATGTCACTGATAAATAGAACAATAACAGGCCTCGGACGGAACCTTGGGGTACCCCTGTGCAAACTGGCTTAAAGTCAGACATACTGCCCCTCCATTTTACTCGCTGCTTTCTGCCAGTAGGAGAATACCTGAATCATGTACAAGCAAGGCCATTGCTCTTTTTATACTCAATGGCTTTGCCTGGCAGTTTAATCCCTACATTCTGTTCTTGTAAGTTTTATCTCCTGTTTTTCACAAAATACAACAAGACTATTTTCATGCTTGTTTTCTGTTTATATCATTCCAACTGTTTGCCCAGGAATGTCAACTACCTGTTTCCCTTAGCCCATCCTTCTGTAGTAGCCCATTTATCAAAAAGAACACCTGGTGTATCCTCTACTTCAGTCACTGAGCTTCTTTCCTCTATTTGTTCTAACTCCTTGAGTGGTGAGCTACTTATACTTGGTGACTTTAAATTGTCTCTCCCGTAATGCAAATACATTTCACAAAATATAAAATCACTGCGGCTAACATAATTGATTTCTGAACTCACTTGTTTTAATTTCAAACCCTTAAACCATTCTTTGCTAGACTGGGAACTCGCTTCCCATCCACACCGTGTAGTGGATGCAGCTATCCTTCCTGATGCACTTAGCGACCATCATATGACTTACTGTGTGCACAAGCGACATCATCCTAAAGACCCCCTAAATTCATATTTCTCGGGTGTTTTAAGTCACTTGACTTGGCCTCTCTCCTAGCTGATGTTTGGTCTACTGACTGGTCCCCCATCTCTGCAGCCAGTAATATAAATAGTGTGGTATATTACTTTCAATCTAAATTCTTGGCTGTATGGGATAGTCATGCACCCCTGAGAAAAAACAGAGTGCAGAGTTCTCATCGTCCCTGGATATCGGCTGAGGTACTTATTTGTCTCCGCTCTGGAGACCTTGCCTGGAATACTTTTAAAAATCACTGGCTCACAATCTTCTTTCGCCAACTATAGACGCCTTCACAGCACCTGTACCAAAGCCATCAGACTCACAAAGTCTGAGTTCTTTGGTTCCACACTCCAAAATAACATTAATAACCCCTACCAATTTTGGAAGGTTACACATTCCCTTTTCTCCCTTCTGATCCAGTCTCCCCCTCCCACTCTTAAGGTTGATGACTCCCTTATCTCTGACCTTTCTGTTCTTGCTTAGTCTTTTAACTCCTATTTGACTACCTGTGCCCTTTTTCTCTTTTCCCTTCCTCCCCTGCCCCCCTTTATTTCATCTCTCCGCCCTCCCTATCAGTCCCCATGTTTACCTAAAGGCTCTACTTGCCCTTAATCCATCAAAAGGAGGTAGTCCTGATGGCCTTGACCCCAAATGTCTCCTTCTCTCGGCACCTGCCATTGCTCTGCCCATTACTTTACTTCTAAACTTTTCCTTCTCTTCTGCTACTGTTCCTGATGTTTGGAAACAGGCTACTGTCATACCTATACACAAAGGTGGTGATTTCAATTCTGGTAACTTCCAACCAATAGCTCTCCTTTCTACCTTGGCTAAGCTACAGGAACATATTGCTTTATTTCAGCTCACTTCCTTTCTTGATAACACCTTCGTTTTCACTCCCTTCCAGTTTGGTTTTAGGAAATCCCTCTCCACTTCACCTCCCTCCTTCAGCTCACTGACTCCATACTTACAGGTATGGATCAAGGTCTGATTACTTCTGCCATTTTTATTGATCTTGCTAAAGCTTTAGACACTGTGGCACACCCCCTCCTTCTAGACAAACAAAGCTGTGGGCCTCTCTGACTCTTCTGTAAGTTGGTTTTGTTCTTACTACATTGAAGGTAGGTCTCAGGCTGTCCGGATAGGAAAATCTATTTCACCTTCACTTTCCATTAGCTCACATGTCCCCCAATGGTCTGTCCTGAGTCCTATTCTCTTTTTCATATTCCTTGATGATCTACCCTCTGTCTGTTCATCTGCATCCATTGATATGTACACTGGTGACACAGTTCTTTTTGCATCTGGATCCTCTCCCCATGACCTTACCTCCCAGCTACAGCTGAATGTTGATAACATTCAGCGCTAGTTCAAGTCTAACCAATTGTCCCTTAATGCCTCAAAAAAACAGTCTCAATTACTTTTGGCACCTGTCAGAGGCTTGCTAAACTTACTTCTCTCCCACTATTTAATACCCTTGATGTTGCTAAGATTGAAGATGCTTCCTTCTTCAAGTACCTTGGGGTCTTTCTTGACCAGCATCTTGATTTCTCAGTGCATATTAATGCAATTCACCGTAAGCTTCACCCTAACCTAGGTGCTTTGCACAGGAATAAAGCCAGTATTCCACTCTCTGCCCGCAGAGAAACTGTATTAAAATGATCCTTCCAAATTTTGATCTATGGTGACTTAGTCTATAGTAATGCCCCTAAATCCTCCCTTGCCAGATTGGACCCCTTTTTCATTCTTTCTATCGTTTTGCTTTAGATTCCTCACCTGGTACTCACCACTGCTCTCTTTACTCAGCCCTTTCTCTCCCCTCTCTTGATGCTAGGCACCTTTTCCACTGTCTCCCTTTTTATCCAAATTCTGGTTCGGCACCCATACCTCTTATCTCAGATCCCTCCTATCCCCTCCTCCTCCTTCTTCTAACCCTCTTTGTAACATTATTTCCCATTCTTTCTCTCTTCCTTCTAGAAAATCTACTGTTGGTCAATCTGCTTTTCTTAACGCTTTCCTAAATTCCGGTTCTCTCTTCCCCTTTCTATTTGTTCTGCCTCTACTCCTTCCTCCCTAAAGTCTCTTCTTTAGGACTTTTGTTATCCTTCTTGCAACTGTCTATGACTCTTTTCACTTTTACTCCCTTATTACCTGTCACTGGTAGCCTTATTCTTCTTCTCTACTTTTGCCCTGTTCATGCAGTTTTACTACTATTTCCCCTTCTTTACATAGAGGATAATGTCTGATGTACAGGTGATAACCATGGTGTAATCACCTCGAGTAGTTGTTAGGGCATCAGTAAACCTCGAGAGTGCAGCTCGAGGAGGTTTACCGTGTACTAACCCGTGGTTATCTGTACATCAGGCAATCGCCATTTATAGTGTATGGGACTTGACATTAAGTTACCCCCCCACCACACACACAAGTAATTTAGCCTTACCTTATTAATGAATCTGCACTACGACCATATGATTGTGTAGGAAAACGGTTTATTAGGATACACGGACTGAATGACAGTAGGCCGAAATAGCACCAGAGTTAAAATCTCTATCAAACATGGAGAGTTTGCAAGACTCAATAACAGTAAACTGGGACAACTGGAATGATATTTGAATACTTTACTGAGACTAATAATCACATTCTGGGTGTGTAGAATACTGAATAAAACTGGCATTCCATTTTGTAAACTCACTGCTATGACATAGACGAGAGGGGTTTATAAGGTTCTGACATCACAACAGTGGGATTACAAGGTTGTGAACAACTTATTTTCAATGGGTAATAAGGGCTACCCATATATTATATAGAGGATAATGGCTGGGGTTATGAAGTTTACCACGTTGTAAACCCCTCAGGCAGTTGCCAGGTCGACCTTGTAAACCTCGAGAGCGAAGCACGAGCATGGCAACCGCGAGAGGGTTTTTCACCAAGGTAAACTTCATAACCCCAGCCACCGTGTTTTATAGTGCAAGGGGTCGCGACAGTAATACTTTCAGGACAGACTGGGAAGGGCTCTTACTTGTTGCTTGTGGGCTTTGGTTGAACAGTTTAAACCGATCGCGGTGGCGCAACCAACATTCGGGTGCTAGAATTCAGTGCACCTAACTGGATTCGATCCTGTAATCTCACCGATCTGATAAAGGCAAGCAAGATTTATAGTGCTGACGTCAGATCAGTGAGATTACAAGATTGTTAGACAGCAGCATGCCATACATAATAAGGGCTCCCCATACATCATATATAGGCAATTGTTATATTTTCTAATTGCAGTCATTACTAAGTTCCCTCTAATTTTTATTATTCTGCTTGTATTACTATATCATTGTATTCAACTTCTTGTATTTTCAGTAATTATATTGTTTAGCTATCTCCTTCTCCCCCCTCCCCAGGAAATATCTGGAAATGAGCTATTATAAGCTCAGTATGTATTTCTTGGTTAAACTTTTAAATAAATAAATAAAATCAATTATGAAATTAGTAGAAAAAATGTAGAAACCTGATTGGCTGAGGACCTCAGAATCCCATGCAGATATCCCAGCACGACAGCACAGGAAAGGATCTGTGACCTCTTTATGTAATAAATCATTACACTGGCAAAACCTGATCAAAAATGCCCATACCCATGGATGCCCTGGCATTACCATTTTAATATTCCCACCAAAACAGCAATCTCAGCCCCAGTAAAATCATTCTCAAATTGCCACCAGTGCCTTTTCATTTACAGGCTCCTACCTGCAAACTGCTGCTCTTGTTCCGTGACCACTGGGGGTGGAGGGCGTGAGACTGCTACTTCGACAGGGAGAGAAACAACACTTGTGATTCCTGCTGACACCACCCACTGCCAAACCCTGACTCCAGCTTCAACCACCAAAACAAAATGATATCATATAGTGAGATGTGCCTCCCTAACTGCCGCCGATTGCCAACTGTGCTCACACCTGACCTTATACAAAAAATAAAGATATGCCAACTCACTATGGTGTCAGGCCACGCCCAGCTCCTACAGATGCCACTGACTGCAGCTTTTCATAAGCTCCCCTGCCACCAACATTGGCTCCTCTAATCACTTGACTCCAGTCCAACTGGCAAATGTCGTACAGTATTCACAGCAGCTCTAACTGCCAAATGCAAATTTGTTAAAGGACCAGGTGTGCTTCCCTGAAACTGCAAACAGCAACATGCAGAAGCCACCACTTAGCAAGCTGTGAAGCCAGTGCTGTAACACTGCTCCTCACATGCAGCAGTGACACCTACTGGCCAAATGGCAATGGTAACACATAATAAACTGGGCTGGGTTGGCCCGGTGGCACTGAGGGTTGAGGCACTGGATGCCACACCTCATGCTGCGCCGACAACCCAGGTTCAGGAATGGACTTGGGTGGCCAGGGGTCAGTAGGGAGAAGGAGGATTGAGCGTCCCAATGGATGATCTCCTCTTTCAGGGGTAGGTTATCAGGGGTGCTTCTCCGCACCCAACGCCTAGGGCCGGTGGAAACACATGCTGGCGCACCGCTGCTCTTCAGAGTCGGGAGGGGAGGACACGGGCACGGACAAAACGACATGCATCAGCACGTGTCTGTCTGGATGTACATCCTACACGCCCGGCCCTCAGGAGTAAGGGAGAATAGAAAAAATACATACACCATGGCACCCCAAGCACAATGAAACCGGGGTGGGGTAGCCTTGAGGATCGCCCAGGTGGACAGAGTAGAAGGGGGTATGAAGCTCCCTCTGAAAGCTGTGGGAGTCGGGCAAGTAAAAAAAAAAAAAAAAGTTAGGCTATTTTTCTTTTTCCACATACATTTCATTTACCTGTATTATGTAACTGAAATGATTAAAACTGCACTGTTATTAAAAATCTATCTCATCACAAATTTTTATGACCCATTTAATAATCACAATAGGGCATGACATGATGCGCCTTGTGCAAGGTTAATGGCACTTCTCGCATGGTGGAAGCACCTAGCCTTTGGTGCAGTACTTCAACCCACCTGAGGCGTGTCAGTATCCCAGCACATCGCACAACCTGTTATGCCTTATTGCTTAATTAATCAATCAATCATGGAAGTCAGCAGCCATCTTAGACTGTGGCTACCTTCAAGAATCACAGATCTCAGTTTAGATGCCGCTCTTGAGCTACACTGCAAACCCCTTGGCCCCAGTGTTGCCAGCTGAACGTGGCAGACAGGATCATAATGCAGCTTACTACTTGTTACAGTCAGTATCTAACTGTAAGTAAGGAGGCTCATCCAGAGGGGATGGGAATCGAGGGGAAAGAACATCTTTCCTTAGCAAGCAGGGCTCTGACAACTGACTGTAGGTCATGAGAAACAGTAAGAAAAAATTACTCACCTTAGTAATGTTGTTTCTTCTAATGGAGTCTTGCTGTATTCTGACAAATTGCAGTGAGGTCCAACCTTCGAACTGCCCCCGAGATGAAAGAGTTAACTTTCCATGCCAGGCATGGAACGCTGAGCTTGAGCTCGGTTGAGACTCTGTCTGTTGCTGTTTGAACTCAAACCGTCAGATCTTCACGAGCTAAACCCACTGAGTGTCCTCTGTGGAAGCTGTAAACCTACACTAGTCAACTGGCTACTAAATGTAATAAACAGATTTTTTGGTCCCAAAACAAAGACCCAAGTCAGGAAACCCAAAAAATGAAACACACACAACACCCACTCACCCAAAGTAAACGGGTGATAAATAAAGGGTGAGGCACCTCTTGAGTGCCAACACTGCTACTGCCCACCCACATCCCAAAACAAAGGTTCTGAGAGGGAAGGCGGGGGGAGGTCAGAATACAGCAAGACTCCATTAGAAGAAACATTACTAAGGTGAGTAATTTTTTCTTCAAACAACATGAAGTCTTGCTGTATTCTGACAAATTGCAGACTACTAAGCAGTACCTCCATGGAGGAGGGACAGAACCTACCTAGGAAATGGGCTCTGGAGCACTGCTGTGCCAAATCGAGCATCACTCCTAGCCTGGATATCCAGAGAGTAATGCTTGGTAAAAGTGTGAACTGTTTTCCAGGTAGCTGCTTGACATATCTCTAAGATAGGAATATCCCTGGCAGCAGCCAGGGAAGCGGCTGTACCTCTGGTAGAGTGAGCCCTCAGGCCCAAGGGTGGAGTCCTGCCTAGTTTTTCATAGCAAAATTGAATGCAAGAGACAATCCAGCTGGCAATAGATCTCTTAGTGGCAGGTTTTCCCTTACCAACCTCACCATAAGTGAGGAACAGTTACAGGGAGTCAAACCTGTGACCCTTGGTACGCTCTATGTAGTAGCTAAGGGCCCTTTTCACATCCAAACTGTGCAGCCTCCTCTCCCCAGAGGAGGAATGGTCAGTGAAGAAAACAGGAAGATACATAGACTGGTTAAGGTGAAAGTCTGAGACCACGTTAGGTAAAAACTTCCTGTTAGTCCTGAGGACCACCTTATCTCTATGGAAAGAGATAAAATCAGGCTCCACTGACAGGGCTTGTAACTCACTTATGCGCCTGGCAGAAGTGATGGCCACCAAGAAAACAGTTTTCCAAGTCAAGTACTTAAGCTCTGCTGAGGACAAAGGCTCAAAAGGAGGTTGCATAAGCTGGGCAATGCAAACATTAAGGTCCCAAACAGGGGCGGGGTCCCTGAATGGAGGATTGGTATGAAGCAATCCCTTGAAAAATTTAGAGAGTACAGGATGAGCTGAAAGAGAAGAAGGCTTACCTGCTGAAAGGAAAGCAGAGACAGCTGCCAGATGCACTCTCCGTGTAGCTGGTCTGAGTCCCAAGCTATTAAGATGAACCATATAGTCAAGAACTGTGGGTAGGCCGGCAGACACTGGAGAAATGTGCTTCCCAGAGCACCATATAGAGAATCTTTTCTATTTGGAGTTGTAAGTATTTCTGGTGGAAGACTTCCGAGAAGCCTTTAGGATATCCATAACACCTTGAGAGAGGTGCAAATCAGCAAACTCTAACTCTTCAAGAGCCAGGCCTTGAGATTGAGAGATCTGAGATTCGGATACCTCCCCTGAGCACATGTTAACAGGTTGTAATTCCTGGGAAGAGACGGGGAAGGTGGACTGCTAAGGACAACAGGAGAGGGTACCAGGGCTGTCTGGCCCAGTCTGGAGCAATCAGAATCACCTTGCAGGGCTGAGACCTGATTTTGACCAACACCTTGAACAGGAGAGGGAAAGGGGGAAAAACATACAGGAACTTCCCTTCCCAATTGAGAACTAGGGCATCCAGGGAGACTGAGCTCAACACTGGGGGCCTGTAGCAAAAAAGAGGAAGTTGGTGATTGTCTGGGGCTGCAAAAAGATCTATCTGTGGGGTGCCCCATCTGCAGAAGATCACCCTCAAAACCAGGGGATCCAGGGACCATTCGTGATGACCCTGAGATATCCTGCTGAGAGCATCTGCCAGGACGTTGTCCTTGCCTGGGAGGTGTACCGCTGTAAGAGAGGTGTTCAGGGAATAGGCCAGAGACCATAACTTCATTGCCTCTGTGCACAAGGCCATAGACCAAGTGCCCCCTTGCTTGTTGATATACCACATTGTGGTGGTATTGTCTGTCCTGATCTGAACTACTTTATTCTGAACAGACTTGGAAAAAGCTTGAAGTGCTAGAAACACTGCTCTGAGTTCTAATAGATTGATGCGAAGCAGAGATTCCTGAGGAGACCACAACCCTTGGGTGGTCAGGTCTCCCCAGTGGGCTCCCCACCCCAAGAGGGAGGCATCTGTAGTAAGGATTAGAAAGTGAGACTGAGTGACAAAAGGAACTCCCTGTCTTAGACTGTCCTGATCCTGCCACCACTGCAATGCCTGGATCAGGGTTCAAGTCACTGGAATCAGCTTGGTC